>JADRCH010000005.1:26026969-26044329 GCA_019843965.1 Rhynchomys soricoides | reverse complement strand
AGAGAGAGAGAGAGAGAGAGAGAGAGAGAGAGAGAGAGAGAGAGAGATTTTGTTCTTTGTTCTGGGCCACATGGTCTAACTGAAACTCTTTGTATCTGAAACTCTATTTTACCACTCTCGGCATTTTTATTTTATTTATTTCTTATCTTTTAAAAGACAGGGCCTCATGTAGCTCAAGATGGGTTTAAGCCCACTTGCTTTGTGACCAATAACAATCCTGAAGTTTGGGCTCCATGTCTCCTCTTTCCAAGTACTGGGATCTGAGACATGTACATCTAGTTATAGGCAGATTTCCACAGGTCCCACCACCCTGGAAACGTGTCTCTGGAATGATTTCTGCTTGTTGGTTTATCTTAAAATATGGTGTCAGAACTAAATCTAATACCTATGTGTGCTGTGAGTCTTGTGGGTCAGAGAGAGAATCAGCTTCAATTTCCCGGCCATATTGGAGAACATGGCTCATGGCAGTGTCAACACATTCTTAAATTCAGATTGTAAAGTTGAAATCTTGGTTATTTTTATTAGCAAATGTTGGGTTTTTGACTGCCACTTTTCTGGATATTCATTGTCTCTTCCAAGTCCTCATTTCTGTGTTTGCCGCATTTACCATTTAGAAAAATAGCTTCCTAGATTTTCGTCCTTTGTGAAGTTCAGCCAGTTACACACATATCCACTAGGATTTTTCAACCAACCAAATAAAGCACTGTTTTATGGTTATACACTAAGAGACCCTACAAATACTTTACCCAAATAACAGTACATAATTTTTACAGTATTTTCATGAGTTTTCATACAAGTGATACTATGAGTGAGTTTTTGAATGAAGAATCAGTTTAGACAGTGATGTAACTAATAGAGAAAACACAAACTGGGAGCTGAAAACATGATTTTGTTTGCAGCTGGGACTGGTGAACAAGCCCATAATTCCAGGAACTTGGAAGTCAGAGACAGGAAGATAAGTTCAAGTCCTGCCTGGGTAACTGAGTGTCTTTTGACAAGGATGGGCAACTAAGTAAAATCCTGTCTCAAAATAAAAATTAAAAAAAAAAAAAAAAAAAAAGGCTCGAACTACAGTCTGTAAGAGGATACAACTCACTGGTAGGATGCTTGTCTAATATTTCTGGGGCTCTATATTCAATCCCTAAGTGCCTCTCCAAGTATAAATACAATCATATACATATATTTATACAAATTATTTGTATATACATTTATACACAAATATATAAATTTATATATATATGTGCACACATATATTTTATATACATATATTTACATACATACATATATACATATACACATATGTACATACACACACACACACACACACATATATATATATGGTTTACCAACATCAAGCATTAAGTGCATATGGTTATATAAGTTGGTAACAGATCAGGAAGTTAACAACTTAATATTTTTTTTTAAAAAAGAACAAATTCCAACACATACATCCTTGAATTCACTCTGTCATAGCTGTCTTGGGTAAACATGAGCACAATCAGAAGAGTGAGTGGCAGTCAGAGACAATTTAAAGGAGAGGGCAATGTGACTGAGAACAGCATTTATATAAATGCCACTGTTTGCCTGGATGAGAAGACAGGATGATTTAATGACCATTCTGGAGATGTTTTTACAAAGAATAATGATGTCTTCTGACTTCTGTCTTCTCCTAAGAAGATTTTTTTAAATTGCAATTAAAATAAAAGAAGCAGATGGAATACATGTAACAGCCAAAGATGCCCAACAGGAGGGCAAATATGAAAACTACTAGAAGCTCATTGGGGATATCCTCAAAATATGCCAATAGTGACCCTCGGAATACCTCCTTCTAGGGAGCATCATGTAGAGCCAGCACTGGCTAACGAGAGCGGACCTATACACATGAATTACACGTGGTTAGAGCCTCTGATTGGCCACTATTTTGCACTATTGACTATCAGTCCATTTAATAATTATTTTCCCTTACAAAAAGAGACACAAAAGGAGAATGAAAAGGCTGTTATTCTCACTAAGTGCACAGTATTTTTTGAGGGGTATACAGCACTTCAGTATGTAAATAAAATTTCAGTCAATGTGAAACAATCTGTAGTTTATGATTCAGACACAGAGTGTTGCAAGGGTTCGGGAACCTCAACACGATTCCTGAAGTAATCTCATTTCATTTTCACAGACATCCTCACACTCTGTCATTCTGGGCACAGAACAGAATCTCTGAGATGAAACTGATCACATGACTTCCGGACTATGAACAACAATTTGATCAATTTTCATAGAGCCGACACAAAGATGTCCAGACAGCACACATCATTCACGAATCATCTGCAACGTTTCCTTCACAGCATATGTCTGCACACTTTATTTAGTGTGTTTTGTATTATTTCTCTAAAAGAAATGGCAGAATTCCTGGACTGCTTGTTCCACGTAGGAAAAGAAGCATGTCCCGTGTTGTTCTCCTTTCAAATACAGGAAAACCAATGGTGTAATTGCACGGAAGAAGAAAGGACAAGGTTGTCTGAATTACCAGTGCCATTCCCGTTATGAACAGCAGGGTCCTGTATCTAGAATGTATTTAACATGATTATTTTGCTATCACAGACAGTATTAAACCCCAAGAGAACAGATGGTACGAGCATATTTTAAATCATTCAGTGATGTGTGCTTTCTAAAGCACAAATGTAGATGAGCAAAGTAGACACATTCAGCATTTGACCTTTGCTTATATTTTCTCACTACATATTCTAAAGCAATTATCCTGCTCAACTAAGAAGTATCCCTTTTTTTCCTCCTGACATTTTGGATACAACTATATAGAAGATAAGAAATAGGAAAAAAAAGACACCCAACTGAGTTTGTATAAAGAAAACACGAGAACGAACGAAAATGGATAAAGGTTGTTGAGTAGTTACAGCAGGGGAATAACTTTTTTCTTTGACAAGGAATTAAGGCTAAAGTATTGGCACCGAGTAACAAAATGGCTAAACCCACTTTCTACTGCCTTTCTGGAGTGATACCCTCTTCACATGACGCATATGCTGCAGCAAGTGCTACACTGCTTGGAAGCACATAATAGCCAAGAGTCTCTTACCATTGATGTATAGTATTTAATTTTTACAGTAGAATGAGATAAATAATGTGGTCCTTTGGAAAGTTTTGTGGGTTTTGGAAAGTTCTATTTTATTTTTATCATCATATATTAGTTGTACATATTAATGGATTGAATGTGGCATTTTGACACATATGTAAAATAAGTAATAGTCAACTCCAGCCTATCAGATGCAAGCTCACATCCTGGCTGCTGACCTGGGGAAGTGTCCATTTGCATAATCAGTTCATTTTGATTGCTGTAGCAAAATGAACAAAGCTAGGTGCTTTTTAAAAGGGAAAAGGCTTGTTAGTTTTGGAGGTTCAATGGCATCTCCCCGGCACTGATAAGCATCTTATGTCATCACAAGGACATAAATGTGTAATGAGGAGAATCATAACATAAGACAAAAGGGCAGCGAGCAAAGAGGAACCCGCTAGACCAGATGGATTCTCTTAGAGCAGTGGTTCTCAACCCTTCTAATGCTGTGACCCTTTAATACAATGTTGTGGTGACCCCCACAACCATACAATTATTTGTAACTTTGCTCATTGCCAATCATAATGTATATATTTTTGGAGATAAAGGTTTTCCTAGGGAATTGCAACCCACCGGCTGAGAACCATTGTTTTAGCGGGAATCACCCTAATGAGGACCAACTTTTTCTAGGCCCCTCCTGTACAAGGATGCACTGTTGCTGACAGTGTAGAGCTCCCAGCATGTGCAGCTCAGCATGCCTAGTTTGGATGAGCAGGAAATGATATTATCATAGAAGGGAACCAAGTGTGGTGGATGGAAGAAGTATAGAGTGGGCTGGGCAACATGGCTCCTGTCACTTACACACTACCAGGACTGTGTTCCTTCTGCCAGAGAGGTTCACACACACATACAACATATTTTTAATTATTCCCTTTGATATGATATTTAATGAATGTAGAAAGCACCACATTAAAGTTGAAATTTTGTTTCTTTTAAATATTTTTAGACTCTAATACATGAGATTTCCCCACCATAATACAAGCAAAGAGTAGTCCACTTCCTGTGCATAGATTTGTCCCAGTATGACAAGACCCACACATTCTGGGCATCATTACCTCTTTTCTGTCTTTATAATCATTTGACTCGAAGATATGTCAAGTCAAATTAAAATTGACTTGAATTGAGGTAGGAAATAAGTAAATTTGCTACCACCTGGTCAGATTCTTTTCATAATATTAGCACTGTGGATAGAATGTACCTGGTCTTCCCATAATGCAACTATCACACCCAGCAGAGACTTAGAACTTCTTCTAAACTTGAATATCAGTTGTCCTAGAATTACCTTATTTATTGAGCATCAATATGTACCATATTATAAAAAATACTATTTATTCATTAATATAGACCTGAATTTAAATCAATGTTAAAAGATATGACATTAGTGGAAGATAAAAATCCCCAAATCAACATTTTTCATATATGTAAGAAACACATTGGGTTTACCTCAGGAAATATTTTTCTAAAGGCACTGAGGTAGATTGTTGGTATGGTTTTAGTGTAACATGTCAAAAGGCTCTGATAACAGTTTATGTCATTACATTGATTCCCATCCAAATTGAACTGGTTGAATATACATCCTGTTGTAATTTGTCTGTAGTTGTATAAACAATCAGTTACTTAATGAGAATTTAAAATGATTGTCCACATGGCCTTGGTATTAGCAATTGATTTAGTCAAACTATTAGATACCATGCAGACAAAATGACACTTGGGACAAATGACAAGTTTTCAAGTAGTGCTTTCAGCATGAAGGCATAGGTTAAATAATGAAGACACACTAGAAAAAAGTTGCATAGCTTAGAAACTCAGTTGTATTGCTTAGCTATTCCTATATACTATATATAGGAACATATAAATTATATTATATATAGAATATAGATAATATTTTATATATAAAATTATAGTATATATATAGATAGCATATATAGAGAATATATAGCATATGTGCTATATAAAGTGTATATAGTATAAATAGCATATATATAGAATACACATAGAATAGTCTCTATAGATATGTAGCAAAGAAGGCATAAAACACCTTGGAACAATAATACTTCCTTCTGCATCACAAGACAATCGTTAATAATATCTAAAAAGAATGGCTAAAATGTCTTGGAGTAACATAGGACCATGTATAATGAGTAATGTACAATGTAAAAAATTTAAACATTAAAAAAATAAGAAAACAAAGCATGGCATGGTAGAGATTTTTAAAATATGTTTTTGTTACTAACTCCCCTCATTCATGTGTTTGTTCACATACTGCTGGGTGTTGATTAAGTGTAGTGTTTAAAATACAAAATGTGCTCTAATAGGCTCATAAATCTGAACACTTGGTACTCATCTCTGGTGCTGTTTGGGGAGGTAATGGAGCCTGTAGGAGGCAGAACTTGCTTGAGCAAGTACTCAATGGAGGAGGTTTAGAGCCTTGCCTTACCTCTCTCTATTTTTTGAATGCAAATGAAATACAATCAGCCAGCACTCTGGTACAAGCTTTTCCTGCCTGTTGCCATACATTCCTGTCAGGAGATGGATTCTATAACCCTGGAGTTGTGAGTCAAAACAAGCCCTTTCTTCTCTAAGTTGCTTTTTCTCATGGTATTTTTATCACAGCAACAGAAAAGAAACTAACACCTTAGATGAAAAGGAATCCCTATGGTTGACTAAAAGATAATCCTTTTAACTAAAAGTCTGATCTAATATATTTTGACAACTTAGATTTTTAATATTGTTGAAGATTGGTTCTAATGCTTTGATTCAATTGGGAATCTGCCCATTCAAATGTTAAAGGTCCTCATGCCCAATTGCTTTTCGATCAACCAATAAAGATGCCAATGGCCAATGGCTGGGCACGGGGAGGGACTCTTAGAATTTCGAGGGCTAGGGCGCTGACAGGAATGGAAGGGAATCGCCATAACCTGGGGAAGAAGGATGGGACACAGGAGCTGCAGAAGAGAAAGCAAACCAGCCATGTAAGAGTTTGGGGTGTGTGTTTGTGGCCACTGGCCACTTCCCTAATTGGGCCTGGGGTAGAAGAGGAAGGCTTAGGAGTGACCAGTCATTGAGTTAGCCAAGGCATTTAAAAAATAAGCTAGTGTGTGTGTGTGTGTGTGTGTGTGTGTGTGATTCAAGGATCCAAGGATTTCCTGGACAGGGTGACTGGAAGCATGTGACCCGCTGGGAGCACAAGCAGTGTAGCTAAAATCACTGCTACATAAAACAACAGAGGCATTGCTTAAGAGCCCAGTATAAAAATTTTCAATGGTAAGAGCAATAATATTTTTAATTTTACCAGTGTGCTATGTGTACATGCATCATATAACAAATAGAAAACTTGTATTAAATATTTATATAGGCAATACTTACAATCTATATGCTGTTTTCCTTATATTCATTTAAGTAAAATCCCTATGAAAGAGTACGAACGATTTTTCAAAACTTATATGCCACATTGCAAATTCACACTAGTATTTCCCAAACATTTCATTTTAATAGATAAAAATATCCTGTTTGTTGAGTGAAAGTAAGCGTTGTTCAGACTACAGTCATGGGGGCATATTTTGAGGAAATATCACTACAGTCTATTTTCAGTGTGCATAGAAAGACAGCCTTTGATAGTTGCTTTCTACGTTGACCCCAAATGGCATTAGCTAAGTGGATCATCCCCTTTAAGCACAGATTTATTGCCAAAGAAATTTTGGCAGCCTTAAAGAACCAGATATACCTTCACAGATGGAGAATTGCCATCAAGGAACTAAAACGTGTAACAAATGCTCCTCCGAAGGGGGGGGGAGTCCAAAGAGGGAATTGCTGCGATATCATTGCAACAGAAACACCTCTAGAAGTTACTGGGATGTGACACTGCCTGGTCTAAGATTTATATGATGTGAAGGTCCAGGCATGCATTAGCCCCTACCCCTGTACCCACACTATTTCGCTCTGCTCTGGTTCTTTCTTCCCCCTTCTCTCATTCTCTTCTGCCCTATGCATTTGGAAAAGCATAGTGTGGTGGTTTGAATACAGTTGGCCCAGGGAGTGGCACTATTAGGAGGTGTGGCCTTGTTGGAGGAAGTGTGTCACTATAGGGATATGCTTTGAGACTCTACTCCTAGCTGCCTGAAGAGAGTTTGCTCCTGGATTCCTATAGATGAAGAGGTAGAACTCTCAGCTCCTCCAGGGCCATGCCTGCCTGCATGCTGTCATGCTTCCTTCCATGATGAGAATGGACTGAAACTGACTCTGTAAGTCAGCCCCATTTAAATGATCTTTATAGAAGTTGCCTTGGTCATGGTCTGTTCGCAGCAGTAAAACCCTAACTAACACACACAGTAAGTCCTTTAATTGTAAAGTTAGCTACTGATACTTTCCTGAGATGTTTTGGTGAAGGATATTTTAATTAATTTAATTAATACATATACACCCAACAAAATGTCAAATTAGAAACAGAGAACTAGATACTGGTTCACAAATTCCTTTAGTGACTTGGAGTCATCTGTGTCAATGTAAGAAAAGATCTGGTTTATTTTGGTGGGTGGGGCTTGATTAAAAAGTAGACACCAGACTGTGAAGTCATAAGTAACAGCATGGCTAGTATTGGTGTCAGTATATCAAATGTGCTTGATTAATTTAAAAAAAGTTATTTGCCCAGCTCTCTGGTTCTATCAATGAATGCCAAAGTTGGTGGTAGCTAGACTTGAAGTTATATGTACTCTCATATGCAGGGTGCACACACATGCACACACACACACGCACACACACACACACACACACGCACACACACACACACACACACACACGTCTGTCTTCAGTCAACTGGAATAGTACAGCTGAGTCTACTGTGTTTACCTTCTGTAGATTTATTTGCCTACCCAATGCTTCCCATCTTACAGACCCCAAATCATTCTTTCAAATGGCACAGTGGTTTCTACCCCTCTTACAAGACTAAATAAAGTAGAAGAAATAAACAGAGGAAGGACCCAACCAACTGTCTCTGACTTACCTCCTAACTCATGAACAGTCAATAAATGTTTAATGGTTCAATGGGCAATCTGTTTTACGCCAACTACATAGATGGGTGCCATATTTCTCCTGTCCTCTAAAATCCTACACTGAGTGACAGAGACAAATAAACTAAGGACAGCACACTGTGCAAAGCACTACTGAGATGTGTGAGGTGGAAAGCATAGCTAGGTAAATAAAATGAAGAATGATGTAAGGTTGAGGAAGTAATATCAGGGCTAGCACCGGTGGCAGCATACTGAATGCATTTAATCAATTAAAATTTTAGTTCAGAAAAGAGCATAGATTGTATTATGTTTAAACTATCCAGTGACTCTCTGGACTCATTCCTGAACAAAATCTAGGCTTCCTGGCTCAATGTCTCAACCCTGTCCATATAACCCAGCACACCACGGCTGAGAAGTAGTTGTGATACTTAAGAATAGAAACTTTAAACATTACTGTGTTCCTGGCACCGTCACCCCATACACCATTTCTTCAGTCTTCTCAAGATGTGATATTCTTTTATTTCTTTATCTTTGGATCCAGGGTTAAAGAACAAAGCACTATGGACCAGGTATGGGCGTGTTGTATAGAAGATCAAAGTATAGTGGTAGCCACTGAAGTATCTGAGCCACTGATCAGCAGTATCAGTATTCTAAACTTACTGAAGAAGTAATTCCTTATAGTCAGGGGATGGGGTGGTGGTGTGTGTATGTGTGTGTAGGGGGGTTGAGATTGAGAAGCCACTGTAGCAAGCTGACTCAGGAATTTGAGTCGGGGTGGGGGGAGGGTGAGATCTGACTGGATGGGACAGTATGGGTGGGGGTTGAGGGGAATGAAGGCATTCAATTTTTTATTTGTTTGTTTGTTGTTTTTGTTTCTTTCTCTCTCTGATGCAATTTTATTGGTCTTTTGGATAGAATTGACTTGCCAGGAAGGGCAATCCTGTGAGACTTCTGCTGGTACCATCACATAGCCTCCTCTTTGCTGATTGTGATTTTGGTCCTCATGCAGCCTGCCCTGTACTTCATGTCCGCAATGCTGAAACCTGGTCTACCCAGCATCGCATACAAGTTCAGGCTGTAGAACTATTGCTTGGGCCCTAAGTGATGCTCAGATAAATGTGATCTTGAATTCTAAAACCAATGTTTCCAGTATCTGAGAAGCCATTTTTCTATCATTCATACTCCTGTATTTCCAGACTTTTCCCTGAATTTCTTCTACCTTGGCTCCACATGCTGTGCAGGGAACAGCATTTTACCCCATTTCTTCTGATGTCAAAGGACCTGATGATGTTTCTGGCTTTGAAAAATGTAAGGCCTGTGAGCTACTCCAATGCCTTGGCAGCCCAGATCAGTCTGTACACTCACCCTGACACAGACATTGAAGGATCCTGTGGAGGTGAAATTCCTGCATGAGCCTCTCCTCTTCACTTGATCTGGTACTATTTTGGAGAACAAGAAGAGAGCTGAATTCATTTTATAAAATAAGATCGCCTCTTTGCTGGCTTTTTGCAAAGTTTTGAAGGTCAGTTTTAGGAAGATTCTCTGACTGTTGAGGGAGGTGGTGATTTCTGTGCCATGCCTCAGGACTCCTTGGTCACACTGAGGAGGGGTTTTGTATGGTTGTTTGTTTTCTGATTTCCATTCTCCAGTGCCTCCTTTCCAGTGCAGTGGGCTTTGATCTTCTCACTCTCTCTACCCTGGTGTTCCCTCATTCCTGGTGCTGAAGGAGTGCTGGTTGGGCTGGCCATGATGTTCCTTGTATTTTCAGTACACCAGGGTATTATTACCATTGTATCAGTAAGAATTTAACATTCCCAGCACATGCAGTGTCATCTGCAACTCAAAGAACAGCCTTGACAGTGCTGAGCCTGAACTTTGTTTTCTTTGGATCAATACAGAGAACATGAAAAGATGAAGTCGTTTGCAAATGCCAACAACAAAAATCCCTTTTCCTGGGTGCACATGTTACAGACCTCTACTTTTCCCCTTTACATGCTTCTGCTGACCCAAAATTCAGGTCCAGAGGTTCTGCTTCTTTCCCGATACAAAAGTTCCTAATTGGAAAGCAATGCTGGTGATGTGCTGACACACCCAAATGCTGGTACTAGGTGCAGTTCATGCTCAAAGATGAACAGCTAATGTGCCTTCACTCAGGGAACTACATTTTGTACCAATTATTACCTAGTTTACCTGGGATAGATAGATTCAATGTTGCTTGATTTTTACTCCTGTTCTTTGTTGATTATGGTAGTTTGGATAAGAATGGCCAATAGATACACATGTTCAAATGTTTGGTCCCCAGATGGTGGAATTGTTTGGGAGGGATTAGGAGGTGTGGTCTTGTTGAAAAAGGTGCGTGCCACTAGTGGGAGGTTGACTTTGATGTTTTAAAAGCCCAAGCCAGGCCTCTTCTGCCTCCTGCCTCTTATGAATCAGAACTAAGCTTTCAGCTAATCCTCCAGTGCTAAGCCTGGCTACCTGCTACCATCTTCCCTTGGCCATGGGCTCTCCTACTGAAAGTGTAAGGAAGTCCTTGATTACATGCCTTTTACAATTTTTTGAGATTATAATACAGTGGCAACATTTCCGCCTTCCTCTTTTTCCCTCCTTCCCCCACAGTCTAAGTTGTCTGAGTTTTTGTGTCTCTTTGCAGCAACAGAAGAGAAACTGAGCCACTTGGGGTGGATTTGCTAAGCGATGTTGTTGGGTGTACTCCTGTTTTCTTGTGAAATGATTGACAGTCATGGAAGCTTGTGATGCTGTGGCATGAAGATGCTGCTCACTCTGTGCCTTTCCACTGATACACATTCTCAGTCTGAACAAGGTACTAGTGAGGAACTCCACGGCACAGCTGACTTCTTCAAGTCACGTCACCTTCTATCACATCATTTCTAGAAATTCTAAACAGCTGTTTCAGATTAGAATCTGTCACCTCAACTACTGAAGGACAACACACACACACACACACACACACACACACACACACGCACACACGCATGTGCGCACGTGCTCGCGCTTAGCAAATGGCAGCTGAATAACAGAATTCAGCTGCTACGTGCTAGTGGCCATAAAGTAGTTATTTTTCCTGTGTTCTGGTTCTATGTAGCAGGCTGATTTCTAGAGCAATATAATTTCTGATTTATTCTGAGACAAAATGCAAAGCCAAAAAGCTCTGTTCTGACTATGTAAATGGTCTGTTAGTGCCAACTCATTAGCATTTTTGAGGCCAAGGTTTGGAAGAGACTTTAAGAACATCCCACTTAGTGGGAAAGGCAGTCATCACCAGTTGGAACTGCAGTCTTTCTCTGCTCTGGAAGCTGTGCATAAATTTGAGGGATGTGTTAGGATTTTTTTTTTTCTTTAAGAAGTCATCTTGATTCATGTCAAGGAATATTCACTACTCAGTATATCAATCTGTCAGTGTCAGTTAGTAACAAAAGGAGCAAGGCAGATAAGCTCTTTAATACAGGACACACGGTTTCCCTCTAGTGGTCATGGGCTGACCATGTAATCTAGAAAGGCTAAAGGGAATCAGGCCAACCTTTCTTACACTGCAGCCCAAGCATCACATGTATATTCTTAAGTTCTGACAATAATTAAGCATTCCCGTCTCCTGGTTTCCCTAAGGATAACAGCAAACACCCCTTCTTCCTTTTTCTCTAATACTTGGGTCCCCATTTCCTGCACACGGCAGATGATATTCCTACTAAATAGAAAATAGTAGCACACAAAAGAAGCATTCTCCATGTCCAGTCAGCAATGTAATGAACACATGCACACTCACATCTATCATTTCCAACAGACAGACAGACACACACACATATACACACATACATACACACACATATACACATATATACACACAGACAGACAGACACATACACATACATACACACACAGAGAGATACACAGAGAGAGGGGGGAGAGAGATAGAGGTGAGATGCACACACACAGACACACACACAGAGTTTGCCTCCTCAGGTAAACCCTTCCCTTGATGTTTTGGCTCTGATCTCTTTAAAACATCTGATAAACAGCCTCCACCTTTATCCCCCCCCCATACTTTTCTTTATTGTCAAATCCTCCCCGTAAGGATAAAAAAGGGGCTTGATGACACCGAATTGTTATTTAAAAAATGATTTCCAATTTCTCTGTTCAAAAACTTGCCACTGCTTCCTCACAATAAGCCCCATTTGTTGAAGTAATTAATCATGCCCACGCCCACTGTCTCAGTTCTCCCCTCTTATTTACATGTAACCAAGCTCGATGTGTTTTCTGCTCTTCCCACTGTAGGAGTGTCCCTCACCAACTGAGTTAGGCTTCCCAGGGAACATGCCTACCCTTCCATGTGCCCTCCTTTCTGCAATCCCCCTTCCTCTTGGTTTCCACACACTGAGTTTTCTTCACACTGTCTGCACTCTGTTTATTTGGTGTCATTTCCAGCCTTTTCCTTTCCTTTCCCTTTCAATTACCAGTGTGCCTATGTCTCCTGCGTTTTCACCTTCTTCACCCACCTCCCAGTGACACTGTTGACTTAAATGACACTCAGCGCCTCTGTGATGGACATCTCCCAGAAAGGTTCACTGCTTCAGTTTCTCTTCTGAACTCTAGACATGTCTGTACACCTGGCACGCAGAGAGCTCCGTGAGAGAAGCTCCCAACCAGGGTGCACCATCAGGGAGCTCTCCCTCCTCCAAGTCTCCCTTGCTGAGTTCTGTCTTATTTTGCATCTTAGGGAAGCCCTAACTTCTTTTCTAGTCCTGCTTCCTAGCCAAGTACTGAGCATCTGGACTTCACAGCTTCCCTCCGTCTCTTCCATCAGCTCCTTCTTCTCTACCTGTGCCATGGTTCTGCCCCACATCTACATCGCCATTTGCAACATTCTTTTAAGTGGTCCTCTGCCAGCTTTGCAAACAACTCTATACAATGTAGTTTGGGGGTTAAAAAACAAGTCAGATCCCCATACAATCCAGGCATTACTAACTTACTGGTGTGAGTTCTAGTATTCTTACCTGACAAACAAGGGCCCACTCATCAGCATACTGAATGTTGCTCTGCCTTTTTTTGTGTGTTATTTCAGTGCTGCCAGAGTAGGCAAAGGCAGCCCTCTGCTTTCCTAAGACACTCGGAGGTGATTCCCTGCTAAGGCATACAACTAAGACCAGTAACGAACACGAGCAGACAAACTTCAGCTCATCATTGGAAGACCTTCAGCAGGTGCTGCCTTACAGAGGATGTCTGGAAGGGATCCCACGGGAGCATGACAACTGTGGAGGAGTGAAAAACACCAAGAGTGGAAAGCATGAGGAGAAAAATCACATACACTGAGTGGATACGAATCGCAAAGGAATAGAAATATTTAAAAAAAAGACATAGGAGTGAATTAAACTTCATTGCAACGTTCTCTTAATGAAGTTAAAATGAAATTTCTCAATCAATTAAAATACACAGAGATGTTAATTAAAGGGGTGCTTTTCATTATCTTGTCCTGACAGAAGACAGCAGGAAAAGACAACACTAAATTATCTGGAGTAAGGATTTGCAGAAGCCAACTGTGCTAGGAAATTAAACAGGGGCTACCAAGCAGCAAGGTGATGCCAAGCCATGAGGTCTGTTACTATTCAAGCTCACTCATGACTAATGATTTACCCAAAGGTGAACTTTAGGTGAGACCACCTCAAAATGACCTCGATACCTCATGCTGAGTTGTCTGGACAGTGAAACAACTGTTGACTGCATCCTTCTTCCTGCATCCTTCTTTTCTGGCGATGCCTTCCCCAGATAATGCCCATTTCCTGGTTGCAGGGGCTTCTTCTCCCCATGTTTCCTGAGGTGTCCAGGGCACCTGGCTTTCCTAGTAAACTCTTATAAATGATGGCATCTTACATTCTAGAAACCAAGAGGTTTGTCTGCACCTCTATCAGAAGATTCCTGTTTCTCTTCTCCCTAAAAGAGGGTAAGGCAGGAGGACTGAAGTAGGACTCAGAACAGAAGGCTCTCTTTTCTGATGACTGCTTGAGTAGTGAGCCACTCAAAGCCTAAGTTTTAACACATTCTTTGTGCACTTTTGATATATAGAACCCTTACTATTATAGACAGCATGTATATTATTATTATTATATCAGACAATAAATTAAAATAGTATGATAACAGTGTTTTAAAACAGAAGAGGTAGGAAGTAAAGGGAGCAAATCCCTGTTAATGAGGCCATTGTACAGGCAGAACTTTCATCATTAAGTATTTACTTGGACTTTATATCTACAGATCCCTGTATCACTGATATAGAGTCTTTTGAGTATATATAAGAACTACAGTTTCCTTGGTTAGTCACTAAAATCAATGAGTATTTATTTTATGGCTAGAGTGTACATATCACAGTTCAGGCTTCACATAGGGACCTGGTTTTGAAGTTTGACGAAACACATTTGTCAATTGGATTCTATAAATTAGGAGTCAGAAAGAAGACTCAGTGGAAATGATAAGAGGTAGACGGATACACATTAAACTGGAACAGGAGTGCTTTGTGGACACATAGGTACCATGTGGGAATCTCCCAGTGACCTGAACTTCTGGTATGAATCTTTATTGATTATGGTATTTCTTGTCCCAGAGGGAAGGCATGATTAAATCAACACAAACGCACCACCCCCAAGCAAGGTTTGTTGCTAAAGAGATAGAGCAAAAGTTTCCATCCAGCTAAACCTACTTCTGGCTTGCCTTCATTTTTTCAAGGTCTTTAAATTTTATTTATTTATTTTTAATTATGTGTATGAGGGTGCACCTGCACTTGCATGTTTGTGTCCATGCATGCCAGTATGTTTATGTGTGTGTGTGTGTGTGTGTGTGTGTGTGTGAGAGAGAGAGAGAGAGAGAGAGAGAGCGAGAGAGACAGAGACAGAGAGACAGAGAGACAGAGACAGAGAGACAGAGACAGAGAAAACACACACACAGAGAAACAGAGAGATAGAGACAAAAACATATGTCTGCTGGGGTGAGAAGACATCTTGCCGGGCTTAGTTCTCTTCTGTGTAACTTCAGGATCAAACTCAGGTTGTTAGGCTCGGGAGCAAGTTCATTTACGTACAGACCCATGTCAGCTACTATCATTCTTTGGACAGAAGACAAACTCCTTGATGTCTAGAAGGCTGCACCCTTGCTGTTCCTTAACCATCTTCTTTAGCGTCATCCTGAGTGTCCTTCATCTCAGCCACAGAGGCCTTCTTCCCGCAAGCTGTCCTCTTTGTATGGTTTTCCATATCTAGACATCGCACATGCTACTCCCAGGTACCCACCCTTTTTTTTTTTTTTTTTTTTTTTTACTTATTTTGCTTTTTCTCCTATCCTACTGTCTCTACTCTAACCACGATCACTAAGGGAACACACATGAACACATGTGTACATACACTCACACATGTACACAAAATACTCTCAGGCTCTTGCTTTGACAAACAACAAAATGCTTTACTAACATGACTGACTTTACTAACAAAATGCTTCTTACCACCTTTCACATACCCCTTGAAAGACAGTACTGTGTCCCTTTAATCCCAATAGGTGAGGCAGACAGATCTCTGTGAGTTCGAGGCCACTCTGGTCTAGATAGTGAGCCCCATGCTTCATAGGGCTACAAAGTCAAACCTTATCTCAAAGCAAAGCCAAGGAAAACAAAAAACAAAAAACCCAAAACGACGACCATCATCAGACACAAAAACAAGTCTCCATGTCACCGAGTCTCCAAGCACCTGTATGCATTTGCTTTTCCAACACTTGACCAAGTTATTTTTTCATAAAACTTTGGAACTGTCAGTTAGGGCCCATCTTTTTCTGTGGGTTAGAATATTGCTTCCTCTCATTCTGTACTATGTACTATGTACTATGTACTATGTAATATGTAATATGTACTATGTAGCATGGAATAGGAACAGAATGGAACTGATTGCAACATGTTCAAGGGGGAAATCATTTAATACCAGAAAGTGCTCAGTGGGTACTCTGTTCCCATTTTTCCAGATGGAGAATCTCAGATTATGCAGGTAAAATAACTAATCCTAAAACACATCCAGTAAGCGATATAAAATAGTCATCTTATAGTTTGCTGGATTTACATTATCCTGAAATTTTCTATAAAAATTTAGGGTGATCCTACTTTAGGGTACAAAAAGATATGTTCTGAATGCTGGCCTTAGAGATTGTGGATAATAGAAAGGAGCTGAATAAAGTCAATATAAAAGGTTCAGTGATGAAATTTTACTTAGAATGATTATCCTGTGCATGTGCTAGGATGTGTGAAATTAGACTTGGTAGAGTGTTAGACGTGATTTAAGGACTTTAAAACAGGATTTCTAGGACTTGACTTTGAGTTCCAGAACATTCCATCTCCTACCTCAGCTTCACAAATATGTTCACAAGTTTTCCTTACAAAACCCCACCTGACATTTAGATGTCTCTGAATTAGGTAGCTACTTCTGGCAGCCCAAATTGTTCTTGGTGGCATGCATACTTCAGTGCCCTCGTCTCTTTGACTGGGGTGCGGAGGTCAGATTGTCTCTGCTGACTGGAATGCTAATTGGCTCACAGGAATGGATCAGAGATGATTTGCTGGATCACTGCCTAATCTGGGGCTTCTGTTTTTGTTTTTGTTTTTCCTTGTGAAAATAAGGGAGCAGACGTCATCAATAAGTAAGTAAAGGACACTCATCTGGTCTCCCCTCTTACTATTAGTTTCAACATTTTCAAATAATGTGTGTGTAGTGTGTTAACCATCACATGCCTCAGCCCTCTGTGTACTTTGCATGAAGTAATAAAAATTAAAATATGATCAGTCTTTATTTTGATAGACCTTCATTCTAACTGCAGAAGGTAGAATAGTACACATGGGACAGTTTGACAGGAATTAAGCAAGAAACCATGTGTGGACTATTATGGAGTAAACGGCATACCCCCAAATTTACACACTAAAGTCCTGTCCCTTTGAACCTCAGAGTGTGCCTGTACTAGCATACTTTACTTACTGATGGAAATAAATCATAAGAAAAGAACTGTTAGAAAATTTGGTGATTGTCCATATATCATACCTAGAGAAATTAAATTAGTTGGTGATATATGCTTAGGAACAAAGACTGTGCATATTCAGTCCTTGACTGAAATGTGGCTACATGTTACCTGCTAGTATAGTATATAGTAATAAGTGCTTTAAAGAGCACTTTATTAGAATGAGGTCATTAGCACAGAAC
>JADRCH010000005.1:25981283-26026959 GCA_019843965.1 Rhynchomys soricoides | reverse complement strand
AGTGCTTTAAAGAGCACTTTATTAGAATGAGGTCATTAGCACAGAACCTAACATAGAAGGGTTATATTTATATTAAGAGAAATCCCGCCACAGATACCCAGAGGTCCAGGGAGATGACAGTCACCTGCCTTCCAAGGAGAGAAACCTACATAGAAACCAACCTTGGAGAGATTTCAATCTTAGACTCCTAACCTTCAGAACTGTAAGGAAGTAAATGGTTCTAATTTACATCATCGGTCCATGGTAATTTGTCATAGCAACTACAGTGAAATAATTCATGTCTTCTACTGAAGAATGTCTCAGGACAAGGATAGGCCAAGAGTCTCTTTGTGTTGAGACTCCTGTGAAAGGATTTGTACCAGACATAGCATCTGAAATGAATCAACAGCTGCATGATGGAAAGGTAGATGATACCCAGGAGGGCAGGAAGTTTGATGAGGCCAATGTAACCTGGAGAGAACACTATCCACTGGGTCTTGTCTCAGAAATATTTCAGCCTTTGCAATTTGTTCATCTTCAATGTTAAACATATTTCCAATAATATAGTTTTCATTCAAATAGGATTGTTTTAAATTTATATTAAACTTAATATATTAGTATCAGAAGTTCTATCCTGGTATCAGCATGAGCACAGTGTTTAACACAAATGCTTAAAATTTTGAAATATGTAGCCACAAAAATTACTACGGGTCTGAGCAAAATAGCACTGAATCATTATAATTGCATTTTGCATATTATTTAAGATGACCACAGAAGTTACCATGTATAAAATGAGAAAGAACAAAGGAGTGAGTCTTTTGAGAGTGCTGGCATTTCTCTAACTTCTCCAGAATCTGGATGGATCTTTTATCTCCATATTCATCATCACATGCTATACATGTTTAAGTTTCAGCAGAGCTGTATAAGTGAAAATGAAATAGTAAAACTATTTCCTCTACCTTAGCTCCCTTTTAAAGACAAAGACCAAAAAAGAAGAGTATCGTTAACATAATCACATTTGTTTCCATCTGGGAATGGTATAAAAATAGTATTTAAGAGAATAGTTTCTAGCCAAGGAATGGTGACCCACCTCAGAACAGGACTGTTTACCTAGCCAGTAAGCACATGTGAATGAATATTTCATGAACATTCTTTAGAATCTTCTGTACTTAGACAGCGATAACCCACCCCACCTATCACCATCTCCCCACACTGTCAGCTCCCTCCCTTAGGAAAAGCCAACTTGTCTGAATGCCCCTTAGATCCTTACCAGCAGCAGGAGCACGTTATTTTTTTTTACCATTCACACCAGTGTCTATTTTTTTAAGCCATTGGTTCCACATCAGGCAGGTATGTTTTCCTTTAAGCATTGATAAAGGAGGATATCAAAATACTTACCTAAAAAACAAAACACACAAAAGGGGAACAATTACCTTGAATTCATGGTCACACTTGATTATTTGACAAAAGTCTGAGACAGGGACAAAAATTACCAACGCCGTATGAAGGCATGGAGACATATGCAGACAGAACACACAAATGAATGCACATTTATCATACATATATGCTTCTCTGAAACTCAAAAGAGCAAAGAATAGACTCTAAATAGGGAAAGTTCTGATTTTTCTCTCTGGTTTCCTAGACATCATTTGGCTCCATCCTGAAAGTCTAATATATCACCTTCTTTGGAACATTAACAAGTTTTGCTAATTGCCTGCAATAATGTTTTTGTCACTATAAGCAGAACAGCTTAACTCAATACCTGAAGCAGGTTTCAGTTCTGTATGTCCCAGTAGCATGGAACATGGAGAGTGACATGCCACACACAGTTGGTTTATGAGAAAAACAGAGGATTTGATGATGTCATTTTCCCGAGTGGGAGGCATTGATTGTTGGCAAAGAGTCTGCTCTCTGAGACACTGGGAACCACTAACACAGATGACACCGGAGCTAGCATGCATAACAGAAACAGTGCAGAATGGAGAAAAGCGATTCTGTACACATTCAGAAAAAGCTACGTTGAAATTATAAATGACAGATGTCTCTGGCTGTCATTAGTGCATCAGCTGAATATGGGCTTTGAAATCTTTGACATTCTGCTAAGCACAGAAATCCCCACTATCTGCACAGGGAAGGCAGAAATGGCATTAGCATAGCTCTGGTGAGTGACAATTCTGAAATGGATGGCAGAGGCTTTGGGAATACCAAATGAAGAGATCTGTCCCTTCTGTCAGTTGTCAAAAGCCAAAGACAATGTTCCTTCTGAAAACTGATTTCCTCAATTCATCTCTGACAGAGCAGAGCCAAACAACAGAAAGAATCCCAAGAGAAATGGGACTTTAGCGAGACAAGCATGAGAGACTCCCTCTCGCACTGAAAAGGGAACATCTTTTAGTGTTTTCATGGAGGTAACAATATAGAAGTGCTTGTTATGGTGCTGGCTGAGAAAGGAGAGGCACTTAAAGGCGGTGCCTGCAGCAGTCCCCTGGCCTACTTGGAACAAACATGACTGCTTGATCAGCATTTATAGAGGTAAGATTACTGGAGAGGTAAAATGAACGAGAACGGCTGGCAAATGTATACATTGCCCAGCCCCACTATACGCATCCTGATTTAGGGACCACGTGCTGGAAGGCACGGGTTCTTCTCTGTTGCTGTGATGCTACCCAGAGAGCATTCTTGGAGGGTTTGAGCTCCGTTATGCTGGCAGGACTTAATGAGGCACAATTTAATGAAACATTAGGACACACATGCTTTTCTTCTTAGTTTTTACTCATCATCAAACTGCTTATATTGTGCATAAAACATCTTATTTTAATTGTGCCAGGCCACTAATTAAGACCATTTTCCAGGCTTAGAATGTTATTTTAAAAATGCAGTCTGTATTCCCACTCATAGAGGGCACTATTTTCTTGTTCATTCCATTTCAGGTGCTCGATAAAAAACAAAAAACAAAACAACAAAAACAACAAAAACAACCAAATACCCCTTCAAGGTTGCATCAGTGAGATAAGCCCACAAATAGCTCGACTGTAACAGAGTACATAGTAACATTTCTTTAGGACAGATTCAACTGACTTTAATTTTTAGTGTAGTCATAGCTTGTACTATTTTTATCTTAGTAAGAAGTGGTGAGAAACTAAAGTTTCATTTTCTTCAAAAAATTGTTCTGATTATACTCTAAGACTTTGTTACTTTGCCCATAAATAAATGTTCATTAAACTTCTTATAGAAAAGTGTTTACAGAACTGTATAAAATTTAATATCATATACAAAGATATCTTCAGGCAAAGTGCTTTACTATTAAATAAAATATAAATTTTAAGTGAAGTTATAAAATGCACAGAAAACCCTCCACTTACAATCTGCAATATATCAGACCTTCGAGATGTGCTGGGGCAATGGTGTGTAGAACTTGTGGGAGTGGCCAGCAGATGCTCCGTTTAACTTGAGAGCCATGCCACCAGAGGGAGCCCATGCTCTATACTACCTAGATGGCCAGGAACCAGAGACTGGATAGCCCAGAATGCTAAGGCAGAACCACACTACTGGAGAAAACAAAAAAACAAAACAAAACAAAACAAAAAAACCAAAACAATCCTAAAGATATTCTAATATACTCATAGATTTGGTGACTTGTCCAGTCATTCTCAAAGAGTCAGTGTTCCATTGTCAGCAGATGGGAGAGGCTTTAGAGACCCACAACCAGACTTTATGTGGAGAGCCTAATGGGAGGTCTTCATGGGGTCCTTCTCCTAAGAGTTCTGGAAGTCCCATGGAAGAGCAAAATGAAAAGATTAGAGTCAGAGGGGATGGAGGACACCAGGAGAACATGACCCACTGAGTCAACTAATTAGGGCTCACATGGCCTCGCAGAGACTCAAGCAGCAAGCACAGGGCCTGCATGGGTTTGCACCAGGTCCTCTGCATATATGGTCTGGTTGTTAGCTTGGTGTTTTTGTGGGACTCCTAACTGTGGCGGTGGGCCTATCTCTGACTCTATTGCTGCGTCTTGGGATTCTTTTCCTCCTATTGGGTTGCCTTGTCCAGCTGGATATGAGGGCTTTCAACTTTTCATATTGTATCCTGTTTTGTTCTGTTTGATGGTCATCTCTTAGAGGCCTGCTCTTTTCTGAAGAGAAACTGAGGGCATGTGGATCTAAGGAAGAGGGGAGGTGGTGGGGTAGCTGGGAAGAGTGGAGGAGGGGCGCTGTGGTTTGATGTGTTGTATGAGAAAAGAATCGATTGCCAAAAGAAGAAAGGACAGTGGTTTAGAGAAATGTATGAAATTTAATGTTACATACAAAGAGATCTTCCTCAAGGAAAGTGTTAAACTATTAAGTGAAATTATACTTTAAAAATATGGCCATACCACTGGCAAACTGTGGACTGACCTTAATGTTAATATTTGTGGTCATGAGAGGTGAGGTGGAAAGGCCTTCATGTCTCCTATTTGCAGGTGAAGCTGCACTGCCATTTTAAAAAAGGAGTTTTCTAAGTGTCTATTTTGGTATATTAGCATCCATTTTCTGTCCCTCCAGTGAGTACAGAACTGTGAAGATTAAATCAAAAGAGCTAACAGGGTTGATCTAGAGCACGGAGACATGGGGTGAAGGGTAGGAGGAAGCAGGACCTTACACTGAATTTTCTTTTAAAGCATCTGTCGTTTAGAAACTTAAAGCAGAGATGAAATATTAACTTGACACAGGGCGCACCGCAGCATAAATAACTTGAAAGGCTTCTGCAAATCCCAAGGATCACGGTAAGGCTCACACCTTTCTACACTCCTTCAAACCCTATTCATTTCCCCATTCCCTTCCAACCACACAACTGACAACAGCTACAAAATGCATCATCCCAAAGGAGGGAGGCTAAATAGGCTTAAGGGGCAGTGACAAGCAGCCAGGTTAGGTGTGTCCTCTCTGGTCTGCAGCACATGGAGTGTTATATTTTTATTTTGTTTAGTTGTGAAGTGGTGAAATAAAATCCACCTGGCTGAGCACCCAGAAGTGGTGGCTCTGTAAGAAAACATTTATAGTATGGGTTTTTTTTTTTTTAAATTTTAGGTTTTTAAGAAAGTATACTTCTTCATTTCATAATAAAGTGCTTTAAAAAATATTTGTTGTAAGACTGTGTCTTTTAGAAAAGCCAAACAGGCTATACCCACAAAACCTTATCAACATGGCTGTCTAAACAAGACCTGAACAACCAGGACACCAATGGAAATCCTAATTTGAAAAAGGGTACTAGAGGTCTAGACTGTAGACAAAGACTGAGGCCTCTGGAGAACGCTGAGGTCAGGAGAAATGGTCCTCCCAGGGAAGAGTTCTTCCACTGGTCATCCAGGGCTAAGTGGTCAGTCTTGAGATCGTATGCATATGGTAGGTAATGTTATACATATATATTCTATAAGAATATATAAACTGTGAGTGTGTGTGTGTGTGTGTGTGTGTGTGTGTGCTTAACAACAATTAAAGGAAAAGAAGCCATTAATTTGAAAGAAAGATCAAGGACTGTATATAAGAGAGGTTGGTGAGGGGAAGGGGGTGGGCAATCATGAAATTAGATTACAATTTCAAAAAATAAAAGTTTCAAGACAACAAAAACACCCACTATCAGTAAATACAACAAAAAATACCCTGTCATAAGCAAGCCAGAAAACACATGGCAGCAAGTTATAGGTGTGGAGGGGCAAGGCCCAGGAATTAAAAAAATAATGTGTTTTCCAAAAGAGAAACTACTCATTCTTTTAATTCCATCTAATGTCTTTGAAAACACACTTTATTAAGACCAAGTTAGCCACACATGGTAGTGTGTACCTGAAATTCCAGCTACTTGAAAGGACAAACCAGGAAAGTCATTTGGGCCCAGAAATTCAAAGCAGCCAGAATGACACAGTGATACATGGAGTCCTCTCTCGCCCAAGTCATTAGAACCAAATTCAGCAGACTTTGTCTGTGGTCAGCTATTTTAAACTACAAAGACTAAGTAAATCCAGATCTACAGGAAACATGCCTATCTACAGAACCATCCGCTGATCAATTTATTACTGATCCCTGACAAGTATGGACATGCAGGAAAGCCGTACTTGGAGAAAATGGTTTATATACAGAGGCTGATGCTTTTCAAACAGGAAAGGAGAGGGAGACAAAAGGCTAGAAAAGAGGTCTGACAAAATCCAGTCTGCTCAAGACCACGGTAGAGTTCAGTGTCTTCTCGTGCTGTGAATCACTTCAGCTGGTGCCACTGCTCCTGAACAACAGCTCTAGTGAGTGGCTTTCTTGTCAGCTTTCTTCTGTGCTATTCATCAACAACTACATGAGTATGTTGACCCTCTCTATCACCATGACTTTTAATTTCCCATTCTAAAATGGGAGTTTTATGAATTAACCTAATAGACTGCATTAGTCTCTTGACAACATATGCAAAGATTACCTCCCTAAATGCTTTGAACTTAAAATGACAAGCCAGTTCCATTTTATCCTACTAATATCTACCTAAAACTTCTGCTGGAGTCTGTTGGCTCAGCATAGTGGGCCCAATTGGAGGGCTGATGTTACACAGGGAGACACAAAAGTTAGATTTAATTCTACTTGACAACAGCCCCAAACAGAGACCACTGAGTGTGAATGCTCTTAACATGGAAAGAAACAGAGGATGAATGAAGAATGCAGGCAAATGACCGCTTTCTTATAGATTTGCCTTCTTCAATCCCATCAGACACTGTAGATAGAAGGAAATTCAATCTAATAATAAAAATAGAGGTTTTGATGTCTGGATAGGCCAGGTTCATCTCCTTTAATGTAGTTATACCTTGTTTGAGTTTTGTTTTGTTTTGTTTTTTTTGTTTTTTTTTCTCATGAAACAAAGGAAAATGATCTTGTCTTAGAAGAAAGCACAGACTATGGCACATGGGCAACAAAAGACTTTTGAGTCTCTTGTTAGGTAATTTAACTTAATAGGCTAACTCACTTTCACAGTTTAAATTCTGTATATGCTTCTATACATAGCTAGACTCTAATTTCAATATTTTGAAACTTGTGTATTATTGTGTATATAAATATATAAATATCATATGATAATCATATTGCAATAAAACACATGTTAACTTAGGAATTATTTAATGAGATACATGCCTAAGGAATTATTTGTTTGTTGCAATCATTTGGGCTACTGAGAAAACTGTACGTGCTGTCAATTTTTTTCAAAAACTTTACCAAAAGCATCTTTGTTTCTGATGGGAAACTGTCGCAAAAATTCAGTTAAAAATATCTTCTTCTTCAGCAATGCATAGAATCTTTTTTATTTTGGCTACCTTCTCTAAACATGGCTTACAGGATTGCCCTTGCTTGAACTATAATGCCTTTGGCCAGTGACTTTCCATGTTTAGATTTTTAGAAGTGATTATTCCTGACAAGGGATCTCCATTTATTTCAGATATGTTTAAGAAATTTGTGAAACTAGAATTCATTTCACCCGTCACTGTCACACTCTCTCTCTCTCACCCTCAAGCAAGTAGCCAAGCTAAGAGAGGGTGCAGACTGCTATGGGTGCCCTAAAGTCAACTGTTAGTCTAAAATGACTGATTATGTTAGCCAGGCTGCTCATCACTCCAATGTCAAGTAGGATAATATGTGTTAGGTCTACTGAAACAAAGTTACAGCAACGTTGCAATTGTCCCTTTGATCTTGACCTTAGAAGGCATAGTTTAGACTTTGCAGATTGACCAAATGATATCTGGAGTACTGTATTCACTCAGTTTATCTTTGTCATAAGGATTAGCCTTGACTAAGAGTATTGATGGCCATAGAAAGAGACTTAATCCTATGAGATTGAAATGACTAAGCACATGTTATTTTAAGGGCTAGGTGAGTTATGATGACTTAACACTAATGCAGCAGAACTAAGGCCATTTTTCTTTGTAATTCCTCCCTAGTCTTTTTTTCCTGTTTGTTATTTATACTAAATTGAGTAAAATATATCAAAGTTAACCAGTATAATATGTGATATAGTTAACCTGAAGTATATTTTTCTATCAAAAATAAGACAATAGACCCCTTTTTCCCTGACTCGCTTTAACCTGATTTCCATTGAGACATTGGAGGGGTATCTAGAAAAGTCAGCACTGGTTAATTGAATACTTACCCAATATTTTGACTTTTCTTGTTTTGGGGCACATGGTAACATTGCCTTTATCCTCCCTTTGGATGTTAGCCTTGGTTCTGTGATATATTTTGTCTAGTGGATTTGAGTTCAAGTAGTAAGTGCCATTTCTGGACATAGACTTAGACTAGCTATGACTGATTTATTAGATTCTTTCCCCCTGGTGAGGAAGACTAGACTGAGATGAAGCATCAGTTCCTCTGGTCTCATCTTGACTTTAGCCTGTTATACTGGAAATGGAAGAAGAGTAGGAAGTAAAACCCTCACCATCTTAAGTCACTTAGATTTCAGACCCCTGAAGAACAACCTAGCCTATCCTGGTTTGCAAAAGGAGAAACCAAACAATAACATATTAGCAACTGAAGAAGCCATGAGAAAGTTCATGCAGAAAATGTTAATTATACAAAGATTTTTTTTTTAAGTTCAAAGAGTGAAACACAACTAAGAATTGACTTAATTACTATCATCTAGCACAAAAGCAAGACTTGTTTGTTTTTCTTAACCTTTCCCCCCCCAAATCTTTCTGTTTAACAAGAGGATGCAAGCTTGGACCAGGATAATTTAAGGTTTGAATAAGAGAAATTAAAAGATCTTCAAGTCAGGAACAAAGAGCAAGAAGCCCAGGTCAGTACAGAGAGTCTTCCCTGAGACGACCCCAACAGAGGACACACCTCCACAACTTCCAGGCTGGTCCTCTCCGAAGAAACTGGAGAATTTAGAGTAAGGACTTAGAAGAAGACCTGGGATCTAACCACATCCATCAATTAGCATGAGCAGGTCTGTGAACTGATTTAGAGAATGATGAAGTCATACAGCTCTAACAGAAACTTGTACTCGGGTGCACACTATTGACAGAAGAGACTTTTTTGTTTACTTTTAATCAGATTCTCATAGAGCCAAAGTAAGGCTCTGAACTGTGATTTTAGAGCAACCACGGGAAAATGAAATAGGGGCACACAGCATAATCTCAATTTTCTTTCCCCCGACTCCTTCAGGAACAGTG
Source organism: Rhynchomys soricoides (assembly GCA_019843965.1). Taxonomy (NCBI): domain Eukaryota; kingdom Metazoa; phylum Chordata; class Mammalia; order Rodentia; family Muridae; genus Rhynchomys; species Rhynchomys soricoides. Next base: position 26,017,814 of record JADRCH010000005.1, on the reverse strand, counting down.
TGTCCATATTTTCTTTCCACCTTCAAATCACTGTGCACATGGCACAGTATTTTACTTCTGCATGCTTAAACTACTAATTAAGTTGGCAAAGCAGAAACTCTAACTTGAATTCTAACCGGCATGGTAATTATAGTTGACTTCAAAAGGCTTGGAAACAGTATTTTTCAGAGGCTGGGGTTTTCCTTTTCCAGCCCATTCCTCAGGTCTGTTCTTTCTCTCCTCTCTAGAAAGGTTAACAAAGAAAGGTAAACTTAGCTTCCCACACTGTACTTTCTGGCACAGTGCTGTGTCAGGCTGTCAGAATCTAAGAGCTCCAAACTTTCTTGGCGTAAGGCTCTGACTTGCTAACCGTTCTGATCCCCAATATCCCCAAACTCTATTGACTACAAATTCCTCAAAGAAAGGGAAGGAAAGTCATTAAAAATCATATGTTCTTTTCCCACAAAAGCAAAGTAAAACCAACCAAGCTGAAAGCACAGATAGAATCAGATCTCATGTAAATATGGGATAGGGTTGGAGTGTGGTAGGCACTTGGGATCCTGGGCATCGGGACTTGTTAATGTTCTGTCTGTTGATCCAGTGACATTGGTAGGTTCAGTTCTCAGAATACTTCAAACTGAACACCTAAGTTCCTTTCTTTATATAGGTTAAATTTCAGTAGCCCATTTATCTCTTAAAAATGCTTACCAGCACTATCACATGGAAGGTAATTGGGCTTATTCACACAATAAGTTATAACCATGTGTCAGCAGCTACTCAGACATAATAGTGACATATTGAAAAGAACAATAGGTTCATTAGTCTATAAATATGAACTAGGAACACAGAAAGTACATGATTACCAGTTGAGGAATTTCATAGCTCTTCCAAACTAAAAAGGAAACTTTTAAAAGCAGCTGGAAAATACATATACAGACTTTAAAAGGAAACTATTCTGCTTTGGAAAAAAAGAGAACTTGGCTGATACTGAGATAAGTGTTTCTATAACTAGCTTAATTTATGAGATTAAGTGACAATGGCCATTAATATAAAACAATCTTATAAAATTACATGCCTATGATATTTCAATTTTATCATCAAAAGATCACGGAGACAATTATTAATGTTATACAGGTAATTTAGAGGGTTCTGTGAAGGAATATGCTCACTTCCATATCCACTGATAAATCTGTGAAGGCTAAAATTGAACTACATACAATTTCATAAGATGAACAGAAATAGGTTGATGAGGGTCAGGTAACACATTCTTAGAGAATTTCAAAAATATTTTATTTAATTGATACCTCCAGTCACTACCATTAGAAAGTAATGAGTAAGATTGTGGAATCAATGTTGAAATTATCTAAAAGAACAACTTGTTTTAAACTAACCTCTTTTCCCAATCTGTTGGTTGCAGTTTTGTCCTATTGACAGTGTCTTTTGCCTTACAGAAGCTTTGCAATTTTATGAGGTCCCATTTGTCTATTTCTGATCTTAGAGCATAAGCCATTGGTGTTCTGTTCAGGAAATTTTCCCCTGTGCCCATGTTTTGAGAGTTTCCCCCACTTTCTCTTCTATTAGACTCAGTAAATTTGGTTTTATGCGGAAGTCCTTGATCCACTTGGGCTTAAGCTTTGTATAAGGCGATAAGAATGAATCGATTTGCATTCTTCTGTTTGCAGACCTCCAGTTGAACTAGCACCATTTGTTGAAAATGCTGTCTTTTTTCTACTGGATGGTTTTTGCTTCTTTGTCAAAGATCAAGTGACCATAGGTGTGCGGGTTCATTTCTGGGTCTTCAATTCTGTTCCATTGATCTACTTGCCTGTCACTGTACCAATACCATGCAGTTTGTATCACTACTGCTCTGTAGTACAGCTTGAGGTCTAGGAGACTGATTCCTCCAGAAATCCTTTTATTGTTGAGAATAGTTTTTGCTATCCTGGGTTTCTTGTTATTCCATATGAATTTACGAATTTCTCTTGCTAACTCTATGAAGAATTGAGTTAGAATTTTGATTGCTTTAGGCAAGATAGCTATTTTTACTATATTAATCCTACCAATGTATGGGCATGGGAGATCTTTTCATCTTCTGAGATCTTCTTTGATTTCTTTACCAACCTTACATCTGATATCCAATATATACAAAGAACACAAGAAGTTAGACTCCAGAGAACCAAATAACCCTATTAAAACTGGGGAACAGAGTTAAACAAAGAATTCTCAAATGAGGAATACCAAATATCTGAGAAGCATCTAAAGAAATGTTCAACATCCTTAGTCATCAGGAAATGCAAATCAAAACAACACTGAGATTCCACCTCACACCAGTCAGAATGGCTAAGATCAAAAACTGAGGTGATAGCAGATGCTAGTGAGGATGTGGAGAAAGAGGAACACTCCTCTATTGTTGGTGGGATTGCAAGCTGGTACAACCACTCTGGAAATCAGTCCTGTAGTTCCTCAGAAAATTGGACAAAGTACTACCTGAGGACCCAGCTATACCACTCCTGTGCAAATACCCAAAAGATGCTCCAACATATAACAAAGTCACATGCTCCACTATATTCGTAGCAGCCTTTTTTATAATAGCCAGAAGCTGGAAACAGCCCAGATGTCCCTCAACAGAGGAATGGATACAAAAAATGTGGTACATTTACACAATGGAATACTACTCAGCTATTAAAAACAATGACTTCATGAAATTCTTAGGCAAATGGATAGAACTAGAAAATATCATCCTGAGTGAGGTAACCCAGTCACAAAAGAACACACATGGTATGCACTCATTGATAAATGTATATTAGCCCAAAAGCTAGGCATACCCAAAATACAATTTACAGACCACGTGAAGCTCAAGAAGATGGAAGACCAAAGTGTGGATGTTTCAGTCCTTCTTAGAAGGGGGAACCAAATAGTCACAGGAGGAAATACGGAGACAAAGTGTGGAGCAGAGACTGAAGGAAAGGCCATCCAGAGACTGCCCTACCTAGGGATCCATCTCATATACAGACACCAAACCCAGGCACTATTGTGGATGCCAAGAAGTGCTTGCTGACAGGAGCCTGATAATACTGTCTCCTTGAGAGCCTCTTCCAGAGCCTGGCAAATACAGAGGTGAATGCTTGCAGCCAACCATTGGACTGAGCACAGGGTCCCCAAAGGAGGAGTTAGAGAAAGGACTGAAGGAGCTGAAGAGGTTTGCAACCCATAGGAAGAACAACAATATCAACCAACCAGACCTCCCATCCCCACCCCCAGCACTCCCAGGAACTAAACCATCAACCAAAGAGTACAAATGGAGGGTCCCATGTCTCCAGCCTCATATATAGCAGAGGATGGCCTTGTCAGACATCAATTGGTCCTGGGAAGGCTTGATGCCCCAGTGTGGGGGAATGCCAGGGCAGGGAAGCAGGAGTGGGTGGGTGGGTGGCCGAGCACCCTCATAGAAGCAGAGGGAGGAAGGATGGGATAGGGTGTTTCCGGAGGGAAAACTGGGAAAGGGGATAACATTTGAAATGTAAATAAATTAAATATCCAATAAAAAATAAAGTAACTTCTTTACGTGTGAAAGTGGATATGCTAATTACAAACCCTTCTCTTATTAAATTGGGCACAAAAAGTTTTCTGCTTGTCAATATTTTAAATTTCTAAATTAGTTGACAGAATGCTTTAGACATATTTGGAAAACTGTTTAGCAGTTCCATATCATATACTGAATTTATATGGTCAGAATCTATGGCAAAAATTATGATACGATTATAGGATACATTTAGTTTTGAAAGATAACATATAGTGAAGACTGTGTAAGTATTGTAAACTTAAATATCTATTAAATCTATGAATTTGACTTAGTGAATTAAATAATTCGGTGTCTACATTCAGTTACTAGAGTACTGCTCAACATGTAACCTGATCCCTGATGGACTTTATACAATTGCGAAGAAAGGCATTTAAAGATTTAAGCTTCTTTGTAGAGGGGGTGGTGCTGTGAGGTCAAGCGCCTCCTTGGGCCAGAAGAACTCATCAGATGCCTTGGAGCTGGAGGTACAGGCAGCTGTGAGCCATCTCATGAGCCCCAGCGTGCACAGCATGTACCTCTAACAGCAACCATCTCGCCAGCCCCTCTCTTTGTACATTTTTATGTCAATAAATTGTGGCTGGGGTACGATAGTAATGAATGTCCAGAGATGGGTCAAGGCTGTGTTGTTTCCTACGGGTCATCACAGTTACTTATTTAATACCCCTTGCTCCTGGGGCATGTACATAACATACCTTTAAACATGGCAGGAGAAATGTTACCAATATGACAAAAGTAATCAATGATCAAGGCAACAGCATCACCTTAGGGTGTACTGTGAAGTACACCTTAGGGTGTACTGTGATGATCTGGACTCAGGTTTCATGTTACAGTAACCAGGGAAGTATCTTTAAAACAGTGATTTCACGAGCCGATGCGCAGAAATTCCAGCACAGTGATCAGTTCTGCATCATTCACAGTGCACCTCAGATGACTCCAGAACACTGTGCATGCTTTGAAACTGACTCTACAGAGGCTAAACCAGATTCTAAACTAAATTCCTCACTGGTGTTCTCTAGGTACTCATAACTAAGTCAAAACAATGCAGGTAATTAATTCAGTACATTTGAGACTAGTTACCTTGTGCCTATCCTTAGTGGAAAAAAAGAAAAGAAAAAGAAAGGTAGAAAGAAAAAAAGAAAGAAAGAAAAGAAAAAATACAAACTAACTCTTTACAATTTTGACTGTTGGGATGGTTTGCTCTGGTTGCAGTCAGACTTGGCATTGTCATTATGAAGCATCTCCTGTCTCAGTGTTGCATAAAATTTGTACTTCGTCACCTCTGATTGGTTAATAAAGAGCTGATCAGCCAACAGTTGTGCAGGAAAGTTAAGGAAGGACTTCTCATCCCAGTGAGGAGTTCTCAGGTGGAGAGAGTTGCAGTAGAGTCCCTCATGAGGGAGTTACCATAAGAACACCCATGGAGCAGGAGCAGCCAGGGCAAGAGACTAAGATGGCTGGTAACTGGGCACAAGGCTGGGAAGTAGCCAGCATAGTCAGGTGAGAATAGGTGAGTGCCGGCCTGGCTGAAGTACAAGAAGCTTATTAATAAATATAAAAGGTCTCTTTATTCAAGAACAAGGGAGGCATAAAAAAGCCCCAAATAGTACTTTTATACTTGATAAGAATTCTAAATTCCCTTTTAGAGTTTAAATAGGATATTTGAAACTGTGAACTCAAATCCATTTTGGAGGGTGGTGAAATAAATTTATTTTAATTAGCAGACAAAACTATATTTAAAATTGCTATATGTAGTAAGTAGAGTTTTGCAAAACCTTGGACTTAGGAACATATACACATGCATAAGTGCATAAATACAGACTCTCAGGAAAACCAAATGTCTTTCTGGCCTTAATTGTACACTCAGCTATGTTCTGGTAATATTCAAGCTTTTCACTCTTAGAAAACTTTTAAATGCCTATAATGTTTCAAAAACATAGGAGTTTATTTAGTCATGATTTCAATGTAAGAAACACTGAACTAAGAAAATCTCATTATAGAGTAGGTATTATGCGTGCTTATAAGCCTAGCACTCAGGAGACAAAGTTCTAGGCCTGCCTGGGCTATAGAGAGAGAGTCAATTTTAATTTCACTAAGTAAGTAAGTAGATAAATAAATTATTGTGAATTAAACACAGCATATATATTGGATATGCTTATTGCAGTGGGCTGTGCAAATTAACATCTAATTTCTTCTGTTAAGAATTTTCATGGCTAAATGTTTCACTGACATCCTAGAGCATATAGATTCACCTTTCTACTTATAGGAACATTTTGGGATCTCTCTCTCTCTCTCTCTCTCTCATTTCCTTTCCTCCTCCCTTTTATCCCCCCTTTCAATACTTGGCATTGAATCAGGGTCTCATGCATCGGAGACGCGTGCTGTACCACGGAGGTATGTCCCTAACATTTTTCCCAATATAAAAAATGTTAATAGGTCTGAACACTAATTTAAAAATGAGACATTTTTCAATATTTGATTCACTAATATTCTAAATCTTAGAGGATCATAATTTAAGTAAAAAAACAAAACAAAACAAAACAACAAAAAACCTAAGCTATTCAGGAATGGTTTTTAGTTTGTAAAGTTACAAAGAGAATCATTTACATCCCAGAAAACAAATCTTTGTAATATTATTGTTTGTGTACAAATAAATCATGGTTTTTTTTTTCTTCCTCAAGAAGCAGTGTAAGATAACTATGGAAATAGCCCTCCTACAATCTCTGGATGGTCTAGAATTTAAAACATTGACTTGTCAATGTCTCAGGAGACTTCCTTTATCTTACTCCCCACCACAATCACCCACCATCCAGATTCTGGGCCAGTCCGGGTCACTTGAGATTGCTGTTGCTTTTATTTGTTCATGATGGGCACTGAAGCTGCAGTATCATGGCATATGCTGTGATTACCCTGATTCATCTTCATGTAGGCCAATGGAGGAAACATGCTAGGACAAGAGCCTTCTGCAAAGCGTGCTTTATAGTGTTCATGCCATTTACATGTCTTAAGTCTTTTAAGAAATGTTTTTTTACTTCCATTAATTTTAATAAGTTTCTCTTTACTTGCTCCTTTACTGGGTGAATTCTGTGTTCTAGACAGGTAATGACAATCTACATGGGGAAAGTAGTTTCAGTCTTTATCGATACCCTTCCTCATAATCAAACCTGCCTGAATAAACAACTTAGGTTAGTCTCCCTTTACAAGGGCTTATAGTTAAGACCTACAGAGGTTTTAGGGTTTGCAGAATAACCATGGCAGCATCTCATAGGCATGGCACACATGTGAAAGCCTACAAAGCAAGAGCTTTCTGAGGCTTATCATCTTAGATTTCATCACTGGTGAAAAAAAAAAGGCAAAGCCATCAAGGTCACATGATCCCAACTGTGGGAGTTGCCAAGTCAGCTCCTAGGACTTGCGTAGTAAAGCTACTCTGACCTTTAGCTGATATCACACATGGAGCTGGTAAAGAGACCAAAGGACAAGTTCAAAAGAAGCTTTCCTCCAAGGGCTGATGGCTTGCTGGATCACTTAGCACTGGACTTAAATGGCAGTAGAAAAAATACAGATGCTTTCTGACTGGATTCCTTGTGATACTTCTCCTACATGGAGGTTACACACTATAGTGGAACGAGGAAACGTACGGGAATAAAAAGAATACAATTCAGGAAGCATGAATCAGGAGATTTTTGTCTGGGATTAATGGCAGTCTTGCCAAGTGTCTCTGAATATACCAATAGCCTGAGGTTTAGCTGCTTCTTATTTCAAGGGAGTTGAATTTGTTTATTGAAGCTTGAGGATGGAAATATTTAGCATTTACAGTTCCTTGTTTTCTGTTCTATGGATAAAGTTAGATAGTGACAGGGAAAGAGTATCCAAAGACTCATTTGTAAAACCTCTGAACATTCCTGAATCCCTTTGCTTTTGACTATTGAGATTCAAAAGGTTTTTCACTGTCTTTTAATGATGCATGAAGGTTCTAAAATAGCCCTTCTGTCCTGAGGGATTGCAGTAATTTCCATGAACTCTGTTTAAAAAGAGTCACCATTTTTTTTTTTTTCATTTCTCCAACTCATGCTGATATATATATTTTTATAACAGTTCTTCAATTTCCAATGGCATATTCTTTTATTGATACAGGAATAATTTGGTCTCAGTGTTTGAAATAACATTGCAAAATGATTTGTTTTTACTGTAGAAACTAATTTTAAAGAGAGCGCTTTAGAGAGCAGTATCACGTCCAAGGACTCTTCCTTCATGGCCTTTCCCTAGAAGAGTGGCACTCAGTCTGTGGGTTGCAACCCCATCAGCAAACATCTCTCTCCAAAAATGCTTACGTTATAATTCATAGCAGCAGCAAATTTACACTTATGAAGTTGCAATGAAAATAACTTGATGGTTGGGGTCACCGCATGGGGAACTGTGTTAAAGTCAGGAAGGCTGAGAATCACTGGTCTAGCAAGGAGAAGGCCATGGACAGTACTTGAATCAGCATTTGTTGACAACACACCATCACTCAATTATAACCGAAGCCATTTTTAAGAACTTCAACATGTACCACTATAGGGCATGAGAGGCTTCACCCAAGTGTGACTCTAAGAAATACCTGTCACATTTTTATGTGAGAAACTAGACAGTGTGAAAATTAGGAGGATGTTGAAGACTAGAATTTTACCCTGTCAAGTTTGACAAACACAAAGGTGTGTATACATATGCATAGGTGTGTGTAGATATGTAGTGGGCTGGTCTAATGCTGCTTGTCTTCTAATGCTAAATACATTGGTTTTAGTAGGAAAGATGAGTGTGTATTTTTTTTTTAAGGAAATATAAGTCTTAGTCTTGAAGGAGAAAAATGACAGCAGAAGTTCACCGGAAAGCAATGTATTAGTGCATTTGCTTCCAACTAACCTGCCTCAAGACATCCTACATGTAAATTCTGTGGGTTTACTCTGGCACCATGCAGAGTCCACTCTTGGTCATCTGCCGCAACCTCCTTCAGTACCTGGTTGGGATGATCCTGTCAGCACCAAGTAGCAAGGGCAAGGTTGACTGTTTTACTGTCAGCAATATTGAGCTCTGGTAGTAGCTTCTAGAAAATCAAGGAAAAAAATACAAGGAAAACTAATTTAAATTGTAGAAGAGAGAGAGTGTGTGTTGCTCTGGCCCACAGAATCAGCTAGGCACTGCTCACATGGGCTCACAGAGACAGAAATGGCAAGCATCCTGCTTTGCATCCTGCTTTTCCACCTGTAAAATGTAACCTGGATGAGCACTGAATTCCTCAGAGTATTCTAGAATTTAGTGAGTCATCAATCACTACTTGACAGCTAATGATATCTACCATCGGTATCAAGTCATCAAATAACCAAGCAGCCAAGCAGTCAGCACAAGGAAATTAGCACTGGCTTTGGATTTCCAATAATGTATGCAATGCTACAGCCACCTGGGATTTATTTTCACTGTATAGCACTGTTGTTTATTAGTGTATATGAATGATCAACACAGAAACATCAAGTCCTATGTACATACTCACACTGAAATTATCTTGTCATTGTAAAGAAATACCCAGGAGATTAACATGATTCCGATGTAAAATCTGGCTTACTTTTAATGTAAATCTCTATCAATAATGTTTGACATTATAACTTCTCTTTCCAGGGACAATGCTTTGGATCCAAGCTTCTGCTTTGGGTTAGTTATATGGGTATTTATACTTATTGTACTGCTATATGCAATCATATTGCAGGATAACTTTCCTGGAAGAAATATCTTGCTTGAAAATCCAAGAGGGTAAAGTTTCTAAATGCTTTCCAATCATATAAGATCAGAGCCAACACGTTGAGGGAGTGACAACCCCACTGCTGTCAAAGCACTTCACAAAGAGGCAGAATGCAGGAGCGCCTTGAGCATTCACAGCCCCCTGACGTCAGCTTAGATCAAATTCAGATAACTGCTATGCCAGCTGCTTGATTCTCCTGGGTTCTGTGAAAAATCCAATTCACGATAAAATGAGGTTTCCATCTAAATACCATCAAAGCTACTTTGAAAAATTGGCAGAAGGGTTCAGGCTTTTTGTGAATGCCTTCCACCGGCCTACAATAGGCAGCCTGTAGAGAATGATCAATTCTTTCTGATTCCTCTCTATTTTGATCACTACTGTTATCTAAAATTCTGTTTCTGTGCTCTACACTATGATATACAGTGAAAGACAATTTGTGTTCTGCTAAAATGTAGGTGATATAGGGCCTGAACATGATTTGCTTGCTGATTCTGAAAGACGAGTACCACCTCCCAGCATTTGAAAACAGCGTTGCTGTACTGGCTGGTTTTGTGCCAACTTGACACAAGCTGGAGTTATCACAGAGAAAGGAGCTTCAGTTGGGAAAATGCCACCATGAGATTCAGTGGTAAGGTATTTTCTCAATTAGTGATCAATGGGGGAGGGTCCCTTGTGAGTGGTACCATCTGTGGGCTGGTAGTCTTGGGCTCTATAAGAAAGAAGGCTGAGCAAGCCAGGAGGAGCAAGCAAGCCAGTAAGAAACATCCCTCTATGGCATCTGAATCAGCTCCTGCTTCCTGCCTTGTGTGAGTTCCAGTCCTGACTTCCTCTGGTGATGAACAGCAGTGTGGAAGTGTAAGCTCAGTAAATCCTTTCCTCCCCAACTTGCATCTTGGTCATGATGTTTGTGCAGGAATAGAAACCCTGACTAAGACAGTTGCCTAGGCAACCATACTGTTTGATTTGTTTCTCCCAGAGTTCCCACCTTTCATCCTCACCTTCCCTGCCCCCCTCTGTCTCTCTCTGTCTCTCTCTGTCTCTCTCTCTCTCTCTCTCTCTCTGACTATCTAATGTTATTATAGACTTTCTATGTTGTTCTTTAGAAACAGAAGAGATTTTCATATTTTAAAATACATATAATACTAATTATTTGCCTCTTAACAATTATAAACTGTGTCATAGGCCCCATAAGTTTTTTTGTTCCATCCTATGTTAGTTATTCACAAGTTATTAAATTTAGTTCACATTGATAAAATACTTCTGTGTTCCCTATTACACACACACACACACACACACACACACACACTCATACAACACTTTTTTCAGCTAATTTGTACAGCATTTCTATGAAATCGATATTATTAGCATACTTTGTACATGAAGAAATGTAGACCTAGAGCTGCTACGTGAAATTTCCAGTGTCACATAGTTTGTGAGTGTTGTAGTTATAGGTAACCAAATTGCCAGTCAAAAGTCTACTCAGTCTTAAAACTCAGTGGTACATAATGACTCTCTGCCCTAATTTGCTTTTATGTCACTGTGATATATACCATGACCAAAAGCAACTTGGGGACAGAGGGGTTTATTTTATCTTATATGTTCAGGTAACAATTACATCAGTGTCTGAACTAAAGCAAAGACCTTGGAGGTTAAGAGTAATTGGAGAATAGCTATAAACACATTGGCACAGGAAACGACTGCATGGCAAAGGACACTGTCATTCAGACAAAGCAGCAACCTAAAGGGTAAAAGATTTTACCATCTACATAACTGATAGAAGGTTAATATCCAAAATATATGAAGGACTCAAGAAATCGAGAAAGCAAATAACTGACCTAAAAAGTGGGATACAGATCTAAATAGAGAATTCTCAAATGAGGAAACTCAAATGGCTAAGAAACACTTAAAGGAATGTTCAGTATCCTTCACCGTTAGTGAAACTGGATTCAAACTACTTTTAAGATTTCATCTTACACTCATCTGGTTGGGTAAGATCAATAAAACAAGGGACAGCTCATGCTAGTGAGACTGTGGCGTAAGGGGAACACTCATCCACTGGGGATGGGAGTACCGACTTGTACAGCCACTATGGAAATCAGTGTGGCAGTTCCTCACCAAGATAGGAATTGATCCACTTCAAGATACACCTACAGAATTCTTGGGCATATGTCCAAAAGACAATTCATCCCACCACAGAGATATTTACTCAACCATATCCATTGTTCCTCTATTGATGATAGTCAAAAATTAGAAACAACCTTCACTAGAATAGATTTTAAAAAACTGTGGCACACTTACATAATGGAGTATTACTCAGCTGTTTAAAAGATCAAGGCATGTAATTCGCAGGGAAATGGATAAAACTAGAACAGGAAATCATCCTACGTGAGGTATCCCAGAGCCAGAAAGAGAAATATGGTATGTATTTGCTTGTGTGTGGATATTAGTTGTTATGTCAGTGATAGCCAAGCTACAGTCTTAAGAAGCGCAGAGTTAGGTACAGAGTAAGAGACTAGTTGGAACATATAGATCTCCTTAGGAAAGGGAAATTGAATAGATACTTAGGGATATATTGGGGGAAGGGGATAGAATTAGAAGATCTAGTGGGGAGAGGGAAGAGGGAGCTGAAGAAGGGAATACAAGAAGTGGCAGCTAAAATTAAGGGTCATTTGATGGGCAGTATAAAATCCTGATACAGTAGATGCTTCCCAAAATATATACACATATGAAGGCAATGTAACAAATTGACAAATAATTTGGGAGACAAAGTCCCAATTGGCCACCTTTTGTTGCCAAATGAAGCCTGTAGTCCCAGGATTGGGGTGCATCTAATTGAGTTGTTGGTTAAAGAGGTCCCATGGGAATCCTCAAACAAACCAGTCTGTTGTGAAGACTATAGGTTGCTCTCTACAAACTGACATCCAGGGCCCACTGATGAAGACGACTTCACAATTCATTGAACATGGAGATGTTGAACCGGTGCCTACAGTGAATCCTGTCTTTGATATAGGAAGTTACTCTGAATATTACTAAAAGAAATGTAAACACCAACCTGGCCATTAATCCTTTGATCTACAATGGTATCCTGTACTATATGCTAGGGCAATGGTGGCACAAAGCTTGTTGGCCCAACCAAACAGATTCTGATTTGACTTCAGGCCAACTCCATGACATGGAGCCTATATCTAACACTTCTTGGGTGATCAAGAATAAGAGACTAGATAGCCCAGGAACCTAGGGTAAAACCAAGTACTACTAGTATATAAAAAAAAAAGTAACAATAAAACAATTCCTAATGGCATTCTGCGATACTTGTCAGATGATACTTTGCAGAGAGTGAGACCTTGGAACACATGGCTTAAAATGAGATATCTTCATCACCCTCTCTCCCCCAGACTCAGGGAACCTCATGGAAGAGGAGACAGAAAGTGTACGAGAGCCAGATGGGACAGCACCAGGTCCTCTCCATATATATTATAGCTTTCATTTAGTGGTTTTATGGGATTCCTGAGCATGCAAATGAGCAAGTCTCTGATTCTTGTGCCTTTTCTTTCTGTTTGTCTTGTTTAACTCTGATAAAATAGATTTGCTTTACCTTATTATATTTTATTCTGATATATTTTATTATTATCCCTTAGAAGCCTGATTTATTTTTCTAATGACAGAGAGAAAGGGAGTGGATGTAGATGGGAGGTGGAAGGTGGGAACCGGGAGGTAGGAGAAGCCATAATCAGGATATATTATATAAGAAGCAATCGATTTCAGTAAGAGGGGTAGAAGAGAAACAATCAGGAAGAAGCACAAGAAATGAGGCTAATACCCAAAGGCGCATCATCAAGAGCTATTCCCTATGAACTTGACTCCACACTTTGATGTAATTATTGGTCAAGTGAAACCTCACGAGTCACACACAAGAGAAGAAATAATCATCTTCTAAAAATACAATGATTCACTGAGTTCCCATATGTCACAGTGGAACCTTTCTTCTCACTCTGCCCTGTATAAGGGAATGTACCGTAGGAATCCGTGTGGTCAGTTTGCAGAGACTGCCCCAAGAATACCCAAGATACCTCTCTCCTATGTTGTTCCCCTGTCTGCTTCAATCTTTGGATACTATTCTCAGTTTATATGGATGAGATACCATTCTCCATCCTCCACTCTGAGAAGGATTCTGAGATCATGTGGGTCTGATCTCTGCTCTCTCATTTTCTCAGGGTTCACAGGGTTGCCTTTTACCAGTGGACGGACATCATAGATAATTACCTTCCCTGGTATCAGCAAGAAAGAGAGAGAAAAAAGGTTTAACAGTTGAAGCAGAGTGAAATGCAATGGACTTAAAAGTGCTGTAATTATTAAGGCCTATGGGCATGCTTTAATTTGCTGTTTTTCATCTCACATTTTTATGCTTTACTAGTTTCAAATAATTAGAGCTGACTCAAGATGAGGAAAGCAGCCGAGATGTGCATCTTGGAAGATTTGAAATACAACTATTTAATCTAGCAGAAATGAGTTCAAGGTAGACAAGCTACTAAGATACACGTGTGAAACAGCATTGATGGGAACATTTATTTACTATTCAGTATAGAGTTGGTGTTTTTTAAAAATAAATTTGGTTGCAGCAGCGGTAAAGCATACATAGCAGTGCATGCTGTGTTTAACAGTGACTTAATCCAGGACCTTCATTCATAAGAAGAAAAGCTAGATCTGCATCCCACAAAATGATAAACTTTTAAATAACTGATAGCCACCAGGAGCTACGTTTTCAGTGGGCAGTGGTCCCCTCGGAGAACTTTTCAAAGGTAAGATTGAAATATTACGTGCTTTCAGAAAACACAAATGCCTTCGGATGCAATAGTTGTTAAAAGCATGACCATAGTGAGATACTACTGGTTAGGAATGTTAGGAATTTAGCTGGTAAGTAAAATTTGAGGAAGAGTGGGAGAGGGGAGATTGGACAATTAAAAAATAACAAAAAGGAAAATGACAATACTCACAGCAAATAAACGTGGAACTACCTCCTGTGCACGTCAATGTTTTCTAAATCTGGACACAAATGGTATTTCTGATCCCCATGTGATTCACACTGGATCCTCTGCTTGGCTCATGCTCTGTTGTTATTTACAAATGCAAGAGCCTCTGGAAAAGCATCTATTTACCACACTCTTAACATATGTGTGTGTGTATATATATATATATATATATATATATAGAGAGAGAGAGAGAGAGAGAGAGAAAGGGGGGAACGAGGGAGGGAGGGAGGGGGAGAGAGAGGGAGAGAGCAAGCCATATTGCAAAGTTGAAAACTGCTGCCTTAGAGAATTCCATTTGGAGGCCATAACATTTCGATGCAAGACTCCGAGATCTCTGCTACTTTACCAAATGAAAATGCATTTCCCCCAGTGTTTCCTTTTCCTTCTTTATTGCTTCAATGCTCTCTCCATTTGCACGCACATGATTTGAGCTCTTCAACAGTGTGGATGAATTCTTATTCATGTCTGTGTCTTTATGCCCACACAAATGAAAAGGAATTAACATGATTCATAATGAGAAGAGGGATGGAAAAGGAAAGAATTGTTTCAAAGCTGAGTCTTGAGGGAGAGTTGACAATATCACGCAGTTTTCGGGTTTTTTCTCCTTGCTCCTTGTGTTTTAATAACACAATACCGCTTTCCTAAGGAACATGTTTCTCCCTACACGGTTGTTTTCTCTCATACATAGTAATGATGATAGTTTTCAAAGACTTTTCAAAAGTATGTGCTTAATAAAATCTCTGATATTTCTCTAGAGAAAATGAAATTACAATAACATCCCTGCCTTAATAAAATAACAATAGCACTTTAATTGGCTATTACCACTGGTACAGTAGGAAAGATGCTTACCTACTTGTACTTTCTCATGTGACAATAAACATAAGATACCCTTGCAATTGACATTTTCTCTTTTTTTCCAAGCAGTAATATATTGCGCGCGCGCACACACACACACACACACACACACACACACACACACACACAAAAGCTTGAGTCGTTCAGGTGATTACAACAAATCAATATTTACTAGTTACTTCATGCCAATCACTCAGCCAGAGACTTTTGTAAACCTTGTCTTTGTACTTTATGGGGAAATGACAAGACCCACTTTATAGATGGAGCTGGGGAAGAACCTATCAAATGTAGGAAACAGTCGACCAAATCCAGTTCTGAGCTCAAAAATAACCCCACCCAGAGGACGCCAGCTCAGACACAGCACTTAAGCCACTTAAGAATGCAAGCACTGCTCATGTGCTATGGCAGACATTTGTCTTTGTCCATTCATGTACGTCTCTGCACGTACATTTCTGGGTTCTAAGGACTAATAACACAAACTAAGACAAATTAAACTATCACAAATAAGTTATCTCATTCTTGGGCTGGAGAGATGGCTCCGTGGTTAAGACCACTGATTGTCTTCCAGAGGTCCTGAGTTTAATTCCCAGCAACTACATGGTGGCTCACAACCATCTGTAATGGGATCCGACACCCTCTTCTGGTGTGTCTGAAGA
Organism: Rhynchomys soricoides; assembly: GCA_019843965.1. Classification (NCBI taxonomy): domain Eukaryota; kingdom Metazoa; phylum Chordata; class Mammalia; order Rodentia; family Muridae; genus Rhynchomys; species Rhynchomys soricoides. Next base: position 26,001,938 of record JADRCH010000005.1, on the reverse strand, counting down.
CAGCTACAGTGTACTTATATACATAAAATAAATAAATATTGTTTTTAAAAAAGTTATCTTGTTCTCACATGGGCACATAAAATAACAATAAATAGAAACTTAATATGTTATTATTATGTATCAAAATAATGTGTCCATGAACATAAAGAGCTCACGGATGATCTCATCATGGGTCTCTCGTGGCTCCATAAAGTCATTAGAAAACAAACAAAAACTTTATAGTGAAGAGTGACACTTGACTCTGCTTCCTGACCCCAGGATATAGGTTAAGATCATCTCTTTCTGACCTTACTTTTTCTCAGCTCAAACTTGTAGGGGTATTTATTTCAATATATGCATGCTCTATATTTATTATTGTTATTTTTAATTATCTGAAGCACGATGAACTTGTGAGGAGATGTTAGGATCATTCGAGTTTTTGGGTGATGTGTATAAATGAGATTTTTACAGTGTTCTCTACCATCCACTGTATGTTGGGAATGTCTTATCACCCTTTAAAAAATAAATGAGTAAGTAAATAGCATGATGATCCATAACTCTCCTAGGGGGAAGACGTGGATGTCTTTAAATCAGATATTATGTTATATAGAAACTATCATACACATAGATACATTACATTGAAACATCTTAGGGAGTATTTTCTTTATTATTATTTTGAAATGTGACTGATAGAGAGGTTCTGGAAAACTGAAGTCTTTTTCTCAGTGTCTATCCAGAAAGATGCTACAAAAATTATTATAAAATTATATTTGATTTGCATATATACAGAAAGATCTTCCATGTGTTGCTTTGGCACTGTTCAATCATAATAATTATTGTAGCTAAGCAGTGGGTGTGATAAAGCGATTGGTCTTTATGGCAATGAAACAAGGGACAATGGATCTTCTGTGACATAATAAGAGGAGTAAAGGGTTGTTTGCTTACTCAGACAAGAAGTTGAAAGACAAGAAAAGGCTGTAGCTCCATGTTAAAGTCACTCTACTATACTGTGGGCATTCCAAACTGGAACCCAGATACACTGTCAGGACACTGGTTTGTCTTCTTCCAGCAGCTGCCTGTGTTGACAGCTGATACCTGAGAGCTCTGGCTAAGTCTGTCACCCCAAACTGCCTTTGGCTGGAGACAGCTGAACCCTTCCCCCTCTCCTTACCCAACAGCTACAGATATTGAGAAAAGTCCTAACACATTTCCCATAAGTAAGTCTCTTCTAGAGGATTTTAATCCAGCAATGTGGCCACTCTGGCTGGAACACAGGCATACCCTTAGTATACATCTTCAATCCCAAACAATGAAGGTAAGGTTAGTTTGTAGAAGGAGCAGCCATTTCTTGAGTCTTCTCTAAGTTGGTGACAGTGTCAGCATATTTAGCTACATCTTTGGTCTCCTCTAAAAATAACTTGTTCAGCAACTTGATCACCACACAGAAACTGGGCTTTCTCTGGAAGGCACTAACTTTTAAAATGCTTTCTACTGAAGATGTTTTTCTCTCCATGCCTTCCTTCACAGCCCATTTGCCTGCCTCTACACTTCAGAGGCCTCCTCTTTGCAAGCCCATCCTACTTACATATGCCATTTTTTCTCCACCTCCAGTTTATTCAGCTCCAGACCTGTGTTTAACTTTCTTGATGGAACTATCAAATGATAACGAACTTCATCGCAAAAATCCAACTATTATCTGTCTATTTAAGATTTATGCTTCCAAAATGCAGTTGTCTCTACCACTCCTCTGTGACAGAACCATGTGCCCCTTCTAACAATGAGTCCAAAAATTCTTATCTGCCAGTCACACTTCTAGTGTTCCCTTCAGATAATATTTTTCCCAACTGTCATTTCAGTACTATGATTTATTCTTATTTATTTTCATGTTACAGCTTCTTCTGCCATTACCAACTTGCCCTCTTCCTGATTTAGGTCAGCCACTGGAATTAAGTCAAGTAATGGCAAATACCTGCAAGCCCATCACGCAGGATGCTGAGGCAGGAAGCTCACAAGTTTGCAACCATTCTGACCTATACAGTAAAACCCTATCTTGAAAGAAAAATAGATCCTAGAATTAAATTTCAAACCATGGTCATATTATCACTTTTGGCTCTCTTGTCCTTGGTTTTCAGAAGGCTTATCATGAGAAATACAGTCTGTTTTCCATCATTAATTTTTCTAACAATAATAAGTCCATATCTCTGTTATACACCATTTCTTTAGACTGTTGATAGTCTGTGGATGTTATTATTTTTTTCAGGCAGCCTAATCCTCTAGCTTTTGCTTTCAGTACCTATTCTTTTGCTACGTATTGAGACCCCTTGACTTTAACAAACATTTACTAAGTAGGAAGACGATAGGAAGACTGGGTGTGCAGAACATTCCCTGATCTCCAGGAACTCACAGTATTGTGTGAAAAAAGAACGCTGGGACAAATGACTACAAAGGCTCATAACAGGTGCCAGGCAAGATGTCCACCAGCATCTGAGAATTGAGAGGGAAGGCTCCGCCCATGAATTCTTAGAAAGCAGAAAATGAAGGGAACATATCCAGAGGAACAGAAAGTCTACCACAATATCCAGCTGTGACATCCCTGGACATATAGCCAGAGGAATGTGCATCATACTACAGTGGTACCTTCTCATCCCTTTTCACTGACGCTGTATTCATAAGAGCCAGAAGTTAGAAACAGCCGATGAACATCAATGGATGAATGGACAATGGAATTTTAGTATATGTAAACAATGGAATAGTAATCTGCTGCTAAGCAAAATGAATTGGAGAGAGATAACTAACATTAAAGATCTTTTGAAAATCCATATAGAAACCTGCTATTGCATAAGCTTCCTATGAAATAGGCATATACAAAGGAATTTAAATAGAGTTGACATATGTAGACATTATATGCTGCCAAGTGAAAGGTCCAGCACCAGAAATATGTTACATCTTTTTGAGTCATTGGCCAAAGGGGTCTCAAATACTACAGGCTAGTGACAATGCTATTGGTTACCCTCTACTCCAGGTGGAAGACACTCTTCACATTACCTAAGGTGAAAAGTATTTATTAATTTCATCAAATTCCAGTAGAGACATGTCTGCAAATCTACTTGCAGTAGTATACTTGTTTATACTTGCAAGAATAACTTGTGATGAGTTCAGAAATTCTTATCTGCCAGTCACATTTTATATTCTTCCCTTCAGATGTTAAACTAGTATAATATACTAGTATAACCATGGCAAAAGGGTTATGGGAGTAACCAACCACATTTGATTAGACTTAGAGGCAACTTAAGGAAAGGAGAGAGAAACTGATAATCTATGTATTAAACCAAGTTGTACACAAGTAAAGGAAACAGCTAGGTAGAAAAAAAATAGAGTGATGTTCAGTTATCTTTTGAGCTGATCTCCCCAATAGAATAAATAAGCTCAAAAGATGTCAGATCTCAATAACTCCTCTTCAGTGATACATTATATTATATTAAGAATAATTCAGTCTGATGTGATAGCCTATGCCTTTAATTCCAGCACTTGGGAGGCAGTAGCAGGTAGATCTCTGAGTTCTAGGGCAAGCTGGTCTACAAAGCAAGTTCCAGGTCAGCCATACTATACGGTCTAAAATAAATGACGATGATGATGATGATGATGATGATGATGATTCCAACTGGTAATAGTGATGAGAAAGGAAGGGCTTAAGAAATATTTAGAACATAAGTTCTGCACACCATGATGAGTGATGTGACAAACCTTCTAACTATATGGGGGGAGGGGCGAGGCAGAGAGTGCTTAGGGAATGACATGAATGTAGATTCTGACAAGCAAAGCTACTAATTAGAACATTAGGAAGAATGGGCACCACAGAATCTAAATTTCAGGGAATAATTTAGCAACAGAAATAAAACCCAGAGTTTTTCATGCATGTTTATGATAGCTAAAGTCCTGCACTTACTCAGTTTCCCCAGGATTGTTCAAAGCAGACACCCAAAGCAACTGCCCTTCTCTGTTCTTTGCTCTAGCTCTCTGAGGATTGAAGCTGAGCTTTCTTCATGACTATGCCCTCTATGTCTTCTGAGAGTGGACATCACTCTTAGAAGAGAGCAATCACTCAAAAAAACTGTTTATTGAATTAAATGGCCCTTACGAGCATGGACATATGGCTAATGGATGGATTAAATTTATGGAGAATCCCAGAGGACAGCAAAGTGCCTATATACACGTGTCCAGTTAATGTTTAAGTCCATTACGCACAAAAAGAGACATGGGATATTTGTGCCATAGTTGCAGAAATAAAATGCCCAGTCTAAAAGAACAGATCACAGTTTAGTCATAGAGAAATTGGGTCTGTTTTGGGCCATGCGGCTCATACTCTGAAAGCTGCAGACAGCATCACATCAGTGGGAAACTTTTCTATATTCCTCCATCCATGAAAACCAAAGAGTGGACATTAAAAAGAGAGCAATCAATGCTTTGCTTGCTTTGAGAGCAAGAGAAATAAGTTACTTGCTTCTGTTCACTTAGGAAAGTTGAAAGGACAATTATTTCCCAGTTAGATGATTTCTTTATTTGTAAAGGTGATGTTTTGTCCATTGTAGAATTCTCACTGGGGAATATTGGAATAATTCTTTTCTTTTTATTAACAAAGTTGAGCATAGACTCCTCCAGTGGAATATACATTATATAGCTAATGTATAATCTTCACAGCACCTTGATGTTGTGGACATGTATTATACACACTGGGTGGTCTTGGGTTTTCCCTAAGGTATTTGATTGATTCTGAGGGTGTTTTCCAACTTTTAATTGTCTTTTCAATAAATGGGCTTTCTAAGTTGAGAGAACAGAAACTACTACGATGATCTATGTCTTGTTGAAGACATCAGAAAGTGAAGTTTGCGGAGAGCAGGCTGTGGAAAAAATGTCTCAATTTAGCATCGTTCAGAGTATGAAGAAATGTGTGATCAGACCACACACAATATTTCTGACTGCTATTGCATCCTCTAGGGTGAGTAAAGAACTCCACAGAGTGTGGCAAACAGTAAAAGGGGAACAGCCCCCATTGTTTATGTGCCCTCCAAGAGATAACAGAGAGACTATAATAAAGCTTTCGAATCGTACAGAACATGGAAGAGGCAAACGAAGGGTAAAATCACTCTGCAGAGTTGGTGGAAGTCCAGATGCAGGTTTGCTCAATTATGGGGCCTTCATTATTGGCACATGGCAAAGGTTCCCAAGAAAACAAAGGATGTACAGCTACAGAGTTGTTGCCTAGTACAGGGATGTTAAGTACACAGACGCATGGGCTAAAGTACTTCAGTGCCATGTTATAAGGTACATATGTAGCAAGTGCTCGAACACATTCACCATAACCTGTCCTACGTGTGACTAACCTGAATTCTCATTGCTTCACTTGTAAACATTACACCACGCCCTTAGAACTCTCCTATGCGTTTCATGGATTTTCAGGGTTGGTTTTATTCTGCTTTTCAATATGGGAGTGGGGAGTGTATTTGCTTTAATGCCCATCCCCAATTCAGAAGGTGGTGAACTCTCTTATTAGAAGCAAGTACCTTTTAGGCATCACAGATATCTAGGTTTTTATAGGATAGAGGGCAAATCAATATATATTTGATTTTAGGACCTTACTCACTATAAGGATGCCCTATCCTGTTAAAAATATAAGTTGGAGAGGTGAAAAGGTGAGGGAGGCATCTGAAATGATTTAAAGAAGGACTAATATAAGATCTAAAGATATTGCATGGAATTTCAAATAGTAAATAAAATAGTATTAATATATAACACATATCTATACTTATAGAGTAATCACAGATCTAAAGCAATATAATTAGGATTATAAACAAACTTCTCTACTAGAAATTTTATGAAACAGTCATGTTTGAGGAAACGTTCTAAGAAAACCATCACTAGCTACTTTTATCATGAGTAAGCATCAAATATTTACCAGAAGATCACAGCTCACTAGGTAATTTTTTTTTATCGGCGTGTTGCCCTGTGCATGGTCAGACACAGAAGAAATGTTGGCATGATGATGAGAAGTACATTGTGTATTTACTATCAATTCTGTATTTCCATTTTCCTTCAAATATGGTAGACTTCTAAAAACGAGGATAGAAAATTTTCTTGATCGTTAATGATTGGGTCTGGGATGTGTTCAGAGAACAGTAAAATATTGATTGAACAAAATCAGTTTGTGATTATAATGGTGCATGATACACATAATGGGTCCTACACTTGACATTGAGCCTTGAAGGTACAAAGAAATATAGGACCCCTTTGGATTCTAACACTGCCCTCCCCCCATTTTGTTTAGTTAAGATGGTTCCATCTTATAATACAATTGGGCAAAGTATCAGTTTTGTACATATACACATTTAGCCAAGTATGTTTTGCATTTGCTGATAAACTATAGTACAAGTAATTTAGAGCAAACAGAAACCCTCTCTGTCTTATATGACTGAGTTTCAAATGTGAAAAAAAGCCCAAAAGTTATATTTGGTAGAATTGTGCAGGGCAGTCCATACAATTATTAAAAGCTACCCTGGTTTTCATTCTTAGAAGCATTGGTTCTTTAGCACTGGACTCTCTCTCTGTTCCTAATACACCCAGGTCTCTGACTTCTTTCTAATCTTATTCTCCTCCTTTGCTCTTTGCTTCATATTTGTCCAAACCTCTAAGAGCTCTGCAAGGCTTGTTCCTTTGATACTGGGGGGATCTCAGATCACACATTCCTGTCCATGCAAAATGCTCTGCTTGGCCCCATTTTGTGAAGTCAAAGAACCCCAAACCTGCCTCCTCCCTCTCAAACCATTTCCTACCTGGCATGTCTTACCCACTCTTTCTAGGAAATCTTAGCAATAAATCTTTGCATTTTCTTTTAGGGAGTGTGGGGGCACTTTTGGTGGAAGCTCACATGGGTCTACACAGTGACTTTCACTGTATTCTTCTGTATTTTGCATTCTTTCATCTCCTGTCTGCTCTTCTGAGATGACAATACAAAGCTATTTCTTTTATTTTTTTAGTTTTACTTTTTAGGGCCACAAAGAATTGAGCCTAAGTGGGCTCCAGTTTTAATAATTGGGGAAGGTACACATGAGCATTAGCTGAGGTTGGAAGCATCCACCTGCCCGACTCTGAAGTGGCTCTCTCACTAGTGCCTTTCCAAAAATGTGTTCAAACAGCATCATTAACTTAAGGCATTGAGAGAAACACAAAATCACTCTTTTTACACCTGCATTTGATAGGCTCCTTGTGGTGTATTAATATGGGAGTATATGGCACCAGGTCCAAAATGAATGTTAAGGAGATTAATGTCGACAGGTAAATCTCTAGACCTTAGGTAGTGTATTCCCATGAGAAAAGTTCATGCCAATAATGGAAATGCATTTGGAGCCATACCCAAGAAAACAACATATGGCTCAGTTCGTTTGTCTGGCTTTTAATAATATGAAGCCAGATAATAATTATTATCTCAAATCTGGTATAAACTAGCCTACGTTGCCAGTAGAATTGGTATTTGAAATTATTAATTCATATCATATGTTTCCATTCTTTGTGGTGCCAGGGATCAAATATTGAATCTCCGGGATTCTAGAAAATTACTGCACAACTATACTATGCCTCCAGCCCTAAAGTATCAATTTTAAATGTTTTATTTCTTAGAATTATAATTTAATAGTGAAATGAAGAAGGTGGATAGAGATTTCCTATATATATGGTATTAGCTTTAAGCATTTATTTCATTCTTTTATTCCAAGTCAATACTTTAAATTGATGTTACAGCCTTGCTATTTGGATAAGGGGTGCTTCTGTTTAAAATAGAGCATCACCTAAGAATCTACTGTTTTAGATACATGTGAACATCAGCAGGGGGAGCTCAAGGACAGGAGGGGCAAATGAAAGGATCACTTCAAGGGTAGTGAAGTAATAAAGAGAAATTAAGGCAAAAATGGAGATTCTGAGTGAAAATTATTAGATGATTTTATACAATAGTTTCCAGCAAAGATCTAGCCACAAATGCACTGTTGTATATGTAAATGGGTTTTTGTTAGTTTTTTTTTTGTTGTTTTTTAATTCATGAATTCATCACCTATCAGCAGAACACCATGAAAACAAAAAGGGAGAATGAAGGAAAGGAAAAGTCCTGGCTGGAGTGGAGAACAAGCCAAACACCAAGCCAGCCATGGACAGAATCTAAGTTGTAAAAGTTACCCTTCGAAACCACAGTTTGCCAACACTATCGAGTATACATATGGAATATACAGACCTCATGAACAAGCAATTTTAACTATCTACTAGCAGAAGTACAAACTCACATCCACCTACAAATGTACGATAATGCTCATAGCTGAGTGATTCATAATGACTTACAATAAAAAACTCGAATGTTTATCAACAATAAAATGGACAAAGAATATATGGCTTATTTATATGAGACAGAAAATGAGCTAAAAGTATATAGAAGACAGATGGCTCTTACAGATAGAATGCCCAGATAAGGCAGGCATTAAAGGAGGTACTAGGGAACACGCTTTAGTGAGTAGGTGCAAAGATGGTATTGAAATTCAGCATAGCAGTTACCACCCAGGAGGAGCAATAGCTAGGACATGTCAAAGACACCACTGTAGGTTGGGGACGCTCTGCTTCTTGATCTAGCTCTGCTGCTATAGTTTGTCCCCTCCATGAGAATCCACCAAGCTGAGCATTCACATCTGTTTTCTTATCTGTTTGTTTTGTAACTCAACTAAAGTTTACTACAAAAAAATTATATGGGGTAAATGCATGAAAATAAAAAACTAAATTAAGAGTTTTTGAGTTTTGAAATTAAGAAACTAGAATGTTTTAGAAAGAGCTAGCACAGTTGATACTTTTCAAAAGGTATTTGCCAATGTCCTATGTGTATGAGAAAGAATCACAGCCCAAGACACGGAAGAAACTCAAAAGTTGCTGGATGGAAATTTTCATTCAGGATAAGCCTGCGTCTTCTGAGCAGGTACCTGTGATGGCTTCCATTGATTGGCAACTTGACAGAATCTAGGAAAGGAGCCTTTGCGCATGCCTGTGAGTAGGCATAATTTCTGTAGGGAGCCCTGCCCCAAATATGGGGGCCTCATGTCTTGGGCAGTGGTCCTGGACTGAAAATATATGCGAGGGTTCTGAACAGTGGTCTCCATAGTCAGTGCTGCATATTTGACTGTAGACAAAAAGTGACAAGCTGCCTCACGCCCTTGTTCCCTGGCCTTTGACTTCCTCGGCAAAACAGATTATACTCTAGAAGTGTGAGTAAAAACCAATCCTTATCCCTGTCAAGTTTCTTTCATTAGAGTTTTACTGAGACAAAAGAAAATGCAGCTGAGACAATACCAATTTTCTGTCAAAAATTCTAATCCCAAGTGTCTTCTGTGGTGGGGTACCCAAAAGTTGAGCACATAAGTCATAATAAATCCCTGATTGGTAGATTGGGCAAATTTTTAAAAAAATAACTAAATAAAAGCAAATTCTATAGAAAATATAATTTGCATATAAGTAATTTCTTTAGATAAAATACTTAAGAAGCGGGATTACAGAAAGTAAAAGGAAACCATTGTATAAACAAGTGAACTTTTATGAAAGACAACCAGTAGAAATATGAAAGATGAGAAGTAGATCAAAAAGCCTGAAGTATTTAGAATTATCAAAGTAACTGTTTATTTGAAGAAATTATGGAATGTTTGTCATATGAGGAAGACATCATTAAACACTCATCAGCTATATTTAAAATAAAAATAACAGAATCTGAAACTGAGCATTTAGTAGATATGTGGGTTATAAAATGAATTAGACACCAAAAGGTTGAGTTTGTGAGTTGGAAGCCATGTGAAAACAACTGTAAGACATACAGTAAGAGAAGTGGGACGGACATGAGGGAAGTTACAGAGAAAAGACACTAGCACAAGAAAACCTCAGTCTTACTGGGATTCTTCAGAAGAATAAAATGAATGTCAACGAAGTAACATTTCAAAGCATCAGGTAAGCCTCTTAAAATTAATAACATATGGAAATACTCATTGAAGGAGGTTAAATATTTTTAATATATATTTTTAAATAAGTAAACGTCTGGATCAATCATAGTGAAATCACGCAACAACAAAGGTTAAAGTACTCAGAAACAAGAATAAGAATCAAATATTACTACTCGGTATAAGGTGATTTATCAAATGACAAGTCAAATGATTTAAACAATGTATTAACTTTAAAGCAATGGATGAAGTTATCCAGGAAAGCATGGGAAAAAAGTATTTTTAAGTTCAAGTGAATACTAAGCTTTTTAAGAAGGCAAGGAAAAGAAAAGAACTTGATTTCTTGACCATGGTCAGTTGCCAAAGTAATGTCTTATACTGCGCTCTAAGAATGAGAAGAGCCAAGAAAAACAAAACAAATAAACAAACAAAAAGCCAAAGCAGTGTTGAGAATAAAAGGAAGAAAAGACTTATTAAAGCTCTAACAATAACATCTAAAGCATGGGGTATAGAGGAGGAGGGGATTCTAACCATTATTTATTTATTTGAGAGGTAAGTGAAGACAATACTTAAATTTTGGACTTTGTTAAGTGAAATGTTTAGAAAAATGAATTCTATTACTGATAATAGAATTAGCTATAAAACTTACAAACTCAGAGAATATCTAGCCCCATATAATGAAAGAAAATAACTATCAAAGGGAAAATTATTGGTGCATCTAAAATATTTTGAATGTCATAATCATAATTAATTAGGCATTACTGAATAAGAAATTATTTCCAGTTAAACCAGTCTCAGCATATTCAGACAGGTAGTATTGCATGCACAGACACAGTCTCTTCCTATATCGAAAAGTAAAACAAAGTTATGAATTAATAACAATACAAATATGAAGAACAGATGTCTTTGGGAAAATGTTTAAACATAAATTCTGTCAGGAAAAAAAATTATCACAAAACTTTAAAGTACTGAAACTGGATGGTAAATATATGATATATTGAATATATAGGAATGGTAGAAAAGCAGAATGAATCAAATCATTGTACAAAAAATAAAAGTTAACATTAATATCTAAAGCCACATATGTAACAGAATAGAAAAAAATATTATCGACCCAAAGGAATTAAGGAAAGGGTGGAGCAATAGTAACAATGGCCGTAATTTCAACCAAACAAGTTTGAATTGAAGCTAAGATTGTAGAAATAGAAAGCCTTGAAACAATTGCTGTAATTAGGCAAGTTGGCAAAAACAAGGAACGGGGAGAGAGAGGAATAGCAAGGCCTGGGCAAACAGGAAAAGAATGAGCAAAAGGTGAAGGTCAAACCCAGCCTCATTTGTAAGAATTTGTAAAGGTGTTACAGAGACACAGCATCTAAAAACATACAGGAATATAAAATAAAAAAAAAACAGCTTCCCAAATTTATATAAAAAGCAGGAAAGTGCAAAGCAATTTGAAGAAATGATAAAAGTTTTAGTGAAAACATTGAACCAAATTTACAAAAGGAACACTTTTGAAAATGGTCTCGCTGCTGATCCAACAGTTATGGCAGAAAGGTCATGTTTTCTGCATTAATAGAAAAAGTAAGTGTAAGAACTTTGGCATGGTAGTAACATTTAATTAGAGAAAATGGAACTTGACGAACCTGCACTGAAATGCAATACAATTTAAAGTATTTTATTAAGTAGGTCATTCAAATAAACAGCAGCATCTTGAGGGTTAAAGAACAGGAAAGACGACACAGAAATATGATCATAGACTGTGACCTAGTAATTTCGCCATTGAGGATTTACCCAAAGAAACTCATTAACATGGCCAAAATGTCTTTTAAAGACGTTTCCAGAACAGTTCTGAGGGGTAGTAAATGAGAGGAAAAGCTTGAACATAAAAAAGCAGGTTTTAGTTTAACCAGGCATCATGTAGCAACTGAAACGAGTCTGCAGAGATTATGTCAGATGATAGAAAAATGTTTAAAGAATAACGTGAGTCTGAAAAGCAAAAATGGCATGTATTGTCTAAGACAAAAAAATAAACAAAAATATAAAAAAATATAAAAATATGCAAAAATATAAACAGCAAACATGGAAAGAAAAGATGGAAATGATTGCATGTTGGTTATAGAGTTAATGCTGAACCAACTTTTAAAAATATACAAAATATGTAAAACATAGGTGTATGTGTGAATTTCAGAATTAAATAAAAGTTTTAACTCATACTCATCCCCAATTAGCAAATACAAGCCATTCATTGCTATTTCTATATATTCACAAGAAATCCACAAAACTAGAAAACAAAAAAACTTAAAAATATCTTAGGTTAAATACTTATGTGATTCTTTTTATTTGTAACGATATGAGAATCAGGAGTTTACTCCTGATTTTAAATACATTTTCAAAACAGTGTATTTAAGGGTAGTGAGTTAAGAAGCATCTGCAGAGACTTCCTAATAAATGATGCCCAATCAATTCTGTTTTCTTGGATGAGGTACTACACTAACAGGCCAGGTTAGTGCCAGTAGGAACATATGACTTTGGAGATTTTCACACATGACATTCTCATTACCAATTAAAAAACAAGAGAGAGATTTGTGTTCTAGTCTCAAAACTTCATGTGACAGTTTCAAAGAGCTTTCTAAAAGATTGTGATAACTTGGGGCTAGCTGCTATGTTTGCCACACAAGCACCAAAACCCTTGTAAAGATGCTGAGTATGACAGCCCTGGGAAGTAGAGGCATGGGAAGTCCCAAGAATTGCTTGCCAGCCTGCTTAACCTACTTGGGAAAGATAAAACAAAACAAAACAAAACCCAAACAAACCAAATCAAAACAAACAAACAGACAAACAAACAAAAAAACCCAAAAAACCAAAGTAGATTGCACCTGAGGAGCAGCAGCGACTTGTCTCCTAGTCTTTACAGGAATTAACAGGCACACACATGCACACATAGTCACACAGACACAGACACAGACAAACACACACACACACACACAGAGGCACACAGGCACACTAATATCCAAATGCACATACAGGCACACATGCACACACATGCACACAAACACCCAAAATGTAATCAATTGAGGCCTGAACTGAATCCAAAGATATATATATATATGCTCGCACACAAATTTGCTTCAATCAATCTTCATATCTGCCTTAAAGATTCTGCCACGTACTGTCATATGTAAGGTCTGAAGTTTTGCTGGCCCCACAATAAGAAAAAGAAAGAAAATTCAGTGTTTCTATGAATAAAAGGGTATTAAATCTCAATCATTACAGATTTCAAAGGTGCCAAACAATCCACTTTGACTTTGATGTGGTCTCTTATCTCCTGGAAGGAGTGGGCTAAGGTCAAATGAGCTGGGATCATTTGTCTCCACTCCTGTTTCTCTCCAGGTCAATGATGTCAAATTTACAGTGCATATATAACACACAAGCACTTATCTATCAGTGGACTCTTGTCTGCTAAATTTTGGAACCATGTGTAGCTCATAAACTCTGTAAGGACACTCTAGGATGTCAGGACTTTTTTTTTTTTGCCCTGCCCTGAATTGGTAAAACCCAAATTCTAAATAATCAGGAGGGGGCTTCCTCTGTACTGACTTGTTTGACATTGGGTTTTCCATTTCAAAGGAACAGAAGCTGATAAGATTATGAAAATTCATTGAGAAATCAGTTGATAAAAGTCAAGTGACATTTGCTGAAAAGAAAATGTGCTAATGTTCAATACAGATATGGGTATTTCCATTATTAGAACATAATTTTACAGTAACAGCATCATACAAGAAAGGGTGAAGGAGTGCCAAGGACAAAGAAGGAGAGTCAATGTATTTGGACAGAGTTAGATGATGTCTAGTTTAGAAGAAAAAAATGTCAAAATATAAAATGTAGCCCTTTTATCAGACCTGATCATTTTTCTTATTATTGTACAAGTGTATTACATGTAGTTTCCATGTTTAGTATTTTTAAGACCTCCATGGTGAGTAGAAAGGACAAAATGTTGCTTATAAATAATAGCATACAAACATTGAGGCTTCTCACCCTTTTTCTTTAAAATAAACATAATTTATGTCGAGTGTAGGGCACTACATTTATTTTTCCTTAGGATATAATTTGATATTATTTTTAGATTTCCTCCACTGAATCTTCCATTGCAAAATGACAAATAGGGATGTATGCAGAGAGTCAGTCGAGGTTTCTAAATATTCCCAAGCCATGGATACCCTGTTTATATGAGATTTTTAAGTGTCATTGAGAAGGATAGTGACAGACAATGTTTAGCACTGTGTCTAAGGAATGGGTCTCTCATTAAGGACAGTAATATATCATATTATCAATTGTGACTATCCATGCTTTAATAATAACAAAATACGGTGTGGGGTCAAGTGAATCTCTAATGATCCTAGCCAGTGGGCATGTCAAAGGATGTCTCTTTTAGCTCTTCTCATAAGTGAGACCATTAAACCATTCAGGGACAGAATGATCTGTGCAGCCCACACAGCTCGTGGGAGATGGCCCCATCTTTCCTTTCCCTTTTACTGTTCTTTCCATGGATCAAAGGAAACTTTCTGAGTTAAATAAAAAGAAATGTCAAATGTTCAATAGAAATGTCCCACTCTTACAAACCAAACCAAACTAAACCCAACCAACCAAACCAACCAACCAAGCAAATACCCCAGGAAGATCTTGCAAAATCCCAAACAGACATTTCAATGTATAAGACAGCACTTCATAAAGGATGCGATGGCCTTTCTGTCTTGGTGGGGTAAGGTGCAAAGAGTAGCAGTTTGTTTAAGCCATGGTGAGTCGGACAGCCTGAGATGCAGTGATGAAGGTATAGCTCAGCTAAGCATCAGCACATGATGGCTAGGTGATTTCCCAAGGCTTGTGCAAGGGCAAGCATCCACCTACTTAATCATATAAACCACTGCTGGATTCAGAGAAAGCTAGAGGGTAAATGAAATCACTGGGAAAATGAAGCTGTAGGCCCGGGTCATGAAGGTACAGAGGATAGTGCTCATATTCTTCAGTTTATGATCTAAAGTCTGACACCTCCTCTGCGTGGAGAAACGGAAGCTCTGGGATCCTAGCAGGGGCTCTTTGGGACCCCATCATGGTCTTTATAATAGCAACAAACCTTGTGTCAAGGATTATATTCTAGACTTCCAATGAAGAATCTCAGAGAAAAGGAGCCATTGTCTTCAGTTGTGTGTGCCTGTGTGTGTGTGTGTGTGTGTGTATCACAATAACTATATAAGAAGAGATCATGACTGTGAGAATTGGGCAAGGGAATTGGACTGGAAAGGGGATAGTGGTAAAGATGTGACTACAGTACTCACATCTGGAATTCTCAAATAAGTAAACCTTTAAATGAAATCCTTTTATCCACAAACTTCTGCTGCGTCCGTTATGAATTCTGGGACTTTGTGCAAATGAGAGACTTCAGTGTACTTCAATTGAGTCATCAGTAAGAATGCGGATAATAGTAGAACATATCTCAAAAAACACTTCAAGAACTGTTAAATATAATGTTAGAGGACAAATATCTAGCTTGTTTTATGATACTTTAAAAACAAAAATGATAAAGAATTGTATAAAACTAACCCACATCATAAAGATAAATTAAGCCTTATATATTCAGAAATAAATCAGCAAAGTATAGACTTGAATGCTCTTAAGCAAATTTTATCATGTATACTATGAATTATTAGAAATTTTACAAGTTTCTTTTGGGGGAAAGGGGTTTATTTTAGATAATGAAAATGTCATAAACACAATGGAATTTTATTCAGCAATAAAAGTAAAATCACAGTATTCTAAGGAAAATGGTTTGAAGGGGCCCTTAATGGCACACACTGTATGTTCTTCCTCATACGTTTACTTGTAGCTTCAAATAATTCTATTTCTATGCTTACATTGGAGTCAGTTTTAACAGAGAGCTCACTCTGGAAATGGGCTGTTGGCTCCCTCCCAGCTGACTGGCACACAGTAGCAGAAGGTGCTATGTGTGTTCCTGAGTAAGAAAACTCATTAGCAATCCTACCTTACTGGGACCCTGGGTGTTACAATACTGAGTTACAAGCAAGGCACGTTCACTGGTACCGTGGCATAATTCTTTTGGGGGTAGCCACTCACTTACTTTTAAAATCATTACCTTTGGTAATATTTATATTATGAGATGATGCAATTACATCATTTACCCTTCACTTTCATCCCCCAAAGCCTCCATTTTAGCCTTCCTTGCTCTCATTCAAATTCATGGTTTTTCTCTTCATCAATTTTTACATACATACATACACACACACATACATAGTCCTAAATATATAAGTATGTCTGGCTCAGTCTGTATGTTACTTGTTTTAATAATTAATGACATCCCTAGCCTAAAGGAGAAAGGCCAATACACACATAAATTACTGAATGAATAAAACTAATTTATTTCAATAAACATCTACAAAAAAATTATAGTACAATTTGCTAAAATAGAAAAATATATCTGCAGCCAACCTGATACTTCATAGTGAAACATGAAAGCATGCAATTTTTTTTAACCATAGGAACAAATGAAAAATTCTTGTCCCCTGTCTCAAAAAACAAAACAAAAAACATTCTTGTCATGCATTTTTAGTTAATTGCCTACCAAAACAATTGCCATTGTGGACTAGAGCTGAGACTATTATCAGGGAACTAGCCAGAAATGCAAACTCTCAGGCTCTGCCCTGCTGCTGAACCATTAATTATATGATCCACCAAGGAGTCACATATATTTTCTAATGTGAGAATCCTTGGCTTCACAATTGTAGAAAAAAATACCCACACATATTTTTAAAGGTGAGTTTTAAAGTACAGTTAAAAAAATAATGGAACAAAAGAAATGAATCTTTTGCTATTTTCCATAGAGACTTTGACTGGCAACAGAGAATAAGTGAAGGGTTCAGGAAAGATCACAAAAAGTCAAAATATGGGTATCTAGATACACATGCAGAATCAGAGAACACAGGAGTGAGAAGCAGGAAGATAAGTCTAAGCCCTGCCTTAGTTACATCACACTATAGCAGAGCCTGTGGAGATTCCCCTCCCCCCAACAAAAAGAAAGAAAGGAAAAAGAACGAAAAGTTCATCAGCAAAATTTAAAGTTTTTTCTTGTATACGAGCAACATAAAAATACACTGGATTTGTATACATATGCCTCTGACTCTTTGAAATGACTTTGACTATTGTTTTCCTCTTGCAGTGGTATCAGAAGAATTAATTGTGAACAGTTAAGACACTTGAAAGGGTCAGTGCTGCTGTTCCAAAGCTGTAGAATCTCCATGACACAGGATAACAACCGGATATCCGGGAGGAGTCCCGGTGAAGATCCAATATCAATGGTGCCACAGAAGACAGATCTCAAACCAGACCAGACTCTTGCAACAATCATTTGCAAGAGAAGGTGTGTGGACAGAGGGATATATTGTGGGACACACTGGGACATGCTACAGCTTCCATGATGTGATGTTTTCTCTGCTCTGTTTTTTGTTTGTGTGTATGTTTTTTTATTTGGGGGTGGGATGGGGTTGCAAGGTTGAAGGGCAGATATGAGGGTGCGAGGGGACAAGGAAATAAGGTAATTGAAGTGCATGATGTGAAACTCACCAAAAAAATCAATAAAAAAAAAAATTAAACCATTTGAAAAGAAAAAGCCCAGATACAAGACAGCCATATTTTAATACACGGCGCATGATATTAAAAATTTATTATAGCTGGGCAGTAGTGGTACACGCCTTTAATTTCAGCATTCAAGAGGCAGAGGCAGGAGGATCTCTGAGTTCGAGGCCACCTAATCTACAAAGCAAGTTCTAGGACAGCCAGGACCACACAGAGAAACCCTATCTCAAAACAAACAAATAAAACTATATTTAAAAAAAAAAAACCAAAACTATCTCATCTTGCCAAGTTAGCCTTAAAATATTAACATGGTATAAAATGTATACTTTTTTAAACCTTTTTTTTTTTTTTTTAATAAAAGAGGGATATTGAAGTTTTGTGAAAAATTATAAAAAAAAAAACAGTTGGAAATGAAATGACTAAAGGCAGCTCACATTGACTTAATTACCAAGGTTTGATGCTTACATTTGCTGTTACTCTTCTCTCTTGTTAGAGACCTTGTTCAGCTTTGAGTCTTTGGCTTCACCCTGGGTGGGTAACAGGCCAGCATTCAAGGGTGAATCTCATAGTTCTGATACTTCCTTATCAGGTGGCCTCGGGCAAGTAACAGCCTCAAGCAGCTTGACATCCCTCACTAGACTTTAGCAATCACATGACTGGAGACGCTTCAAGAGCTTAGGCAGTACCTGGGTCACAGCATGTGACAGTGCTAGCTGCTGTTGTTCACATAACTCTTATGTCACAACAGCGATTTATGCTGCAGAAAACAATTCATGCCCGGTGGCCATTGTAGGCAATCTAAGTAGCTTTTAGCCTTGATAGAATCTCTCTCTCTCTCTCTCTCTCTCTCTCTCTCTCTCTCTGTGTGTGTGTGTGTGTGGTGCATGTCTCTAAGTGTATACTCTTCTGTAGGCATGCCTGTGGAGGACAATGACTGACTTTAGGTGTCTTTCTTTACTGCCCTCTACCTTATTTCGCAAGACAAGCTCTCTCATTGAACCCAGAGCTCGTCATTTAAGCTAGGCTGCCTGACCAGCAAGTTCCTAGGATCTGCCTGTCTCGGCCTCTAGCAGGATTCTGGCCATAGAATACATGCCTAGCTCTTCATGTGGGTGCTGGGAATTCAGATAGGTGTGGTAAGCCTTCTGACCAGTCCCTAATTGGGTTGAATTTTATGCTTTCAAAGTTTCCTGTAAAAATCTGAAACTAAGACCATTGCTATCCTTAAGACTAGACAGAGTTCTTCCCAGAGAACCAGCAACCTAAATCTACTAGCTGGAAAATGTGATTTTTGTTGCTTCTCAGTTCCCTTAAAAAATGCCTGACTAACAGTTTTATCAATGACTTTCTATACTGGTTAGTCTTTTTAGCAGGTTTTAATTTATAAGCATTCAAACTGGCTGAGCTGAAATTTGGCTCCTATTAACTAATGACTTCCCTTGTGATTAATTTATCTCACATAATGAAAACTGTACTTTTTTGTTGTTCTTTTGTTATTTTCAAGACAGCATTACAGCCCTGGTTGTCCTAGAACTTGTTTTGTAGACCAGGCTGGCCTTGAACTCACAGAGATCTGCCTGCCTCTGCCTCCCAAGTGCTAGGATTAAAGGCATGTGCCACCAATCCCTGCTATGTATTCTTTTATGAGCAGGAGAGATGTGACTTCAATTGTGTAACATAGCATGTCAATTTTATGTCATCTTTCTTTGGTTATTCGAATGCACTGATAAAGCATATTAGGTTATTTTGATGCAGGGACACTCCATCTTCTATTGTGAGAATAAGTCACTGTGAAAACCACAGATAGGTATTGTTGCATTTCTGCTGTGTTGGTACTGGGCTGTGTATTGGAGAGGTCGCTGAGGCTGGGGTGAGACATGATCACCCACACGATGGCCTTACAGGGATTTGAAAAGGTCAGAAGAACTGAATGAACCCAAATGACAGTGAGTGATAGGTGACAAGGTATCTGAAGTTTCAGTCTGTCTATGACAGTGTAACAAAGTGAGAATGAGGGTCACAGGGGAGTACTCAGGAAAAGTTTCATGGCTGACTTGGGGATTACGGACCTTAAAGAAAAGTGGGCTTCTTTTGTGCTGGTCAGTAACCCACTAGTTGGTAATTTTTCCTCCTCCACTCATATTTCATGATTTTTGCTATCTCAGTTCTCTAAGTATTATTATCTACTGTTTTAAAACTTGAAGTAGAGTAGACTACATTAAAACACCTTAACGTAAAGGAGAAACTTTATGCTACTAATATGTACGGGAAATCAATCCCATTTGCTATAAAAAGGATTGGGTTAGGTCTGAAAATAAACACAAAGTCAATAGAGCAGCTTTCTATGCTGAAAAATGATGCCCTTTGAAGTCTCTGGGCTGGAGGCCAGATTGGGTGTGGTTTAAGAGAGAAAGGGTGGTCTGAAGAATTGCTGGAGACGTACACTAACAGAGGAGTCTCCCCTCTTTTCTCCCTCCCTGGTTTGTCTTCTTTCTAACATCCCTCTCCCTCCTCACCACCCATCGTCCTCTCTTCCCTTCCTCCATTTTTGTAGCTTTCCTTCACAAATATTTATTGAGCATCTATGATAGGGCAGGTACTATTTAGCTCCTGTAGATTGAAAAAATGAAGACATGGGCAATGGCTCAGGCCCTCTTGTTGGCAGATGACCACTAAAGACATAGAGAAATAAAATGGAACAGGTGTAGGGTCCTCTGAGGAAAAGGATGTACAGAGAAGTACCACAGATAAGTTGCAGCCACCACGCGTGAGGGTGGATTGGTCCTGCAGAAGTGGGGTGGTGGAGAAACAGACTCTGCAGCATTGGGAACACTGAGATCAAGGGTTGTGATGTGGAATCGCTTGTCCTCATGGAAAAGCCATAGAATCAGAGTGAAAAGAGAGAAGAGGACTGAGAAAAGTTCGAACCAGGGAGCTTGCAAGGTGTAGTGGAGGTTAAAGCACATAAGTGTTTCTAAGGCACAGTTATAACATGACTTGGCACAGTTATAACATGACTTGGCAC
>JADRCH010000005.1:25812321-25981273 GCA_019843965.1 Rhynchomys soricoides | reverse complement strand
ACTTGGCACAGTTATAACATGACTTGGCACAGTTATAACATGACTTGAAGTGAAAGAAGCAGTCGTTATATGGCTGTTTTTCTTTCTTTCTTTCTTTCTTTCTTTCTTTCTTTCTTTTTTTAAGATAACAAGGCAGTGTGACTTACTTGGTAATTGGAAGAACTTCCACAGGGCAGGAATAGGCAAGAATCTTCCGGCGCAACTTAGGGGAAGAGTTGAAGATTGGGTAGAGGAGCTGAAGATTGGGTCAGGGGCAAACATTGGAAGTGGAAACCCTGTGCTCTCTATAGGTGCAGACCAGCCATTCTCCCTGCCTACCTGCTATTAAGGAAAAGCATATCTCTGTTTTACCAAGTACGTATTCGCAGTTTGTCAGAGCCCAGCACAGTGCCTGGCAAACTGATCAAAAGGAGCCACAGAGTTGAACTACATGTTAATGACATAGTGGAGCGCAGAGGCAAGGAGGCTCATGATATGCATTTGGGACATGAAGAACAGGCTGAGCAGAGAGATACTGCTCAGAGAAACCCAAGTCACACAGGCAAAGGTATTTTATAATAGCAGAGGGAAACTAAGAGGAGAAGCAAAAGAGGAAAATACATTTAAAAGGGTGGAGAAAGGGCCAAGTGTCCCGGAATCTTTGTTCAAAGAGAAATCCAACATGAGTCACAGGGACTAAAGACTGACTACCTCTCTTTCTAATTATTAAAATCATAAGACTTTCTATTTCCAATTTACTGAATGTCAATATTTCATTTTTCTGTTTTTGAGATTAAAAACAATTGCTTATAAACAACCAGCTAAGTACACATATTTTGTCTTAAAGATGCACTTGCTGGCCTCAGGAGAGTGAGGTATAGTTAACCATAGATATTCCAAAGCCAAAGGAATTATAAAGAAGAAGAACTATTGAAAAAGGAATCTCTATTGCTAGGAAACCATGACACCAGGACAGGAAGACAGAACAGTGTGCCTGTTCTGTCCTCCTGTAGGGAGGAGGAGGAGGGAGGGTTGCCGGGAGGAGACACCTGCACTTACAGATGCACACGCCTGATGATGTGGAGGAAACCTGGCTCATCTTGCATAAAGTAGCCAAGTCTAAATAAAACCGGATGGATCTCATCTTGATAAGAGGGAAACCCCAAGCCTAGTGAAATGAAGAGACAGGAGGTAGACAATAGTCAATAGGGTTTTTGTCCCCTATATTTAGCAGAAAGTGTTGTTGTTTTGTTTTGTTTTGTTTTATGGTACTGATCGATCCAGGTTCACCTAGAGTGCATTCTTGCAGACACAAAATAATTATTTTGTTATTATGTTTGTTTACAAATCTAAGTCACTCTTGTCTCTAGCCTTCATTTATTAATGGCCTTCAATATCTACACATGCCCCCTTTTACTGAGTTCTCCACTAGCTAACTAGAAGGGCCCTGACGCTGTGCATGGGTAAACACTCAACTCTCTCTCTCTCTCTCTCTCTCTCTCTCTCTCTCTCTCTCTCTCCTTCTTTCTGGACTCAGCTTTCATATACCAAACATCCCAAATCATTTAACTTCCTGGTTCGTTCTGGAAGAGTTACCTGCCCCAGTGCCATCCCTGACACTTTGCCTTCCACCTAAGCAGTTATACGTCTATGTTTTTACTTAATATTTATTTTACTTGTGTGTGATTATGCTGTATGCATACCTGTCTGCAAGTGTGTTTATAGGTGTGTGTCCACGGGAAGGCGGCAAGTGTATCCTTTCATTGGATCCTGTGCCACTGCCCATTTCTTTGCTACAGAAATACTTGATACACTTAAAATTCTACAACGCCTTCACCAGAAGATAGAAAATGTAAGTTCATAGGTATTTGCTAACCACTCAAACTTTGGTGACTATTGGTGAGTGCTAAGATATGGAGGTGGTAGTTACTGCTAATTGAGAAGATAGAAAGGTTTTAATGTTAATTTATAGTCTAGATAAGGAGTATCTTGAATGAAGAAGAATACTGAGTCAGTAGGAACTAGTCTTCATTGAGATAAAAAGAAATGGAAACTCAGCTTCAGGAAAACCTGAGTACTGCATGATCTCCCAAACTTCAAAACATAACATATTGCAAATAGAAGTCAAATAAAATAAACATGATGATCAGTTCGGTTTCGTAAAGAAAACAAAACAAACAAATAAAAAAAAAGTCAGGAATTGTGGCTCGTGTATATGGTTCCAGAAAGCAGATGGCTGAGGGAAGAGAAGCGGAATCATTGCTATGAGTCCGGGGCTAGCCTGTGCTACAGGGTAAGACTCTTGTCTCAAGAGCCAAAAGAATCAATCCATTGAATGGCTATCATGGAAGTGTTATTAACTCTATTTGTTCGTGAACTCAGATTATGTAGAAATGTGAGAAAATTAAGCTTGAGGAATGTTTATTTGAGGTGCGGACTTAAAGGGAGTGTAGTGACTCACAGTAAACACTTGTACGTAAGTCATGGCGTTGGAGTGCACTTTGTTCTCCCATAAACTTGAGACTTAGAAACTGTTGCTAGCCACATAAAAACAGCTCCACAGCACACTACTTTACACAAATGATAACCCCATGGCTGGGAAGGGTGATCGTCCAGTGCCAGGTGACTTCTGGGTTTGTGTCAGATGTTTAAGCTGAACATTAACTAAATTATTTGGGTCACCAGAGTAACCCTTAGTGTACTGAAGCTGTACTTTGAGGAAACCATATGATTTTTAAGAGAGCCAGAAAAATTAAAAGCAATTCTTAATACGTGTTATCACAAGTCTGGGGGAAGGTTTTGTTTCTTACATATCATATTTACTGTCCTTAGGATGATCTTGAAGTGCCTGTGATTCTCACAGCCTTGGACATGGGGAACTTCCTCATGGTACAGAAAGGCTCTACTATTACAGGGGGTTAATTTCAGTCACCCTGTATAGGGATCACACCCTCCACCCTCAAAGGACAGAAACTGTTAGAGACAGGACAATACTGACTTTCCAAGGTTCCCAGGGCTGATCGTTTAAGGAAACATTTTAGCCTTAAAACAGAACATCTGTCATGAGCCTTTCCTCAGTCCCTGGCCAAAGAGCTGATAATTAAAGCAGCCCTAAAAGTAAAATATATAAATTGGGTTACTTGCTTTAGAAATCCAAGTCAGTACCTTGGCCAAAAGAACTCTTTCCTCACCCCAATCCCCCAATCCTCCCCCAAACCCTGTTTATACACTTCAATGAGCTGGGGCTTTAAGTATTAATATATGTTTTCTTTTATAAAGAACAAGCTTAGAGTCATAAACATTTGTATTTCTCAGAAAGAAGACATAGCTTGCATTGATTTGTCTACAGGGCTGATTAGCTGAACACAACTTTAGCAATTTGTGGAAAAGGTGGAATGTTGCAAACCCAGGACTGAAGTACAATGCATTCAGGGCTGTATTTAAGCCCTGGTAATAGCTGCTCCTTGTCCACATCTGTCTGACCTAACACCTTGTGACCATTAGGTGAAAGCTTTGGAAATGTATTCATAGACTAGCATCCATCAGATCAAATGTTAGGAAGGTCATTAGGTCTATCACAGAGGTCTCCCTGGCTGTGCAGTAAGCCACCACCTACCTGATGTTTCTACCAATGTATTTAAAGTGTCATGGCTTTCTTTGTTCCGTTACTATAAAACCCTAATAAAATTGTTGCCATGTTTAAACATGGAATTTGGGCTAATTTGGCTCCAGAACAACTGATCTATTCCCCCTTTGAAGAGAAAGCTGTTTCTCACATCAACACTTAAGCACTGTCCAAAGAAGGAAACGAAACTCACTGCATCACAAACCACAACGAGACAATGAAGAGCTGTTGGCCAATCTCAACATTGAAACAGTTCTGCTAAGCCTGCACATCTCTAGATGTTTCTCTGTGGGAACACACAGTGCCTCTTATGCAGACAGGATTGCTCACAGTTGAACCTTTGCTTGGGGGTTTGAATACATGGCATGAAATCTAGAAGACATGGTTTAAAACACATTGTATGCTTCATAGCATTTTTTTTTTTCCTTTTTCGGTTGAACTTTTAAAGTCAGGGAAAGGGAAGCTCGCATAAATCTATTTATTCATGACATTAACCATGATTCAGGAAGCTAGCCTGCCTTTTATGCAGAACCAAAGGGGGGAAAAATTAAAGTTGACAGTCCTTTTGAATGGCAACAGGGGTCTGTTCTTACAGCTTAATCTCATCTTATTATTTCTATTTTGTTTTTGTTGTCATTTCAAGTTTGGAAGATATTTTGTTTCTTCTCGTTTTCCACATCTCCCCCCTTCCCCACCTAAGCAGTGTAGGTTAACCTCAATTGCTGCTTCACTAGCTTCAATCCCCTGAGTCCTTACTGGCATGTACCATTGGACCCAGACCCTTCTTTCACTATCACAGAGATGTTTGTAAAATCAAAGCTACCTTTGTTTTTACCAATTTAAGAGCTTATCTCACAGATAAAATGCAGACAAAGATGTGAATATTTAATGTGGCTACAGTCCTACTGTGTAATACGAACTGTGAGGTGCTTGCACATGAGAGAGCCTCTACAGAGAATCAGCAAATGCAGACATTTGTAAAAATGGGTGCTTCTCATAAATGATTATTTTTTCTGTAGAATGTTGTTAATCTAAACACTGCAAAACACTGTCGATTTGCTAGCACTATTTTTATAAAGCATTTTTTTTAATCACCAAGAAAAGTAAGAGGTAAAAAATAAAAAAGAAAAGGTTTGTTGTGATTGATGTATCCCATTAACATTTGAGAGACCAGAAGGGATGAAGCTCAATGTGCTCTATCCTAAGGAGATACCCATGAAATGCACCTCTAAACAGCTCAGTCTTGTGTTCCAAAGTAAAAGATGGCTCATTATTACTACATCAGAATCCTCCTATGTCGAGCAGTTAAGGAGACTCCAGCAGAAAGAAACTGTTTTACTGTTTTGTCTCTGCTCTATACCAATCCCTTCTGGTTTGATGCTGCCGTCTTGGGTATTTAATTAACAAGAAGCATCTGTAGCAAGGAGTTTCTGTCTATAATTTTGATGAGTCATCCACTTCTGAGTCATGGATTTTGAATTGTTTTAAAATCAGTGGTGCTCAGCTGACACACATAGAAGATGAGACGAATCAATGATAAAGACATATTAAAAGGTAGCCTTCTCAAACTCGTGAGATGGTTCAGTGGTGCTGCCCACCGAGGCTGATGACCTGAGTTTGATCACTGGACAAAAATGGTAGAAGAAAAGAGAAAATCTCTAGAAGTTTCTTCGGACTGTCATATATGTGCCATGTCACCCATGTCCCTCCCCCAAATAATTTAGAAAAAAAAATTAAGTAAGCCTTCTATCATGTACTCTTACTTTCATTTTAATCTCTATTGTGCTAACAAATGACGCTATATTAACTAAATGGCATTATTTAAGCACTTTTGTGTTAAATAAGATACACTATGTCTTAACTTCTCCTTTTGAGGTTATCAGAAACCAGCCACCCTGAGCTGTATACTTAAAGGTACAGAATATTTGTGACAGCAGGACTTACTAATCTGAAGGTCCTGCGGCTAAGTGACACACAAAAATGTATACACAGGTGAAAAACCACAAATGCACATTTTGTACTTCAACCATGGATCCAGACACAGTAGCACATGCATGTGGTCCTTCTCCGAGCTGGAGCAATGGGGGCCATGATGAGCCCAAGATCATCTTGAGCTCTTAGTGAATTAAAGGTTATCCTGGCATATATAGCAAGACCTTGTGTAAGTAATAATGACAAAAGAAAATAAAATCATCAATGGAGACCCTATGGGCAAAGCTCACAATATGATAAAACTCAAGAAAGACTAAAGTGACACCAGCAAGTCTTAGTGGGAAAGGGTTTAGCTTGGTTAAAGACAAGATGACTTCCAGGTGGGAAAGATAGCTAATAGCATGGATACCAGGATGAGGCTAGAAAAGGAACATAATGGTCCTGATCTACCGAAATGGCCTTAAATGGGGGGCATGTTAGAAAATTTACCTTCCGGTAAGAAGAAAAATATCTAATTAGTCAGATACTGGTTAGTTAAATCATGATGTGACAACCACCCACGGAGACAAAAGAAGCTATGAGATCTAAAGTCACGTTCGCTGGTGGGTTATGTCCAGGATGAAATGGAAAGAGTCTCTCTGACAGCCTGCACTAGTTGGATCTCATTTGGACTTTTGGTCATTTGCTCATCTCTGGGTCTCAACTTCGGGAATTAATGAGGGGATTTCTTTCTCCAGAGTAGAGTACGTGCACGTAGACCTGAAGTCACGTGTTCCTCTGTAGGACAACAAGGAAAAAAAGGAAAGATAAAATAAAAGAAGAAAAATGAAGAGGAAGGAAGGAGGGACGCTAACCTAAAGAAGAGGCAGTAGGGCGGGCTAAGGAAACTACCAGGATATGAGTAGTTAGCTTAAAGAACGGAAACCGTCTGGGACAAACTTGACAGTACAAAGGGACAGTGAAATTTCAGGTGTCTTGTGTGCCTAGGTTCAAAAGAACAGTGAAACCCAAAGCATCAAGGGGGGAGAAGCTGCTTCACTAAAAGCAAAATTAGCCCAGTAAGACAGAGCTGGCTGTAGAGGAGAAAGAGATGAGCCTGCCTGAAGTGAGTGAGCACTAGCTTTAAAAGGTAATGACATAGCCTATATTAGCATCTAACAGACAATAATGTTTCCTTCCCATTCAGACATTCTGATTCAAGTTCGTATTCTTCTCTCTATTCCCAATATGCCTTCCTTTCAAATGATTGCTAATGTACCCGACTGCTGACTTAAAGCATTACACTTTTAAAAGTAGGCTTGGCCAATTTACAGTTTTGAAATAGAAGCAATATATAAGTAAAAGGTTTGAAAACCTCTCTGAATATAACTGTAGATGCCTACATTCCAAGGTTAGCTACTGAGACAAAAACCACCAAGCTCCTTTGATGAAAACAGCTTTTCAAAGCATATGCTAGAGCAGTCTATTAAGAATGATGTGGATTCACACGGTGCTATTAGGATCTAATACACTTGATGGCAAAACTCATAATGAGCCTCTTAGGCATTGCCTCAGCTTGGTATTTCTTGCAATGAATGTAGAAAGAATCACCAGGGAGCTTGTTAAAATGCAGATTTTTGTCCCAGGAGGTCTAGGTCAGGGTCCAAGAATCTGTATTTATGTGAAATTCCCAAGGGATAGGGTCCAGGGAACTGCTGGTTCATGAATTACATTTTGACTGGGAACAGAGGGCTCATTTCCCATAATGCTTCACTGCAGAACGTTAATATGATTCTAATTATTTGGACATGTTTGTTTTATGTGTTAACTTTTTATTGATATAGATCATAGAATTTGAATTCCCATTCTTTTGAAAATTAAAATATATAATGCAATAAAATTTTAAAAAACCCTAAGTGGGCAGTAATTTTCCTGTTAAGTTTATTTGTTTTTGTTTATACCTCGCGGGCATTAACTATGACTGTTGGGCTGTAGTGACTACCAGCTTTTGTTTTCAGTTATTTAGTACAGACAAGTTCATCTCCGATGATAAAATAATCGCAAGCTTAATTTATTACAGCAAGGATGCAGAATCAAGGGCAGTCTGAAATACTTTGACATGCTATAAGACATTGAATGACAATGCTGCTAAACCAATGGTCCAAACCTACACATCTGAATGTTTTCAACATGTTTGATTTAGAACAACTTCTAAGGTTCAGTATTCTTTTTTTTTTTTTTTTTTTTAAATACTGTATGAGTTAAATAACATCACTTTTTTTTTCATGTCTTCTTTGGTAGCTATGAAAAGATGGATGATATTGTTTAGACAAGGCTTTTTACTTACTTAGTAAGAAATTTAAAATGGCATGTTTGAATTTCAAGTCTTTTCCCTAAATCATCATATAGTATTAGGGGCTAGCTTGAAATTATGGTATGGTTAATGTCCTTTAAAGATAAAAAGATAATATTAAAAAATGAATCATGTAACATCACTGGATGGTCTGCACCCGAAGTGTCCATATAATCCAACTATACCACTCCATGGCATATGACTAAAGGCTCAACATCTAACTCTATAGACACTTGCTCATCCATCTTTATTGCTGCTCTATTCACATTAGCTAAGAGACAGAATCAACCTAAATGTCCTTCATCTAGTGAATGGATACTGATAGTGTGGTAATATGCCCTGTGGAATACTATTCAGCTGTAAAGAAAACTGAAATCATGAAGTTTGCAGATTAAATGGATGGAAAATAGAATGAGCTTATGGAGTAAGCTAACCTAGTCCCAGAAAGACACATATTGTGCACTTTCTCTCATCTGTGGCCCCAAACTCCAAATCTTCAGATGTAAGGATATAACATGGAATAACTGTAGAAGCCAGGGAAATAAAATGGTATCATGGGATGGGAAGTAACAATAGAGAGGGAAATCAAAGGCTGTATGTGATTTGCAGGGAAATGGGAAAACTAGGAAACGGAGAGATAGCAGAGACAAGGTGAGAGGTCAGCACAGAGAGGAATGAGGGAGAAAGGTCAAATAAAAACAAAGATGCCTGGAAAAGTCATCAGAAATTGCACCATTATCTAGTTACTAAACATTTCATATAATACTTATGTCTACATGAATACATATACATATATGGTTTAAACTGGGCTAGCAATGCTTCCCTCAAGAGCCATTTACTATAAACAAAACCCCCAACACCAGGCATACAAATGCTACTGATGAGTTTCTGACTGATGAGTCAGGGTGTCTAGGAGACTTCCTGAATATATAAGCTGTTGTTGTTACCCTGGTCTTCTCACACAGACTGAAGGTTAAATCCCTATTGCTGAGGAAAGCATGGGCTTCAGTCACAGGAACTAGAGGATCTGAGCTGAAAACCTTTTCCCTGAGAACTCTGAAAGCTTCCAAAGAAGGAGAGCAACCACTAGTTATGACTCCTATGAATTAGAACAATGGTCAGCATGGCAAGATAACCGTAAGGGTACAATAGTGGCACTCATAACTTGGGTAGTAACCAATAGCCTTCTCCTTGAGCTTACAAGTCACTGAACAATGGGGAAATTGTGTCTGGCATTAGAAACTGAGCAAAAGGCCAGTGAGATCATAGATCTTGGAGGAAATTCGACAACTGCTACTTCACTAAACCAGCATAATTCTTAACTGCATTATAAATATTTAGCTTTGTTCCTATGAGTGAGTGAGACTCTCACTACTCAACTAAGAATCTTCTTTTTGCAACAAAGACTATTAGAGAAAATTGCAACTGATTAAATGCATAGAACAAATGATCCTGGTGCTTAGCTACAGCTAATCTCTAATTCTTTTTTTTCTTTTCCTTCTTTTCCTCCTCCTCCTCCTCCTCCTCCTCCTCCTCCTCCTCCTCCTCCTCCTCCTTCTTCTTCTTCTTCTTCAGAATATTTGTGCAAGAATGAACCCTTCTACTTTTATTGACAACAGTTTTCAACTTTGTTAAAAATCTGAAACATCAGTGGTTGCCTGAAGCTCATATGCTTATAATAATATGACAAATATAAAACCCAAAGATTTAAGATGAAATGTTCCATTGTCTTAAAAAAAAATCTGTGAGGCCAAGTTTGGAAAGTCTTTCTTTTTCTCCAAGATTGATGTAATTAAAGACACTAAAACTAGACCAAACAACAAGACAATCTTTATATAGATGTGGTTTGCTTCTCTGAGTCTATGTCTATATATGGCTCTTTGGAAACATCAAGATGGTTGGCGAGTAGCAAACTATTTGTTGTTAGTCGACATGCATATGTACTGCAGTGAAGACTCATATGACTAATGGAGAGATTCTTCACAGGGTAGATACCAACAAGCAGCCTCACATGGCATGGGGACTTGTCAGAAAGATATAATTGGGACAGACCTTCTGAATCAGAGATACTAACAATAAAGGCTTCTCAGGGTCTGCTTACCCCCTCAAGCTGGTTATGATATTAGCAAATGAAGGCCAAACTCCTACCATGGATGGTGTGGACAAAAAGCACATTTGCTTATAAGAACAACAAATAAAAGTGAGTCACCAGTTAGGGAAGTAATGCCAAAACTCTTGCAAGCAGTGTATCTTGAAAATTAGGCATTTGAATCGTGTGAAAACAGAGCAGAGCCTCCTCTGCCACCCAAACCTACAATTGTTTTTTCATTCGCCAACAGTTCACATAACTTACCTGTGCGAAATAAGAGTGGTTTGTAATATTTTGAAAGGCTTTTCACATATTAGTTGAAATCTACCTTGTTTTGTGAGCATCTTTCAGATATATCTTAGATCTATTTCTCAAAAGATCTAACCCTTCTCCAGCAAGAATGTCATTAGAAACAAAACAACAATAACAACAACAAAACCAAAACCAAATAGGCAAAAGACTTCCTGATAATCTATATTTTCAAAAATTCCTGAATATCTGAAATTATAGATAATTTACTTGTGATATGCATACATCATATATCAATATATAATAATACATATCAGAACTTTCATATATATATCCATATATATATATCTGGATATATCTGGATATATATATGGATATAGATAGATAGATAGATAGATAGATATAGATATAGATATCCTTGTCTGTAGCTTCATTTGTAGCCTAATTTGAAATACAGTTTTACCCACCTAATAATGGTTTCAATAACGGTGGAGCCAAAAGGACAAACAGATAATTCTTCATGGATCATCAATGGCCATGAACAGAAGAGCCTTGGCATGTACCAGAAAAAGGCTGAAGATGAATTAGAGTGGAATGGCATATGTACAACACACCCAGTCACTATGAAGCCTCATAGGGTAACCCTGCAAATGATGGCTTATACAGCATAGTTTGAGTCAAGGTGCCAGCAGTGGAGAGCTAATGAGTTCTTTAGTCATAGACTTTAGCCTGAATCATTAGAAAATTCTGACAATTTCTGGGTTGACAAAAGGCCAAGACCAAGCAGAGGTAGTGGTGGTAGTGGTGGAAGCCAGAGAAAGGTATGGGTCAGGTTTGATGTAATGCAGAGGAAAATGAGAAAAGACGGTAGAGCTTTGCTATTTCTAATTTGGATGTGGCCCTTACTTTTGCATAGGTAACCATGCAAATTATTGAATGCTTAAGAGGACTTTACGTTTAGATTAGAATGGTGCATGTCTGCCTTCATCACATAGCCAACTAGTTCAAATGGCCATTTGGTGTGGGGTGATAGGGTTGACTAGAAAGTGGTATTTCTGATAGGAAGTGCACATAAAGGCATAGTTTCTAACACACAATATCTATAAAGGAAGTTGGTTAATCTGTAGAGTAGAAGAGATGTTAGGGGCATTAAAAATAAGTAGTCACTTAGTTCCTCTTCCCAGAAATTCCAGTGCCATCGAACGAGGTACCTGATCTGGGTATCAGATTTCTTAAAAGTTCCTCAGGTGATTTAAAGTGGATAAGAATTACTGCTTAAAAAATATGTGAAGCTCTTTCAAATTTGATATTCATGTTTCATTCAGCCGATTTGTGCATTTACCTCATGGGTACAGCGTAAAACCACACGAGGTGATGTGTGAGAGCACATGGGCGTGGTACTTACTTGAGCCTATTGTTAGCACAAGCATTTCCAACATTTCCTACAGGGAGTAAACACTTAACACAAACCACTGGAAAAAAACATGACAGCACAGTTTAATTTCTCCAAATTTATATATATTACCTACATCGACATCTATTCCTTAAAGGCCTAGGAGCTGTCATTCATAAACATTATCTGTGTCAGACTATACTTAATATGTTTTCTTTATTATTTCAAGATAAGTATATATAGTTATATGTATGTATATATACCTGGAGAAGGGCAAAAATAAAAATAAATATTAACCCTCATTTGGAGGAGGTTTAGTTTTTCTTTATACTTATAATTGGCAGGTCCTGAAAATCCTGTAATTGCTAAGTATATCTTATCTTCCAGTGCCTTATATTCTGTGAAGATTCTACACATGCCTGTAGACAATGAACACATCTGTCAAGTTGATGTCCTAAGGCAGTATCACATTGTTTGGGCTGAGTTTTGTGAGAGGCTCTGATAATTGAAACTTAGCAATTTGAAATGCTGACAGATGTGTAACTAGACTGCTCTGAAACCATCAAAATGTCTGAAATACAGGGCTGAAATATTTTCCCACAGACTGATATAATTATTTTTAAATTTTATAGGACAATGAAACTATAGAGAAAGAAAATAAAATGTCAGAAGGCATGAAGAAAAAAAAGCAAGAAATACTGAAAGTGCTTCAAGGTGGATTCATTTTAAGGTAATTCAAATCCAAGAAGAAAACACCTACCCTAGATGTAGTACTGAGTATGTAAATATACAGGATATTAGATTTCCATGAAGAGAAGCATTTAGCTTCTTGTGAAGATTTAACATTTGGTACCTGTTTTATTCAATAAACATGTAGCATCTTAAGTTCTTCCTTAATATGACAAAAGGGAATCCCATTCTAATTAAAATACTCTATATCAAAATGCAGTGTACAACATCAATATGGAGATTTGTGTAATCCTTCTTTCTCAAAATGGGAGTCCTACTTCGCTCTGGATATCATAGTGTTTATTTGTTTTTATTATTATTTTTACCAAACAAAAGATCTACAGCAAATACATTTTTTTTTAATTACACGAAATTACCCCTAATGAAAGTGAGTTCTCTTCTACCCCAAGTTCGCTGTCATCCTCTGTTGATGAAATATAATCCCAACTGACAGACAGTGGACCTGGCTTTTTTTGGTAAGTAGATTTTATTGAACAAACCAAATTGCTTTCTAGCATTCTTTCATTTTTATTTGTTTCAGAATTGTGCAGTTCTAAAATACATGCAGCATTTAAAACTGGCATCTGGAGTAGTCCCCGTTTCACTGGGGGGTTGGGGGGACCTGGGCACATAAAGGAGGGCCTTTGGCCTTAGCTTCTGCATTGAAAAGTGTTGGGGTTTATTTTTGTGGTTAGAGAGAACAGTGGGAGCAGGAGGGTCAGGTTATTGGAGTTCCGGGCCTGTGATGTTTTCCCCCTGCTCTATAAGGCCTCTCCAGTTGACCAGTGACAGGGGTCGCAGAAACTGCTCAGCAGAAAGCAAAAAAAGGAGTTGTTCCTAAAACCTGTTCTTTCTTGACTCCCCTACCCTAGTACACAGCCTTCCATTCATCCAGCTGTCCTGAATGAATGAAAGGTAGTTCTCCCTCCCCAGCCTTCAAATCCAGTGAACTCCGAGGTCTAAGGACTCACGGGATAGCATTTCTAACCCTTTTTATTTTCAGTGCCCGGGAGCTGATTCAGGCTATACCCACGCGTCTGAACTACTGGACCAGTGTCCCTACTGGCCTTTATTCCAGCACCAAACGCCATCCAGTCTTTTTGTTGCAAACAAATCCTAAACCACAAAGTTCCCCTTTTGTTGGAACAAAGTCTCCTGCTTCTGCTCAGCTTTATCAACTGTATTTCTCCAGACTCTGTGCCACTTCCTCTCAACCCCAGAATCCACCAGGTGGAAGTCATGTGTTAGGACAAGTCCACTTTAGAACTTTGCATATGCCTTTTGACTCTGGCTCCTCTGCCCTTGACCAGTTAACTTCTCAGCAGGTAAGCGGCAGTGTCTCCTCCCTCCTAACATCTACTCTGGCCTGATGTGTTTGAGTCTAGAAGTAGGCATTGCCTGCAAAACATCTTTCTTCTCCTTCATGTGGAAAGTGATCACACATGATATTGTAATTGCATGTTGATACATTTTCGGTTTTTGACAAAATTGTCTTTCACCGAATGTGCATCTCACATAGTTTGGGTTAGGCTACTGGCCAGTGAGCTTTAGTGTGCCTAATCCTGCTCCTTCATCCTGGGGGATATAGATATACACCACAGCACATGGCTTTTATGTGTGTGCCAAGATCTGAACTCAGGTCTTTGTGCTTGTGAGTGAATACTTTGTCAGGCAAGCTTTTTCCTCAGCCCTCTCAACCTCATTTTCCCCTCTATTTCTTTCAACCTTAGTAAGAACCTTAGCAGCCATCATTATACTTGAGAAGTAAATTCAATTATTAATATCAGTCTGCCCATTTCTCCAAGAAAACACAATTACTTCTCTGCAGAATTAAAACATCATTTCCCTTGTGCTTGATGAAGAAGGTAATTTTCTTTTGTGTGTCTTGCTCCTAAAATGAATATTTAGTCTAGACAGAATATTACTGAAGGCTTTTCCATGAGATAGGCTTCTTTTTGCCAGAACAAACTTCATTATTTCTACATAATTACATAAATAGCTCACTGCACCTCTCTGCTTGCTTCTTAACAGGAAATCTTAAAACAGGTGAAAAGAGCCTAACTTGGATCTCCTCTGAAACAGAGTGCTACTAACACACATCTGTACTTATAGTGTGGCTACTGTAGTCTTCCTCACATTTGTGACTCGCATCACATCCATCCTAAGGGGATAGAATTATTGATTGTGTGTGACTGGAACCAGCTCTCAGGCTATAAGCTATGCCAGAATCTTCTCAGGTCTTTTGTAAATGAGGATTCCTGGGCACAGCTGCAGGTTTTCTGCCTCTTTGGCCTACAATGGGACCAGAGAGTTTGTATTTTTAACTAGGTCCTATGTGCTACTTTTGCTGCTCATCTAGAGATATGCCTTATATGCACAGCTTCTGGTATATGAGCTGGTTGTGTCTGTGTAGTTTCATAATGGTGCTTCATCTTATTGTCTCTCTTCCTTCTTTCTTTTGTTACCAATATCTGACTTACTACTACTATCTATTCAGAGTTACAACTGCTGCCTAAATCTGTTTTTGGTGCTAAAACTTTATAAAAGGATCCATCATTTCTCTAAAATCAATGAAATAGAATAAAAATGGAAAATCTTATCTCTGTAAGTTTTTGTTTAAAAAGACAACAACATGGAAACAATAACAAAAACAAAAACATGATGATAAAGCCTTTCCTAAGGGGTTTGACCTTCCACATCAAAGATACTTTTGCCTGGATGGTGATTTCTTTGTTCAGAAGCCAAACTGGCAATTAAACTGGCAGGAGGAGTGAGAGTCATTGTCTAATAGGCTGGTGGCGCAGCTCTTTGTGAGGCCCAAGACAATTAGGGCCCACACATAAGCTCATTTGAAGTCCTCCTCTCTTTGCTGCTCATTTCTGAATTCTCATAGCTACAGGAGCAAGGAGGAGATTTTCAGTTCTTTCACATTGTCCCTCTTCTTTGCTTTAATTTATAGTAATGCTCTCAAGGCATCCTGGGATACTTTGCAGTACCAGTCTCCAGACTCTCTCACAAGCTGGTGGATTTAATCTCTCAGTCTAGAGGATTTCTGTGATCCTCACCATGACACCATTACATTGGGGTGCTTCAAATGGTGAAAAAGTAGTCACGAAGTGACATTGAGAGAAGGGAGCTTTAACCTGATAGACACATGTCAGTCTTATTAATAGGCAATGTGAATGTTCATCACTCACGGTATTAGCAGAGTAAAGGAAAGGCTCTTGCCATGTTTTTAAGAAGAGTCGAATATCCTTAGTGACAGCTTTTGAAGACTTCAGACTCAGGCCACTATGTAGTATACCTAGTTCACCCTTTTTTCTTCTTCTTCTTTTTCTTTTTATCATGGAAGTCTATCTTGATCATTGCTCTTCATTCCTATAATTAAGAATAGCTCTTGGATGTCGGGTGGTGGTGGTGCATGCCTTTGATCTCAGTTCTCAGGAGGCAGAGGCAGGCAGATCTATGTGAGTTCAAAGCTAAGCCTGACCTACAGATTGAGTGCCAGGAAAGCCAAGGTTATACAAAAAAAAAAAAAAAAAAAAAACAGAACAAAAAAACAAACCAAACCAAAACAAAACAAAAAAAAACCCTGTCTTGAAAAACAAAAACAAAAATAGTTCTTAGAAAATGGAAAATGTGTATTTTGTGTTACATTTGCTGCCAAACTGTCTTTTTTTGGTTTTGTTTTGTTTTTGTTTTAGGAAAAACACACACACACACCAAAAAAATTATAAAATTAGGAAAAAATGCAAGAAAAGTTAGAATGTAACATGATACCAAAGTTTATGAGTTAAATTATATCAAAAACTATTGCTACAGAGGAAGGGAATTAATTAGGATACAAAAATATAAAGCCTCTAACCTTACATCAATTAAGAGACAGCTGTCACCAGACAAAAAGCACGTGGAACTTCATGAAATATTTCCAGTTATGTTTCAAGATATATCCCTAGTTCCATGCTCAGACAATGAACATAAGAATAAAACTCTGATCACTTAAATTTCTAGTTTATGTATGAGAAAGCACCCCTTCCCCATCAGATACTGTCTACTTGCCCCTTTGTACATGAATAGACTTTGGTCTGAATTCTTTCTCAGCATTTTTGAAGGGAGGGGACAGGATAAGAGCAATTGCTATTTAATATCAATGGTTTATTGACATTGGAGGCACCATTTTGCCTAGGTACCTACAGAGCCAGCTTTACATCTGCCTCAGCTGAATTGACACAGTGCAGCTCAGCCTGCCTGCATGCATGAAAGAGTCCTCCCAGGGGAGGTGGCCACTGTAAGAGCCTCAGGCACAAGGAGCTCACAGTAGTTGAAATCCTCCTTTGGAGGAATGCCATATTCCACTTTCTCCACCCCATCCTCCACCCTTCGCTTACTCTGTCCCTGAGAAACACCGCACAGACACTCGATCCTAGCTTGGACACTTACATATAGCTACTTCATCCTACAGTGTTTTCTTGCCTGTGGTAGCTTTGCATCTTCTGTAACCCATTTTCTCCAGTGATTCACAAGTCTTGTCTTCAGGGATAAACTGGGATAAACCGGTTCTCCTAATGTTTTTTTTCCCCCAGTTTCTAATGTTTTTGTTTGTTTGTTTTTAAAATTTCTTTCCCAGTTCCTGTTGGTTAGGTCCCACTGAATCCCTGACAGAGGCTTTAAATCCTGACATAGCACAAATTTGCCATCTCAAGTTCATTTTCAGGATTCAATGTATAATAATGACTAGTACTTCAACATCCAGAAAGCAGAGTGAACGTGTGTACAGGAATTGATGTGGAGGAAGCACAAAGAGGTCCCTGGTATGGCAACATATTTGCCTGGAATGACAGAACTAGAGAATTGGCCTACTCAGTTAAGATCAAGTAGATGTACTAATTTTTAGTACTTCCAAAAGAATTCTGCCACTTCGTTTCCATAGGAAATTTCATTTTAGGTAAAAGTTCTACAATTTTTACTATTGTAGATTATTTCACGACCAGTCATTTATTTAATTATAAAATTCACCCATCAAAACTGTTGAAATTCCATGTACCAAGTATTGCATGTATATATGTATATATTATATATATTATACTATATATGGGTACATAAAGTATATGTGTTGTTATAAGTATCTCTTGAAAGTGTATTTAGCATAAAACCACAATTCGAATGTAATGTGATAAAAAATGTAATCAGCTCATGAGAGCAGTACCTTCCCTACTAATGACAGAATTTGAAATTTTGTTGAAATTATTTTTGGAACAAATTGTGTAGTACATAAGACCAAATGGAGGCTACAGTATGTCCTTCTACTGGACAATATGACAGCCCCCTAAATGATCTGTCCAAACTCTTCTAGAAATAA
This sequence comes from Rhynchomys soricoides, assembly GCA_019843965.1. NCBI lineage: Eukaryota > Metazoa > Chordata > Mammalia > Rodentia > Muridae > Rhynchomys > Rhynchomys soricoides. The sequence goes on along the minus strand of JADRCH010000005.1, from coordinate 25,963,586 downwards.
AATTTAATTGGCAAGAACACCCCAGAAAGCATTACCACCATCAGTCTGTATACTCCTGGCTCATGTATGAACCACCCTGTGCGAAGCCAAGTATTTATGCGTTTTTTTTCTGGTATAAAAGAAGGGATAGAAGCAAACAGAATCTGCTGAATCAGAGCGTGCTTGACGAAGGAGAGAGAACAGGGTTTTCTTCAATTAATACCCAGCTGCAAAATTTGGGTTCATGCCAACCAGGTCTTTCGTCACAAAGTGGCAAAGATATAAATCTCTGTGTTCCCGGGTGTTGTCATGGTAACAGGAATCAATGTGCCCCATAGAAGAGGAAGGAAAGGGACAGTGGGTTAGGCTGAGTTTTATGACTGGATTTCAGCAAGCACTTTGAGGACATCCAGTGCAGTTCAATTGTTCAAATGTCCCAGTGGCTTCATCTGGGCTCCAATACTTACTTGAAAGAACAAATTCTTAGAATGGAGAAAGTGAAGAATAAAGCAAGGGCATAGTGACAGTCCCCACCAATGATAAAATCTATATTCCAGTTCAACTTTCATGGCCAAAGGGATTCCACATGTAGGTTTTTGTTGTTGTTGTTGTTGAGGAGGGTAGAAAAGAAAACAGTGTAGGGACACAAAAGGAATCTTGGGGAAGCCTAAAAGGTTGAGTATCCAATTTTCGTTCAGAAAAGGTGAGCAAACCCAGGTGGTTTCTCTAGCTAGGTGTATGTATTGGTGACCACAAACCCATGTGTCTCCTGCTGCCTCACTACATTCCTGCCTGTCTGGATGGAAGGGTGCCCACCCACAACCCAGACCTTTTCATTACGGGAACTTTCTGAACTTCCAGGTCAGGCAAACTTTACGCACAAACACTCCCTTTCGTTTCCTGTAACTACGTCCTCTTTGGTAATTTTCTTACCTTACTGTTTAATGGTTTTATTCATGTATATATAACTTCCTTTTTTCATACCTGTCCCCTCCCTTCATTGTCTTCCTTCCCCTGCTCAGAGCCTTCTTGTGTCTTCTTTTAAGGAGAAAAATCAACTAGACAGTAACAACTCAATGAAGGCCACAAAGCCAAAAATTCTGTGGATATGTATGCATAGAATAGGTAGATAAGAACGATACTCTCTAAGTGAGGGACATAGAAGTTTGTTGTGTAAATTCTTTGCTGTCTGTTCACTCCCTGATTTTTCAAACTGTAGTCCTGGAAATACAAACACAGTGCTAGATATCTCTAGACCTCAGGCATCAGAAGGCTCCACGCCCTCCTTTCAAATGAGGTGAGCAGACCATAAATCCCTCAGCAGTGACAGGAGGCGATATGTGGAGACAGACGATCCATTGTCACTCAACCTTCTGCACCAAACTTGGCTCATGGAATGGAGAGCTGGCAGCAAACTCCCGGGTTTACTCATTCATCAAAGGCTCTCAAGGATTAAATTACCCCATTGACGCTAGTTCTCACCATTTCAAAGAGCAGGAGTTACAAGTATGCCAAAGGCCAAGGTGGCTTTGATTTAGGCAAAGCTATCTTGGTCTGTAGTTGAGACAAAGAAAGGCACTGGCAAAGGTCTGGTGTCCTCCTGTCCTAATATCCTGTCCATTGCAGAAGAAGACTTTCTAGCCATGTTCCTATTACTCAGCCATTAAAGTCAGCATCTTACTGACAAGAAGCAGTCTTGCTCCTGGTAACACAGATAAGAAAAGGCAAAGCAAGAAATCTATCTCTGTAAGTGACATTCAGAGCAATGGAGAGAGATTCCTACAATCACAGGATACCCAGGTTGATCAGTGGTTGGTCAGTAAGGGCAATTACAACCTGTTTGTTGGAAATTCTCTGTATAGGGACTGTTGAGGGTGAAGTAACCGATAGGAAGCTGATGTAACACATTATCTTTAGATATCATGAGGAATGTAGTATATACTCAAAGTGTAACCCCCACCCAGGACAGTAATTAATAGGCAGAGCAGACAGACAGTCTCTCTTTATGATGCTATACCTTTCTCCTGTATTAGCTTACTTGTTTTTACAAACTGACTCTGTAAATAGGAAGCATTTCATTTTTCTTTTTGAGGACTCCCTCTGTCACATACATGTGAAGATGGAAACCTAAAGATTTGACCACTAATATTGTATAGCATCATATTGTTTGTCTTGTTTGGTATATTTTGTGTTACAGAGTTAAAGGGGCCCTGGGCTAATTGATATATATTCTCCTATTAAACTTCTAGCATATTTAGAGATAGTCTTATCTTTTTCATGTAGAGATCACTTGAAAAGCTGATGGCATTGTTCTTCATTTTTTTGTTTTGTTTTCAGAAAGCAAACAAGAAATGTGATGGGGTTATAATCTGTGCAATCAGTACACCCTAGCTAGATACAATTTATCCATTCTCATCTTCAAACCCAGCTACATTCTTGGACTAATATCCACTCTCACACAAAGTAAATGAAATGCAGAACTGGAGAGAGAAAGCAAACATTGCTGGTTAAATCCCCAAAAGCAAACATCAATGGTTAACACACACACACACACACACACACACACACACACACACACACTTAGCATTCAGACTCTTTCCTGTCACAGTACTTTCAGCTGCTAAGACAGTGCTCTTGAACTTGCCCTATGCTACAGCTTAATAGTAAGAACTGCTCCTTATTCATCCTTCCAGCTTCAGAACCTAGAAAATGGTACCCAGAACTGGATACTGTCAGCAGTGAGGAGCAGATGGGCACTGTGAAGCCAGAAAATGGCAGGGTTGATTTTCAATCCAGAAATATTTGCTTGGATAGGCCTCCATTTTTTTTTTTTGTTTTTTTAGAAGTTGCAATTTATTAGCGATGCTTGGAAGAAGGATGGGTATGAAATTCATCACCTGGTTTGATTGTTAGATAGTTCTCAACCAGGACTTTCTTAGAAAATAAGTATTGGTGAAATTTATGAATTCTAGTTGGCTTTGTTTCCTAAGGTCACAGGTAAACTGGCCTTAGAAAGTACCCAGATGCAAGTCAGTGTCAATGGTAGGTGCAGAGCTTGTGACTGAATGCAAGCAAGCATTTATTTTCTTGTATAGTAGATTGGCTTTCACCTGCATTACAGAAAACGTGGGCCAGCAGTTTTGATAAATTATTTCAAGTAAATTCTAAGTGCCCTCTCCATAAATGTTTCTAGCTTTTCCATATTGTACAAATTTACAGTGTAAATGTAATTGTGGCATCACTTTGGTTCATGACGTAAGTCATTCAAGAATGAGAACTCATGGAAATGCTCAGTGGGGAGCCTATAGGCAGAAGCCTGAGGGGTTTCTGGTAAAGCATTGCTACAGCAGTAGAGTGCTTGGAGTGCTTACCAGTAGCAACTAATGTTAGCAGTAAAAACACTCTCAAAACAGAAGGATGAACAGTAGACAGGGGGTAGAGAGTTGAACGATGGACCAAATACCCACTCAGAGGAGCCAGATTTTAATCAAGTCTGTCTGGAAGAACAAACTAGCATAGCCACCATGAAGTAGATGATCTCCAGGCCCCAGGATAGAGACTGGGGAGGGAGAATCAGCCTTACAGAAGGTGTGGTTACCAGTAGGTTTCTACTGCATGGTCTTACACCCATGCACATATGGATGCCACTAACTATACTGAGTGGGTTCAGCAAAAACAAAGAACCAAAAAGATGACATTTGGAGACAAATGTTGAAGGGAAAGTGGGAGATCTGGGTGGGAGAAATGAAGAGTAAATACAATCATATTTCATTATATATATGTATGAAATAACTAATATTAAAGAAAAATAGTTTTTTAAATCTTAAACCAAAAAGAAAGCCTTATAATAGCACCATAGATGTTTCATCAAGGGCCCATGACACTTTCAAGGACTTAAAAAAGTGTTTGAAATGAATATAATCTAGTATAGATTATATTAACTTTATATCACTATAGCAATGCAATAATCTTATTTTTAATGGGAGGAAAAGACTCAGAAAGTCAAAGTGCCTGCATCCCATAAACATCACAGCTAGACTTGAGCTATATTATGTTTATCTTTTGGAAGTTTACCATGGCTTTGGGATTAGTCGAAATACTACAAGCACATTAATAGTATGGTCCTTTACTCTCTCTTACCCCAAAACCAACCCAAGTGAGAAACTGGAAGTTTTTCTCAATTGTGTTGTACATGGGCAGAATATGAATACCAAATGCAGTTTAACTGGGTGACAAGAGGAAAAGACTTCCTAGAAGAATCTCTGTCAGTCTAAAAGTCAGTTTTCATCCCTAGAACAATTTCAAAGTGATCACAAGTTTCAAAGGACTAGAAGGAAAGAAAAGATGGCAATATGGTAGAATATTGTGTCTTAACAAAATTTCTAATTTAGATTTGGTCACCCACTGATCTTTTCTTCTTTAACACTGAATTAGCTATTCAATGGAGTAATTCCTGAGCACACTTTTATGCTCGGTATTTAGCCTGGTATCAAATTAATGAGTAAATATTGGATTTAGTAAGTTAAAGTGAGCAAATAGTTAAAAGGGGCTGGCGTCAAAGCTAAAGCCAGGCATGCTTTTCTCATACACTATAACACAACTAAACATGGTTTGTGTGAGAATTGTGTCTTCATATCAATCCAGTCATACCGTGATTTTTATGGTCAGTCTACCAGGGAGTTAGTCCTGATCATCCTCTTACCGGAGGTGCATTTCAATATACTACCCCACTCTTTCTTAGCTCTAGCTAGTCTGTGGAATGGAACAGAAAGGAAATGATGAGCGGCTGAGATGAAACATCGTTGATTTTTGGAGTCTTTGTTAAGTATCTCTTAGCAATGGGAAGCAGATGCCCTTCCAGGGACCAGCACAGGTGTTGCCTCACTCTCTGTGTTCCCAAAAGGGAACTTTTGAAGAGGTCCAGGAGGCAGAGGGAGGAGAGAGGAAGAGGTAAAGAAGGGTCATTCTAAGCATCTCACGAGAAGGTCTGGAGCATGTTTTCAGCCATAAGAACAAACTTTAAACTTCCCAGTAACATCATCTGATTAGCTTTTTTTTTTTTCCATTTATTTTTAAAGTCAGTTTAAACTTGGTTTCTGTTCTATCAACTAATGAAAGCAAAACCTATGACTAGTGTTCCTTTTCACCTCATAGATCTTTCTAACAAGGAGGAACATAATAGCAATCTCCTTACATTGCATTAGTCTTGCTTATTTACATTTCACTGCCTTCGAATTTGACTGTAAATAAGAGACTTGAATGGTGACTTATGGCATCACTGACCAAATTCATTCATTCATTCATTCATTCATTCATTCATACAACAGACTGCTGCATTACAATTTTGTTTCAGGCATGCTCACTAGACACTGGAAATTTGTAGTTGAACACAACAGACCAACAGTCTCCATTTAAAACTATGTGTTCTGTAGTAGGATATTAACTAGTACTTAATAAGTGAAAATATACATTGTCTAAGTATTTAGGAAACCAATCCAAATAATTGAAAACAGTGATGCAGAAAAGGAATGAAGAACGGTTGGGTTTTGTTTCATTAAGGACAAGACATAACAGCAGAGAACTGAAGACAGGGGATGACTCAGATCCTAAGCAGAAGGTAGTCTTGTCTCAGTTGGTATGTGGCAAATTTCCCTTGCAGGAATTTATTTATTTACACGAGAAGTAAATTCCCAGTGATATAGAACTAGCACTTCTTGCTGCCAGCCCTTTGAGGGAACCTGGCATGTTTGTTTTGTTTCACTGGGTAAACAGAAATAAGGGTAAGGGAAGCTGGGGCTCCCATGAATCCACATTGCACTCTCAGGCATGAAGGCTGCTGTGGGAACTGCTGACTAACTCTGCAAAGCACCCGGAGCTCCCCAGGCAAAAGCACCTGTCAACACTAGCACTGAACAAACAGCAGCCTCTGGCCACGTCCTCTGGTGGTGCAAGACAAATAAAATATGCTCCTACTTAGAAGTTCATGACGTCTGCCAGGTTGAGTAAGAACAAGGCAGATCGTTTTTTAAAAAGCCACTCTATACCATTGTGTATGGCCTCCAAGCAACCACTGTGAATGTGGAGTGTCAAACAGCAAATTAAAACTGAGTGTGTGTGTGTGTGTGTGTGTGAGAGTTGGGAGTGTGAGTGTGTGTGTGTGAGTGTGTTTCATTTCATGATCACAACAAGGTACTGGAACCTATTCGAAATACCACATTCATAATTCTGCAGGCATTTTAACTGTCTGCCCGAAACGAGGGTTGGGTGACATTCTTCGGATAATGACAGCAGAGGCACTTCTACAAATTTTTCAAGCACAGACAAAGGTCTACTTAGTGAAGGGATCTATTTCAATCAGCACAGCTCTCACAGCTTCTCAGTGTGAGTTGTGATTACAGAGCCTTACTATAACCAAGACTTTTCAGTAGGCTTTCAAACAAAAAGTATGAACAGTATGTACCCCACATTGATATGATCCTGTGAGGGGCATGAGACTTTCAAGAGGGAAGCCACCAAATTACACCTCAGTCATCAAAAGACACATTTGTGACACAGGAAGCAGCACACACATACATATATATACGCACAATGCACACATGCACACACACAACACACTCACACATACACACACAATGCATACACATACACATACAAACACACACATAACACACACACAACACACTCACACATACACACATATACGCACAAACACACACATAACACACACAACACACACATATACACATACGCACATACACACACATAACACACACAACACACACATATACACATATGCACATACACACACAAACATGCACATACCACACCCACCACACTCACACATACACACACATGCTCATGAGCGCACATACACACACACACATACATGCACATACACACACATACCATGGTTTAAGTAAGTAAACTTGAGTGTAGTTTGTGCTGAGCCTACTTTTATTCTATTATTAATAACTGCAAAGTTAGATTTCTAAAATTCTCCCAAGGTTATTCATCATCACTACTCAGGGAATTATGAAGCATTTTGTTAAAAACCTTTTAGAAACAATCTACTATTAGCTCTCCATTTCCTATATGAAGAAACATTTTCTAGAAGTCACCTCAGAAATTAACCACGATTATTTTTGAGGCATAGATACTGATATTTTCTTATGAAACCATGTTCCCAGATGCTCTGTGTGTGTGTGCATGTGTGCGTGCATGTGCATGTACGTGTGCGTGTGTGTGTGTGTGTGTGTGTGTGTGTGTGTGTGTGAATCAAGATCCCGAATCAAGATCTTACTATACAAACCAGGTAGACTTGAAACAGTCTTCCTGCCTCAGCCTGAAAAGTTCTGGAATTAGAGAAGTGGGTACTACCATGATTGATTTTCACATCCTTCTCTTCTTTAAAAATCGAGATCGCATTTTATGAATTTTCACTTATCATTACATAAGTATCTCTCATAATAAATATTATACTTACCTATCATATGCATGTATGTTATTATATTAAATGAAGCCTCTCTTCTGGATATTGGGTTCATTCTCCCCACGCCCCCATCCCACCACAAAAATACAATGATGTAGTTAAATCCTCTCATACAGCCTTGGTTATTTTCCTGAGATACATTTTGAGATATGAAATTGGTAGTTTTAAAACATATTTTCCAGTAATTATTGATGAATACAAAGCTCCTCAGACTTTTACTGCAGTAGGTATATGCCCTGACCTGCACTGCTATTTGTCTCATGCTGTGCATGCTTTTAACAGGAATCTTTTAACACTTTGATTAGAGAAAATGATGACTGACCCACTGCTACTGGATTTTCTTTGTGGTTGAGCCTTTATACCTGTTATTGACCATTCATCTAGAAATTGATTCTGTTAATTTTTCTGTATGGACAGTCACCTTCATTCTTAATGATTTTTCATAGTTCACCACACATTAAATTAATCTTCCTTTGGCAACATTGGAAACAGCTTCTCTCATTTATCTTTTACTGTTATGTTACATTTATGGTGTTTCAGATGAGCAGAAATATATACATATCTATATAATATACATATATAATGTACATGTATATTATATATATGATATAATACATATACACAATATATACATATACATATATATATCTGGCTGTCTTGAAACTCACTTTGTTTTGTAAACCAGGCTGGTCTTGAACTCACAGATCTGCCTGCCTTTCCTCCCAGAGTGCATGCATTAAAGGCATATGCCACTATGCCATAATATCTCTTTAACTTTTAATGTACTCATATCTACCAGACATTTTCTCCATGCTTTTCTTACTTCAAAATAAATATTTCTTTATGTTTTATTTAAATATTTTACATAGCTTACCATTTTAGTTTTATCATAATTAAATACACCAGACATTTTTCCAAAATAATATTTTAATTTTACTTAAATTAAAACCTTAACGAGCATATATTCTCAAGTAAATGGGCGGTAAGAGGATCTAAATTCATATTATTTTCCATAATGATTGGCTGTTGGTTTGCTAGCATTTGAATAGGTAAACTTTTCATGAACTGATTTAAATGCTATTGAAATCATATATATCTTTACAGATGTATAATCATGTACACACATACACACACACACGCACGCACGTACGCACATGCACACACGCACGCATACACGCACGCACACGCACGCACACACCCCCACAAACACGCACACGCGCACGCACGCATGCACACACACACATCATGCACAGGCGCACACACACGCACGCGCACACACACACATACACACACACACACGCACATGCACACATGCACATACATGCTCACGCACACACACAAGCACACACACACACTCACACACACACACACACACACACACTTAAAACATGGTTCTTCTTCGTCATGTCCTAATCCCTCCCCTATACCACTCTTCTAAGTCTGACCTTTTTATAAAATATATTCTCAGGTGAGAGTTTTACAACTCTGTGTCCTTGACTTGTTATGTTTTCAATTTTATTTAGACTTTCTTACATGTTTGTTTACTTAGATATTTTTTAAACATTTTGTCAAAATGAACAATTACATGCTAATATACACATGATGTTATTTTCTATAATTAAGTTTTATAGATTAACTTGACAGAACTATTAGTCTTTTAAGATTTATTCTTTTCTTCTTTAGAAAAAATATTTCTACAGGAAGGTATAAGGATGGTGTATTTTGATATCTAGAATTGGATGTTGTTTGGAAGGCAGCTTCTTTTTTATGTTTCTAAGTGGATATTAATTTTTAACTGACAAGGTAATAAATTTCTGTAGGTATTTTATAGTTGGTCATCTTTTCCAATCACCACTTTGATCTTACAGCTAATTCCTTCAGCTCTTCCAAAAGAGTACTCAAGTTGTTATGAAACCATCCATATTCTAATTTTTATGTGTCAAGCTGCTACACTGACCCATATAAAAAACAAAACCTTCTGTGTAATATATTCTATTACATCATAGTGCTTATAATTATGCTAGTTTTAATGGCCATGATTTCTACTTAACAATGTGCCTAGCTATGGAGGCAGATGCTGCCCTTCTCTTTTGCTATTTCAGTGCACCTTTTAACATTTAACATAAAAACAATGAGTGAGAACTAAGTTTTAAGTTTGGTCAAATGCCATCCTGGCATCTGCAGTTTATAAGTCCATCCTCCTCCTTTTAATTAAAGGCATTAATATCTTCTTCCCGGTTTTGATGTGTGTGTTTGTGTGTGAGTGTGAATGTGTGTGTGTGTGAGAGAGAGAGAGAGAGAGATTGTGTGTGTGTGTGTGAGTGTCTGTGTGTCTCTGTGTGTGTCTGTGTGTGTGTGGCATGTGTATGTGTTATATGCCCATGTAGGAGTAGGACATGTGCACAGGAGCACCCATGTGAAAATCAAGTGAGAACATTGGGCATCATTCTTTATTACTCCCCATGTAATTTTCGAGACAGGATAGTTATGTCACTGAACCCAGAGCTCTCAGTTTCACCTATGTAGAATGGCCAATGAGCTCCATGCTTTACCTTTCTCCACACACCAATATTGGGGCAATAAGGTTAAATACTGATGCTTGGCTTCATGTGGACTCCGAGAATCTGAACTTAAATTTTCATACATGTGCAGTAGGTGCTCTTAGCTACTGTGTCATCTCCATGGGCTCCTGATTTCCCTCCTAACTTATAAATGTGCGACTTTTGAGAGATAAATTCTCTTACATCGAACCATGTGTGCATTTATAGAATCAACCTTGCTTGATATTATCAAGAATCCTTCCTTGTGGCTTAAAATTTTATGTATTCTCATTGAAAAAAAAAAAATGTGTATTGGGGCTTGTGCTTGTGAGTACAAATATCCCCAGAGGCAAGAAGAGGATTCCCTGGTACTTCAGTTAACCTCAATTGTGAGTCACCAGATGTGTGTCCTGGGAACTAATCTTGGGTCCTCTAAGCAGAAAGGTTTTTAAATACCATATTCAGGTTACCGATGCTGTATTTTAGATGGAATACCTCTGAGAGATTAATTGAAAGAGTCAGTATTTACTAAGTTGCAAAGCTGAGTTTCTTTTCAGAAACTAGGACTTTAAAGATAAGATATTATTCATTAAAGGCTCAGAAAGCTTTTTCTTAGATGTTTCATCTTGAAGGACTATTCATTTCAAGCATGGTTTTAAAAAATAGTTATCAACCTTGCGTCAAAATTAGAAATACATGAAATAGGTGACTAGCTCCAGATTCTCATGGCTCTCTCGTTCCCTGAATTTCTCCTTTTGACTTGCCCCCACCCACTTCCCCTATCCCCACAAAACAATCAGCTAACAATCACACATTATAGTTGCATGTGTTTCTCTTGAAACAGAAAGTGGGAAATGTAAGAGGTTGGAAACCATGCACCTTCTTCTAACAAGTAGTCCCCAGCTCCCAGAAGACACACCCCGGGTCTCTCTGTCCATGGTGCACTCCTACTGACTGCTCCCTAATCACAAGGAGGGACTCTGCACTTCTAGCTGTGAGAGAGCAAGCAGACCCCGTTCCTTTCCAACCCATAAGTGACTCAAAAGGCAATTCCTGAAACCCAAGAATAGTTGTAAGGTGTACAGCAGAAACATTTCTCAGTGGCTCACCCCCACTCTCACAGTTTGCATCTTGATACAGGGGAGCTGTTTGGGCCTTACTTCTAAAGAATATGTGCCTTGAGATATCATGCAGTGTTTCGAGCAACATCTCAATGAAAGGCTTGTGGGATTTCTCAGATGCATCTTAAAACTGTTGTTTGCCGCTGAGAAAGAGGAAGTGAGTGTAAGAAGCTGTATAGTTAATATTTTAGTGGCCAGTATAGAAACTGTTTAATAAAGAAAAGGCAAATGAAATCTGGAGGAACTGAATCTTCCTAACTCATTTCGACTTTTCCCTTGGCTGACCCTCACAGCTCTCTGGCATTCCCCAAGTTTCCAGCAAATATGGGAGAGGAGTCATGATGACAAGAACCTGGCAAAAGGCTTGGTATAAGGCTCCCCTACTCCATCTTATGGTGTTCAGAAACATCTTGCTGGACCACTTTTACTATCTCTCTGATGGGATGAGGACCCTGAATTTCAGACCCTGAGAACATAGAGCTATCAAGTGACCGTTGATAAACCACGTACTTTAACTGTCCCGTTATTTCAGGTTTGAATCGACTTGTTTATGAAAAGAAGAGCTAAGTTTTGTTAGTTGTTTATTATGTGTCAGAAACTGTGTCATCTTCCCTGAGTTATCATCTTGTCCCTCCACAAGACCTTATAAAAATAAATATCATGTTCCCACTTGATTTTATAGAGAAGGAAATAGACCTTTGGAGAGTTGACCTATGCAGAGCTGCAGCAAATGGTACAAAGCTGAAAACTCTAAGTTCTTTATCATAATGCCTTCAGACATGCCTACCAGGAAAGATGGCTGGATTGAGGGCAAGTTTAGAACAACATAAATAAAAGCACTTGGAAAGGGGGCTATGATATCTTCCCGGAGGAATTGGCATTTATCCTTAATGCTAATTATTCTAAGTCTCTTTGGTGCCTTTGATAACTTACCTATGTCACAGTTAGGTTTATATCACTGTGATTAACACCATGATCAAGAGCAACTTGGGGAGGGAAGGCTTCATCTTATGAATAGAAACAGGATCCTACAGTTTTGGTAGTTTATAACTCTAGTCCATCACAATAGGTGGACAGAGCAAGAACTGAAGCAGGAACCACAGAGGAGGTTCCTTCTTCATAGCTTTGTTACACAACTGAGGACCAGCAGCCCTAGGGTGGCACCACCCATAGTGAGCTGAGACCTCCTACATCAATCATTTGTCAAGATAATGCCTCACCAATTTGTTTACAGGCCAATTTGATGAAAACATTTTATCAATTGAAGTTCTGTACTCCCAAATGGCCCTATCTTGTGTGGGGTGGGCACAAACCTAACCAGCACACTGGGGAACAACCATACCCTTCTAAGCCAGAGGCCAAAGAAGACCAGCTGTGTGGGGCCACAAGGCCTTATTTCTCTGTTCAACACAGTAATTTAGTATGATAAAGAGAATGTAAGAAAAGCAAAGGATGCACAGCCATCTGGGCTAATGGGTTTCTATTCTAGACTTCCTCAGAGGACAGAAGAATATGAGGACAAAACATTTGGGGCAAATGGAAATAGATTTGTAGAAAAGTGTAGAAATGGCAAAGTGAGGATTATCCCCCAGTGACAGGTCAAGCTCTTCTTAAAGGTAACCTTGTTATAAGAAATCTCCAGTTGTTGAAAAATACCAATTTTCAAGCAACTGTGGGCTGTGTATGGTCATTTCTTTCCACTCATTTGTTTAGGGTTCAGACAAATGAGGTCCCTGGCATGGTGATGGTTTTGAATTCCAAAGTGTTTCTTTCCAGATGGTCCTCTCTTGTGTCAAGTGGACAAAACCTAACCAGCAACACTGTGCAACAACCTAGCCATCTAAGCCAGAGGTAAATCTCACTTTACCAAGCAAGGTCAGCTGAGTGTGGTCACAAAGACAGAAGGATCTTCTATGTTCAACATGGTAATTTAATCCAAATCAATGTCTCTTTCTCTCAGACTCCTAATCTTCATTCCTATAAAAAAGCATCCTCATGAAGCACCCTGGCCTTGTCTCCATATGTTATGTGGGGTGAGTGCTTCATTATAATATGATATGATAATCTCATTTTTTGTTGCTATAGTAGGTAGAGGAGTCATACTTTATGTGAAAACACAGCTGGGACAACATTTAAAAGCCAGCTTTATGTACAATCACATGCAAAATCTAGGTCATTTCTTTACTTCTCTGGCTATGTCTGGCCTATGCACCTGAGCAAGGGTCCTCTCAACCCATACAGACAGACTTTTTCTTTAATTTCTAACCAGTGTGTAATGCTCATATTTGACTTGGCACCTCAAACTGCTCATTCTCTCTCTTTTTTCAGGGAGCATGGGGTGCCCACTCTACTAATCACAGCACAATCACTCTCTGATGGAGCCATTTTGAATATACCTTCTTGAGTGGATAACCAAGGCTGGAGATCACTGAGTGACTTTCACACAGCCCGAGTTTTATCTCGAGATTCAGATTTTTCATGAAGCAGTATCAGCCAATCCTTCCTGAGCTCAGTCCTCTATCCACTCGCTAACCCACTAGAGACTGCTGGTTCTTACTGTGACCACAGCTATTTTCTCTTCATCCAGTTCTTTGTCTAATTCCTCATTTTAAAAAATGGCTTTATTTCCTTTGTACTTTTTATCAGATAAAACAAACCCGCTTTCAAAGAAGGAACGTGCAATGAGAGAAGTGGAGGGAACAGGGTGAAGGGAGGGAGGAAGGAAAGAAGGAAGGAAGGAAGGAAGGAAAAAAGAAAAGCAGGCTAGGAGCACAATGGGACACATCTACACACAATAATTTATCAGTCATATTTTTAAAGGTTTTCTAATAAACCTTTAAATAAAGGTTTATAATAATAATAAAGGTTTTGAAAGGTTTCTAATAAACAAAAGCTCATGAGGTACCTTCTAGATTTTTTTTTTTAATATAAAGCATTGCTGAATAACAGAGAGAATGAGAGCAGCGTGTTGAAATAAATGAATTTAAGCTGGCAGAAAGTCTTTGATCTAACACTCTTTGTTCACCATCCCTCTAGGCTCTCCCAGGGTAAACAGACCCCAGAGGTATTTTGCTAAATCTCTCCTAAAATATAGACTATTTTAGAACTAAACTTTGTACATCTGTGTTTTCTACCTTTATTCGTAAGACTGTTTATATGATTCTAGCTATGGAATAACTATTTAAAATACCACATTGTCTTATTTTACATAAATTTGCAATTTAAATGACCCCATCTGAGCCCTTGCACATGGAGACATTTGTTCCCATGATATCAGATGGCAAGTTTTAGTTCCTTGCCATGTTGGCCTCTTGAGCTCTGGATTCTTTACAAGCTAGTCCTACCATCTCCTAGTGTCTGAGAGCTTGTGAAAATGCAAACAGACTAAAGATTTTGTCAGAGATTCAAAGAAGGATGACTTGTCAAATATTCCCCAGAAAGGCTCTGTCTGTAGGCTTCCATCTACTAATCTAGGTCTCCTGAGTGAGAATGTCAGTTTACACTAGCCAGCATAGGCAACACTGTCCTTCTCGTTGCTCTTATTCTGAGAGAACAAGACACTTTATTTAATTACAGAATAAGCTAAAATAGCAATGTAGAAATATAGAAAATAAACACTGAAACCACACAAAGCTAAACATAGCCAGTGGTGCTATATCTGCAGATGAAGTCAGCTACGAGGAGGGAAGTATAAACCAGAAAGCCCTTGAACATGCCAGGCAAAATGAAAGTCTACAGAAGAAAAGTACCCAGCAACACCTGGGTCTACCTTTTCCAGCTGAAAACACAACACAAAGGTGTGTCTCCTTAATACTGGGTAATGTTGGTGGTGCCAGAAAGAACACATGTGATTGCCGAGGAGCCACATACTTTCACAATACTACTAAGCCAGTGCTCCAGACTTACTCCTGACCGCTTTTCCATTTGTCTTCTTACAAATCTTTATTGCTCATCTACTATGTACTAAGTGATAATCTGGCTTCTGATGACAGAAGCAAACACACTAAACTCCCTTTCTTGTGTACTCAGTATTCTATATGGAAGGATAGATTGATATATACTGACCAAGATTCACTGGCAAATTATATTTAAAACAATCAAATAAAATAGAGAATAATGTAGCAGTCATGTCCTGTTGGGTAGGAGGAGGCTGGGAATTAGGAATGGAGACTATAGCTCTTGACTGATAATTAGAAAATGCTACATTGGGACCTGAAGAGTTGGTTCAGTTGATATGAACCATTGCCATACAAGTAGGAGGACCTGAATTCAAGTTTCTAGCATATACATCAAAAGAGCTGGGTGTGGTTATACATACCTGTAACATTAGTACTATAAGGAGCAGAGACAAAAGGATTGCTTGGGTTTGCTGGTCAGTAGCATAGCATCAGTTGATAAAGACAGCCTGTCTCAAGGGAGAAAAGTAGAGAGCAGGGTACCTGAAGTCCTGCTTTAGCCTCTTATCACATGAGCATATACACTGCCCATTCATGCACATACATCCATAATGCATATACAGCTACATTGTGGCACTAAGAGGTGAAGGCTTGAAGGAAGTGGGACATATAGATACCCAAGGGAAATCATATCATTTTCTCATTTTGATATAAATATACTAGGGAATATACATTCTTAATATTCAAAGATTGTGTCATTCAAGGCAGAGATGTGTAAAAGAGCAGTCAACACCAACAATGACAGAGCTCAGACATGTTCTTTAAAGTTTGCCCACATCCCAAAATTTTCAATTTTTTAAAACAGAGCTCATGAAGATACTTTTCATTAAAATAGAGAGACATGTTACCCTTCAAAAAAATCCTGACTTAATATCACTGCAGTTTTAAGACTTTAATAGGCTCAAGGTGAAAGTCAAGGCACATTCTTTGGAAGACTTCTGAGACACCAAGGCAGCCTTGTTTAATATTAATAGATCATGCCCTTATACAGTTGGTTTAGTATATGCTCATGGATACTCTCAAAAAAATAATAAATAAAAGTTTAACAAATCCATGAAAACCCTCCTCAGGTACGGTTTAGGAGGGGACTCTGTGTTTTTACATACAATAATTCTATAAAGTTTCAAGGAAAAATATCAGAAACCTCTTCCTACAGGTCAGTCAACTGTTTTGTACCTGTTTCTTGAAGAACAGTAAGAAAAGCATACTTCACTGAAGAATATGAACAACTGGGTGGCTAAGGTGTGGTCAACTCATTCACTAATTCAACAGAATCATCTTGAGCCCTTCTTTTGGGTTAGTTTTTTTTTTTTTTTTTTGATGAAATCATAGTTGGCATTGAATTCTTGATCTTAGTGTATCTTAGTGAGGTAGATGCTAGTGAGCAGCTTATTGTAATGAAGTAAGAACCGTATTAAAGGTTGTACAGGATGCTGAAGATGCGTGGAGGAGGAGCCAGAATATTGAGATCAAGTCTGAATAATGAAGGGGGTGGGGCAACATACAGAGAAATTCCCAAGAGAAACAACAGGCAAGGCTAGACATGTTTGGGGGATCCCGGCAGATGAAGTCAGCAGTGCAAAGTACGGGTGTGCCCATTGCTCTTGGAAAGTCATGGGAAATGGCAAGCAAAAAGGATAGTAGTAAGAGACAGGTGGGTAACCTAAAAGTCAAAAGGGGTTGTATCTTTAAGGCTCTAAGAAGCTCCTGAAAGAGTAATAAGAGACTGTGATGTTGGGGAGTGGGGTGGAGTAGATAGGAACAACCGATGAAACACATGTGACATGGGAAGAGGTCACATGGAAACACACCATTTTAAAACTTACTTGTAAAAAAATAACAAAATAATATTTTAAGATCATGTTGACAGGGTAAGATAATGCTTTGGCTCTCACTTAAAATTGTAACATACATTTCAACAGTTCAGTCATTTTCTTCTTCTGGCCACCACAGAAGAATTTCCCCCTGGCACCTGGGGCTAAAACAACTTGCACCGATTTGAAAACACACACAGACACACACACACACACACACACACACACACACACAATTCAGTTTTTTGGATGGAATCATCTGGAGGATACTACTTGAGATCTAGCCCTTTCTTCTATCATGAGATCTATAGGTGCCTGTGGTTAACAGAACTTTGTGCCTCTAAAGCAGAGGTTCTCAAATGGTGGAACATAACCCTGTCACAGGGGTTGCACATCAAATATCCTGCATATCAGATATTTACACTAGGATTCGTAACAGTAGCAAAATTACAATTATGAAGTAATAACAAAAAATATTATGATTGGGGGATCAGAACATCATGAGGAACTTGTATTAATGGGTTACAGCATTAGAAGGTTTGAGAACCACTACTCTAAAGCAACCCCATGGAGCTGGCCTGGAAGTTTTCAGATTGACATGGGGACTTAACTTGTTAAGCACTCAGCCTTACCTACTCCCACTAATAGAGCCGCCCATGAAATGAGGATGGACTTAAAGAAGCCATGCACTCTGATTTACAATTTCATATATGTTCAATTCAGACAGCTATGTTTCTTCTTAGGGTTGCTTACCTGCTTGAAGAATGAAAGTATGTATTCCAGAGTTTGGAAATGACATTAATATAGCTTTTGTTTATTTCTTCAGTTTTTGGAAATAAAGAGTTCATTCACATGGATCAATATTACAACATCTTAAATAATAAACATGTTAACTCAAGAGCAAATACTTGTGCATGCTTGTCCCTTTTATTCTCTGTACCTCCTGGCTGTGGGTTGCTCATTGCCTGCCACCCGCCCGTCTCTTTTTTTTCTCTAACTGCTGCTTAGGAATAATGGGGGAATAGAAAGCAAGTCAGAAGCTCGCTTGTATAGGGATAGATCTAAAAGTCTAGTTATTAAACGAGTGA
The DNA here is from genome assembly GCA_019843965.1 of Rhynchomys soricoides. Classification (NCBI taxonomy): domain Eukaryota; kingdom Metazoa; phylum Chordata; class Mammalia; order Rodentia; family Muridae; genus Rhynchomys; species Rhynchomys soricoides. The sequence continues at coordinate 25,945,599 of JADRCH010000005.1, read as the reverse complement.
ATTTATTGAGTGGTTTTTGTTGGGTGTGTTTTTCAGCCTTTTCCAGCAAAGATTTCATATTACTTTCAGAATGAAAATTTGCTGGTTTGCACACTTGTAAAATCATAATGAATTATCTAAAGTTTTATATGCAGTGGATCTCAGAGGAAGGAAAGTCCATATCTGCACAACACACAAACACGGCGCATTCAGAACAAGAGCTGTGAAGGAAGTACTGCCTGAGGTGACAAGGTGAAATTTGCCTGTAAAATCAGAGCACTGTAGCCAGTCCTCTGGGATGTGCCCAGGATGTTCCCCCGGGAAAGTTGCCTAACCCTTTCAAATTACATGAAAATTAGGAGACAAATGAAGATGTGGTGGAAAGGAACCCATTTCCAAATAAGCCACAGGGCTAGTAATCATTGAAGTAATCATTTACTTTAAAAATAAACCAAAGCTGTGTTTCCTTTTACCCACTCACCATTATTTAAACATGTATGCTTCAAAATGAATGTTTCGAGTTAGAATTAAAATATTAGAATTTCTCAAAGTACTATTTTAGTTTTTAAAAATCAGCAATATTTTAAAAGTCAGAACTTATATAGCCTGAAATTAGCATTGTTGACCCCCTAGGAAAGTATCTTATTTTCTATTTTCTGAGTACTAGAGAGAGAAAGAAAGCCCATCTCTCACTCTCTCACATGGTAACTATATCCCAACAGAGTTAAATTCTCAGTATGGCAGGGTACATTATTGTGTGATATTTTATACATGGCTTAACCACTTTGTACAATCAAAAACGTTGACGAAGCTAGGGGCTTCTTGTATGTTTCTCAGAGGTGACTGACTATTGGTAAATATTCACATGCATTTTCTTCAGCTTCCAAATATGGGGGAAAGGAGCCATTAGCTTACTGATCTCAAACTGTGTTGCCACAAGATTCCAAGTTAGCTCAGACTTTCTGGGTATAGCCTGGTCTCTGAGGCAGGGATTTGGGTGGGGTGACAACAGGTGTTATACATCCCACTCAACAGATGATCTCAGCAGGCCCGAGGACAGAAAACATGGGTTAGCCTTCAATGTGCTGACCAACAACCCCAGAGGGATTTCGGCCTCAAAGAAATCAGAGTGGAAAAAAGGTTTTACAACATTTCAGTTACTCAGGAGTGGAACAGCAGGAGAAATGGAAAGCAAGCCCATGCCAGTTAACATAACTCTCAAGCAAGACTGTGATTCCCCGCAGTCACACTGGCCCACAAAATGATAACAGCCATTCAGCTGAGACTAAGGAACATCATGTGGGTGGAAAGACCCTTCAGGCTATGGAAGAATAAGTGATGTTTACTGGATGGTCATTTTGTACCAGACATGGTTGTAAGTACATTTTGGACATTACCTCATTCAATCTTCACAGCGGCCCTCTGAAGTAGTATTTTCGGATACTCTATTGTACAGATGAGAAAAGAAGGCACAGAAAAACTTGACCAAGTCAATGCAGCTATTAAAGAAAACCCAAATAGAAAGGTAAAAAGCCCAACTCTATAACCTGGCTCTTGACCATACTATATTTTACCCTCCTAGGAGAGGAGATCACAAAGCAGAAATCCCCCAGTCTTTGCTTCCAAAAGGAACAACCAATTACATACATGAAAAATTAGCATATTAAAGGATGAATGCCAAATGAATGCCAAGAAATCCATGGTGTTAAGAGGCTTCTATCATTTTGTGAGAGAATGTAAGATGTGGAGAGTTAATCTGGGCATGAAGTAAAGGAGCCACAGCAATATGAAGGGAGAGTGCATACATGAGCTTCAGCTACAGAGGAAGCTGGACTTAAATCTGAGCTCTGCCACACACCACAAACAAGAACCTAAGTGAATTAGTTAGTTCATTACTCATTAGCTTCCATTCCTGCAAAGACAGAAACCTAAGGTATTTTAAAGGTATTGTCAAAGATTGAGGATTGTAACTAGCACAAGGTAAATGCTTCCTGTTTGTGTTATTTATCCATTTGGGGTGAGATGGGAAGAGCAATTTGGATGAGACAAACAGCTTGTGAAAGTCCTGAACTTGTAAATGTCAGAACTACAGCTTCTGTCAGCTCAAGCTCATTTGTTTGAGGAAGTGTCTGGCCTGCATTTGCAAGAAAGAGAACACCACCCTTGGTTGGTCACAAAGGGTCACGAAAGAGTTGTCCTGCAGTCTGTATTGTCCTGGCCCATAGCTCTGCTTCTCCATATAATCACAGAGAATATGAGATGCATGACTGAAACAGAAATAAGAATGAAGACTTATTCATTTATCCAAGAGATATATATCAAATGCCAAGTGGCTGGCAGGCTTTGAACTAGCTGGGAGACTGTATAACAAATGAGGTTGCAAAGAAGCCCCTTCAAATCTCATTCCTATGAGGAAAATCCAGAAAATATCAGGTACCATCTGAAGTGGAAATTTCTGGTTTCTTTGGAGACTCAGTTGTGTCATGTGATGTTTTTCTGGAAACTGTCTTATGAGAGGATGTTTTGCTGAGGCAGACACATGGAAGCATGTTTTGCTGAGAACAGTCATGTGGTGTTCTTTTTTTTTTCTGGAAGATGTCTGGAAAGGGAGCATGTGATGTTTTGCTAGAGCAGATGCTTGAGAGAACATGTGATATTTGGAAAGAGTATAAGTATAACCCAACAGACAGTGGACAATGCTGTGGCATTGGCTCACTTTGTCACTCTTTGCTGGGCTTTGTTGGGCTTTGTTGATGCTGGGCTGTGCTAATGACACTGTGTCATTTGTTTGCCTTGCCTTCTTTGCTGATCATCATCTGTCCTGACTTTGTAGAGAGAAATGCACTAAAGAACTTCTGGTGATTGATATTCCGGCACCTTCTTGCACTCTGGCCCATCAGCAGAGCCTCGAGGTTTCTTCTGGATTGAACTGCTGTTGCTGATTCGTGAATAGTGTTTGTGAGTGGACTGAGCACATTGATAAGGTTGTAGAATCAAAGGATAAAGATGCTGAATGATGTGCTAGAGACAGACACAGCCTTTCCTTAGAGAGGCACTGCAGAAGAGAGAGAAGAGTGGGCTTGGATGCAGCACTAGACAGTTTAGAGAGTAACACCAAGGACTCAGATGAGAAACTGAAGCCTAATGGCAAGCAAAGCTTTAGTTTCTCCTTAGCCTCCAGGAAAGGTGGCAAAATGATGATGTAGAAGTGATGACCAAAAAGACCTTATGGATGCTCTAGATGATTGTAGCTGTCCCTCCCACTGTTATTTCTTCTATTCTCTGTCACACTGACCTTTTCCACACCCTGAATACTTTCTCCATTAAAGAGTAGAAAACTAGAGACAGAGTGCATGAGTAGTGAGTGATCACCAGGAGAGCAGGGAAGGGGGAAGGAAGAAAGAAACAGAGATCCTAAACCAAACAATGCCCCTAGGAAAATAAAATATAAAATTCAGATTCCATATAAAAATATAAACACACACACACACATGTACATTAGATGGATTAATAAACCATACTACCCCTAGCCAGAACATTCTTTTCTAAGAAAACTGGGAAATGGAAGTGTTAGAAGCTTGGCTGGGAAGTGAACACTTTATGTTGGAAATGCAGTGGTTACCCACTGGCTTCTAACTTCTGTAAGGATCTTTAGTGTGGTAGCCTAATGCCTCTGTTGAGCTTCATCTACTTACTGTGTGGTACCTCAGGACTGGTTCTTTTGACAATGGTTTGTTCATCACATTCAGTTCTCTCTCTTGTTCTTTTTCTGGTTAATTCTTATTGATCTTTCAATTCACAGCTCAAACAATCTTTCCACGGAAAGACATTCTGGATCTTTCTGAACATGACAAATATTTATCCCCTCTTAAGATGAACTTTGTGTGTAACTTTTCTATAACCTCTAGACCCATTATACAGGGAAAAGAAGGAAACAAAGAAGGAAGAGAGAGAGAGATAAAAGGGGAGGATATGGGGATGAGAGAGGAGAATAAATTTGATAAATGCTTGCAGGTCCCATTTGATTATAAATTTCATATGGTCGCCGACCATGTCTAATTTTTCACAACCCTTTTTACCCTCAGTGTTTCCAAGGGACTGGTGAGTGGAGAAAGCATGTTGCACTTGGGGAAGACAATGTCAGGATGTGGAGAGCAGTAGCTAAAGACAATGCCAGAGGCCAACTTACTTTAGCTGCCAATTTGCATCTCTCAAGAATTATGTTCCCATTATATTTCTCCTCTGTGCAATGAAATGATTTTTTTCCCTTTTTTCCTTCTAAAATCTTAGACCACAAACAAAAGCACTACTTGGACATACACTTTTGTTAGAACCCAAGGCAAAATAAATGTGTCCTGGACTCCTCTGATTCATACAATACAATGCAACTCCAATATTGACTTTCAACTTAACAAAATACTAAATGCAAATTATAGGCATGTTAACCATTTCGTGCAAGGTCTTACCATGGTTTTCCTTATGACATTCACTGAAAATGTGTGTTATTATTTTGAGTTAAATGAAAATAAAATCTATTCTTCAGAGTGCTCTTAACCACCTAGGCAGCTCAAAAACAGTTATTTTAGTGTCTGAAATAAATTCCTGTTTCCGTTTGTGATCAGAAGGATGCTTGTACCTGGAGGTACGGCCAACAAGGAATTGCTACAGCTGCATCCTATAAGGTACTTCTCTCGTGGAGCTACCAGCAAAAGACAATCAACCTGCAGTGGTTTGTAATCCTTCCAAAACCTACAGACATTTAGATACAAAGCATCAAACTAGTCTATTTTCATCCAATAGATGAATTGTTAGCACATGAAGACTATAGTGACAAGAAAAAGAGATAAAGACCATCAGTAAACTTAATTGTAGAAATATCTAAAAGTTTCCATATTTTGCAACCTTTTGGTGAACAGCATCAAGTTGATCGTACTAATAATATTAATGCACAAAAAACATCTGACAATGAAATATATTGTAAGTTAGTTGAAGGTAAAACGTAGAAATTATTTTTTAAAGAAAAATTCCTTGGCTTTTTTTCAAAGTTGGGAGGAAGGTCCATCTTTTATTTACATACTTCAAAATCAGTAAGATAAATGGAGCAAGCCCATTGGAATTGAGCAACTGTATAATAAAAGCAGTAAATAGCATGCATGCTGATTTTCTCATGTGTAGACTAGGTTGCAAGTAACAAGCAATAGGAAATTAAACTATCTAATGAATTAGAGTAACTAATCAATTACTCTAATTCATTATAAATGCAGGAATGAATTGGAGCTAGAAGTATTAGTATAGATCCATGGTTATCCATCTGCCCAGACACACATGCCCTCCTTACGTTCTTCTTTCCATCCATTTGTCCACTCAGCCATCTTTGTATGAATATGGTTACACATACAAGTACTTCAGAATGCATCTGTACAGATGTATTAGGAGAAAGGCATGCTTTTCTCTACGGTAGTGAAGAAAGTCTAGAAGTAATGACATCTCTACAGAAAGATCATACCTATTCTAACCTTGGATTTTCATAGCATTTTCCAGAAAAAGGAACCAGAGCATCTTGAAGAAATGGTTGAATATAGGTTATCAAAGAATACTATCTGTGATAATTTTCAAGAAACTTTTGATACCGGAAAATAAGAAAGGGTTCCAAATACAAAAAAAACCCAAAAAAACAAAAAAACAAGACAACTGTACTATGATAATAATAATAATAACAATAACAATAATAATAGCAATGAAGTCAATCTAGACTTGTTGAAAGAATAAGTAAACCGCCAAAAGAGTGTGTGTGCTGGGCAGTTTTCTGTTGCTGTGACATGTATTCAAGAAAAAGAATTACTTCACTGCAGATCATGAGTTCAATGGATTTGGGCCACCATGGCAGTCAGGGTCTGGCGGATCCTAGCAGTTGACTTCATGGCATACAGGAAACAAAAGAGTTCCAGAGTGAACAGGGTTTTCCCTTTTATTCCACAGGAATGTCGGCTTATACAGCACAGTGTTCTGTGGGTTCAGGGTGGGTTTTCCCCTTTAGATGATCCTCTCTGGAATGCCCACACAGACATCCTCAGAGATATGCCTCTCTGTTATTCTTGGTTACACAATTTAGATGAACAAACACAGTTCCCAAGGCCAGAGGAGGAATAATGTGAGCAACATAATAAATAAGTATTATCATGTTCCCCAACAAGAATCAAAATAAATATCTATGGGCTCTCACTGATTGACACAAACAACTAGATAAATAATTAAATTAATTTAGTTTATAAGAAAATGGGCAAAATTTGTATAGAAAATCTAAATATTTTGTGTAGATACTATATCTTCAAAGTGGGGAGATATATCTAATTAGTACTTAATCAGGGTTGTTCTTAGTGCCTTCCATAGATATGAAAATAAAAAGAAATAGGAGGGAAAAAAAGCTTATTTTTACCCATACTACTTTTACCTCAGATTGAGATTAGCAGTTGTAAGCAATCAAGCTCATGGGAGGGTTAACTCCTCAAAAATACAACCCCATCTATCAGAAAACTCAGTGTGACTGTATCCTTCCTGTGCCTGAATAGGACTCTTGCAAATTTTTAGTACCATTAAAAACAAGGAAAATCTGGGAAACTACTAGAGTCAAAAGGATTTTGAGGATGAGATAAATAGTGGTATCCTATATGGGACCCTAGACTAGAAAACGAACGTTCCATGAAGCTGGCTAGATAGATAACTATGAATTTTAGTTCGTAAAATGTTAATTTGTTAGTTTAATTCCAAATTATTAACTAATAAATTAAATTAGTGATAATGGATGTATTAACTGTAAAAATCATCATGCCCCTATAAGGTGTTAACAAGATCTGCAGAAGAACATGCTAGCCAATATCCTAGCATGGATGGCAGAGGGATTTACGAAGTCCTAACCCTGGCTGAGAAACTACGGGTGATTGATGGCCGCTGGGGAAGAGAAGGGAAGTTTTTATTTTAAGGGATTTGGCCCCTGAAATGCTACTAGTGCTCTCTATGATTTAGTAGATGGTGCCCCCGACCCCGATATATAGACTATATAGACTGCATTGAGTAGTCTCAGTGTATGTGCACGTGTTTGTGTGTGTGTGTGTGTGTGTGTGTGTGTGTGTGTGTGTTAAAGAGAGCACATGTCATGTAGAAGTGGGGAGAAAAGGTACTGGTAGGAGATAAGAGAGGGGGTAGGGTATGGATTACATAAAAATCCATTATATGCATGTATGAAATTCTCAATTAAAAAAAAGTAGAAAACAGGAATGGAGTACATGAAAACTTATGCTGTCGTCATGGTGTTTTTATTGTTTTTTCCCTTTCTGTAAATCAAAAAGTATTTAACATAAAATTTTCTTTTTTAAAGCTCTAAATATCTTGAACTGTACTTTAAACTGGTATAATTAAACAGCACAGTCTAAGCATACCGATATTAATTGATATTTAATTCACTAAAATAAAAACATATAATATTTCTATGCAGATTAACTTCAGTGCCACATTGTTTTTCATTTCCTTAAAACCATTAGATGAAAACATAAATTATCAATGAATACCTGATTAGAAATTTTGGGAACCATTAAACACATGACTCACTTAAGGAAAAGTTCAGTAAATGACAGGAATACTTTGTATGAGATATGTTGTCTATGAACATCTGTCCTTCAAGCATTCCAAGAAAACAACTAGGCAAAATTTAGTTTTAAATATAGGAAAGATGAAAGTGCAATCTAATAAGAATGCTTTAAATCCAGGAGGGGAAAAAGGTGTTGGCAAATTGCTAGGACACCAAATATGCGTGTTTTTGATCCTTGCAAGTAATCATTACTTGGCCAGAAGAGCCATGCACACATCTCCCCACAGAAAATGTTTTTCTCATCACTAGAACATGAAGTTGCACCTATGGCTTACTCCTGCTTACTGCAGGGGCTGGTACTATTTCTACTTCAAACTAGTGGCCACAATAAACCAGGCTCTTCCAAGAACTAGGCCCTTGATTACTGCGTAGCTTTGTCTCTCCAACGATTACCATCTTCCAACCACTTGATATGAGAACAAGGCATGGTTTTGCATCATCTCTTTGCCACTCTCTGTGTCCTCTTTGGTTTTGTCTGTAGCTCAGAAGTGGGCCTGATGTTCCAGCAAAGGTCTGAATGATGCAGAGTCAAGTGCACTCATTACCTCTTTATTTTGGGTTATTCAAGGTCTATTGATGCAGCCCAGGGTGTTATATGAATCTACAAAATAAGTCTCGTATTTTACCTTCAAAATGAAATGGCACCCACAAATTCGACATTATCTGTGATTACTGTGAATGAGGTTAGTACATTATTATTTGGTTGTGAATATCATTGTTGGCTTTTGAAGGCTTTGAGTAGTCCTGTGTAACAGCCCTCTGGGGATGACACAGCCAGAGGTGCCCTCAGAATTCAGTCTCCTCTACCTTTCTCTAGGTCTAAAAATACATAAAAGAAACAAGTAAAAAATGCTCTCCTCCTCCCCTCCCCCCCCACATTCTTTGTTCTAGTTCCACAGCTGTAAAATCAGACTGAGAATAATGATAGGAAGAGAAGTCTTTAGTCACAGCATCTAACCTCCTGATATTTTGTAGACATTTCAAAGTGGATGTAGTCTCATGAGAATTATTACTGTCTGTGCAGCAAAAAAAGGATGTTGTGCAAAACTAACAAAGCACATTAAGATTCAAGAGTCAAATCATGTTTTTCTAAGCTTATGGATATTACACAAAGCACTGTAAAGTATTTGTAAGTTGTATAAATATGCCTAGGACAAAAATGATGTAACGTGGGCACAGACTTCCCTTGGAGAGAATTAGAGTCTTATCATCAACCCATTTGTTTCAATCCTATCAATTCCGTTCTATAGTCGATTCTATATATAGTCAAATGTATATTATAGACATTAATGTTTACATAAACATACACTGTAGTGGAGAACCTTACACATTCCCAACAAATAATAAATAAATCAAGTAATACACACTAGCCAAACTTCTCTAACTCAGCAGTGCTGACAGTACTTTGAGTTAAAAACAATGACTAACACCTATCTTAGGATACTCATCTTTAGTTGGCTTAGCTTGTTATATAATTAACAGCTATAAAATTTGTAGGTCAGAATCAGGATAAAAAATAGGATAAAAATTTCAGGATAAAAAAATCAAGCAGTTTAGCAAACTAACAGATCAATCTAGATTTTGAATAAATTCTCAAAGGAAAAGTAAATATATTATATATAATATAAAATATAAATATAATATTTATTATTATATATATGTAATTTTAGCTGCTTACAAGAGAAATTGTGTTGTTTATTTTATAAAACTAATTCATGCAGATGTCAAAGAAAGACTCTCCCTAAAACATGCAATAAATACTACTTATAAAACAAGTTCCGACCCCTTTAAAATATTCTTTTGTTTGAAAATTTTTAAGGTAATGAAAGAAATAAAGGAGAGTCATCGGTATGACAGACATAAAGTCCTCCATGTGTCATTTTTGTTGATATAGAGCATATCTGTGAAGGGCACTGGGGACCTCAGTTCAGGAACAGGACAGAAGGCTGATGTACTGTCTGCTTCCTGAAGATGGTACTCAGCGATTTTACAGCATGTAATAGTGATAAATTGGCATGGAAAAATCAGGGACTGAAAAGCTAGTCCCTTGGGAATGAAACCTTAAAAAAGAAAAACAAATCTCGGGGATCAAGAACACAGAAGGTGTAGGGAGAGCAGATGCAACACCAATTACCCTAGGGTGACCCACATAGTGAAGCTGAATGAAAAGAGGTCCTAGGGAGGGAGCGAGGCCAAGCATCCACAGCCCTTGAACTGTTTTTGATGTGTTACAGATTTTAAAGCTCTGAGTTTCCCAGAGGTAAAGCTGTTTGACAGGGACGGACTCATCTGCCACTCAGGCTCCTTGCTTTGTTATTGTGGTTTGTAGCTCTTCGACATTTCCATCTTTGTTTTGTTTTACCACCAACAGCATTGTTTGTATGGAAACAGAACTGCATCCAGCATCCCTGCGAAGAATTATTTGACCTGCCTCATAAATGTGAATGATTCTGTTTGTCAACAGCAACCCTCCCCCTAACTATTCTTTCATTATAATCATCATGCAAAATACATGTGCCACCTTCTCTTCCAATTCACTCCTCTATTCTTGACTTCCATGATCCTTGTTATTAGGTTGTAAAGACAAAGGATTTGTTTTGTTTTCTTGCACAAATTCATGCAAATGTTTCTGGCATAGGACACAGTTGACATCCCCATTGACACTTCTTGTCAATGTTCATTGTCTCTTATCTCTGGGAACCATGCCTCTAGAGCCTAAAGATGGTTAAAGATATTGTGAATTTCAAGATATGCTCTCACCAAGAAATTTGTAAGTATAAGACAGCTATTGATATTATTTTGGAAGAATAGATTCACATTGTGAAGTGTGAAAGGAATTCAAACAGTCAGTTATTAACTTAGCTAATAGATGTGCTTGATATTTTAAATGAAACAAATATGGCACACTTTCTGTATTTTACAGTCTCGCCTAAGAATATATTTTTCTTAAAAACTCTCAATATTTCAATAGAACAAATATGAACATTTTTCTTGAGCTAACATTTAATAACATTTCTTAAAAACCAAACTGGTAAGACAATCAAATTAAGGAACTAAAAAAATATAGTTATGATGACAAAACTCTAAGGTATTGGTTAGTTTAGAATCAAATAAATGTAGCAGAAGAGGGGGAAGAAAGAAGCAAGAGCAGAAGTTAGGGATACACACAGAAAACAAATGATGTCTTCCATGACTTAGAGTTGCTGGGATTATCCACACAAGACCTGTACAAGATTAGATCTGTCAACATTTCAACATAAAAGAAGGAGGAACCCATGAGGTGGCTCTACACTCCTCAAGGGAATTTGGTGCTTTGAATGAGAATATCCTCTACAGATAGCTGTGTTTGAATATTTGGTCCTCAGTTGGTAGAACTGTTTGGGGAAGGATTAATAAGTGTGGCCTTACTGGAGAAGGTATGTCACTAGGTGTGGGCATTGAAGTTTCAAAAACCTATGCCATTCCTAGTTAGCTCGCTCTCTCTCTCTCTCTCTCTCTCTCTCTCTCTCTCTCTCTCTGCCTCTTTCTTGTAGGTCAGAACAAAAGCTCTCAACTATTGTGTTAGCCCCATACCTGCCTACCCACTGGGCTCCTCACTTTGATGGTCATGGACCCTCTGAACCTGTAAGCTTCCAATAAAAACACTTTATTCTACAAGTTGCCTTGGTTATAGTATCTTATTATAGCAATAGGAAAGTAACTAAGACACATAGTATTGGTTCTTAATGGCTGTTGGGTGAGTGGGGATCCTTCTGTGGTATAGCTGCAGACAATTAGCACTTACATCTATGCATGGGCAAATGCCTCTTATTAAGCTCAGTGGGTAACACAAGTAGAAACAGCAGCAGAGGCACTAGTGGGGAGTATAAGTGCCAGTGGATGAGGGAGTAGATGAGGACAGAGTGGAGAGGACCGACTAAAATGCACTGTACAAATGTATGAGGCTGTCAGACAATACAAAGGAACTAGGAAAAAGCTTGGAAAATCTAGCAGACTCCCTGACCTTGTCTGCTCCTTGAGAAGACTTCACTCAGACTTCTGTCTACCGTGCCTCATTTTATCATGACAGTACAATAGGGAAGTAGAATTTCCTGCCATGTTTTCTATGTGGAAAAAATAAGAAAAACAAATGGAGTGAGTTATGTTTTTACCAGAGGATGTGTATTTTATAAGTGGAAGCACAAGAACACACTCCTAGTTTTCTACTTCCGCAGTCAGTTCATTGCTGCCTCTCACTATTTTATAGTGCTTGCAGCATATGTTATATCAATATTTGAGGAAAGAAGGAAGGATATATAAGACACGGATGTTTTCTTTATCCTTGATGAATATGTCAATTAGAAAGCCTCACCAGGTTGCTGATACTCTAACACTGGAAGGTACAGACTTTCTGTGTTAATGGAAATTGAGAAAACTGAGCTATCTGAGGTCAAAGGAAACAAAATGCAGTAAGTCCTGGGAAATTACGGTGACAGTTCTGCAGCTGTGACCATCTCCCCTCACAGGTCACATACTCATAGTGTTCTAGTTGAAGTACACTTAGTACTGCATCTAAGGCCTTGCTTGCATGTAAATCAGCCTGGCCCTGCTAGGAATGAAGGAAGATTAAGAGTCAGGGAAGCAATGCTCTGGTTTTCCCATCTAACATGCAGGACAAATCTGAAGCAAGATTTTATCCAAGAGCTTCTTAACAGCATTGACTCTGGCTATCTATCTCCATTATCTGACCATAAGCATACCCCATACTAACTTTCTTTTCTTTCCTGCTTAGCTGCAACACTTTCCATGTGCTGTAACCCTGAACATACCCACCAAGTAATTCATCTACACCCAAGTCCTTAGCTCAGGCTGTGCTTCAGAGAGATGCCATTTTGACACCTACCTACCATAGCTTTAAGAATTATGGCTGAGAATGTGTGTTACATCAGTTCATGTTCATGGTAGTCGAGAAGTAATAATGATTACTGGGCCCCCATTCTGCAGATGGGGGTACTAAGAACCTAAGTAACTTCCAGATTTGAATCAGGTTATCTGAAACCATGATGGTACTAACAGCTGCAATGTGGCCTGCCTTTCTATGCAAAGAACAAAGTACCATAGAAAAGCAACCTGTGGTATAAGAAAGCCAAAGATTTGAAGAGAATAGAAGGAATGCTTGACTCGACTTAGAATTCAGAGTAAGCAAATAAAGCAGAATGGGTTATAATGTGTTAGCATGGATTTGCTAGGACAGAAGATTGGTGCACAGAAGTATATTCTAACCCAAGGTTCATTGAGCAGGAGAAGAGTAACTTCAGATAACACAGAGTCCCATCCAAGGAGCTAGTTATGCAAGGAGAGGATGTATCAGGGCACAGAGTTGGCTGCCAGTTGGACTTCAGCATCTTTAGTTATTTAATACAAAGGTCATGTAAATTTCTTCATCAACATGTCATGTCAATTTTATCTAGATTACCTTGGGCTTTGTTTAAAAGAGAGGTTCAGTTATTTACAAACATATGTTTGCATTAGTAACAGCAAGGCCTGGAGAAGCAAACAGGTCCACTTACTCACTCTGGTGGGGATGCAGACAGATAGAAGTAATGATATAAGTATATCATAATCTCAAAACCTTAAATTAAAAAGCTTAAATGTAGGTTCATGTGTTGAAAAAGATGAAGGAATTAAGATTATAAAATTGATAAGTTGACTTTATTCTATGAGATTAGAAAGGTAGAGGCCAGATGTGGCAGGGTCCAGTGCCGTATTATATACAATGAAGAGCTAATATATCTTCTTGGCTAAATTAAACACAAAAAGATTTTCTTGGTTTTTGTTGGACAGTGCAGACATGTATGTTAAGAGTCATGGCATTTGTTATAATGAAAATGAACTGAAATACAATATCAGTGTTGTGAATGGAGGCATAGATATAATTGAGCTTGCAAGGCTAATTTTAAGCCTTTAGTCTCAGCAGAAAGATGAAACATACATACATATGTAGATATATACATAAATAGAAAAGAACAGTCACTGAATGATTAGGAATGAAGTACCAATTAGTTTTGAAGAAAGTTTCTAGGAGGGCTCTTAGGTTAAGCACCATTCAGAAGAAGAGCTGAATATGAAAACTCAGACAAATTCTCTCCAGTCTTAGAAGTTAAGATGTGAGAGAATTATTTAAGCTCAAGGCCCCATTTTTTTTTTTTTAATATAAGAAAAGTTTGCCTATCCAAACACATGACCTTTTTCACGGAAGTTGAAATTAATCATGATAGCCATAAATTCTAGGGACTTAATTCTAGAATTACTTTCTATCTAAAACAGTCTTTGTAAGATATATATGCATCAATTCTACACTGGATGTATCTATCTATTATTGTAGATGTCAGCACTTACGGGCATAACTTTGCTGTCTTATTGATTAAAAAGGCTGTTGTTTAAGTTAGATTATGTGAAGCATGAATTAAGTAGAATATCTACAGTAGAGGCTAGGGATTGTCTACGGGGAAAGCTAAATACAAAGAAAAACATGAGAACTTCATGTTAATGAAAAGGCTCAGAAGATAAATTTAAGTCTGACTCTCTGGACCCAAATAGGAGAATGAGCTAGTCAAATTGTAGAGGAAATATAATATAGGACCATGGCTGCTCTGGCAAGGAATGACATCGAAAGACCTTCTAGGTGTATGTGATACAGCTGGATTTCAGACATGCCCTGGATTACACTATGATCTGGCTGGAATACAGATATGTCCTTTAAATCCCAAACAATAAAAGTAAGCTTAGTTTCTACAAGGAAGCAACCATGTTTGAAAGTGCTATCTAATTGAGGGGTAGACAAAATGATGAAGCAGAGAAAGATTTGACAAAGAGTCAGAGATAGGATATGCAGCTCTCACTAGAACAGACAGATGGCATACAGGGTTAGAGGTGGGGTTACTGGGACAGTTTTACAGAGACAGGTTGCAGGTGAAGACAGAGTGAACCAGAGAATGAGAAGGAGCCAGAAGAGTAGAACATATTGTCAAAGTAGTATGAGGCCAAGCAAAGCAATTAACTCAGTAGCCAAGAGAAGCAGGGTTGAATCAGTCAGCTTGGAGAGGGATTTGGGCAAGAACAGCTGGGTTGAAACAGCCAGAATTCAGAAAGATCTGGAAAGAATGAGCTTACTCAGCAGTAAGCCTCTGAGAGGACAATTACATCTGGCAAATAAAAATTACTTTTACATTAAATCCTTCAAGATGTTCTCTGACCTCCACATATAAATGATGATATGCCTATGTTCTTACATAATAAATAAATATGTGTAATTTTTAAAAGAAAATAATAAGAACTCAATCCCTGAATAGTTTTCTGGTCAATGTATCACTTCTCTGTTTACCTTGAATAGAAGAATAGCCACATCTTAAGGAGAGAGAAATGAATATATGTATCTAAGTTATGGGGCCATTAATTCTTTCCAGTTTCATAATAATCAACTTCTTCACTTTCAGAATTAGAAAATAGAAATGTGGAAAGTCAACAAATAGAAAAACATGAAGTTCCCTTGGAAGTGATCAGGACCACTTAGTACATAATAGTAAGTTTCAAAACTATGGTTGAAATATCAGACAACAGCCCCAGAAAGAGTAATGTAACTCCTAATATTCAGTAATATTAAGGGATGTCTGTAGATGGAGCACAGCACACATATCATTTGCAATTGCTTCGTATAAGACTCTGGGTTCCAACCCCAATGTCATAAGGGAGGAAAGAATGAAGGAAGAAAGAAGAAAGGAAGTAAGGACAAATAAAGGGGGAACTGTAAAATCTGTTAGAAATTATGATCATGGGCTATGGAATCATAAAACCATTAAACAATATCTAGTACTATCTTTTTATTAGATATTTATTTATATTTCAAATGTTTTCCCCTTTCCAGGTCTCCCCTTCAGAAACCCCCTACCCCACTCCCCCTCCCCTTGCCTCTATGAGGGTGCTCCCCCAACCACCCAACCACTCTAGTCTTCCCTCCCTAGCATTACCCTACACTGGGGCATCTAACACCCTCAGGCGCAAGGACCTCTCCTCCCACTGATGGCCAACAAGGCCCTCCTCTGCCTCATATGTGACCAGCACCATGGGTCTCTCCATGTGTATTCTTTAGTTGGTGGTCTAGTTTCCAAGAGCTCCAAGGGGTCTGGCCAGTTGACACTGTTGCTCCTTCCACGGGGCTACAAACCCCCTCAGCTTTTTCAGTCCCTTCTCTCGCTTCTCTAACTCCTCCATCCAGGACCTCATACTCAGTCCAATGGTTGGCTGTGAGCTTCCACCTCTGTATTTGTCAGGCTCTGCCTGAGTCTCTCAGGAGACAGGGGCTACAAACCCCCTCAGCTTCTTCAGTCCCTTCTCTCGCTTCTCTAACTCCTCCATCCAGGACCTCATACTCAGTCCAATGGTTGGCTGTAAGCTTCCACCTCTGTATTTGTCAGGCTCTGCCTGAGTCTCTCAGGAGACAGCTTATCATGCTTCCATCAACAAGCACTTCCCAGCATCCACAATAACATCCTTGTTTGGTGGCTGAATATGGGATGTATCCCCAGGTCAAGCAGTCTCTAGATGGCCTTTCCTTCAGTCTCTGCTCCATACTTTGTCTCCATATTTCCTCCTGTGATTATTTTGTTTACCCTTCTAAGAAACACTGAGGCATCTACATTTTGGTTTTCCTTCTTCTTAGGCTTTATATGGTCTGTGAATTGAATCTTGGGTATTCTGAACTTTTGGGCTAATATCCACTTATCAGTGAGAACATACCGTGTTTGTTCTTTTGTGACTGAGTTACCTTACTCAGGATGATATTTTCAAGTTCCATCCATTTGCCTGCGAATTTCATGAAGTCGTTGATTTTAATAGCTGAATAGTATTCCATTGTGGAAATGTACCACATTTTCTGTATCCACTCCTCTGTTGAGGGCTATTAATATCTTATATTTGTCATTTCTCTAAAGCATCACAGAAACATAAAGGAAGATTTATACTAATAAATATTTAAACTAGATTAGACTGGCTGAAGTCAGCCAAAGTGTGCTTCATTATTTTCAATAAGTGAGCTTCCCAGAGAACAGTGATACTTTCAAACAAACTGCATAGAGTTTTGAAGAATCTTCATAAAATCAGGCGATATATATGGAATCATGACATTTGAACAAAAAAATACAGAAAATTTCCTATTAAAATTGAGCAGAGCTGAACCTTTTTATTTCATTTTTTTTAATCTCTTCCCACTATGTATTTTATTGTTTGAAGAGAAAAGTCAAAGCGAGCATCTCAAAAATCTGTTGGTCACACAAGACTTATTTCCAGGTAGTGTGAGGAATCGCATTTTTCCAAAATCAGGTCTCAAACCTGGGACTACACTCTAGTGAATATATTCATAAGAAACTTTCTACCAATACCAGACAGACAGCAGCAACAGAAACTTTGCATGCTTTGGAATTCCCCAAATCATTATTTGATAGGAAACTATCATAAAAGCAACTTAATTTAATCATAAAACAATTCACAATTTAGTAATTAGGAATTGCAACACATCTATCAGACCTCTGTACCATCCCCTAATGTCATACTGTGAGTCAGTAAGTTTAAAAGCAGACAAAAACACCTTTTAGTGATTTGATATCTCCTTTCAGCATCTGTGTCCTATTTTCAATTTGCTTGACACCCTTGAACATGTTTCATGGCCTGACTAAGCACCTTGTTTGCCTAACTAAGCCACATTCCCTGCTGAGATGTGATTTTTTTTTCTTTGAATTACATATCTCATAGGAAACAGAAATAACTAGACCAAATTCCCTAAGGATCTCAAGACTCTCATCAATGTAATTCGTACATTAGCTACATCTGTCCTCCTGAGCCTCCTTCCTTTCTTAGAGGCAGTATGATCCTCACTAAGTTTCCAGATCTACATCAAGATACTCCCTTTCAGAATGACTATGCATTAGCAACTGGCTTTCCCTCCCTTCTACTCTCCCAGTCCTGCCCTCTACTTCCCCTCCCACACTGTCTTTTCAAAACTATCAAAGAAGTCATTTTCTCTAAGTTATCTAGTTGTAAGTTTGTTTGATTGATTGATTGATTGACCTATTGATTGAAAATAAATCTTTCCTTGAGACATTCCCTCAAACCACTCTCCAAATTGTTTTCAGCAACTGGTAATTCTTAAACTGGTCATTCATACACACACACACACACACACACACACACACACACACACACAAAGTCTTCTGTTCCTGCACTTCTTTAGGGTACTTGGGTAGGGCAATTATGTTGAGTCTTCCTTTGTATTTCATGATGCCTTGTATATCTCTGAGTTATCTGCCCTGTACTATACTATAATTATGTGTTTCTATAGTTGTCTTACACACCTATGGTTCTTTCCAAGATAGGACTCTTAAGGTGTTTATTTGGGAATACTTTATGTTTAGAAGAATCAGTCTGTTGTACCTGTCCCAATATAATTCACTAAGAGTGATCTTATCCAGTATCAGATCTCACTTCATATAGTGTTAATGCTCTTTGCCTGTGGACATTATAAAATCTAAAATCCCATAGTTGATTGGTTACTTTGAAGAGCAGCAATGTAGGCAACAAAAGCCTAAGCTTAAATGATCAGCAGAACATGGTCAGAAATATTTCATCTGACAGTCACAAAGTAGATCTTATAATACAGTTCTGCAGCTAGTTTGGACATGATCAAATAGCACCCCTGAAAACATGGTAAATTGAGCAGACATTCCATGCTCTGCTGACTGTTTGTGTGCCTAGATATAGAAAGTGTGCATTTCACTTTGCACTGGTGCACTGTCTATTTAGCACTTCCTGCAGTTGTATTTCTTCTTTGTCAGCCTAAAGTGCGGCAACTATCCTAATACATCTGCCTAGAGAGCCACCTTCTACTAATCCACAAAGAACCCTATGGGTGAATATGCTTCAGTAACACAGTTCAAGGCAAATTCTTTGTAAACATTATTCAAATCTGAGAAAACGGAGAAAGTTGCTGATATAGAGAAAGTACAGGTCATAGTGCCAACATTAAGGAATGCTTTTTCAAGGTAAGGCCATTCACATTCTCAGGTGTCTGGCATACTTATGCAACTTGCTAATGATTTTTTTCCTCTGGTATTTTGTTAATTTGTTTTCTAGAAGGCCCACGGACACATTGTGGAGGCATGTTTTACCAAAAACCAATATGGTTGGTTAAAAGGAGATTGGGTTTTGAAATCGGGCCAAGACTTAGTGTAGGCCAGCTTCATTATGTCAGCAGAATGTCACCTTGAGAAAGTATGACATTTGAGAAAGTCTCTTAGCCTCTGAGCTTTCCATTCTGTAAAGCATGAGTCAAGACAGTGAGAATAGAAGGCCACTGTTGCATGGAGGGACACATGGTGCTGGCCACATATGTGGCAGAGGAGGGTCTTGTTAGCCATCAGGGGGAGGAGAGGCCCTTGGGCCAGAGGGTGTTACATGCTTTAATATAAGAGAATGCCAAGGAGGGAAGACTAGAGTGGGTGGGTGGGTGGGGGAATACCCCCATAGAGGCAGGGGGAAGAGGGAATAGGGAGGCTCTGGAAAGGGGGAAACATTTGAATTGTAAATAAAGTATCCAAAAAAAAAAAAAAAGGCCATTGTTGGCTAGTGAGATGGTTCAATGGATCAAGTGCTTGCTGTCCACACATAAGGATCAGAGTTCAAAATTCCCAGTACCCATGTAAAAGCTAGGTATGATGACATATATCTGTAACCATAGTAGTGGTAGGGAGCTGGGAATACAGACAACTCACCCGTCAGCCAGCCTAGCTGAAACAGCAAGTTCTAGGTTCAGGGAGAGACCATATCTCAAAAGGTAAAGTAGAGAGCTATTGAAAAGATAAGAGATAGTCTCCACATGTGCAACACTTGAACATTCGCTCCCCACAACCCACAAATATACCATACATACAAATTAAAAAAAAATGCTACCGAATGATGTTGCTCATATAAAATCACAGCAGATGGACACGAAAGCTCAGTCAGTGTTGTCCTCTGATGCATATTTGAGAGTTTTCATGCCTTACACAGCCTGTATGTATAATCCAGGTTATTCAGCCTTCAAACCTAATACATACATACATACATACATACATACATACATATACACATACATATATACACACATACACACATACATACACACACACACACACACACACACACACACACACACACAGACCAAGACAGAGACAGAGACAGATAGACAGAGACAGAAAGAAAGAGAAATACACATATATCCGTGTATATATGCAGTACAAATTTTTATAAGACGCTATCCCTAAACCTGTTGTCTTTGCCATTTTATAGGGCGATAATTTTCAAACAACTGGAAACACAATCTAAAAGCCCATCAAGTGATTATCAGACCCTAGTTAACTTATGGCTTAGAGGAAATTTTAAACCATTGCCTAAAAGATTGGAATGAAGTTAGACACAGTACAATTTTGTGTGATATGATGAAGGAAAGCTAGAAAGTGAGTAAAGGGTTAAAAATAAAAAAGGAAATTTGAATCTATGGCAAATAAGAAAGTGGCTGTTACTTTCCTATTAGTTATTCTTTCATTTTAGCATTCTGAACGACATTTTCCCCCTTCCCCCAAAGTTGAAGACATTTTCTCTCAGCCGAAGACATCAAAATTAAAGTGGCAATTGAGTAGTCAAAGCTGAACGAGCAGGGTGGTAGTGAAGCATGTAACGGACATGAGGTAGCCCACATTCTTGGCTGACAATGTACTGATTTCTTTTTTGTTTCTTTCTTTTTTCTTTGTTCTTTTTTTCCACAGTCAGTTGTTGAAAATGCATAATTTTAGCAATCTAAGAGAGACTAAAAGAACTAAAGCTTAATTTGCCTATGCTGTGGGCACACACTAGGATTTCCAGCTGCAAATTTCCTTCTCAATCATAATACTCAGGATCAAATTTTATTTTCACTTATAAGTTCTAAGGTACCGTTTAGAATTCAAGAATCATATCACTAGAGACAATAAAAGACATTAAAATAGAAAGCCAAGAGGCAAATAAGGTATATTTAATAAGATCAGAAGTTCATCTAACTAAAAACAATCTTAATCTAAGCCTGACCTTCTGCCTTACAATGGCCTGAATTTACAACTGTGCTCAAGTGGTGGATGAACAAGAAGAACTTCCATAAATATCAGCCTTAAGTTTATTATCCAGTGTTTACAAATAAACCTTTTGGTCCTACCAGGATCTAGACCCAAGCTTTGAGTCTGTTCTTCTTAGAAGAGCTGTTACAAAGAGG
Organism: Rhynchomys soricoides; assembly: GCA_019843965.1. Classification (NCBI taxonomy): domain Eukaryota; kingdom Metazoa; phylum Chordata; class Mammalia; order Rodentia; family Muridae; genus Rhynchomys; species Rhynchomys soricoides. Next base: position 25,924,663 of record JADRCH010000005.1, on the reverse strand, counting down.
AAGAGAAGTTCTGCAAGAAGATCAGCTGACGTGCAACTGCCATAGAACACGTGCAGATACCGACTGAATTTTGCTTACCAAACTGAGCAGAATACAGTTATTCTATACAAGATGTAATACAATCTGTGCATACATCATGACCATTTACTGTTCAAAACAGGAACTCTGTACACTTCTAGGTTTTGTTTCTGTAGTTTCAATCTCAAAGTTCTGACACAAAGTGGCCAGAGAGAAATAATTTCCCTTCGTTAAACAGCAAGCCATTTGTCTTTCTCCAGATGTTCATTCATTGGATTAATTGTTCAAAATACTGTGTAGTTCTGAACATATGCAAATTATTCGATTACATGCTTATTTATACTTTGCCCCATTCTATTAAGAAAATGTAGCAATCAAAACAAAACAAAATGAGCTAGCTCATGAGTCCAGTCTTTGGATTATAGAGTTATAACCCAACTCTGTCTGCTATATTGCAGCCTTTGGGAGCTGATACTTGGCTGTATATTATCCAACAAAAGAAGTGCAGGAACCTCAAAGGAAAAACAGGCTCAATATTGATTTAAGGGGTTATAATCACCCCATTTCACCTCTTAATAGAGATGAGCTGTCAGCATCACCACAGTCGTTTATTATAAAGCATTTAAACATCTGGTCCTTAGAAAATGAAATAAGTAAATAATCGCCATCCGTAATTACTAGCCCAAAACCTTCTTCAGCAAAGTTTGTTGACTACTATGAGTCCCCATTCTCCAAGCCAGTTGAGCCCATTGGAAGAGGAACACAAAGAAATTCAAATAGAATGCCCTCCTAAACTTTGAAACTACCCATCTTCATTGCATTCAACACAAATTTATGTATCTTGTACAAAAGTATAACATCTTACAACATTTTTTTTACAAATCATATTATGCAAAGTACGTGATATATGTGTGTGTGCGTAAAAACTACAAACCCATGTTAGTATTGTATCCGTCTTGATAGAACCTTTCATGTAACTCAACATCACAGTATCATGAGGTTTCTTAGGAGTCCTCTTAATTGCTGCTGGATGGAATTTAAATTCCTAGAAAGCTGACCTGCATTTTCCCTCTTCGACCATGGAAGACCCATTTCTGAATCACCAGGCTACCATTCTACTCTCATAGCTTGACGGAAGAAAACATGGAGGCATATAGTGCTTGTTTATTCAGTCATGAGAACTCTTATCTTTGTTTAGCTAGGCAGTAAAAAAGCTAAAATGTGAAATGGAAAGATACCTTTGCAATAAAATCCTCCAGCAAATATTTCCAATGTAGCTTCCAACAAGAAAGACACATTCCTCATACCACTCTACCAGCACCCAAGGAAGGGGTAGTGTTCTATTAAGCCAACGACTTGAACCACTTATTAACCTTAACTTGTAACCAAGAAATGGTAAGTTCATCCTAGGACTGCACAGTGATCACCATGGCAGGCTAAAGATAGGACAATGAGAATTTCTATTTGGATGATGATCCCGTGAAACTTCAGAAGACTTCTCTAGACCTGCTGCATATCAGTTTCTGCCCGGCCTCTCATAAAACAAAAGAGAAAGAGGCTAGACCATTTCTTCTCTCTATTCTGCCTATCCAAAGGGCTTAGTGCTGTCCTAGACCAGAGCTAGAGTTTCTGAAATCAAAGCCCATGTCTCCTTTAAAATGCTTATTGTTCATAGCCATTGGTCTGTTGCCATCTTCTGATCTGTCCTTCCACAAAGAAACAGAGGAGGTGAAGATGAAGAAAGACAGTGTCTTTCTTAACCTTTTGTTAAACAAGAAGACTGAAGAGCCTGGAAACTGATCCAAGAGGGAATCGTGGGCAAAGGGAACGAAGGATTCCTGTCAAATACCAAGACTTGTTTACTGCAGTGCTGGAAAGTACTGTTATCTCTAAGGAAAGCAACAACAAAGGAAGTTGAGAATCAAGCACAACACTAAATGGGTCACCTGGAAAAAACCACCACCTTCCTCCTTTGAGCTAAATGTCTCAATAACGAAGCCTTTTAAGGAGCCCAGGGGAAAATAGTCATATAGAGCATGGTATCCACGCTGGCTCAGTTTGTTCACAACAATAACAAATTGGCACAGCGTGAGGTGAAACGGATGAAGGGTTACTTAGCTCCAGCCACAAAAGAAACCATTCAGAACTCTCAACTTCTCTATACCTCTTTTGAATGCATTTTTTCACAGAACGACAGAAGCATGAATAAGCAAATTTGCATTTTCTCCCCAAACTACAGAGTCATTTCTTTTCAGCCAGAAGTAGAGGTGACGTAAATGAAAAATTAAAGGTGATCATACTCCAATGTGTTCACAGACATCCTAGCTATTGCAGCAAACAAATGGACTCAAGCAACTGCACTTAGCTAAAGCAGAAGCTTTTGTCTTGTAACAAAGTACTTTTTTTTTTTTGTTTTTGGAAATGAGAATATTAATCCTTTAAAGGGAAAATAACCTTTGCTTTAAGGAAAGCAAAGGTTAAGAGATATGGTCTTAATCATAGAGCTATATTAATAGAAGACAAATAGGCAGATGCCTACTATGTAGCCAGGACTACTTCCAGGACCTTTTAATCTCAGGATTAAGGGTTCCTGATATGTATTTTCTGTAAGAACAACTAGATCCTTATGCTGACGTCTGATCCTCACCAACAAGGGAAGCAAGGTACTGGTACCAAAGCCCTCCTGAATCAGGAACTCTGGTGATGCAGTTGGAAGTGGGCCCCTGAGGCCTACAGACATGCTATCCTGACTCTTTCACAGACATCAGAGCTTGGGAAGGGAGATACGCCACAGCTCTGATACTGGGTGACTCTAAGAGTTGTAACAAAACAGGCACCTTTCAAAGGTGACAGAGAGGTCCCCCAGCCCACATTCACTGCAAGTGATTTTTAGCTGGAAAACAGAACCCCTCTAAGAACCCAGTAGGTGATTTTGCTGGTGTCTTAGACTATGAGACTTTGGTTGGTCACAACAGCAGCTATGACCCCCTCAGAAATCTGTGATTCTGTATCTATAACTTATCTTCAGTCTGGTGAAAATGTTTACATAGGAAATATACTTTAAAAATCAGGTCCAATAGAGGCAGCACCACACATGCAGGTTGGGAGTCAAACAGTGTTGTAATGTGCTTTTATCATAAATCACAAAGTTTCTGCTGTGAGAAATTGAATCCATGCTCCCTTGTAGGTACAATAAAAACAAGCAACATTCAAAATAAGCACCTTTGTCCTTGTAATGGCCTCAGCAATTAGCTCTTACACATTCAGTCACAGATGCCAATAAGAAATGGAACATGATGACACACTTCTGGAGACCTCGTCACATTGAATCATTGAATCAAACCTTAATACCTGACCAAACATTCAAGAACTAAACAAGTTCTGTAAAGTTAGTGCACTTCATGATTCATGTGTGAGAATTCTGTCGGAATTCTATTGGTTCAGCCCAGAAGGGCTATCTTTGAATAGCTAAAGCATTCCTAAATGTGAGCAAGTCAGATATGATTTTTTAAAAGAATATTGAGTCAGCATTCAAAGTTTCTCTTAACCTTGTATGGAAATGTAGGCCAATTGATATTTGATGTCAGAAATCCACGTACGCCTTTTCCTAGAGCATTTTCAAATAATAATAATAATAATAATAATAATAATAATAATAATAATACAGCCAAAGCAGATTTCCAGTCCTACCATTTCTGTTCCTTACTAGATAGGTTGTCATTTTCTATATTGTTGATTATGAAATATTAGCTATTGTAAACATCCTCATGCTTTCTTATTTGGGATGCTTTGTATCAACAAGAACAGTTTAATTGCATAATCGTTACTTTCTCAAATGGTCTTTTTGGTTTTATACTGAGAACTCAAGACATACCTTCCTCTGCTTGCTGTCACGGGATTTTAGAATTCTGAGTTTTCAGACTGAAAGGTATTGATTACTTACCATATCCAGGAATGCCTTCTGAAAGGGAAGGTATTCACATGCATCATGTTCGCAGCTCTTCTGTCATTTATCTTTTCCTCGTCTCCTATGTTGCATGTAGTGATTTTCACAGATGAATCCCAACACTCTGGTTTGAGCATCGATCATGGATAGTTATTGCAACAAGTAATGAATTTCACCCCCCCAAAAAAATCCCCCCCACAAAAACACAAATAGCAAAAACAAAAACCCTTCCAGGATTTGAAGAAAGAAACATCACAGAGTACTGCAGGTATGAGTCCATCCATGTAGCTCCTACCAGTGAACACACTAATAGAACCAGTCCAATCTCTACTCCTAAATGATGGCGAGTACTGTCCTGGTGAGATCCCACTGCCTTGAGTATGAATTAATGCATCCTCACAGAAAGGACTATGGAATGTGGACAAAAAGGAGTCAAAAGACAGTTTCTTGTTATCCTTGTTAAAGAAGTGTTAGGAGGGAAATGGAAAACTTCAGGTTGCTGTGCCATGCTGTCCTTTAGGGATGAATACTGCTTTTTCTTCTTTCTTAGGAACATATTCTTGTGTGGTCACTTTAACGCAGTGCTACTGTCTGAGTCTGAGACGTGTCCGACAAAGACCTGGGCAGAGGGACTAGAAACCATGTATAGCGCAAGGCAACTTCTCCCGATCTCAGAATTGCTGGTTTCAAATGCTGAAGTAGGAAGGCAATGAGTAATTTCTGCTTTGCAGGACAGGATTGGTGCTGGCTCCCATCATGACTTCAGAAGGCGCTGTGGTGATGAAATTCATCTGCCGCCTAACCCCACAATAAGGCTGTCTGCTCCCTTTAAGTAAAATGACTAAGCTATCGATTCTCTCACTGCAGAATCCCCTCTAATTTGTTGTCATCAAAACCGTGTGTGAGCTTTTAATATTTTGCCTTAGAAAGAAAATGAATTTCACAGCTGCAAGGCAGACGTTGTCTAAGAATTTCTTAGTCGGCTGGCTTTCTTTTCTCTCTGTTCTCTTTACCCCCAATTCAGTTCCCAAATAGATGTCATGTACTCTGGTGCTCTGACATCCGCAAGATTCTAGTGCCCAAGCTATACAGACCTTGCATGCTTTTAAAACACAGTGGCAACAGGCTCCAGCTGGAGTCCCCCCACACCGAATTTCCGGCAGAACCTTTGGAATCCTTGCAGCCTCCTTGTCTGCCCTGGGCTGTGCCGCCCCCAGCTCTGAGCAGGACACTTGCAGGCTCCCTGGTACTGTACATTAACTCTGCAGCAGCCCGCTTGCTCAGCTGCAGACTGCTGCCTGACAGGGGATGTGCTGGCGTCAAGGGGGCCCTCTAGGTGGGTTCCCAGACACTGCAGAGCTGCGCACTCCTAGCTAGCCTCCAAGGAAGAGTGAGCTAAAGGGGTTAAAAGGAGAGAGCTTGCCCTGAAGGAGCAGATTTCTTTCAATAAGTAATTATCAGGCAATAGGGGGGAAAAGTCTAAAAAAACCTGTAAATAACCTCCCAGGGAAATGACACACTGAACAAATAGATATTACTATGCGGGAAGGTTTTACTGTTTGTTTGTTTAATTTTCCACCTATTCAATGAAAAGAAAGGGAACAAAGGAAGTCCCGAGAGAGAACGTGCAAATGATAGGTAATGCTCGGGCTTTGTTTTTGTTTTTGTTTTTTAAAATATGAGGGTGGAGAAGCCTTGCTTACTAGATGATTTGTAACCAGTTAAGTACAGATTTCCACACTATGATTTTGGACAGGAAATCCTGGGGAAGCGAGTTCTGCAGAAGTCACTCAGACTTCTACTCCGTTTGCGCATGTCATAAAGCTGCTTGTTTGATTAGGGGGTGTGTGGCTGGGAGGAGAGCTCCCTCTTCCTTTCCTGGAGCCTGCCCCTTTGTTGCAGAAATTCTGTTCAATAATCCCCCCCGAAAGCACCCCATCGCTGTTGATGCCATTTTGGAGCAAGAATAAAATAGTAAACTCTCGGAATAGTAGGCTGGCTCTTGAATGGTGCTTGTCTGGATCAGAGAATGGGCTTCTCCCCGGTAATATGTGCAATGTTAATGTATCTCTTTTAACTTGGGAGTTTAAGAAGGCCATTATGCAATTGCTTCATATTAAAAGGAATACTGGCAACCCTTAACATACTATTTATCTTCACTTAGGGTTTCCCCAGTGAATTCTTGTCCGTGCAGAAAAACATTACTGGGGAGAAGAGGATTCATTTCTTATAAATTCTAAAGCAAATGTAAAAAATAGAATTAGTTTAAGAACTGCTAAGATTTGATGAATTGATGGTCCCAGGTCAAGCCTTCATTCCTGGGAGGAGGAAAAATTAGTGGATTCCTTTAAAGCAATTTGAATTTTGCATGCAGAAAGATGGTACCACATAGCACAAAGGAACTTGAGGAAAGTTACTGGGACTTCCTGCGATGGAGGCAATGTCCTTGAAGCACCTTTGTTTAGAGGGTACTAGATCTCTCTCCTAAGGTCATGTGTGATCCTGCTCAGAACCCTTTCAGCTTCAGTTGTTCTTAGCAGGCTCTCAATGCTTGGAATCAGGTATCACACAGTAATTCAAACTGGTGTGTTACAGTACATACTTAAATATCATTATTTAAGATCTAGGTGTACTAGCAATGTCCCTGACCATCTTTTAAGAGCTTCCCAGGATAATCCCACTTAACCCACGCAATGGTGCTCTTAGGCAGAGACGGTTACTGACCCTGTGCTGAAGAGGAGGAGTGGAGGCACTCAGAAGTTAAATATTGCTGGAAGACAAACACATTTAAAGTCAGAAGCCTGACCACATGGCTAAGATTTTTGTTTGTGCTACTCTATTCCCCCGAAATTAATTTTACGCCCTTGAGAATGAACTCTAAGGGCCAGTATTTGTCTATCAGCACACTTTCAGGGAGAAGCAGCTCTGGGGATCACTTAGGTTATGGGCATCTGTCTTTTCTTTTTTTTTTTTAATAGTAGGGATGACTTGAAAGGTATTAACTATTTCAAAACTGGCACTTACTTCTTATGCCATGTAAGCAAGCAAGTCACCCTAGAATGTAGCATTTGTAAAAAGCAAAATATGATGTAGTACTATAATTTTCAGTGTAATTAAAATTTTCACTTGACATTTTTGTCTGGTTTTTAGTAGTTCTTTTTCCATTCTATTCATAGGCCACGGTGGTATGTATGTGTGTGTATATATATGCAACCCGACAGCAACAACAACAAACAGCTGTGAATTTTTCCCAGGCATCATGGTTTCACATCTGATACTGGCTAGCTACGTTTCCACTTGCGGACAATGACATAAGCAGACACTTTATAGATTGAAAACACAAAATGACTCAGTCATTCGGTCATTAAATAAGATTTTTAAATTAAAATATGCTTTCAAAAGCAATTTCAATTGATTTTTCCTCCCCAAGTGCTGGGAACTGAAATTGAGACCTCACAGATGTTAGTCATGGCTTCTGTCACTGAGTTAAATATCTTCCCTTCATCTTAATATTTTTAAGGTGAACTTTTCTTTTCTTTTTCTTAAATATGTAACTGTATCAAATAAGATAAAACAAGCTAGGCAGCAACAACTGAGAAACTATAATAAGCACTAAAAATTCTTGAAGTGTAACAAAGAAAAATATAATTTATCTCCCAGTTCAGGGAGCTAAGATTTCAAATTAATGAATAACCTTAAGTTGAGTAGTTTTGCAGATTCAAGGCAAATATGAAAGAAGGATTTTTTTGACTATAGAAACAGTTTTTTAAATTCTGTACTAGAATCTGAGTTTTAAGAGTTATGACCAGTAAATTACAAAATGATACTTCATGAGACAGTAATTAATGAATGTGTGATTTTCAGAAGCAACAGGCAGAGAACTGTGGTAGCTTAGAAACGAGTTCTAAAAATGAATAACATTGAGGACTTTTCTGTTTTGTTGTATTTAAAGACAATGGTCACTTTACAGAACTTCTAATTCTGAGTGAACCGTTACAGGCTTTATAGCTCTCGGTCTTGATAAGTAAAGGATCACTAATCACTAGCCACTAACTGGTACACCTTGGTGAGGTCCCTGTGGCTGTGCTGTAGCCTCAGATCAAGCAACACCATGACTGACTATGTTTTGTGGTCTTTAGATTTTTCAGTCCTGCAGAAAGCGTTGGATTAGCTGATCCTTCAAGGCTAGACTAATATTAACTACCTTCAAATGAGAGATGTGAGGAAAAATATAGCTAATTTACTATTCAAGTGTAAGTTCAAACATAGAGCAAATCAAAATGCTTTAGTTAATGTTTTCATTAAAAAGTTACTTAAGCTCATGGGTGTGACACATGCTCTGCAAACAGGACGGTTCACAGGACCAACACAGAAACTTGGACGTGGTCACATGGGTGCCTGTCACCATAGTTTTGTGGAGGAACAGAGAGAAGAGGACTTCTAGGTTTGCCAGCACAACTTGAGAAGCTGTTTCAAGGGGTGGAGCAGGACACCAGATGCCTGCCCCTGACCTCTGCCTCCAAGGTATGTGCATGTGTATGCATCAACACAGACATTGCATAGACGTTTATACATATTGCTTAAACTTTACACAGACTCAAAGCAAGAAGAAAGGGGGTTACTACTCAGTGTCCCCATGTCCTTTCTAATAAAACTCTTTCGTGAGGAGGAGGCTGACTCCTGAGAAACTCTTAGAAAACTGAAATTTGGTAAAGCTTCCTTGACCACCTGTGAACCAGAGTAGAGACAGGGGTCTTGGGGTTCCTCTTTTTTTTGGGGGGGGGGATCCTTCCTTTCAAAGTTTGGTTCTACAAAAGAGGAACAGAGAGCCAGCAGCTTCTTCAAAAACTCATATTCTTTCTTTATGTTTGAAGATTCCATCCTCGTCACACTCCTTCAATGTTCAATGTCCCTTTCAGGTAATCAAAGGGCTAAGTCATAGCATCCTGCTACTGTAAGCACAGCATAATACATAGTACATAATACAGCCCTGCACTGGCCTCTGAACTTGAGTGTTTCCTATGCTCTTACTCATTTTTGTGCTCCTTAGTAATGGGAGGTGACAGGAATCAGCTTTACCCACAGAATTTCAAGTTCTGTCTATTCATATTTTGTATAATTTTCATGAGCTTACTAAATCTCTTTGAGACAGCATTTAGTAAATATAAATGTATATACATATATATCCATATCTAAACACATGTCTCTGTAGAAACATGTACATGTATGTGAATATGAGTGGGGCATAAAATGTGTGTGTATGTATTACATATAATATATATATGTATGTATACAGCTTGTAGTATTTTACTTACAGAAACAAATTATAAGCTACTTTATAGTACAAAAAGTATTTATTGCTATTGACATATATTTTAATATGTTCATTTTAATATAAATACAGATTTTTTCAGTAAGGTACAATTTACTTGTTTCAATGTTTTTGAGTGTTTATAACACCCAAAAACTTTATTGGCACTCACTAAATGCTAATATCAATCAACCACTAAAAGACCATATCAATAATTATGACATTCTACTTCTGACAACTTTGAGCAAAGACTGAAGGCGTGCTGTTCTTAACTAAATTCATAACTGAAATAGGAGAAGCTCTTCATGAAGCCAGAGTTTAGATTGCTAAGCATCAGGGAACTGTGTGATGTTCCAGCACATAGCTGCTATATTCAATTTCTGCATATTTTTGTAACTGAGAAACAGTACCAACTGAAATTAAAAAGAAATTCACTAAAAACCTATCTTGGTTACATAAAAACTAACATGTCCTTTGGTAATCTGTTCATTATTTAATTTATTAGAAGTAAGTCATTTGGAACCATAGAGTCAAAGCTTAAACCTTCTCTGTTAAGAAATGTGAAGATGAATTTACAGAAGAAATGGTCTATCATCAAATGCAATGCATTTCATGACTAGAGCATCTGGAACATTCGCTAAATTCCATTAGAAGTATTCGCAGCAGCAGAAGAGGCAGAATGCAAATGCTGGGATGCAAAAAGGGCACTTAATAGCTAGTATCAAATATAAAGTATGGGAAAATCCACAGCATATTTGAAAGTAAAAATCAGAATTTCCATTATTTGAATTTGCATTTATTATATTTAGTAAATTTATTTTATTTTAAAGTTTATTACTATCATTTAATTTGCATTATCTTAATTTCAGATTCTTCCCATTCACATTTTATGTACCTTTCACCAACTCACTAAATTCCTTGAGACACAATTTAGTTAGTCCTACCTGTGTATATACATTTTTTTTGTGTGTGTGTGTATGTACAATATATGTGCATACATAGTTTATTATAGTATTTTACTATATATCCTAATAATTATAAACTAAATTGTAATAATCAGAGCATTTTTAAGTATGGTTTATGTGTATCTCAATGTGCTTATTTTAATATAAATTTAGATTTTTCAAGAAGGCTACAGTTTACTTGTATCCAAATGTAAAGACAGAAAGTAACAACAAACCTCAAGTGAATTACTATAAGGAATTTTTTCCTGATGTGAAATTATATTTCATTTTAATCTTAAAAGCTTTAGCGGATTTGCATCTTATTTCACAAACTAATATGCCAGAAATATTCCAAGGCAATGATTCAGAAAATTCAAACCATCAGAATATCTGTCATGGAATAAAGACCAGCATCAAATTGTACACGTGCTGTAGGATATTGAAACAAATTACTGAGAAAAATACCAAAATTGTACTATATTTGTAAAAAACCACTACAGCATTTTAGGACAGACTCTTCAGTATGAACTTACAAATTTGCATGTGTGCTAACATATATGTTCCTGTCAGTGCAGATGAGAGCAACATGAAGAAGACACATTAGACTATTAATGTGCTACTCTTGTCACACAGAATAAAAGCAAAGGGTATTTTAAAATTTTATATATATATATATATATATATATATATAAAATTTTATTTTATATTTCTTGATTGACTAGGTATTTAGAAAAACCTTTTCTATTGCCTTGGTTATCACTGTAACTACATGGTAAGACTTTATTGTTGAAGATACCACATGAAGTAACTACTGAAGTATAGTGTTGTAGATATATACCCTTACACAACATAGCGCAGTGTTGTGTAAGTGTTTCAGACACACACCCTCTATACAACAGAGCACAGTGTTGTAGACACATACCCTGTAGACAACTCAGTGTTGTGGATATACACTTTCCACATAACACAGCACAGTGGGCCAGGACAAAGAAAGTGATGTTTGCAGTAGGATCAAGAGAGGTGTTGGGGTGTATGCTTGTCTTACTTAACTCATTCTCACTGATTAGATATACCTAACTATATTTCTTATCATTGATATCTTAACACCTCTTTCCAGTTCTGTCACTCATTCTGCCAGTTTCAAAAGTCATGTAATCTGGAGCCGGAGCAATGACAGAGTGATTAAGATCACTTACTACTCTTGCAGGGGATAATGAATTAGTGTTTGATCCACATTTGACAATCTATCTCTGCAATTACATCTTAAGATATCTCAAGTGTGGCACAAGTGGAGGCTGTCTCATGTATTTTCAATAGGTGAAGTAGGATTTAATGGTTCTTTGCAAACTTGAAGCCCATTATATACTTTAAGAAACCATGCAAGTCTACGCTAGAAAACACTATGCTCTTCACCCACGACAAGGAAAGTCTAGCTATTGTGGGTGATGCCACCCCTGGGCTGGTGGTCCTGGGTTGTATAAGAAAGTAGGCTGAAAAAGCTGTTTGGAGCAAAGCAGTCAGTAGCATGTCTCTGTCCTCTGCATCAGCTCCTGCCTCCAGGTTCCTGCCCTGTTTGAGTTCCTGTCCTGGCTTCCTTTGATGATGAACAGCTATAAGGAGTGGTAAATCAAATAAATCCTTTCCACCCCAACTTGCTTTTAGGTCATGGTATTTCATCACAGTAATAATAATCTTAACTAAGACACAGGGTTTCTTTCCATAGTACTGGTTTTCCTGGAACTTACTATGTAGACCAGGCTGGCCTTGAATGCACAGAGATCCACCTTCTGAAGGCTGATGTTAGAGGCATGTGCCATCATGTTCAGCAAGGATTCAAGTATTCTACCATTAGAATGTGGTGGGTCCTATGTAATTGAGACTTTAATTAATGCAAGGTGGGAGAAAACCTTCTCACAATGACATACAAAGGAAGATTCCACTTAGGGTTAAGTAAATAAAGGCTGATGACCAAGATGTGGGTGGCAATTACAGAGGAGACAGCAGAGTAGAAGCACAGGGACAAATGGAAAATGTTAGCCATATGGTACCAAACAGACGAGCTGGCTTATCCTCAGAGATTCCTAAATCTAGCAAGGTCCAATTGTTTTTGTACATTTCTATGTAACCACTGTGAATGGGGGTTTCTTGTTCTTTTGTTGTGGATGAGTGTGCGCCTGCGTGTGTACGTGCGTGTTTGTGTGTTTGTGTGTGTGTAGCTGGTCTAAGCCAGTTTCTTCTACTTGTAATCAAAATCTTGCTAAGTCACCATTTAAAAATGTTATCCATCTTTTCATCCATTTCTTTCCTTCAAGTACAAATCGATTTAAAATGAATGATCTGTTGTGATACTGAATAGCCACAATGAAGTAACACACAGGCTTGAATCTGTACCAAACATAACAGAGCTAAGAATGTAGCTACATTTGCACCCTTGTCCAGAAGTTTTAGATGGCTCGGCATTGCTCTGACTGACACGTACTACACTTCCAGTCACAATATTAGCACCAAGATTTTCACCAGCCCTTAATGTGCTCTTCACTGGATGTCAGATTATTTTAGGAAAGGATGTTTGAATTAGAGAGAGTACCAAGAAGGAAGGTCAAGATCATGGGAAATAGTCAATATTGTGATTTACGTGTGTGCATTGTGGGTATGGAAACTTAGGACTAAAAGACAAATTTTCTGTTCAGGGAGTTGAAAACGACATTCGTATCGTTATTTTAAAATAGTCATTAAAATGCTCAAAGACATTAACTTTGTTAAAACAATTTGTATTAGAATAATTAATAGTTTTAAATGTGTTATGGTCTAATTAGCTAAAACGTTATTTGCATTTGAGTGTGACATAAATTCGCAGTGCAGGTGATTTTAAAATCCTCCATGCATACTACAGATAGCTAGCTTCTCTGCCACCTTGTATTTCTCTGCTGCTTAAATACTGTGGCTACCACCACCTGCCCTACCTCTCTCTAGTCCTGGCACATTCCACCTCTAAAGTCATCAATGGGGACTATACAAGTTATTTCACAGATATAATAGATTCCACATAAGTAATAAATGTCCAGTCAATGAGACTACAAAGCACCAACATGAATGAAATTGCCTTTGCTCTGCCATCGTATGCATCTCTTTGAGAAGCATGGTGTAAGGGAGAAAGCCATGTTGTCTCTGATATGGTTTCACCTGTACTCAATTCCATGATTCATAAACTGAACGAAGACACAAAATCTTTCAGATGGCTCCTGACATAAAGTAGCACAACTCACCAAAAGGTGATTTCCCTTTAGAATTTATGTTTTCTCATGACCATTTCCTTTGAGATTAGTGACCCATCAAAGAGTGGGGCCAAGTAAAAAGAGCGGGAGGCAGGCGGATGAGTACTAGGTTTTCATTAGCAGAATGCTCAGCAAGCTCCATTGATTTCTGAAGTCTCGACCTCATTTTTAAGAGTGGAAGTTATTCAGAAGCAGGGAGGAAGCTAATGAACGTATCAACTTGCCTTTCTCCTTGTCTCCCTGAATGACTAGCTGGTTGGAGGCACAGGCTATTTGAGAGGTGGCTGCCAACATGTGTGGGAGGGTAGGTAGGTTTTATTTACCAGGAGACTGGTCTAGCATCTATGTGGCCCTGTTCCCTGTCTCCTTTTATAGACTAGAGGGACAGGGGGAATGATATTCATAAAGTTTTATCCAAAGGAGTGAAAAGGATTCAGAGACAGGAAAACACAAGAGTCAGGGGGGAGAGAAGGCGTTCACAACCCCTCCAGCCAGCCATCCTTGTTAGACCTTTGCTTCTCACTCCTGGGCTCTATTGGGATATAGGCCTGCAAAGAGTAGAAGATTACTTGCTATAATGTATAGATCATTTTCCTCTTGAATACTAGAAAGGGGAAGCGTGAAAACATAGACATAGTAAGATAGCAAGGCACTTTAAAATGTCTGCAACTGGGCATGGACACGTAACACCTTGGTTGAAAACGAGAGAGTGGATGGGTGGGTGGGGGAACACCCCCATAGTGGCAGGGGGAGTGGGGAAGGAATGGGGAGGTTCCAAAGGGGAGATCTGGAAAGGGGGAAACATTTGAAATGTAAATAAAGTATGAAAAAGAAAGAAAGAAAGAAAGAAAGAAAGAAAGAAAGAAAGAAAGAAAGAAAGAAAGAAAATGAGAACACAGGACACATGTTGCCAAGTGTTCCTTGGTTTCCACTTCTCTTTGAGATTTGCTTGTGGACATCATTGTGTGATTCATTTCAGAGTACTATTAGAGATATATATTTTTAAATTTATAGCAACTAGGATTACATTCAGCAACAAGAATGCTTGTTGCAAATTTTAACCCCAAACTATACTTTATGTCTCTCCTGTGGCTGGGGCCTCACACCCTAGTTCCTCGCAGTGGTAGAGGACAGAGGGATCCCTTCCTCTTTCGAGGATTCCCCATCCTGCCCAGACAAGGTTGGCTCTGACGGTTGTGGGGTTGGAAAGTGGAAAAGAGTGGAGGTAAAAGGAAAGTTGTGGGTTTATTGTTGTAGGTCCCTGCTAGGCCTGTGGCTGCAACTACTGTGACTCAGGCTTAGTCCCCTGTTCCAAGTGCTGCTGCTTGATCAGACTTCCACCAGTGATCTAGTCCTACAAACCCTACTAATGGAAATCAAATGCTTTCCTCCAGATGTTCCTGGGAGGAGGGGGTAAAAAGGAAATGGTTCAAGGCTAGCTCTCTATCTTCCTTTCTGTCTTCTGGACATTGGATTTGGCTAGACAACCCGCAGTGTGTTAATGAAGAATCACACTGAGTAACACTGAGCATAGTGCAACAGGCAAGCAAAACTCAGGTGAGTCTCCTCAGAATGAGCCCCTGAACTTTTGTGTCATTAAACTTCATGACAGTTCCCTTAGTTATCTGTTTTTATCCATTACATTGAAAGTTCCAAACTTCTTGTCAAATCATGTTGTCTGTCATAGGTCACAGTGAATTCTCACTATAATACACTCAAGGAAGTTATACAGGAGAAAGAGACATACGTTTTCTGCCCCTTTCTTTCTAAATAGACGGGTGAACTTGTTGAGTACCCAGGCGCGCGCATGCGCGCGCACACACACACACACACACACACCACCTTAAGCAGCAAACATTTAAGTTAATTTTCAGAATTGCAATTGCTATTACCGAACAGCAACAACTGTTACAGTGACACGACACCTGTGACAACAAATGTAAATAAAAACAAACAAAAGCTGTGCGCAGTCGGTGACTCCATCATTATGATGGCTTGGCTCTCTTTGGAGGTTGCAGAAGGACCCAAATAACTCCTACTATGTCACTGCCTTGGTGTTACTCATGCTAAAGACCACAGTCCATCTCAGACACATCAGAAGGTGGTCTGTGGCTATCAATCATCCTGTGCAAACCACACTGCTCTGTATGCGGATACAGAAGGCCAAGTGGAGACCTACTTTGCTGTTTCATGGTATGATGTGTGTATGCTTGAAAGTGATTTACACTTACAGAGAAACAGTGGGTGGCTAATCTGTGACAACAATATGTTTGCAGACTGACACATTCAGAAGGACAACAGAATGAGTTAATGTAACAAGTCCTAATGGAATTTATTGAGAGTTGTTGGCCTAAGCTATCATAACTGTTCTTCATAGTACAAGAAGTTATGTCTAACAATCTTGCTACCCACAGGCTAAGATGTAAGGTGGTTTTTTCCCAGAGAGTCAAATTTGAATGGGGAAGGAGGCTGCTGCAGGAAAATTTGGTTTGCTTCCTCATTGTCTGAATGACAGTCCATATGAGGGACTATTAATCTTAACTCTTCCCCAACCCGTGCCATTGTCATTTGCTTGTGATAGTTTCTTGTCAGTTCACAAACACAGACACACTCAGTTTGCTGGGTAAGCTGCTTCTCTCTTGCTGTGGGTTGATGTGCTCCAGTGCTCTGAGGCAGCCCCTTCCCATAAACACTTCAGGGATTTATCATTCCCCCTGTCCAACATCAACCCTGGGACAACTTTATCCCTCTGACCAACAGTACCACCCCACTCTTGCTTTCCAGCATCCTCTAAGGCTCACTTCTAGCTTCTCCATTACATCTTAGACCTCAAAATATAAATGAACTCAATTGTACCAGAGGCTCACAGAGTTTCTGAAGAGAAAGAGATTCAGCGAGGAAAGCACAGATTCTTTCTTTTTCTTTGTGTCACTGGGGTCTTATTTTGACTTTGCCTACTTTGTTCTGCTTGCTTAATGTTTACTGAATGATGCTGATCTTTCTCTAGAAAATAAAATCATACATCAGTCTTGGTTTTGTCTGGGGTTTGACTAGACAGTTTTTATTAATTGGAGCAAATGTAAGAATAGAATTTGTTGTATTTGTTTTCCTTGAGTCTGTCACTTATTTCCCACATAGCTTGCTGACTGAGATGGTGGGAATGGTGAAGCTGAGAAGGCAAGTGACAGTGTGGAAATCTGAGGAGGCTTAGGAATGAAAGTGCTACCCACCACTGACGCAAGGTGAGTTGGCAGTGGTGGCTGGAAAGTCAGCCATAGTACGAGGTTTTCATTACTTGCCTTAAAGGGGCCCTGTAGATTAACTCACAGGAAACCAACAACCTGAAAATAATGTGAGAGACAGTGCAAATAGGCAGAAAGAGAGACAGCAGCGGCCAGTAGCCAGTTAGAGAGTGAACTTCTGTAGAAACCCAAGAAATGTAACTACAGTGAGGTCCAGGGACTGCCATAGTAGGGAAGGGGTAAATGTAGTATTTAATGATGTCAAGAGGGTGGGGGATGGGTAGACCTGTTCAGTTCATGGGCACATGGGCTGAACATTTTTGATATACAACATATGTGTAGAACACACACATACCACTCGACTCTCTCTCTCTCTCTCTCTCTCTCTCTCTCTCTCTATATATATATATATATATATGAAACACAAACATTTATATAACATATGGATATTTATTCTATGATTGTCTATAAATCTAAACTACCTACATCTGATTCTCTGCTTATTATTATTATTATTATTATTATTATTATTATTATTATTAAACTTGAGTAGGACACAAAGGACCTTTTACTTACATCCCAGGGAATTCCAGAATCCAGGTATATGACGACATTGAAGACACTTAAGATGCTCATTGACTAGCACATGCTCAAAATGTTTTTCTTGTAAACAAAGACAATAACTATAAAATATGAGTCTAATTCACTTTTTTCAGAGATCAAAAATAAATTTATAATTAGCAGTCAAAGGTTCATTCTTTTCTTCTATCTATTTATAATTTTGGGAACAGTTTTGTACATTAGTTTATTTTTGTACTTAACTTTTCAGCCCTTATAAACTCCATATGCATTTTAATAAGATTGCTATTCTTCAAGCCTTACTATCGAATGTAGAAATAACTCACAAATGCAGCTCCGTCTCTTATTTTATGCTTCACCCCCTCTTCCCAACCCAGATTCATACAATGATTTACTTTGCTGCCAAACTCCTCCCAATATTTGAAAAACACAAGAAAGTCTGTCATCATCATCAAGAAAGCAAAATCAGTTTTGTCACAGAAAAAAATTCCAGCAAAGGTTTCAACTCCAAGGTACAGATCTTGGGGCCCATTCTTCAGTGAGAATTAGATTTCCTGTGATATGAAATGGAGAGAGAGAGAGGATAGCATCTTAAGAAACAAGACGTGCTTCTCACATGATCATCTAAGACTTCCTCTGGTCACATTTTCCAGCAGTAGTGAGAAATGTCCTCTTCCGTCACACTGGACAAGCAATGGCATGGTGAGACTTATCTATTACTGACATGTCTGCTCTGGTTAAGTCACTAAGATCAGACAGCAAAGAGAGGGACAAAAGCTCCTTGAGTAAGGAGAGCAATGCTATGTTAGACTGTAGCTACACCCGCTCTGCCTCACCCACACCCACACAAAGTAAGAGTGAGTGGTAATTTTAGAACCATGCGCTTAGAAAAAGTCCTTGTCTCAGAGTGAGTCCTAAATCAGCCTGTGTAAGCTCCCGATCTCCACTAATATCAGTTGAGCTGAGATTCTCAAAAGAATACACTGTATTAATTGAGGGCACCCAATGAATAATTAGCATGAAGAACTAATTAACTTCTCTCTACTAGCATTTAGAAACAGTCAACCCTGCATTAGAAAAGGGGGAAAAGTGAAATCAAGCTCATATGTCGTTGAGCTTTTCTTCTAGGGAGAGCTTTATGTACTAAGACTTACGTGGGTAATTCCGCTCGACACTGGCAAGGGCAGTATTAATACCTCTCACTGAAAGGAGATTGATTCCAAACCTCAGTTTACACATAGTGCTGGGAAGCCAGCACTGTTCTGTGGATGAGAGACAAAGGCTGGGAGGGATCTGGGAGGAGGACAATGACATGGAAAAATAATTATGAGCTGTGTAGCTGGTCAGTGCCAGGCCCTGTGATCAATACTTGCCTTGCCTCTCTCTCTTACTTTTCCCTGAAAGCACTACTGCATTATATGTTTCCGGGTGAGAGAAACAGACACTGGATAATCAAGCAGGTCTCCCAAAGCAGCACAGCTGGTTAATAAACCCAAAGATGAGTTCATAGTAATTCATTATTTTTTGTTTATCCCTTCTTTCCCCTCTGCTTCTCTGTCTTCTTCCACATGTAGAAACAGTACGGGTTAAGCTGATCTCATTTAAAGCACCTTGAGAAGTTCTCATGTCTTCTTGTTTATTTAAAAAAAAAAGATCAATATCTTACCCTACTTCTGGAATACCAACATACTATCTGGGAACATTGAGAGATACTTGGCTAGCATCCTGCTCATGTCAGCAGTATACATAGCTTTAGGTTTTGATCCTTGAACCTTTTGGCTATTCTTTAAGCCTTCATCAAAAATATCTTTAGTTCCTTCACACTCCATCCGAAAATTAAAGCAGCTAGGTGTCTTTGTTTAAAAGGATAATAAACAACTTGGCAATGGCTTACATTTTATCTTGTCTACTTGGCTGGTATTTCTGGGACTCTTCATCTAGCCCTGTCCAGTGTCCAAGTCCCTCCCCCTCCTTGTTATTATCAAGCTGCTGCAGTGCAGCCTTGAGACACCTGATCACTTAGATCATTAAAAATCAATCCAATCACCGAACAGTTCTGTACATTCTAGAGAGACGACAAAGAGTACAGTATTGGATTGCTATTATGTGACCCTGAGTTTTCTTTTTCTCAGCTGCCAGGAAAGTCATTTGGTCAAATTGATTAAACCAGCATGCCAAGCAGGAGAGGGGAAAGGAGCAGAGAAATATAAACAGAGCGAGCTTGGACCAGGAGGGCAATGTTTTTCTGGGGATGAAGTACGCTGCTGATGGAGGGAGGGAGGTGAGAGGAGGAGGTGGGAGGAGCAGCCCAGTATATTGTGAGCGTACTGGAATCTAGTGTGCTGGAATTTAGAGTGTGAGAGATTCAAGACAGTTGGACACTGGCAACCAAAATGCAGAGACAACAGCAGAAATTAAGGAAGGAAGAGGGGAGATTTTTTTGTGAGACCTTAAGAGACAGCCTGCACACTGTTTGCTTGAATGTGTCCCAGACACATTGCTGGCATAAGAAGCACCTGATTTGAGCAGTCAGTAAATAACACTCTTTCAATGGTTGACAGAGCAAGGAAGACATGCTTGTTTCTCACTAAGTGGGGTCTCTTTCACTAAGAGAGGAGCTAGATCTTCCCTTGTTGTTTCAAACTGTGGATGCAGAAAAGAAATTGTCTACATATTCCTTCCCTCCTTGTTACAGTAGCAATGGATAGCCCCGCCTTCCAGAGAACTGCCTTTCCCTTCCAGAACTGCATGTTCGCCTAATATTTTTCAACGATTTTTTCATTAGTCTAGAAAGAATTCTGGCTTGTAGAACCACAGAGTGCTGATAAGGATGGATCTTGCTGTGGGGTGTCTGCCACTGTGCCACTATTTCTGATTCCTCCCAGTGTCCTATTTAAAGTCACACTTAGCTTACCCATGCTCCTATAGGGAAAGGACCAGAAAAACCATCAAGTATTTCCTTGTTCCCTTTTGATATATATATATATATCAAATATATATATCATATACATAACAATATATATATATATATATATATTGCCTGTCACTGTTTCAAGTGCAACAACCATGTGAACACAAGGCACCTAAAAATAGCATTTATAACATTAGAAATAAATTGAATATGACGAGGAAGCATGCACATGTTTCTCTAGGTACCGAACGGAGAGAATGCTGTGTGAGAGGGCCATCTGATTGCAAAGAAAAAGACCAACTCTAGGCTGAAGAACAAATCCCTCCTCCAGGAGAGGTTTTCAATTTTGCTTACCCCATGCTAGGTCTGCTGCCTGGTAGAGCCTAAGAGTCAGAAAGCTGATATTTGTAGGCATGGGTTTATGTGTGAGCATACCGAGCTTTTAGTTAGGAATCACACCCAGGTTCCTACTTACCGTCCCACCATTATTTACATCATTGTAGTTGTATTTCTTACTCTGTTGCACGATCAGGCAGAAGTGATGGTGTGTAATGCTTGAGTGTAAGTGCTTTGGGTTTCAAGCGCTTCCCTCTCTGACACTGTCAATAACTCATGGAGATAACAGTGATCCTCTAGATGAACAAAGTCCAAAAACTGTCAAGCACTATAGGAAAACCATGAGCCATTTACATTAGGTATGGCACAGGTAGATGGAAAAGACCTGGGGAGGGAACAAGGAAAAGGCCATTTAAGCAAAATTTGAAGAAAAGAAGTGTTATTGTCACTAACATGGCTTTTTAGAATTCCAATTCTCCTTTATGGCAAGTGGCAAGTCTGTACTTCATGGCATCCCAGGTGACAGACACAGTCACCTGACTTTAGCTGATGTAACGTGAGCAGCAATGAGAATGATATTCATCTCTCTCCTTTTAAATGCATATAAGTATCACATGTCTTCTTAACATCACTATAACTTAGGAGAGAGGAAGGAAGAAGAGGGGGAAGAAAGGAAGGAAGGACATAGGAAAGAGGAGTGGGTGAGGAAGAGACAGAGGAGAAAAGTGAACAGCAATATGTGTCACTTCCAAGGAACAAAACCTTGAGAACAAGGGCATGATGCCATGTCTCTTTTGTGTCACTTAACTAAGGAACTAAGGAGCTAAGGAACACATTTTGTCCACCTCCCACCAGTCCCTAATGGACAGACAAGATTAAGGAAAAGCAAGTATTTATTGTTATAAAAAAAAACTGAAGCTTTGGAGTTGCTCATGTAGTGTGAGATAGATCATTGTCATTAAGATTAAAAGACAATCTAATAGCTAAAATTTCACTCTATGGAACGATATCTAGACTCAACTTTGAAGTCCAAGGTTCCTGAAAGAAAGGGGTGATTGTGATTAGCACACACATTCTTCCAGTTGGAAAGTGTGTAGATAGGGACAGGAAGAATTATCTTTACTAGATTCTTAAAAGTTGAAGGGGCAAAAAGCAGCTCAGATGCTGTCTTCTTGTGGGAAGACATGCTCTTTCTCCTCCACAGGTAAGGGCATGTGGTAAGGTTCAGGTGGACCACAGACTGTTAGTATTGAGTGCAAACTTTCTGTTGCCTGCTGAACGTGGGGTGAGGCAGTACAGAGGCCAGTATAGGCTGACATGAAGACATCCCTAAGAGTCTCTGACATAATTGGGTGATAAAGATTGTGTAAGCCAGTGGAATTTATTTTTTTCGGAAGTGGGCCAACAATTAGCTGAGATTAATAATTAATTATAACTTGACCCAATTTTTAGCCAGCAGATTGGATAGTATACATGTAAAAACCCATCACTCTGTTATTTTACTTATTTATTCATTATTAATTTTTATTGCTTTGTTTCTTATAGTCATCCATCCCACATCAAGAAATTTATCATGTGGTTCTGATTTAGCTAAGTCTCAACAGAATTTACTTAGAAAACAGGAGGAAGCAAGACCTAGACTCCAAGGGTGGTTGTTCTTATAGGCAATACACATGTGTACCTTATTCAATACTTCATGAAATATTATTTAACGGACACATAGCTATTCCAGCCACCCCAATTGTCTTAGTCCCATTGGGATGCTGTGACAAAATGCTATTTGCTTGCTGGCTGCCAAATAAGATAATATTTATCCCTTACAGTGGAGGAGTCTGGGCAGCTGGGGATCAAAATACTGTCAGGTTTGCTGGAGTCTATCTGGAAAGGAATCCGCTCTAGGTTCATTACCCACAATCCCTTCACTGATGTTTCATGTGCTGAAAAAGCCTGTTTTTATTTCACTTTTTTATTGCTGTGATAAAACTCCATGATCAAGGAAACTTATAAAAGGAAGGGTTTATTTGGGGCTATGGTTGTCCATCAAAGCAGGGTATAAAAGCAGCAGACACGTTGGCTGGAAGATCAGCTGAGAGCTCACATCTCAAACCACAAGCAACAAGTAGAAAGAGCACACTGGGAATAGGGAGAGCCTTTGGAAACCTCAAAGTCCACCCCAAGTAACACATCCTTCAACAAGGCCATATCTCCTAATTCTCAACATTTTAACTAACTAGGCATCAAGCAATCAAACATATGAGCCTGTGGGAATCCTTCTCATTCAAACCATCATAGGGCTTCTCTTACTTCTTTTAAAAAGACAATAGTACCAATGATGGGCTTCCTTCTCTATCACTTCATCACTTCCCAAAGATTCTACCACTTAGTAAAATCACACTGAGGTTAGACTTCAAAATAGAGTCTGGGGCATTGGTTCTCATGACTCCTAATACTGTGACCCTTGAATACAGTTCCTCATATTGTGGTGACCCCCAACCATGAAAACACTTTAATTGCTACTTCATAACTGTAATTTTGCTACTGTTTTGAATCATGATGTAAACATCTGGGTTTTCTACTAGTCTTTAGGGTCTCTACCCACAGGTTGAGAAGAAACACTGGACTGGGTGAGGTGGAATGGGGGTACTCAGGTAGCACTGGCTTCACATCCAGAACTCATGTTCTTCTTTCTGGTAGTCCCTTTCTCATCTCCTTGTTAGCAGTCAGAGCACTGTACTTTCATGTGGCTGTCTACATGTATTCCTCTCCAACTTAAGCTTCTCATGGACTGGTTCACTGTCAGCTCATAGCTGTGCATCTTCCTGAGTATACACAGTGACTGCCAACTGTTTCATACATGTCTAGAGTTGTAATCCATTAGGACAGGTAGCAAAAACTAAAGATTATCCAGTTTCAGTAATTACCATTACAACTGTGAAATTATCATTTTGGATCCCTTTGACCCACCTGCCATTCTAACTTAAAAAGAAGTTCTAGAATATATTTTGGCCCAATGGTCTTTATACCTCTGTAAACCTCAATCATAACTGAGGGTTTTCAATTGAATTTGGGTAATATAACAACCAAATCTATCCGCATCACTAAACCCAATCAGCCAGGCTGTCATTCTCACTCTGATACTATTTAGAATGTGCAATGAGCCACTGGATTCTACTTCCTAAAAACTAATTTCCCTGGAGCTTTTGTCCTATTATTTTATCAATGCCCCTGGGGTCAGAAACTATGATTTCTTCTCTCCAGAACAGTACAATGTTTCATTAAAACTTCTTCCCATAAGCCTGAATATTTCTGAAGAAACTCAAGGATCATGAGGAACTTTTGGTTTGATTTCAGCAATATTTAGTGCTCTGAGGGTAACATCACAGTAAAGTTCATTAATGACCCAGAAATAATTAACACAATATGCCTCCTAACTCCCTATTGACAGTAGATTTCTTTTTAGATTAAAACAAAAAAAAAATTGAGCAATGTTTTAAAATAATATGTGCCCACAATGTTCTTATAAATCCCAATGATCTCAATAGACTATTATATTTATATATAAATAAGGAAAAGCCTGATAATTTAAAACTCTCAATTTTATTACTTTTGCTTCTATCCAAGAGGAAGGTGAAGAGTAATCATTTATTCCTTCAACAAACATTGGCTACCTAGTTTCATATACCAGGACCTAGTAGAGTGATTAGGGAGATGACCTAAGGGAGCTGAGCAGTAAGCAAGAAATCCCAAGGAGTGCAGAGTCTGGCTGAAGTGAGAGGAAAGATGAAGCCCCTAATGTAGTACTGTGCCTGGAGGCCTGAGAGCAGACCAAAAGAGTGTAACTAGACCAGCATAGTACAACAGGAGGGAAGTCAAAGCTCTAGTAGCAACCATGGGCAATAGGCTGCTCAAAGGTTCTTCATCTCCACTTTTGGGAAGCTTGGAATTTTTGAAGCTTGGAGCAAGCTATATCCTGCACTTAGCAGCCCCACCTTGCTGATACTGGAGAATAGACAGCATCTGCGACATGAAGCAGTAGTACAGATGAGAAAGACAAACAGAGCAACAGAGGTGGCAAAAAATTGTCAGACTCCAGCTTTTGAAAGAAGGCCAGAGGGGCTGTCTGATGGGAATGAATATGTGGCTTGTGAAACACAAAATGTCAAACTTAGGCTTCCTTGGTCATCCACCGAAGAAGAAGGTTTGGTGGGAAAGAGTTAGTCTAGCTTGAGATACATACAGTTTTAGGCATTATAGTCACCCTTGTGATTCATAGTCATGTATGCCAATATCAAGATTAATTACTTTTCTACTGCTTTGAAGAGATACCACGACCAACGCAACTTATAGAAAGAGCTTATTGGCAGTTTACAGTGTCAGAAGGTGAGTCCATGACCATCCTGGTGAGAAACATGGCAGCAGCCAGATAGGCAAGGTACTAGGGTAGTAGCTGAAAGTTTACATGTTGAGACATCAACCATAAAACAGAGTGGTAACTGGAAATGGGGTGGGTTTTTCAAATTTCAAAGCCAATCCCCAACAAAACAACCCCTCCAACAAGGCAATACCTCCTAATCCTTTGCAAGCATCTCCATCAACTGGGTACCAAACATTCAAATGTGTGAGTCTATCGACCAGGAGTGGCAACAGAAAATGATGGGCATCTAGAGTAAGGAGACACCATGAAGTTCCCCCACCCCTGAGCTGATTGAGCATCAGCATAGACACCAACTCTGCAAATTGTCAGTTGGTTGCAAGGACTCTCTATTAATAAACTCCTCCAAACTAACACGAGTTGGTCTGTTAAACAGACATGAAAGAAACAAAATGTGAGAAATGAGGCAATCCATACGATTAACCAATTTTACATCTGTAAACTAAAGTTAGATTATTCAGAAACCCGTTAAATTACATCCTTACTGCTACACAATCACAAGTACCTTTATCTCTGGCTTAATTGAAAACTAAATCATTTGAATTAGCAATCCTTATTAAAAGAAAAAAAAAAGAGAGAGAACAGTTTCCATTTGTGTCTGTAGCATCTTTGTACAGGTTAAACGTATTCCCAGGAAATTCTAAAACTCAAGGAAGTTCAGACCCATTTCTTACTTGCCCCGATGGTGCTGACTTGAGGCACAGAGCACACATTAAATTCAAAGAGCAACCACTTAGGTTAGCCACATAGGAACAGGCCATTTTACAATTCAAATATGTAACATTAGAAAGGCAATGAATTATGCTAGGGTAAGCATCTTGTTTTTAGAGACAAACTAGAACTGAATTTCATGCCAATTATAGGTGCTCCTTGTGTTACTGTAAGGATTTAGGATTTGGGTTTTTCTTTTCTTTTCATTTAAATAAACTCAAACTAAAAGTTTTCTTTTGAGCATGGAGAAGGATGAATTATAGTACTGTGGGATATGCTAGGCATTGCTTAAAATTAATTTAAACCAGGGGCTGGAGAGATGGCTCAGTGGTTTAAGAGCACGGACTGCTCTTCCACAGGTTCTGAGTTCAATTCTCAGCAACTGCATAGTGGCTAATAACCATCTGTAATGAGATCTGATGCCCTCTTCTGGTGTGTCTGAAGACAGCTACAGTGTGCTTACATATAATCAAAATCAATCAATCAATCAATCAATCAATCTTTGGGCCGGAGTGAGCGGGGCCAGAGCGAGAAGGGGGGAAAAAAAATCATTTAAACCTGTAGAATCTCATATGATTCTGCCTGATTTCCTTTTAGTGGGTGAATATTTTAAAGGTATCAGTTGGTTTTTAGCTTGGAAAGGACTTATGTGACACTCAGATGATGCTATTCTAAATGTGGGTTTTTTTGTTTGTTTTGGGTTTTTTTTGTTTTTGTTTTTGTTTTTTTTTGGTATCTGGATGTCATTAGCATTAATATACAGGTTACCACAGCATTTTGAATAGATGAATTATGAATCAACTCTAAGGTTTCCTAGACTAGATCATTAAAAAAAAAAAAAATGGATTTAACTTCTAGTGTGTTTGGGACCTAAGCAGTCCTGGTACATTATGACTCTTTGGCCAGACATAAAAAGCCTGAATCAGACCCATAAACTTTCAGGTCTCTTGGACATTCAGTACCGTTCCATGACATTTTGATGAGCTTTGTGTAAATGCATCTTGGACACCTAGATTAGATTCGCCAAGATCCACACATGGCTGCACACCACTCAAGGAAATGTGTTTTACTAAAGATATTCCACTAACCCTTCTGTAGTTTAAGAAATTCATAATCTGCATATGCAATGTAAGGTGAGTAACCAAGACTGCCCATGCTTGCTTGGATGTCACCAACCTTTCTATTGGCTTGCACTGGGTGAAGAACTTCCAAACACAGAGTTTAAAGTTCAGTCTCAGTGATTTAGGACAATCTGAACTCCTGATTGTACTATGAAGTACTTTTTAATGGGAAATTAATAAGCATACAATTCTCTGTACTACTTTTCCTATTCCCTTGACTGGCTGGTTAAGGAGAAATGAATGTAGAACAAAAAAACACGTTATAGTAAAAAAAAAAAAAAGTGTAGTTTTTAATATACTTAGTGTAATGGCTATCCTTGTTGTCAACTTGACTGTATCTGGAATTAAATACAATCCAGAATTGGAGGGCTCACCTGTGATCCAGATCTTGAGGCTGAGAGACACAAGTTTCTGACCTGGATTGAATTCCAGGCGACTAAGGCAAAGAGATCTCTGAGTTCAAGGTCAGCCCAGGGTAAAACAAGTCCTAGATCTAGGCGTGGTGGTACATACCTTTAATCTGGGTCACACCTTTTGCTAGAGACCTACATAAGGACATTGGAAGAAGGAAGATTCACTCTTCTTCCCCTGCTTGCATTTACTTGCCTTGTGGGACTGAGCAACTACTAGATCCTAGGACTTCCCATTCACAGCTGACCATTGTTGGGGAGTTGGACTACAGACTGTAAATCATCATAACAAATTCCCTTACTATATAAGACTATCCATAAGTTTTGTGACTCTAGAGAACCCTGAATAATACACTTAGTAAGTTGTCAGAGAAGGCCTCAAAATATCTCTTAAGGAGCCAAAACTACAGAGGGATTTTTCCTAGAAGTGTCCACCAT
The DNA here is from genome assembly GCA_019843965.1 of Rhynchomys soricoides. Lineage (NCBI taxonomy): Eukaryota > Metazoa > Chordata > Mammalia > Rodentia > Muridae > Rhynchomys > Rhynchomys soricoides. The sequence goes on along the minus strand of JADRCH010000005.1, from coordinate 25,896,989 downwards.
GTATCTATCCAGTTACTATACCAAGTAGCAAGAGCTTTGGTTTTTTGTATGCATTCAACATGCCTACAAACATGATTTTTAAAACGTACATATTCTTCTTATTATAATTACGACATTTCCCCCTTCTCTTGTGATTTCAGGAAGCCAACTTTTACCACCAATTTAACTTTTAGTTCACTCCATATACAAACTCACTAGCCAATTCTTTCTAATTTTGTAGTTTTATGGACTTCAGCATTTTCTACTTTGAAACTGAGCCAAGTATTGATGTAGTCAGATCTATGACTCCTCAGCCCACTAGAAATTATAACTATGTGATAAATCTAACGACCCAATTTTCTAAATTGGCAACTTGCACTGAATGTGAGCATCAGTGCTACCTATTTCCAAGTCACCATATATCTGTCTCTTTGCAGTATCCAGCTCCCAGCAATGTCCCCAAGTAGTGCAATAAACCACTGTCCCTTATCTTTTCAAGGCTCTTACATGAAGATAAATATAAACTGCTATGGCTTATATCTAATCAGTACATTGAGAATTTCACAGGGAATTGTCAATATGCATTCTGCCACTATTTTTGTATGTATTTTTGGTATAAAGTTGCTATCATGTGATAAAAATTCTGCTTTGATTCCCATTTTGTACAATTCAAGAATTAAATTATTTGCAGGAAAGTGTGTGTGTGTGTGTGTGTACTTATAACCAATATAATCAGGGGTTTGATTTATTAATATAGTATTTAGACTTAATAATGATGGATCTATCTAAAGTTTTAAATATATAATATTTATTCATAGCACTTTGAACTCCTGTAACCTTCTTGAGTTCCTGACAGTTTATCTATGCTGCTTCTGATTGCTGACCACAGAGATGATTCTTTCCTTATTTGATATAAAAATTATGACTAAAATCTTATCTTCCAACATGCTTACACATCTTATATTGGGAAAATGGATTCTAAATCTACTTTGCTTAGACAGTGGTTCTCAGCTTATAGGTTGGGTTCCCTTTAGAGGTTGAATGACCCATTCACAGGGGTTGTATATCAGATATTCTGCATGTGAGATATTTACATTATGATTCATAACAGTAGCAAAATTATAGTTTTAAAGTAGCATCAAAGTAATTTTATTGTTGGGGCTCACCATAACATGAGGAACTGTACTAAAGGGTCACAGCATTAGGAAGGTTGAGAGCCAGTGGCTTGAAGGAAGTTAGATAGAAAGAGGCTGCTGTTGCTGAGGCTCCATCTCCTGTTTCCAACCTTGTAGAGCTCAAGTTGGAAACTAGTATGGCAGCTGTGTTTACTCACAGCCATTCGCATACTTCTCTACCAAGACCACCATAGCGTATACTCCATTAACAAGAGTCTATAATAAGTTTCTAAATTCTAATGTTACTGTGCAAATGCCTGATGATGGCAGCAATTCACACAATTGCTATTTGTTGCAATGTGCATCCCAAAAGAATTCATATGTTAGTATTCTAGTCTTTTGATGTGACTTTATTTGAAAATAGAGTCCAAGTATAATGAGTTAAGGTAATGTCATATTGCAGCAGCATTGGCCTCAGTATTTTAATTGCTGTTTTTCATTAGACCTAAAGAATAATGAAATTATGGCATGTACTCAAAAGTGGGTACAACTAGAGATAATTAAATAAAATGAACCAGACCCTAAAAGACAAAGGAATGTTTTATCTCATGATTGGAATATATATACACATATATGGATATCAATATAGATGCAGTGGTGTGTGTGTGTGTGTGTGTGTGTGTGTGTGTATGTGTAGGCCACAACTATGGGTGTTAAGATGGAAGCAGCTAGGAGGTGTAATGATCATGGGTGTGGAGAGTGGGGATGGGGAGCTAAACAACAAGTATAATTACACATATGTATGAAAAGTCATAATAAAACCAACTACTTTGTATAAGAATAAACAAATAAATAAGAAATAAATGGATTTGGGAGAGGGAACATATAGGAGGCTCTGATGAGTCCATTCTGCAGATTTAGATAAAGATACTTCTAGAAAATAGTATGTGAGCTAGAATGAAAAGCAGAAGACCAAGGAGCTAAAGAAAGGTATGTGTTCTAGGTAAAAGGAGAGGAAGAAACGTTGAAACACCATAGAATTATTATCCAAATTATGTGCAGAATTCAAGGAGGGTCTGGGGCCGGGGAGGAATGGAACAAGCAGTGAGCTGATCCTGGGGAGCCATGTTTGTCACAGAACAGAGCTGCGATGTGTGAGAAGTGGATGAATAGATGTAAGCAAAACCAGGAGGGTTGTAACAGAGGACGGATGTCCTAACTTGTAGCAGGAAGTTGGTGGCTTGGTGTAAAGCAGTACCTGTACATATGGGCAATGATGGGAGATGGATGAAGAACTCTACCAGTGAAATTGATATAACATGAGCATTGGTTTCAATGGAAGATAAAGGGAGAAATAAATTCAAAAGAATTACCATATTTCTTGTTAATGGAAATGTGAAGAATGTGACGTCATTCATTAAGAGAAAAAGAAGGAGGTAGAATACTGTTGAAAGTGTTGAGAAGGTGCTGGAGACTGGGAAGCAGCCCTAGACCGCTGAGTATAGAAATTCTCTCTCTCTTTCTCTCTCTCTATGTGTGTGTGTGTGTGTGTGTGTGTGTGTGTGTGTGTGTGTAATGCAAGCCTGGGGTTCAGATAATGGGTATAAAACATTGGTGACCATTGCATTGGCAGCACAGGCACAGACATGATTAAGAACCAGTTTAGAGGTAAAGTGCTTGCCTAGCATATGCTAAGCTCAGATTTTCATCCACAGCATTGCAAACAATGAGAAGCAGATTCTCAGGGCTGTACATCACAGCCCCTGGCAGACTCTCTGAAGAGCATTAAGGGCATGACCTCACTCCCTAGTAATTCAGACTCAAATGATCTAGCACAGGGAGAGGACAGCTACATTTTTCCAAGCTTTGTGGGTGACTTTAATGTATGGCCACACTTGAGCACTATGGGATGCTGAATAAGAATAGAAAGGCCTAAGAACAAAGCCCAGATGGCTGTCTATTCAGGAGCATGCAAAAGCTCAAGAACTTCAAAGGATCAAGAATGCAGAGCCTGGAGCCCTATAGGGGTATGTGAGGGGGGTTTCTGCTTAAATCAGGGTAGGGGTGGGTAGACAGGGTGTATGGATAAAGAAGAAAGAGCAGCCAATGCCCTTCAAATGCAGAGAATAATGGAATCAGGATGAAAAGGGGTTCTTCAGGTTTAGCCCTAAAAATGTCTGTATCTTGTCGGGAGGACAATTCAAAGTTCACAGTCAGAGCAAAAAATTCCGTTGACTGCGAAGAGGAGGAAAGATGAAGCCTTAGAGAAAGGGGGGAGCCAGAAAAATGTTGCTTTATGTTTGATTTTTCTCCTTTTATTAATGGGGCGCTTTATGGATATGTAAGAACCAATATTAAACTGAGTACATAGGGGAGTGGTGGGCCAAGGCCAAGTCAGCGGAAAGGGTAGAAAGGGAGGGGTTAAGGCACAGATTTGGGACAGGACATTTAATGGGGAAAAGGGCATGAGAAAAGATAGAAGAACAATGGTTTCTGGTGACACCGAGACGCCCTCCAGTTGAGACCGAAGATCACAAACAGACTTTTGCACCCCCCCTGAAAATTCTGAGGTAAAATAGGGAAATTACAAGGAAAATAAAATCTGCTTTGCAATTTCTCTCTCTGAGTGCAGAAGGGCAGTGGGTGCTTCAGAGAGAGCAGCAGAAGTATCCAACAGCTGGAGCCTGCGGGTAATGAGAGGGGGTGGAAGGAGAAGGCTCTACCTTGAGTGTGTGAGACAGTTTGCGATCCCAGCACCAACTGGGGACGGTTGGGACTGAAGAGAAGATCCTGAGTTAGGAGACAGAGGTGAGTAACAAAAGCAGATCAGAAGTCAAGGGTAGTGCATTTAAGGAACATGACGAAAAGGAAGAGGAGGAAGCAAGGCAGGTTCTCATCCATCATGCACTGTGAGGAGCAGCTGTGAGTTATGTAATCTCTGCATGCACACACAGGCCAAGAGAAATCAAGACCTCTGTGGAAACAACCATAGCATGAATCCTTTTAAGAGTTGAGGACTTGCCTTTAATCCCAGCACTTGAGAGGCAGAGACAGGCGGATTTCTGAGTTCAAGGCCAGCCTGGTCTACAGAGTGAGTTCCAGGACAGCCAGGGCTATACAGAGAGACCCTGTCTCGAAAAACCAAAAAAAAGAGTTGAGGACTACTCCACATGGCTTGGTTGGTGCCTGTTTTGATTAACCAGGTTCTAGAACCACTCAAGATGGCAAATTAGAGGGATGCTTTTGTTTTTAAGGCTTGTGCCCATTTAAAAAAAATTAAAGGAGGCAAAGGGTTAACCAACTATCCACCAAGGAGAAATAGCAAGCCCTTGAGTATCTTGTGATTTCTCCTTAACAGTGAATTAAGCCAGGGTAGCATTGGTAGATTTCTTTGTTTTCTATTCACGTTTGTTCATTCCTGAGACAAGATCCTGTTATGTTACCCAGACTGGCTTCAGTTTCTGGATCCTCCTGAGTGCTATAAGTATGGGCTGCCATGTTCTACAACCTTCTGTTTTATGTGAAGATAGGGCAACTTCCTTCACCTTCATTTCTTTACTTTGTGCCTAAGACTTGGGGTTCAAACACATCCCCACTCTGATTATGCAATCTCAGTCATGCACCTCACTCAAGTCTGCAAAATGGATCCTCTCATTTCAAGTTGCTGCCTTGAATTTTGGGTTTATATAGCCCTCCCCTTGATAGTATTCAGTTACCCTCCAATACAAAGAAATCAGAGGACTTGGTAAAATCCCTTCAAGAAGTGATGATTTAGCATTAGTATTTGCTTCACATATAAGTGCTCAAAATTAAAAATATCCTTCCTATTGCCTATAGTGAGTGTCTTCATAGGGAATCCACAGGGTGGGAATCCAGTGAGTTCAACTAGTCACCATGGTTACATCAGCATATCTGGATTATACATTTTCATAGAATTTCACCAGTTGAAAGCTTTTAATAAGATCAGGAAGCAAACCAGGCATGCATATCAATGAAAGCTGTGAAATATGACTAGGACTTCACCATCACCCTGGCAATTCCTAGTAGTTTCTCACTGGTTAATTCTAAGGAACCGTTTTCTCTTTATTCTTTTTCCTGCAGTAATCTAGTTCAGGGTTTTCAAAGAAGTCAGGAGTAACAGAATATCTTGGTTTCTAACAAAGGGCTCCACAATGTTGTCCTATTAGCCCTAGCTCTTAATTTATCAAGAGTTCTTGGTACTCAAGTGTCCAAATTATACTACTTGATCTTCATCTTTGAATGATCAATGAATCAGTAAAGAATAAGAATATCCATTGCTAAATCAGGGCATATAAGAGTGGAAGGCAAGCTAAGAACAAGAGCAAATAAGACCTTTTGTGGTTAACAGATAAATATAATCAAACAAACAGACTTCAGAGCAGGGGAATCATGGACTAAACTTGTAACCTTTCCCACTTCAAAATTTTTCTTATTAAAAGTAACAAATGGGGATGGTTGCTCACCATATATTTAGGTGATAAGACAAATAAAGAATAATAAATGTTGTCCGATGTTGGCCTTTCACTTTAGGGATTCCAATATGATGTTAGGAATTGATAGAGACAGATACCAGATGACAGGATACTAAGAGATTTATCATTTGATTTATGATGAACTGCCAGGAAAAAAAAAAAAATGAAGAAATCTGCATGTGATTGCAGAGTTAGAAAATTCCTGAGAATAAAACCATAAAATTGGCTGTGTGCTGAACTGCTTTTGATGGTTGTCTCAGCAAACAGAGGCCATATCATTCTAGGTGTCAGTCAGATTGGATACTTGTTTGTTGCGTAGTAGATGCAAAAATGAAGAAAGGTGCACGTGACCAGATTTGAATCACAGTTTTGACGCCCTCCCTCATCCCTCACTTCTGGAACCTCACAGAGTCACAGTACCCTCCTCTTCTCAGGAAGTTTAAAAAGCTGTCGGGAAAAGTGGAGAGCTTGCGAGTCTCACACGTTTGGGTAAAGAACATTTTTCTTTCTTTCTTTTTTTAAATGAACTCTTTTGCACAGGAAAGGACCATTGTGACCAGTGTTACAGAGACGGATCATTAATGAGGAAAGAAATAGCCTAAAAATATCCGAGGCAGAAAGTAATTTTTAAAAGGGTAAAAGAAAAGTTGGATAGAAAGGTAAAGGAAAGCCAGCAGTGGTGGCGCACGCCTTTAATCCCAGCGCTTGGGAGGCAGACACAGGCTGATTTGTATAAATTCAAGGCCAGCTTAGTCTATCTAGATAATTCCAGGACAGCCAAGGCTACACAGAGAAACTCTGTCTGAAACAAACAGAAAGGAAGAAAGGACGGAATGAAGGAAGGAAGGGAGGAAGGGAGAGAGAGAGAGAGAGAGAGAGAGAGAGAGAGAGAGAGAGAGAAGCAAACATAGAATCATTTAATTTCAGAAAGAGAAACTTATTTCTCTGAAGTATAGGAAAAGGAAAGAAAATAAGCAGCGATTCTAGATGGAAGATGTGTAGACAATTCTTAAGGTACATCTGTGGTACATTTACTATGGGAAATATGTAAACACAGAGGAATGGGGTGGGAGGGGAGGGAGGGAGAGTGGAGGGAGAGCGAAGGAGAGGAAAGGAGAGAAAGAAGAAATAGGGACAACAGATCATAATGTAAACAATATAGTGAAGACAAAATGATGGCATAGTTATAATGTACTCTGCCTGGCATATATCACTCTATAAATACCCAGAAATGCTTGCTGATTCTCGTATTCTTGTCATTATTATTTTGTGTTAGCATACAATGTTACAAAGCTGTCAACTTAAAAAGAGGAAATTGTGATATGTTGTTGAATAATAGTATGCAGAGACACAAATCTTCTACAAAGGCACACAGCATTATTCTCTGCACTTTGTCCACCCCTTTCTCTAATAAAGCTTAGAAGACAACAATGGGAGCTGAGGTTTTAAAAGTTCAGAGCTTCAAGTTCCTCGGGTTTATTTATTCTCAAAATGGCGCATACAAAATTGAGGTGCTTTAGATAGTATAAGTGGTAAGTAAATAATGAATTTAGTAAAAAAAAAAAAAACAGAGAGAGAGAGAGAAAGAAAGAAAGAAAAACAAGAGAGAGAGAGAGAGAGAGAGAGAGAGAGAGAGAGAGAGAATTGTGAATGTTTTAAGCTTCACTCTTGGGAGACAGGACAACAGAACTGCCAGAGCTGTGAAGCACATGCTCAAGCCTTTCTCTCACCAAAGTGGAGAGGACGGGACCCTGAAGAAACTGACACTATGATTAAGGTTGTTGCTAGCAGCCGTAGTAGGAGCTGGGGCAGGAGGGGAAAGAGTGGCCCATGTGTGAGGCAGTGTTCTTTAGTACTGGGCAGAACAGTACCTGAGTCACAGGAGGGGTCAGGGCCTCATAGAAAAAATTGGAGCAGAAGAAACTAAGCTAAATTATAATAAGAAAAAGAATGTTCTGTCCTTTGACAATTTTAAAGCATTCCTTGAAAAAAAAAAACAAACGTTTCTGAACTTACAATTAGGGACATAATTAGTGTGCTTATTTAATAAGGTAATACTTATTTTTCCCATAAAAAGCTTAACAAGTTGATGTTGCATTTCACAACGCTCAATACAGATGAAATACATAAGGTATAAGGCCGGAAAGTGTTTTATCTCAGACAGTGATCGTAAGGATGCAGAATCAAAAGTTGGACAGAAAGACCGAGGAGATGTGGTGATCACAGTGATTTAGTTAAATCTACTAACTTCCCAGCCTCAACGTCAGAGCAATGGTGCATTGGCCATGGTTCAAATCTATAGTTCCTGGCTCAGGAGCCACAGATCTCCTGTTGACTGTGAGTTGGGTTGATGATCAATTTCAGGCTAATGACTTTAATCATTACAAGTGCTCTCTCAGGGGACATTGAACTGTTAGGAGGCCTGCGTATTAACAGCGTGACTGTTTGAGATTTGGCAGGGAAAGGCAGGGATGGAAGAATGAGAAGACAGAGAAGAAGATGGAAGAGCCTGGAGACAGGAAGCGGGGCGTGCAGCACTGTCTCTGAGCACGGCAAGGATGTACACATTTCAACAGCAGCTGTGATTGCTTGCACAGGGTGTACGCAGGTCTGAACCTGTAAACATTTGGTCACATATGGGGAAGGGGCTGAAGGAGCTCAGTTCTTCCCAAATCACTATTGGGAGAGAGGAAGGGTTGGATCAGTGGATAGCTTATACACTGTTCCTACAGGAATGGCTTTGGCTACATTCAATGAGCCACGAAGAAAAAAAACCAAAAAGACATAAAAGTGGCATGGGGACCTTCTGAGAGGAGAAAACAGTCAGTGCGAATGGGAGAGGGGAAGAAGGAGGGAGGAATGAGTATGACCAGAATATGTTATAAAATATGTATAAAATTGTCAATGAATAAGTTAATTATAAAAAATAAAGAATTCTGCAGCTAGTACGGAACGTTGAGAGGTCTTCTGCCTTCAGCCTGAATGACAATTAGTGACCAGATTATGACATGGAAAGAAGGGGTTCTGCGATTAATTAGTTACACCAAAATGGGGTGCTACTTGAGTTAGGTCTCTAAATGCAGAATGTTTCCTGTGGTTGGATACAGAAGAGGGATTCTGAGCCATGAGGACGATGGGAGAAGACATTCTGTATTGCTGAGATGGAGTGAGCAATGGTGGGAGGGGCTTAGAGCTACCTTTTAAGAAGAAAGGAGGATACAGGCAACAGCTAAGAAGGAAACAGGAAATACCATCACATAACTGCAACAGAAAGCAAGTCCTTAACTGGCAGAAATGATTTTGGCATAGAATCTTGAGCTCCAGAGCTTATTTGGTCAATGCTTTCAGCATTACGATTAAGTGAGCAGATAGCCAAGCCCTGCCACTTTGAGGTCTCTGCCTAAGGAACTGTAAGATTAAAGGTTCAAGAGAAAGAAGGTCTGAGTTTCTAAATTTGTAACACTTTTAAAATTCAGCAATGTAAACTTATCATCCAAAGGCGTTTGCACAGTTTAATGCAATAGCCTTCATTTCTTCAGATTAAAGAACGAGGGAAGGGGAAGAGAAGAGGAAGGGAGAGAGGAAAGGAGAGAGAGAGAGAGAGAGAGAGAGAGAATACAAAGAAAGCTGGGGCGATAAGTCAGTAGGTGAAGAGCTTGATCAAATGTGTAAAACTCACATAAACCTAGCACAGTGTCATGTATATCTGTGACGCCAGGCAGAACTAGAGGAATCCCTACAGGTTTGCCAGCCGTTTGGTGTTTGGTGTATTCAGAAGTAAATGACCAAAAGGTAGAACCCAGCTTAAAGATTTTGGAAGGTGAAGACTAACAATGGGCACTGTCCTTTCAACTCTATGCACAAAGAACAGCATGTGCACACCTATACACATGTATGAATGAATGCATGCACACACACACACACAAACACACACATACATACATGCAAAAGCAAACACACATATGCAACATACATACAAAAAGGAGTATTACATACCTTTGAACACCAATTTGTCAATTTTCCTCTGGTCAATAAATTTATGCAATGGAAGGAATGTCAAATAGGAGAGATCAGGATAAATAATTATTACATATTTGAATGTTAAGACTTATAAATAATAATAACCATAAATCTTGATCAAAGTTTGACTTTTAAAAAAGGCTTAAATAGGTACCAATACTAACAATGATTTGTTCACTTGATAATTGTAAAACACAAGATGCTAATATTTTAGAGAACATTCTGTTTTAAAAATCAGTAGATTGCTGGATTATTCATAGAATCTCCATCGCATCCCACACTAATCACTGCTGATCATGTAGAATCTCTTAGCCATTAAAGTTATGAAAGGTTGTTTTTGTTTGTTTGTTTTTAAATTTTGGATTTTATTAAGTGACAGGTGAGCTCTGGAAAACTCAATGAAATGAGCTTCCTATACCTCAAACATTTCAACCAAAGTCAATAACAGAGTTAGGTAGTTTAAACAGAGGTCTTTAGTCATGGTGATGATTTCACGCACACCCACACACACAAACACACTCTCACACACAAACACATGTCAAACATCAAATTGTACATGTTGGATGCACACAATTTATATATGTCAATTATATGCCAATGAAGCTAAACCTTAAATAGCCTTGCTAACAATATGTGTAATCATCAGTTCTTTGTTTAGTATTCATGGCATTACAGGATGAATAAATAAATAGCTCAATTTAATTTGAGAGTCAATGGAGAGTCTATGATATAGTGTTGGTTAAGCTGATGGCAAGCTTTGTAGGTTGCCCCCCTAATAAGAACATAAAGTTTTTTCCCCTAAAAAATAAAATAAAATAAAAACCTGTAAGCTAAAATAAAACACATGAAGCACTACCACTTTAATGATGCAAAGATAAGAATTGTTTTCTTATCCTTCCAGTGGTTAAAAAAATATTAAGCTCTAAATCATGTCATGAGTTATTTGCAGTGTGAGAATAGAGTCAATATTTTGATTAAATGCATTAAGGTAATAACTTTAATGAGCAGTGAGCTTAAATACTAAGACAGATTGACAAACAGAGGCATCTCAAGACCCTGGGATATATATGCTTTTCCTGCTTCCCATGTTTCAAACGTTAATAAAATATTTAATCTCTATCTTAAGAACTATTCCTGGTATATATGCTCTTTCTTTGCCTTGTGACAATTCTCAAATGATAACTTCTATTTCTTTTGAAAAGTGGCTCAGTAGATCCAGCAGGAAGTCTTGAATTTTGTATACAATTAATCTTCTACTCTTCCCTTACTTATCCCCTAAGGACAAATCTTCTCTGCAACCCAAATCAGGCAGTAAAGACTCATTTATGGAACAATGGAGACACTAGCTCTCCATTGACAGTAGTCAAAGGCAAATGGCCTGGACTCATTTAAGGCAAGCAGTTATAATCAATCTCTCTGGCTAGAAGGAATGATGGTGAGACTTAAATGCATGGATTTTAGTCTAGGAATGAATACCCAGGAACCATCTATTCTTATCAGAAAAGTCACTGAGCCTGTGATAATGACACTGTGCAGCTGTTCAACAAATATTAAGGTAACAGTAACAGAGGATTCTTCTGCAAAGGACTTGGGACCTTTGATATTCTTTTTTCAAAACAGACATATTCTGAGTTTACTACTGTATGAGTTATGAGTTCCATCCCTTGTTGCTGTGACCAAACACCTATAAATAAGCAAAGAGCTAAGGGTTTATTTGGATCCTGGTTTAAGGGTGTAGTCTAACACTAGTGAAGGTGTAGTGTAGAGTGGCTCCTGGTGGCCATACAAAGTTTCTTACGTCTGGGCAAATCAGGAAGCAGAGAGAGATGAATTCTCTTTCTTTTTCTTTTATTGAGTCATAGACCCTGCCCATGGGAAGGTGCTGGGTACTCTTTCCTAGTTCAGTAGGTCCTCTCTGGGAGCATCTTCAAAGACACACCCAAAGATTTGCCTTAATAAGGTCCTAAGAATTTCTGAATCCAGTCAACATGTCAACCAAATAAACCATCACCACTACTGCAGATATTTTATATTTTGTTCTTAGCAAATCCTTGGAATTTGTGTAAGCAATAAGGTTTCAATACTACTTCCTAATTGCATTATGAGTTAATTACACACTCATATGCCCTTTACTTAGCAGATAATATTAATGAGCCCATCATTAGAAATATGGTTCAGGATCTGGTAATATACTTTGATGGCATTCTGTTTTCTGAAGCATCGTTTTTTGTTTTTATATGCAGCCATAAGGCTTTTGATTCATAGTCATAATTTTTACCACCAACCAGAAGAGATAGCTAGAAGCATTAGGCTACTTTCTGAACACAGAGTTCCCACAATGCTGGTGGACCTAAGCTAGGGCCTGAAATTGATGATGAAAATTCAGGTGATTTCTGAAGTGATGGAGCCACTGCTGAAACACACATATCTGTTGTCTCCATGCTTGCCTTGCCTGCATCCATAGCCATGTGGTACCTGGAAATCAGAAACAATCCAGTCCTGCCCTAACAAATTTTGCTTCTTATGGAGTACCTTAGTCGACGATCACAGCAACTTTTATATGGAAAGAATTTAATTGGGACTGGCTTACAGTTCAGAGGTTTAGCTCACTGTCATCACAGGAGGGAGTACGGCAGCATGCAGACAGATATGTGCTGGAGAAGAGCTGAGAGTTCTACATCTGGATTCACATGCAGCAGGCAGAGAGAAGCAATAGGCCTGGCTTCAGCTTTGAAACCTCAAAGCCCACTCCCACTGCTTCCAACAAGGCCACAAGACAGACCTCACTCCTAATGTATCTCAGGCAGTATCACTCCCTGATGCATTCAAATATATGAACCTGTGGTGGCCATTCTTATTCAAATCAACACATGAAGCCCATCTTAATTTGCGTGAAACAGAATCTTCAGATGAAAAAAAATATACCTGCCATTTATTTATCTAAATAGCAAAGAGTTAAAGTAAAACATAGCTGTTGCAGTATCTACAGTAATTATGCGAATCACATTTTAAAGACAACCTCTTTGTAATATTTAAAAGTTTAAATCTCTATTTTTAATTCAATAACTGTAGAAAGTTCTGGTTTTAGTTGCTTTCTAGGATCAGAAAGGCAAAAGCGAGTAGGGTCTGTTTAGTTGCATCAGAGAGGAGAATGCAGGGCATGGCTGTGGCATTAAATCAGGGAGGTTAGGTTACACTGAGATTTTTCTGATATGACTCTTCCTCATGTCCAGCAGGTTCCAATACAATTTTTTTATAAGAGCAAAACTGTCCTGTAGTGTATCTGCCCAATTCTCGAGCCACTAGGCTCTGTGAACACTAAATTTAATTTCTTTGATATGAGGCTAGTGGCTACCAATTTAGATGAAGAACAAGACTTTAAAAGTAACTACAGCACCCACCATGGATTGAGTACTAATCTCGAGCCAGGCAGTATTACCAGGCTTTTATTTCATGCACATAGTTATGGAGGATCTATTTTATTCCACACTCTGCAATATCTAAGACAGAAAGTCTATGGCAGGTACATAAGGTAGAGCTTTCAGAGTAGAGGGTGAGTTAGAGAAGGAAGAACTAAATAAAGTTGTAGTTTTCTTTTATGAACTTAGACATATTTATGTAGGGTAAAGGATTGTAGGAAGGGGCAGGAGTCTCTTCAATATATGTAGTTAAGCAAAATTTGTCTACAAAAACACGGCATTTGAGTCAAGTTATAAACTGAATTGTATCATCCTGTGAACATTTTTCTGTTGACGTTTTCATCTTTTAGAAACACAGAATGTGACCTTATTTGGGAATGGGACTTTTATAGATTTATTTAATTAGAATGCACTCATATTAGAATAGGGTGAGGCTTACTCTTTTGCCATTTGTGTCCTGACTTTGGGGGTAGGGAAACTGGAAGATGTCTGCAGGGGAAGACTAAATAAAAACACAGGAGAAATCCCTTCACCACTCACCACAGTTGGAGCAGATCCTCTTGCATAGGTCCTAACCCCCTCACCGTTACTTTGTCTCAAATCTCAGTTCTAGCAGGTACCTCATGCTAACCCCCAAGGGCAGCTCTTCCCAGGACAGCAATTAGGCTAAAGGCAGACCTCCATCTCTCCTACTGCTCCTGATATCCAGTTCTGCCTGTATCATTTCCAGCAATGAAGCAGGAAACCTGCGGTGGCCTCCCTTTCCTCTATGATCCCATCCTCAACTGATCACAAAGATCTCTTCCAAACTTCCTTCCCTCAACTCATTCCAGTCTCTCAGTCTCCCACACCAACTGACATTCCATGGGAAAACAACAGCTGAGCAGGCCAGGAAAACAGCCATCACATTCTCCAAAATCCAAAGAGAATACAGAAATTAAGAAACAAACTACCTACCTAAGAAAGACAAATCAAGAAATCATCACCTAGACATATAATCATCCCAAACCCAGATACCTAGATACTAGCAATCAATAACACACAGGGCAATATGTCTCCACTAGAGTTCAGCTATCCTTCCACAGCACCCACAAACACCTTAAAATCAATTATATGGAGACGGTAGAGGTCCTTAACAAGGAAATTAATAAATCTCTTAAAGAAACCCAGGAACCTACCCCCCAAGTAAGAAATAAAAAAATGTCTTAAAGAAATCCAAGAGAAGCCGGGCAGTAGTGGCACAGGCCTTTAATCTCAACACTTGGAGGCAGAGGCAGGCGGATTTCTGAGTTCGAGGCCAGCCTGGTCTACAGAGTGAGTTCCAGGACAGCCAGGGCTACACAGAGAAACCCTGTGTCAAAAAAAAAAAAAAAAAAAAAAAAGAAGAAAGAAAAAGAAAGGAAGAAAGAAATCCAAGAGAACACAAAAGAAGCAGTTTAAGGAAACAAATAAAACTGTTCAAGACATAGAAATAGAATGAATAAAGAAAACATAAACAGGGAATTCTAGAAATGAAAAATTTAAGATCTTGGACAGGAACCACAGAGGCAAGAGTCATCAAGAGAATACAAACAATGAAAGAGAGAATCTCAGGCATTGAAGATACCATAGAAGAAGTGAATACATCAGTCAAAGAAAATTAATAATAATAATAATAATAATAATAATAAATCTGACAGAAAAACCTCCAGGAAATCTGGGACGCTATGACGAGACACAACCTGAGAATAATACTTATAGAGAAGAAAGAAGAAACCCAGTTCAAAGGCCCCAAAAATGTCTTCAATAAAATTATCAAAGAATAATTTCCTAACACAAAAAAGGAGGTACCTATAAAGGTACAAGAAGCATACATAACATCTAATAGAGTGTATCAGAAAAAATCTTTTTGCTATATAATATTCAAAACACTAAACATACAAAACAAAGAAAGATTATTAAAAGCTTCAAGGGGAAAAGGCCAAGTAACATACAAAGGCAGGCCTATTAGAATTACACCTGGTTTTCAGTGGAAACTGTAAAAGCCAGAAGAGTCTGGGCAGATGGGCTGCAGACTCAAGATCCCAATAATGCTTGCCCAGACTACTATACCCAGAAAAATTTTCAGTCACCATAGATGAAGAAAATAAAATCTCATGATAACATCAAATTTCAACAATATCTATCTAAAAACTCAGCCCCAAAGAAGGTGCTAGAAGGAAAACTTCAACCAAAAAGGTTAACTACATGCATGATATCTTTCAATATGTTTCAATATCAATAGTCTCAATTCCTCAATAAAAAGACACAGACTAACATACTGAATGTAAAAACAGAATACACTCTTCTGATGCATCCAAGAAACACACTTTGACATCAAGGATAGACATAATTTTAGAGTAAAGAGTTGAAAGAAGATTTTTCAAGCAACTAGAACTAAAAAATAATCTGCAAAATAGACTTCAAACCAAAATTAATCAAAAGAGATGGAGTAAGATTCTCATCAAAAGAAAAATACACTGAGATAATTTAATTCTTAAGCCCCAGACGCAAGTGCACCTGTGTGTAAAAGAAACATTATTAAAGTTTAAATCACACATAGAATCTCACACATTAATAGTAGGGGACAGACTTTAATACCCACTTTCACCAATGGCCAGGTCATACAGACAAAAACTAAACAGAAAAAATACTGGACCTACCTGTGAAGGCTTGATGCCCCAGATTAGGGGAATGCTAGGGCAGTGAGACAGGAGCGGGTGGGCATATGGGGAAGCACCCTCATAGAAGCATGGGGGAGGGGGTTGGATAGTGGTTTTGTGTAGGAGAAACTGGGAAGGGGAATAACATTTGAAATGTAAACAAAAAAATATCCAATAAAAATGAAAAGAAAATACTGGACCTAGCAAATCTTATAAAATTTAGAGAACATTTCAGTTATAACCAAAGCAATATGTTTTCTTCTTTGTACCTCATGAAATTTTCTCCAAAATTGACCATGAACTCAGACACAAAGCAAGTCTCAACCCATACAAGAAAATTGAAATTACTCATATCCTATCAGCCCATCACAGATTAAAGCTGGATATCAACCATGACAAACAACAGAAAGCTCATAAACTCATGGAAACTGATCAGTGCTTTATCAAATGAAAAATAGATCAGAATGAAATCGCAGATTTCTAGAACAAAATGAAAATGAATATGCAGCAGACCCAAAATTATAGTACAAATGAAAGCAGTGCTAAGAGGAAAGATTATAGCACTAAATACCTACATAAAAATTTTTGGAGACATCTCATACTAGTGTCTTAACAGCACACCTGACAGCTCTAGAACAAAAAGAAGTAGTCACACACAAGAAGAGAAGACAGCAAGAGATAATCAAACTCAAGACTGAAATATATAAAAGAAACAAAGAGAACAATACAAAGAATCAATGAAACAGAGAGTTGGTTATTTGAGAAAACCAACAAGATTGACAATCTCTTATCATACCTAAATAAAATACACAGAACTTCCAAATTAACAAAAGAAATAGAAACAAAAAGAAGGACATAGTTACAGACACCAAGCAAATCTAGAGAACTGTACCAACATACTTTTAACACTTGGATTCCACCAAATCGGAAAATCTAAACGAAATGGATAGTTTTGTTCAATGGGTTACCACTTACCAAAGTTAAATCAAGGTCAGATAAACAATTCAAATAGACCCATAATCCCTAGTGAAATAGAAGCAGTCATAAAAGTCTCCCAACGGAAAAAAAAAAAAAAAAGAACCAAGGTCAGACAGTTTTAATGCAGAATTCTACCAGACATTCAAGGAAGAGTTAATGCCAACACTCTCCAAGTTATTCTAGAAAAAAGAAACAGAAGGAACACTGCCTAATTAATTTTATGAGGCCACAGTCATCCTGATACTCAAACCACATAAAGACTCAACAAAGAAAGAGAATTACAGACCAATTTTCCTTATTAACACCATGCAAAAATACTCAATAAAATAGCAAACTGAATCCCAGATCACATAAGATCATGAAGACTTTATCCCAGATATGCAGGGATGGTTCAGTATATAAAAACCAGTAAATGTAATCCAACATATAAACAAACTGAAAGAGAGAAAAAAAAAAAAAGCACGTAATGATGTCATTAGGTTCAGAAAAGGCCATTGACAAAATTCCACACCCCTTCATGACAAAACTCCTGGAGAGATCAGGGATACAAGGAACATACCGAACTATAGTAAAGGCAATATACAGCAAGCCTATGGCCAACATCAAATTAAAGGGAGAGCAGCTCAAAGCAATTCCACTAGAATCAGTAACAAGACAAGGCTGTCTATTCTTTTCACTGCTATTCCATATAGTACTTGAAATTTTAGCTAAAAGAGTAAGACAACTAAAGGAGACTAAGGGAATACAAATGGGAAAGGAAGAAATCAAAGTATTATTAAGTAATGGAATCAAATTGAAGACTCAGACTTAAATCCACACACATATGGACACCTGATTTCTGATAAAGAAGCCAGAAATACACACTGGGGAAAAAAGGTAGCATTTTCATCAGATGGTGCTGGTCAAACTGGATGTAGAAGAATGCAAATAGAACCATATCTATCACCCTGCCCAAAACCCAAGTTCAAGTGCATCAAAAACCTGAATATAAACCAGAATCACTGAACCTAATGTAAGAGAAAGTGGGAAAGAACCTTGAATGCATTGGCCCAGGAGAGAATTTTTTGAACAGAGCACTGATAGTGTAGACACTAAGGTAAACAATAAATAAATGAGACCTCATGAAACTAAAAAATTTCCACAAGGCAAAGTAAGGACAGTGTCAATCAGTCACAGCCGCAGCCTACAAAATGGAAAAATATTTTCACCAACTCTATATCTGATACAGGACTAATATCCAAAATATATGAAGAGCTCAAGAAACAAGATATCAAGAATTATAATCCAATTATAAAATGGGGTACAGATATAAACTGAATTCTCAATAGAGAAATCTCAAATGGCTGAGAAACACAGAAGTGTTCAGCATCCTTAGCCATCAGGGAAATGCAAATTAAAACTACTCTGAGATTCCACCTTACGCTGGTCCGAATGATCAGTAACACAAGTGACAGCTCATGCTGGTAAGGATGTGGAGCAAGGGGAAAATTCTCCCTCTATTGGTGGGAGAACAAACTTGTACACCCATTATGGAAATCAATATGGCAGAAAATTGGGAATAGATCTAACTCAAGACTTCTGCTATACCACTCTTGGGCATGTACCCAAAGGATGCTCCATTATACTAGAAGGACACTTGTTCAACAATGTTCATTGGTGGCTTTATTCATAAGAGCCAGAAAATTGAAACAACCTAGATGTACTTCAACAAAAGAATGGGTAGAGTTTCTAAAAAATGACACTATGTAATTTGCAGGCAAATAGGTGGAACTAGAAAAAGATCCTCTTGAGTAACCCAGACACAGAAAGACAAATAAGGTATGGATTCACTTACAAGTGGATACTAACCAGTAAGTAAATCCATAGACCCAGAGAGGTTAAGAAAAGAGGAGGTGTCTTTGGAAGATGCATGGGTCTCCCTGGGAAGGGATGCTAGAGTAGATTTTATAGGTGGACTGGAGCATGTGGGGATGGGAACAGAAGGGATTAGGAGGCAGGTAAGATGGGTTGGAGAGAGAATGCAGGCAGAGAAAGCGGGAATTGGGAGGCATGGGGGGTGTAGAAAACTAGTGAAGTGGAAACTTTCTAGAATCTATGAAGGTGATCCTAAGGAGGACTCCTAGTAATGGGGGTACAGAAGCTCAAATGCCATCTCATGTAGTCAGACAAGGTTTCCAGTGGCTAGACTAGGCTGTATTCAATTGCATAGTTGGCCAAGGTAGTCTCGTGGAAATCCCCAAACAATCCAGGCTGATGCTAAGACAAAGGGTTGTTCTCTACAAACTGACAGCAGGGCCCCGTTGCGAAGAACAATATCTATAGAGCTTATTGAACACAGAGAAGTCTAGCCAGTGCCCACATGGAGCTTTTGTGCCTACATTTTAGTCTCTTTGGTGTGGGGAATGTAGTTTTCAGGTTACTAGAAGAGAAATGTAGACACAAACCCATCCACAAAATCTTTGATCTACAATCTATCCTGGTTGCAAAATACACTGGGGGCATGGTGGAAAAGAACTTGTGGAAGTAGCCAACCAATGTCTGATTTGACTTAAGGCCAACTCCATGAGAAGAAAGTGACATTGTGTAGGTACCCAAGAACCAGAGACTAGATAGCCCAGAGACCTGTGGTAAAACCAAATGTGACTGGTCTTAAAAAATCAATAAAATAAATCCTAATGATATTTTAGTATAGTCATAGATCAGTGTCTTATCCAGTCATCATCAGATGCTTCCTTTAGCAGCAGATGGGAACAGATGCAGAGACCTACAACCAGACAATAACTTAGAGAAAGAATCTAAGTTGGAGGTCTTCATCAAATCCCTTGCTTCAGAGCTCAGGAAATCCTGTGGAAGAGGTGGCAAAAAGATTGTAAGAGCCAGAGGTGGTGGAGAATAAGGTTGTTTGAATCACCTAAGCAAGGCACATGTGAGCTCATAGAGACTGAAGCAGAAAGCACAGCATTTACACTACACGGTACTTCACCAGGTCATTACATATGCATACATATACATCATATGCACGTAAACATATAATACATATACATAAAATCGTATACATACAATCATATATACATATACATATGATGGCTATTAGCTTAATACTTTTATGGAACTCCTGACTATGCGACTGAGTGGTTCTCTGTCTCTTTTGCTTACTCTTAGGACTCTTTCCTCCTACTGGGCTTCAGTGTCCAACTTCATTTGTGCTTCATCTTATTACATTGTATTTTGTCATGTTTGGTTGACATCTGTTAGGAGCCCGTTCTCTTTTAATGAGACCCAGAAAGGGTACCCATAGAGGGGGGGAGGGTAGCAGAAGGGAGAGGAAGGAAGCAGGAACTGGGAGGAGGAGAAACTACATCCAGGATATATTGTATGAAAAAAGGGTCTATTTTCAATTAAGGAAAAACAAAAACAGTGAATTCAAGAAGGAAGGGGGAGGGAGGGAGAAAGGAAGGGATAAAAGAAGGAAGAAGGAAAGCGAGCTTGAAAAAGTGAACTACTTGCCTGATGCTATGTCACTCTTAAGTGGAAGAGTGCAGATGGAAGTCAGTCTGCTCAACTCCTAATCATAATTGTTCTCCAAACTGTGATCCTTTTGACTGCTTTAATTTACCCTTTCCTACATCCAACCATCTGTGACTCAATGACAAGGACATAATTAAATCAAGTAATTAAGTTTACATGTAAATAAATTAAGCTATGTATTTATAGCTAAACCATGATGCCTCAGTTAGAAGTGTAAGCTTTAGCAGAGATGCCTTTGAAATTTTGTTTAAAAACAGTTCAGCATTTTATATCGCTCATTTGTAAATAGTATTGTTCTAGTTAGCTTTAATTGCCAGCTCTTTGCAGCCTAGTCATCTGAGACGAAACCCTCCACAGAGAAGCTGTATAGATCAGATTGACCTGCGGACATGTCTATGACAATTGTTTTGCTCATATTTGATTAATATTTCATTAATACATTGAGCTAGGGGACCTAGGCAATCGTGGATAGCACCACCCCTAGGCAGTTAGTTCAAGACTGCAAAAGAAAGCTAGCTAAACATTAATTTCACAGAGCATGAGCCAACTTTCCAGCATCCTCCATGTTTCCTGCTGTAATTCCTTGGCTGGGAGTGATTTTCCTGGTCGGAGGTGTGGAATAGCTCACAGTCCTGAGTTGAGATTTCTGTCTTGAGGTCCCTCCCTGATCATCCTCTGTGATGGACTGACCTGGAAGTGTAAGGTGAAATAAGGCTTTTCTCTTGCTAACTTGCTTTGGGTATTCCAGTATTTTATCACAGCAACTGGAAGGTAAGCAGGATGAATACATTTCAGAGTTTGAAGGTGGGAATATGCACACATATACACACATGAGCACACACATGAGCACACACCTGTGCACTGCAACATACACAAATGTATATGATAATCAAGCCATTTCTATTTTAGATGAGTTTAAAGTGCTAAGTAAAGTTTGAAGTACCAGTCACTCAAGGTCTTCCCACTGCCTTCTGCTTTATTTATTTATTTATTTATTTATTTATTTTTTGGATACTTACTTTATATACATTTCAAATGTTGTCCCCTTTGGAAACTCCCTATTCCATTCCCCCTCCCCCCGCCTCTATGAGGGTGCTCCCCCACCCACCCACCCACACTCCCTTCTTTCCTTCCGCTTCTTTCACATGTACAGGCTGACGTTCACAGCATCTTTGTCAGCAGACATCTACTTGTTCAAAGTAATTTTTATTAGGACAAACTCTTCTTTGTTAATAAACTATGATGTGCATTGTATTTTATTTTTAAGAGTGTGACAACACCAATTTGTCCTGAAAACAGGGATACAGAAAAATCCTTCTGCGAAGATGCCCGACAGTTTTGCTTCTTTAACTGTTGAAGAGAAACCACACCAGTAGGCAGAAATGATTCTCTGAACGACAAAGCCTTTACAGAAACGTTCTAAATATGGCCCGACTTTAATCAGGCAATGCCATCTGTTGGGTGAGTGGCAAGGTCACAACTTTTATGACAGGCACAGCATCTGATGCCAGGCACACACACACAAGTCCAACAGCTGCAGATGCTGAACATGTCTGCCCATGTGTTGGGCAGCATATTGGGTGCTCTTTGATTTGTGATGGGGCCACTTCCAAGCAAATCCATCAGAAGGTAAAATATCTTCAAGGAAAACTGCAGTTCATTCAGTTGGCCCACTGAACATCACAGCTGAGCACACTGCAGTGCAGCCCCTATTTCTTTCTATGATTGTACTGCCAACTGGGAGTTTCTGTGACTCACACTGCTGCCTAGGAAGAAAGCATCTTGTAGCCACAAAAAACACATGGACATCAGTAGGCAACCATCAGATCTCAAACTTCAAATTCTAGTTGCCGATGAATACAAGTTGCTTTCACACAATCCTGCATTTGAAAAAAATTAAGGGACCTATCTAACTGTCAGTTTTCTATCTGTGAGGACGTTTTGTGGGGTATAATCTCAAACCCCCAGACCAAACATTTCTTCTGATTGTGCTAGCTCCTAGAATAATGAAAGGTTATTTTAAAGCAGCTAATGAGTCAGCGCTTTGTACCTAGAACACTTCCAGTCAGTTTACCTGCACCGTGCAGGTTTGTCTCACAGTGATGTCTTCAATCATGCAGTGTGGCTGTTGGCAGTTTACAGAAGAGGAGTCCACTGCATGCACATCTCAGTCATCTAGGTGATCCAAGGACCAAGGACCAGAGGGTGGATTTCAACCCAGGCTGGTCCATGTCAGAACCTCTGTTCTTAAGCTTTACCTTCCTGCCAGCTGAGTCTTTTGGGAGTGTGGGGAGCAGATGATTTTTTCTTTTTTTTAATTATCCAGAAACTTTGCTTTTGTTTGTAAAGACAAAGATTAACCTTTAAATTCAAAAGGATGTAAAGGATTGTATATTGTATACATATTGCCATAGAAAATTGTTTTTGTAAATTAAAGTTAATAGAAAAAAATTATGTTTATAGTGAAGGCCATAAATATTATTCAGGGTAGACCAATTTGATGCGTTACCTTACTATGAATTCCAAGGATTTATGTTTTTGATAAGGCAAGTCACCACAGTAATAACATGTATTATTTAACATATGTATACACATATTTATTTATTGTGTGGACATGTATGATCTATGTGCTCGTGTATGTGCAGGCATATATGCTTATGTGTTTGTTGAGGTGCACGGAGGCCTGAAGTAAATATCAGGTGTTTCTCTCTATTGTTATCTGCCTTATTTTTCTAAGATGTATTTTCATTTTGTAACCATGTATTTGTGTATTTGAGGTGTATGTACATGTATATGTGGGTGTACAAAAAGGCCAAAAGATGGTGTTGGATGCTATGGATCTGCAGTCACATATGTTGTAAGCCATCTACTATTTGGTGAGGGCAGTAAGGAACAAGATCTCTCACTAAACCAGGAAAGTCACCAGCTTTGCAAGACTAGCTAGTAAGCAAAGCTCAATATTCACCCTGTCTCCACCCTCCATTAACCCAGTGTAGATATTACAGATATGCCACAAAGAATATTTCACTTGGGCATTTGAATTCATATCCTCATGTTTGTACAGAGAGTAATTTGTCCAGTAAGCCCCATCCCCATTCCCTGTGTAAAGTCATCTAAACCAATAAAATGGTCATGTGATTTGTCTTACTGTCTCTTCTCATGCCTCTTACATATATATCTTAGTAGAGATGAACATCTATATAGGACGAACAAGGAATGGAAAGAAAACAAACAAACAAAAGCAAACAAACAATAAAGTAATTTGAGGAGGGATTAGGTCAGTAATCATTTTTCTAGCAATGACTAAGGTATTTCTTTTAATTAGAGTTGTTATCATAAAATGAAAAACAAAGAAATTCTAGCACTCCATGTTAGGACAAATCCACATCATTTCTGTGACAACAATCAATGTTCCCCACCGACACCAGCATCAAATGTATGTAAATTACAAAGTGACTACTTGTGCAGATGTGCACACAAATTCTGATCCCTGGTCTCTCAAGCTATGAAAACATGAGAAAACAAACAAAGACTGGCAGGATACTGAGGAAATCAACATGAGGCTTCAATTTGAAAAGGGAGTGGGGGGCTGGAGGGATGGGTCAGTGGTTAAGAGCACTGACTGCTCTCCAGAGGCTTTGAGTTCAATTCCCAGCAACCACATGGTGGCTCACAACCATCTGTAATGAGATCCAGTGCTCTCTTCTGGTGTGTCTGAAGACAGCTACAGTGTAGTCATATAAATAAATAAATCTTTAAAAAAGAAAAAATAGGAAGAGAGAAAGAAAGAATTCAGGGCTGTAGAGATGGCTCAGAAGTTAAGAGCAATTATTGCTCTTGCAGAGGACCCAGATTCAGTTTGCAGTGCCTACATAGAGGCTTACAACCAACTGTAACTCCAGTTCTAGGAGATATGGCACCTTTTTCTGGCCTCTGTAGGTACCAGGCAGGCACTGGTGTCCATGCATATACATACATATAGGCAAAAGATCATACAGGTAAATTAAAAATGCATCTTTCAGAGGACAGAATTTTCTATTATTGCTACTTAAAGGTGAGTGAATGAACAAATGCAGATGTCTGAAAAATAACTCCTAGCAGGAGTCTTAACTAGGAGACAGATGTGGAAATAAACGTGTAAGCAGCAGGGCGTTGGTATTCCCTGTTTTACCTGGTTCCTACAGCATCATTATTCATGCTGTTCAAAAGCAGACTTTTACACTGATTGATTTTGGTTTTGGTTTTAAGAAATGAAAGAGGAAGGCAAAGTGTGGACAAATGGGACCCACCACAGCAGGCTGAAAACAGTTTCCAGTGTTTCATATTAGGGATTTTACACACACACACACACACAGAGAGAGAGAGAGAGAGAGAGAGAGAGAGAGAGAGATCTTAAAGAAAAAAATCAGTCAAATAGGGGCTACCCAGTAGCCCTTGTGCCTATTCTTCCAAACATTGGTGGATTTCCAAGTGCCATATGTTACTAAGGGATGGGGATATGGTGGCTCACTGGTATTTTCCCAAGAAACACTATGTTTTCTGAAGATCAGTTCAGTAGTTCCACATAAGTGTTTGGCTTTTATTTTGGGGGAAGAAGAAAGAATCTTGCTAAATGCCATTACCTAGAAATCATTTAATAGTCTAATATGTTCCTTAAAGATCTGTCTATGAATGTCGTTCAATAATTTCCCTTTAGAAATAATGCTACGAAATCAGGCATTCTAGCTCATGTCTGAAATCCTGGCACACTGGGTGCTGAGGCAGAAGGATCACTATGAACTTGAAAGAAAAACCTTAAGATTATCAGTGACTTCTCAAATTATTAAATGTAGATCAACAAGTCATTTATAGACAAGGTTACACTCTGTTAGCTGTGCTAGCCTGGATCTTCCTGAGTGGCCCAGGCTGGCCTTTATCTTGTGGTGACCCACTGTCTCAGCCTCTGGAGTGGTAGGGACACAGGTATGAGCTACTATGTCCAGCTTTAAATATCATTTAAAAACACACAATACAGAATTTACTTGTCATTTCAATGATGTTAAAGCCTATTGGTATGACTAATGCCCTCTTTTGGGATAGGGAGGGTTCATATTCTTTTCCTTTATTTTAAAGAACTCTGTGGTGATCAGCTTTTCAGCATATACTCTGACTGATTTAAGTGAATATCCTACAAAGTGAAATTCCAAGCAGAAGAAAAAGTTGTGTGTTCAGGAAAGTTAATTAGCAGCTTGTAAGCACGGTTGTTGGCAGTGGCAGTTTGTAGGGTGAGCTGTTTGTGAGGACAAGGACACTAGACTAGATGGAAATCCCATCGCTTGAATTCAGGCAGGTACAACAGAAGTGGAGATTTGGGAACAAAACAGTATGAAACCAGCCCTGAGGCTGAGCTAGATGGGGCAGAGGAGATTTGAGGAGAGAGGTGTCAAGGCTGACTCCAGGCTTCTGATAAAACACCTGGAGAGTAGATAATGAAGTTCAAACTGAATATGTTGAATGCCAGGGGCCTCCCAGGCATCCTGGGAAATGGTCAGTAGGCAGGACACAGGCAGAGCTATGCAGAATCTCAGGACACAGGACCAAATTCACATAGAAAAACAAGCAAACGATAAAAATCTAGCTTTATTTCATAATTCCTGCTTGCCTAGCACATGTCACTGTGCTTGCTTCTATGACCTTCATTATCTTCTCCTTTTGTCTATTGTACTAAACATGCTTCTGGGGGAGGGGAGTAGATCTCTCTCTCTTGCTCTCGCTCTCTGTCTGTCTCTTTCTTTCTATCTGTCACACACACACACAGTTCTTTAGTTATTATATTATTCAAAGTCACTCTGTTTGATATGAGAGCTTTGTTGAGTCCTGTTTGTATTGTTTCAAATCATTAACTTCTCAAACTTATAGAAAATCTTTCAGACTTACTATAGCAAATACTGGAATAATGGAGCGGTTCAGGGCTGTGAATCAAAACCTGTCCCATGCATTTGGAATAAACACATCACTGGGAACTAGTAGCCAACTGATGAACCCACTGGAGAGTCACCACCACCATAACAATGTCTGGTGTTTCTAGTGTCTACCATGCTTAGTAATGCTTATAGTACATGATTATCCCAAGGCTTTGCATATCCTAGGCAAACATTTTATCACTCTGCCACATCTCCAGCCCTGTTAGAGTTTAAGATTTTCACAGGCATGAGATGTTTGATTTTTACCACAATCTCAGGAAGAATATGGTTTGTCAACAGTTTGCAAATATCGAAGGAAACTAAAGTTCTGAAACGCTACATGATTTTCTGGCGTCTTAATTTTGACCTTTAGACTCTAAGGCCAGAGATGTTCCTGCTACCCTTCAACTGCATGAAATCAATCACTTAATTAACCAACCATTTTGTGAGAACTGCAGAAGTGTTTTTTGCTATGGAAGCTGAGCACACCACAGGCCTGGGAGGCAGTCCCTATGGTGGGAACAGCACGATCCCTGCTGGGTCCCTGCTTGAGTCTGTCTGACTCACAGCCTGTGCCTTATCCCTTGGCAAAATTCTTCCAATAAATACATCCTTCTACTGCATTCTCCAGTCACCTTCGCTATTATTATTATTATTATTATTATTATTATTATTATTATTATTAACATTATTATTATTATTGTGTGTGTGTGTGACTCTAGTTTATACTGCCTTTGGGAATCACTATAGCAACACTCTTGCATTAAAATGAATGATTGTTGAGTATGAAACCTCTTCAGTACCCATGTCTAAAATGTATCTTAAAATCATCACTGTTACTTAACAGTCTATCTGAGACACACATTAGGTTAGATGCTTCTTTCTTCCTTCTGATCTTGTACGGATTCCATGGTTCTTCAATGTCAGAGATTTATAGACAGCTATCCTTACTAATACCACTGAGAAGTCATAGTTATTTGGGGACTTTGAGGGGGAGTTCGATTCAGAACTAGGTGTTTTATGGGTTTTGTCATCCAAAAGGTCAGAATGACTTTCTTCAGCGTCCCAATTTATTTTAGAAAGCTATTATAATTGTGACAGGAGAAATCTATCCAAGATAGAGAAAAAAAATCTCAACAAACTCAGTTTTTACTTTTAGCTGAAAGTTGTTTATTACATACTTTGTGTCACTTTTTTTAAAAAAAATATAGTATTATTGAAACATAATTGAGATAAAATACATATTTTAAGGTGTACAACATGACAGATTTTGACAGATGTATACCAGTGAGAAAATTATCAATAGCAGGATGATGGATGTATCCATCACACTTCAGCTCTTGACTGTGTGTCCTTCAGAAGCCCCTACCCCCATCCCTTCCTTCTGCAAGCTTTCATTAAACCTCTAGAGGCTCAATATATTTCTGAAACTAGGGCTTAACACAATAAAAGCATCAACTTCCTTCCTATCTTTCTGAAAACAAACCTTATTTTAATAAAAATAATACAACAAGATATTAAGAACTATGACAAAATATTCTAGGAAACACAATTTTTAAGATGAGCTGTCACAAATAAAATGAAGAGGAGAAGCTGGAGAGATGGCTCAATATTTCAAAACTCTTGCTGCTCTGCCAAAGGTTCTGAGTGTTGTTTCCAACACTCAGTCAAGTAGCTCACAACTGCCTCAGTCCAGAGCCAGAGAATATACTGTTCTCTTATGGCCCCTATGGGCAGCCACAGTCATATGCACATATACATATGCACACTCATATAGATACAAATAGAGAAAATTTTAAAAAACAAACCTTTTTAAGCAATAAGATGAGCAAGAGATAACCAAGTCAGGTGACAATAGACAAGGCCTAGAGTTAGAGAATTGCCATCTCCCTACAATGATAAGTTCAAATATAAATAATTCAAGATATGATAACTGATATATATTCATTTATTAAACAACATAACAAAGATGTAAGTAGCAATACAATTAATATAATGGCAAAAGTTGAGGTTTAAAAAGGAAATGTTACTACACTATTTTTGGAAAATTTTGAACAAATTATATATATAATGTATATGTGTGAGGAACATGCACGCACATATATCACTAAATCACATTATTTTATCCTAATAATTTGGCTTCTAAAAATTAATCCTAGTAAAATAAGTAGCTGAACAATATATATTTATATTCTTAGGAAAGAACCATATAACATTTGACAGAAGTTCTCTTTGTAGACAGTAATAAAATGCACACACACACACACACACACACACAAACACACGTGCGCATGCACACACACATACTTTTTACTAAGAAATGTCTACTACTTTCATAACTTAAAAAGTTACTTTCTTACTGCTATGTTTATATTCATAATAAACCTTCCCATACATAATTAAATATATATGAATAAAAAAATCTAAAATATATACATTACAAAATGTTGACAGTCATTCTATAGTTAAAGAAGGTCTTTTAAGACTTTTTAAGTTTTTTTTTCTATTTTAGGTTTTGCATGCATGTGTGTTTGTTTGAGGGTATCAGATCCTCTCGAACTGGACTTATAGACAGTTGTCAACTATCATGTGGGTGCTTGGAATTGATCCTGGGTCCTTTGGGAGAACAATGCTCTTAACCACTAAGCCATCTCTCCAGCCCCAAGACATTTTTTGCTAATGAGAACTTCCCTAATGTTTCATGATTTGTCATAGTAGTTCAACAAAATATCTCTAATAAATCAAAACATAAAAATGTGATGTAAATTATAGAAAATAATTAATCTGTGCAATGTTCTTCTCAAAAGCTGATCATAATAAAATTAAGTCTTGTTGATGGGGACATTTCCATTCTCTTCTAAGAAAAAGTAAAAGAGACATATTCATGAAAAACTATAAAAATGTATGAGAATGTTCAGATGTTAAACAACAGCACAGTGATTGAAGAAAACAAACAGGAATCGAAGCCTATGATAAGTAGGGCAGCCATAAGTTTGCAGAGTTTCTGGGCTACAGGACAGGGAAGGAGCCCCTGACTGTCTTCCTATACTGAGGTGAGTCAGAGAAAGTCCAGGCAGACATTATCCTGATCACAGTAGTCCAAAGGACAAGGACACACAGAGAGAACGTGTGTGTGTGTGTGTGTGTGTGTGTGTGTGTGTGTGTGTGTGGTGTGTATCTATGCTGACTCTGTCTTGACGTTTCCATTGACTAGTGATAGTGTGAGGGAGCAGTGGGGTGTATTTACTGTATTTGTAGATTTAATACAGAAAGTCTGCATAAATTTTACCAGACTGTTTAATATGTGTGGCTTATAATATATTAGTTTCACTTCAGTGGGGTATCTGAAAGATTAGTCAAGAAAATATTGCAGGAAATAATGGACTGGTGGGACTGAGTGCTATGCTTAAATTAGTTCTATTTGTACACATAGTACAAGTGAGTATGCATGTACAATTAGATCTTTGTATTTTATCCAGTAATAGCATAAAAAGAAAGAATGTTTAGACGCTACCAAAATACCCACAGACTTTGTAGGAAATTACTTCAAAAAAGTAGGGCGGTTTTACTTATTGGACCAATGTTTTTCTGGTATGTGACTATTCAATCATGACTTATTCTTAAACCATTACAAGTCACTCATAATACCTAAGGCCATAGAACAGGTATGACCAATATTGCCAATGCCTACCATCTTTGAATGGTGGCTATATGCTCTCAGGGATGCAGTAATCTATGAGGTAGACTCTAGTGAGCAAGCCTTGGCTTAACCGGGTAGTAAAGCTAGTCCCTCCATATTACCTTTGCAGGAAACTAACTATAAATCAGAGCCAAGTTATATTTTATATGCTGTATGGAGCAGCCATGCTACATCTACAGTAGTGCTGGATATCACATACTACCAAAACTACCCATGGAATAAACTTTTCTATATTGACCATTCTCGGGTGGCTTATTTAAAGTAAAATGGTGTGTTGGCAGCGAGCACAAGGGGCTTTTTGGCACTGTGCTGGTCTAGGTAATGTATTATTGATCTGCAGTCATACTGATTGGAAGGCCAGGCTTCTAGAGTTTCTCTGCCTCACATTCTGAATCAATTGGTGCCTTTTAGGAATGGCTCTATCAGACATGGTGTTGCAGTGTGTGGGCTGCAACGGTAACAAAATGAATCCCTCTGTATACTATGCAGATTTCCTTCCCAAGAATTATGTTACCATAGTCATTCTGCATTGCTCACTAGAAGTTTCTATAATGAAAGTGAATTTAAATAACACACTTGTTTACATGGAATCTTAGTCATAGGTTCTTATCACCATTTATTTCAGCTAAGTAAAATATCCTGTTGTTAAAATGAATAAAATTATTATTTCACAGAAGTGTGTGTGTGTGTGTGTGTGTGTGTGTGTTAGTGAAGCAATGAAAGTTTCAGGTTAGTGAACACTATACTGAAAAACATAAATTATTACAAACATCAATATTCTCACCTCACTGAATGTTAACTGCAATATCACAATTACTATTTACTGCCTTGAAAGAAGCCAAGTGGTTTTTTGGTAGAATATATTTAAAATAAACAAAATGTAGGCAATTATTAGGACTTGATCATGCAAAATCATGTGATGCATTACATCATGTTGGAGGAAAGCTACAAAGAGATGCTGTGACCTTGACACAGGCCCCCAGACCTTAACACAACTGACTCCATGATGGAAGTACCAGTCAGGCCCTGGGAACTCAGCATGCTAGCAGTAACACCTGCCAAAATGAGAACAAAGACCCAACCATCAAAGTCTGTAGTTCTAGGAAAACCTGAATGAGAAAGCCTCAAGACTAAGCCTGTACTCAGATCCCAAACAGCCAGTGTAGTCACAGGCTGGCTAATGAAGACATTTCGTTGGCTTGAACCCATGTCAGAGCAGTCATCTCAACCTCACAACAATCTTGTTCTTAGCTAAGTGAATGGCTTTTGAATATTTGAAGGCAGCATAACATCAGAAACAAGTCACATGATACAAGCTGAACACATGACGAAAAATATTAGATGTAGGGTTCTTCGTATTGCTTGGAAATGATGTATTTTGGCTCGTGGTAGACATTTTACAATTCTTTTAACTGTTTGTATTATTCCTTAAGCTCTATTGGTCAAATCTACAACACATCCCTCTATCATCTATCTATCATCTAATCTATCATCTGCATGGCTTTCCTTCTCCCTTTCCCACTTTTCAATTTTATGTGATTCCTTGATAAACTCACCGAGTTCCCTTAGAGCTGCCTGGTGTGCAATGGTTCTAGGAGCATCAGCTGGAGTGTGTTATAACCTCTTCAGGACCACATGTGTCAAGAAAGCTCGCCTTCAGTCAGCCAGCAGCCATCAACCTCCAGTAGGTACTCAGCTAGTGGTGGGGCCCAGCATGGATGCATCTCATGAAGTCCTAGCTACGTGACTTGAAGTGTGTGATGGCATTGTCAGGCCTCAGAATTATTGTTTCATTACAGATATCCACTGTCTGGCTCTTACAGGCTTTTCTATGCTCTTTCAAGCTGATCCCTGATCATGCAGGGAGGGGTGTGTTGTAGAGCTTTCATTTTGAGCTGAGATCTCCATACATATTCTTTTAGTCTCTGTATATTGGCCAGTCATAGGTCACTGTATCAATTTATTAAGAACAGAAGACAAAACAAAATGAAACAAACAAACAACAACAACAACAAAAACCTAAAAGCTTCTCTGATGAAGGTTAAAAGATGCCCTAATTTATGAGTTTAAGAATAAGAATTTAGGGGCAGTTTATTACCATTTCAATTTAGCAAAACAATCATCTTACATTCTTTCTTTCTTTCTTTTTTTTTTTTTTTTTTTTTGGTTTTTTGAGATAGGGTTTCTCTGTAGCCCTGGCTGTCCTGGAACTCACTCTGTAGACCAGGCTGGCCTCAAACTCAGAAATCCGCCTGTCTCTGCCTCCTGAGTGCTGGTATTAAAGGCGTGTGCCACCACTGCCTGGCCTTTTTCTTACTATTTAGGCAGCCACAGATTTTTGGACCCAGTTAATTGTACCAGGCATGAATTCTGTCTCATAGAGTGGGCTTCCAATCCAATCATAAAGTCATCAGTTACTCTCAGAATGTCCATGCCACTAGGCAGGACATTGTGAGATGTCCTCCAGGCAGCATATTGTGCTAAGCCAATTGTTAATGTAGCTCGCAGGGTTTACAGACAAGAAGCCTGTTAAATATTTTATCTCCTGGTAGCATATGAATATCATTGATCCAGAAACCTGAAAACTTGCCAGCAGGAGCGAAATGTCCATACCAGCTTGGTTTCTTTAACTTCTATGATTCAAGTATGGTGTGCCAGCAACAGAGTATTACCATCAAGTCACAGTGAGTAACCAAGAGCACAATGGAGATAGCTTATATTGTTTGGGGATCTATGATACCCATTGCTAACTACTCAAAAAGAAACATGCATATCTAGCACAGAGCCTTTTTATTTGATAATCTGTGGTATCTGGGAGAGGCGTTGTACCCTGTTAGAGAGTAATTCCATTTGTATATGTATATGTGTACCTTTTAGGAAGCTTCTACAGTAGTAGGTTTTCAGATGACTTCTTCAAATGTCTTTAGTGTTGAGTTGTCCATCTATATGCTTCCTTCTCTACCTGACTCTCCAACCCCATATTCTATTTAACCATTCTTATTCCATTATTTTCCTCTTTCCCTTCATATTTTTCACATGAAAGAGATATTTGCTTTCTATGCAAGACAAAACACAAGCAAACAACTGAACATTTAAATCTTGCTGAAGTCCATTTATTCCCACTACAAAAGATTATTACTATGCAGGGGCTGAACTATGTATGTAAGTGTCAAACTGTGACCTGTTAGCCATCAAAAGGGGACAACACCAAAAACTCAGTAAAATGCCCCCTGGGAAATGATGCTGAACTCTAAGAAAAATTGACCTAAATCTTGCCTAACCAGAGGGCTAGTTTCTGTGATTGTAGACAATCAGATTCTCTGTGGTCTATAAATTCTCCTGTCAACTACAGGGGTTTATTTACTGTGAAAACAGGGAACAAGAGGCATCGAGGGTAATCCCCTGCATAGACTCTTTTTCCAGCCACTGGGAATGGTTCTGAGCTGACATATCCTCATCCTTTGGGGACTCTATAAGACTGGCATTTTAACTGCAGAAGTTTAAAAGCAAAGTGTGAAGACTTACTGTGTTTCTGTCATCATTTTCTAGGACATTAGGATGACCACAGGGGTCCTTTGGGACTGCCTAATTGGAAGATGAGACAAAAAGGTGTTTTCTACTTCATGGTAGAAACCCATTCAGTGGTTTCTAGTCTCTTTACAAATCGTTAGCTTATTGCTAACTCTCCTGATACAAGAATAGCTTTCATAAGCACTCCTGAAGGTACAATGAGAGACATAACAACGTGATATCAATTTCCCCAGAGCTCCAGGCACCACCAGTCTGTGTAGCACAGAGTAGAAACAAGACTTAAAGCATAAAGCTTTGTACACATCTCTGAAGATTCTTCCAAATCATATAGCACAAATATGAAAGTTATTTGGCAGATATCCTGCCACACATTTGGCCACAATTTTAAGAATGAGCATGATATCACCAATATCAAATTCAGATCTGTCTAAACTACCAGTAATAAAATATCGGAATATAATCAATAATAGTAAGGGAAAGACTGCATTGTCTTGTTACACTCAGCACAGGAAAAATAATCCTGTTGAAACAAGAGATGATCAGAGAATAAGCAGCCAAAACTATAGAACCAAACAACATCAACAAAACACATGTATTTCAGAGAAATTAGTTTTTTAAATTAATTTAAAAGATCAAAAGGGAAAATGTAATGGGAAGGGTTAAACTGGAATAGGGAGGGGAATGCAGGGTAAAGGAAAGAATACAGAAGAGATAATACTAAAGACATGCTTTTTAAAAGTCATAGAGAAATCTACTACTGTAGAAGTTTCCTAAAATGGACACATATACATATATAAAAAGAGATGAAATGTAGCTATCCCATAACAGGGCAACAATGCCCCTTCTAGACACCAGAGATTAACAAGTAAAAGGCCTAATGAAAAGAATTGGTTGCATCACATATTTGAGCCACATCACCAAGAAAGCACCTTGGTGATGACGTAAAAACATTACCCCTACTGACAAATGTTTGTAGTACTAGAAGGGTCTGTGTGTGCTACTGGGGAAGAAAAGTAATGAATAGTCTGACCCAGTTGTGAACCTTGTGAGCTGCAAGACCTGGCAAGACATGTCAACTGTACAATAAGTAGCACAATTGTCATGGAGATAACTGACTATTTTCTGATTGGATTAAAGTCCAGTTCCACAAGATGGTCCACATGGCACCATCATCAGGCCAAGAACCTACAGTTTGAAAGATAACATTCCCGGGGGGGTGGGGGGGGAGGCGTACTACTATTATTTTATTTAATGGATGTCTATTAAGCCAACTCTTAATGACTTGTTAAACCATAGATTAATGAAACTCTCAACCCTTATCAGAGAAGCTTATCTTTAAAGAATATGGTGATTAACACTGGTCAACATGCATAGACTAAGAGACTGGGGAATATTCAGCCCTAAACAAAACATATAGCTGCACCTCCTTCTCCTAAGACTCAAGGATCATTACAAGAGAAAGGGCAACAAGCATGTATGATCAGTGCAGTGAATGACAAAAGGGAAGCTATTTTCTGCACAAAACAGGACAGCTGCACATATGAACTCACAGTGATTGCAACAGCATACACAAGCTCTCTGCAAGCCCAAGCAGACTAAAACTTACCATAGAAAAAGGAGTGGACATTAAATCCCACCACTAGCTATGGAGCTATTGGCAATTGTTAGCTTCTCAGAGACGTAGAGTCAGTTTTCCCCAAGATGTGACTCCTTCTGACCATACTTAAGTGGAAGACCACATATCCAAAAATATTTGAGCAGCATAAATTGGTCTTGATGTAATTAAAAGCAAAAACCAAAAGAAGGACAAAATTGGGTAGATGGTGAAGAACAGTGGATGTGGGGCAGGGGTGAATCAACACACATTGTCCAAAATTCTCAAAGAACTAATAAAAAATTAAAAACAACTTTACAGATTTTTAATCAAGCAGATTATGTCAACTTTAATTCATAGGTGTGTGTGTGTGTGTGTGTGTGTGTGTGTGTGCACGTGCATGCATGCATGTGTTTTATGAGAGTCAGAAAGACTAAATCAGTGTCTCATGCTACTAAGCCACATTCTACCAGAATGTTGCATCTCAAGTCTGCTATGATTTCTTTACCTTATAAGTAAATATTACATTCTCACCTTGTTTTAACATGGGCTCCCTGAGGCATTATATAAAGCTCCATGTAGCACAAAACACAAATGCATCTTTTTGACAACCACTTGAGTTGCTGTTGGAGACAAGAGTAAATGATTGTATTATAGCTAAGTGACAAAAATCCATACAGATCCATCATAAACAAAATGGGATGTTTAGAAATTTTGGAAACTTTTGAGTCTTAAAATCTCCCTGGAACACAGCCAGAATAAATCCTATTGCCAAACAGTAAATACATAAGATAAAATTGGTATAACTATGTTCTATTTCACTTGAAGATGATCTGTCTTGTGTTTGTTGGTTATGTCTACATGGATCTCCAGAAATATTTTTAGAAATCTTTATAAAGTGAAAAAAAAAAAACCTATAAGAAACATTCTTCACAGGGCTGCGATACTTGCTAAGCTCTATACTCCCTATGAAATGTACACAATCTGAAAAAAAAGCACAGGTTCGAATCAGAAAGGGAATTGTTCATTAAATTCAGCAAATTTCATGAATCGCAACATGACAAAGGTTACCAAGAAATGAGATTATAATTTTTGATTAATAATTCATCTAATACAGGTAAAATAAAACTAAATATAAAAATGAAACAGAGTACTAATCAAACTTCTATCTGTAGGTGATAAAGACAGATGGCTAGCTTTATAACAATGAATATGCACTGTATGGTTCATGATATTACTTCAATTTTTACATGAATTATACATATGGCTTATTTTTGACAATGGATATTTACTAACATTTTTTTAAATAAGGAAATGAACACTTTCAGATATACCTATAGCCACTGAAATATACCCATAATATGTGCATGGTACAACACCCTTTAAGATATTAACAGTTGTCTTAGGCTGTGTATTTTATCATATGATTTATGCATTTTAAAGACAGCCAGAGATAAGATTGAAGAAAGCTGAACATTGGCATACCACTAAAAAATATACTCCACTGAGAAATGAAGTTTTGATGTTTCTTCCAACAAAAATATACTAGGAAAGTATACAGGAAATAAATATATCATAAAATTATATAAAAGTACTTCCATTAAGTGGTCCAATGTTATATATGTAAATATTTGAATCAAAATTAATGTAGAAATACATTCCTCCTAAATAATTAGTGAATAAAATATGTAAGCTTTTTGTATGATTTTATTTTTATATAGCTTTATGGAAAGCATCAGTACAAAAGGAAGTAAAAATGAGAACATGTATATGATTCTAGGGCCACATGCCACTATAAAAGCAAATTTTTGTGTGAATTTTATGTGTGCATATGTGTGTATACACACACACACACACACACACACACACAATCTATTTTGCTACATCAGGTTAGCTCCTCAGAGGGCAACAGAACCTCTCAAAGAGGAAAATACACATTCTAAAGTATTTCCCTTTCAAAATGGAATAGTTCATTTTCATGGAGAAGGAGAAGAGAAATGAAGTTTTGGTTGTGTTGGTTCTATTGGCCTTTTACATTTCTCACTCAAAGTGGAAAAAAAAAAAAACTATAAGAAACATACTTCACAGTGTTGCGACCCCACCCGCATGCCACAAGTTTGGAAGAAAAAAAAAAACTCCGAGAAAGATTCGACTTCAAAGATTTCAAGGAACAAAATAGCAAGGAGACATATTCACTGAGCAATTCCCAAAGTGCTCATGTGTGAGCAATGTGAAAATTCTAAAAATACTATCCAGTAACATCTCACTCGTTCTGCAAAATCCTAAGCTAGAGAACAAAGTTTCTTTCAAGTCACACTATTAAACATGGCTATCGCATATCTGTTACATAATAGTTATAAATAGTCCCCATGCCATGTGTGATAGAAACCAGACAGCCATGAATATGAGCTTAATTATTGATTTATTTTAAAGTTACAAAAGGTGCTTTTAATGTTGGTGATTAAACATGGTAACTGTAGCAACACTGGATCTGATAGTGACATGTGAATTGATTGTCACACACAGACGGAGACATCTGTATGGACATTCTCAGAACCTCCACAAGAGGAGTTATTAAAGCAGTTTAGGTATTTTCCTTGATACAAAAGGTTTAGTTACAGAAAGAATGTCTGTGTTCAGTTATATTAGAGGCAACGATGTTACAATGATTTTTATGCTTCCAACTACATGTCTTAAAACAAGGGAAAGACTTCGCAGTCAGCTTGAAGAATACTTTCCTAAAAGCAAGTTCAGCACAACAAAGAAAAGTCATGTCTTGTGTGTTGATATTCTCTTCTGAACTGGCTATTTAAGGAATAATTACTTTCTTAGACTTCTACGGCAATCATGTAGTTAGAGTCTTCAGTTAAGAAATCCCTTTGGGTAACGCAGTCACAAAAGAATGAACATGGTATGTACTCACTGTTAAGTGGTTATTAGCCCAAAAGTTCGAAATACCCACGAGTCACTTTGCAGCAACAGTAGGGCTGAGTGTGAGGTCCCAGATGGAGGACTTGGAGAAGGGACTGAAGGAGCTGAGGGAGTTTGCAGCCCCATGGAGGGAGCAACAGTGGCAACTGGCCTGACCCCTCGATACTCCTGGAGACTGAAGCACCAACCAAAGAATACACATGAAGGGATCCATGGTGCTGGCCACATATGCGCCAGAGGAGGGTCTTGTTAGCCATCAGGGGGAGGAGAGGCCCTTGGGCCTGAGGGTGTTAGATCCCCCAGTATAGGAGAATGCCAAGGAGGGAAGACAAGAATGGATGGGTGGGTGGGTGGGTGGGTGGGGGAATACCCCCATAGTGGCAGGGAGGGAATATGTAGGTTCCAAAGGGGAGATCTGGAAAGGGGGAAACATTTGAAATGTAAATAAAGTATGAAAAATGAATGAATGAATGAATTAATTAAAAAGAAATCCCTTTGGATACTTAAACGCTGTTCTTATGACTTGTTACATAGTTGTTACAAGAAACAACTTGGTTCCATGACAGGCATTTTAGGATCTCCATTAAATTATGCATCTATTTAAGGAATAATTACTTTCTTAGACTTCTATAGCAACCATGTAGTTAGAATCTTCAGTTAAGAAATCCTTTTGGATACTTAAACGCTGTTCCTATGATCTGTTACACACTTGATACTACAGAAGAAACAACTTGGTCCCATGACAGGCACATTAGGACCTCCATTAAATTATGCACAAGTGGATGGTGGTTGTGATGGGAAGCAACAGAGGCCACTCTAGAAAGTTGTACATAAATTGCAAGACTTCCCTGATGTCATCTGGGTGACTCTGGGACTTTAGACCAATTACTTTCTTGCATGAGAAGACCTGAGGAGGAGATTGAAGCTCTTCCAGGCAGTAGCAGTGAATAGTTCCAAGCACCGCTATCCTTTGGGAATGTATGTAGAAGGGCAAGCAGGAGGGATCTGGGGTGATAAGCCCACGAGAGCAGAGCACAGTGGTGAATGGCCGAGGAGATAACGATAAGCAACTGAAATTGGTTGGAAACATAATGGGCAGCCGGTAGAGAGCAATGGAATGACAGCAGTGGGAAATTGGATCGGAAAAGCTAGACAAATTATCTCAGGAGGATGTATTTTGAAATTATTAGAGAAGGTAACAGCCAGAGAGGAGATTCTACAATTGAGGTAAGAAACCAAAAGATAAGGATGGATAGACTATTCCTGAACCAAGGTAACATTTCAGCAGGGTCTAGCGAGGACACTTAAAGTAGCACAGTGAGGTGCAATTGACCAGACTGTCTAGATGAGCCGATAAATAGGAAAAGTTTGTTGTGTATATGGAAAAAGGTAGCTCTGCTCTTGCACTCACAACCCCTTTACTCTCTTTTCATTTATCTATTCTGTGGGTTGGTCCAAGTTATCTCTGGACTAATCCATCCTAATATCTAGCAGGAGAAGAAGGTGGAGGTCAGAAGTCAGTGGCTGAAGTTGTTTTGGAATACCTGTAAAGACTGAATCTCTGGGGTACTGAGACGCCCACAGCCAGCCATGACAACACACTCTCTCTCTCTCTCTGTCTTTTAAGGTTTTTTTTTTCTGTTTTTTGTATTGGTTATTTTATTTATTTACATTTTAAATGTTATCTCCCTACTGTCCTACCGTTTCCCCTCCACAAGCCCCCTATTGCCTCCTCCCTCCCCCTGCCTCCATGAGGGTACTCCCCCACCCGCC
Source organism: Rhynchomys soricoides (assembly GCA_019843965.1). Classification (NCBI taxonomy): domain Eukaryota; kingdom Metazoa; phylum Chordata; class Mammalia; order Rodentia; family Muridae; genus Rhynchomys; species Rhynchomys soricoides. The sequence continues at coordinate 25,857,305 of JADRCH010000005.1, read as the reverse complement.
CACCCGATAACTGTCTCTTATTAAGTAAGTAGCAACCTGGAAACACACATGGAAATGGAAATCTCAGCAGACTCAGCATCCTTGAGTCAAGATCTGTTCTTTGAAGCTGTTTGTCTCTTAAAGCTGCTTTAAATAAATAATTACATTTGTATGCTAAATATGTGTACATATAAAATTTTAAACACATAAGGAATCACACAGTTTGTTTTATGACAATGCCTTTATAAGTCAGTATTTTTAAGAAAATACTTTATAAGTCAGAATTTAAGTCTGACTTTATAAGTCAGAATTTTTAAGAAAAAATTCATCCTGCTACCAATTTAAAGTGTTAACTGCATCTATCATTCATACCTTCTCCACAAGTGATATTTTATGAGTGTCTCAAAGGCCATGAACTAGCTAACAAAGTAACAAAAGTAAACAAAAAACAAAACAAAGTAAACAAAGTAAACATAGATTAAAAGTAAACAAAGATTAAATAAAATAAATAGCAACTACAAGCCTAGACCTAATGAATATATTGAATTTTTTATAAAGCACCATTTCATATGCTGGTCAACAATTGATTTACTTAATAAAACAATGGATGAATGAGAATAAAAATCAGCCTAATAGTGCATTTGCTATCAAGTTCTAATATAGGCAAACACACTTAATATCATATTTAATATTCAGCCAAAAATCATTTTTTCTCAAATCTCTTTTAAAGAAGGGGGAGTAATTTTATCATGGAGGACTTCTGACCTTAGTGAGTGGTTATGGGGATTCTAGCAACAGACAGGGACTATCTCTGGAGCCCTTGGGTCATCAGACAAGTGGTGCCAACCTTTCAGTGGAACAAGATTATTATTGTCAAGTATACTATTACCTAGACCTCAATACTTTTATGAATTAGAGCTCAGAAAATACTCATTTTCATGAAGAAGTTCAGATTGTATTGCTTTCTCTTCTTCAAGTTATATTACAGAGATTATCAGAAACACAAATGCACCTAACACAGAGCTGACAAACAGATGATGCTTTATTGTACATGGCAAGCCCGTAATTCCATCTTGACAGTTAAGGTACATAGATAGAACTGCACAGAAATACAGTAATTAAATAAGCACATTAAATTCAGTAATTTAATGAATTACTTAGTCAAAACAGCTTTATCAAACTTAATAATAGTAATTAGAATTGAAGGGGAACATTGCAGAAACATTCGTTACACAAGATATTTTACAGAAATATTAATTTCTTGAACTGAAAGCATCATCCAACATTTCAAAACTAAAAATGGAAGAAATACATCCAATGATCAGATTCCTACAGCTGCATACTGAACTAGTAATTCTTAGATTAAATGGCACAGAAAGATTTTTTTCTCCCAGTCAGTAATTGTATGTGAAGATGTGGCAGGAAAATACATCTCATTCCATCCCAGGGAATGCATCTGAAACTGTGACAAATTATCATTTGGATGGAGATGGGGAGGACTGGGACAATAGGCAGGACACAGTGCTGGGTAGGTGGTAGACACACTGCCAAAGCACAGGAGCAGGACAGAAGGAGAGGGTTCAGAGAAGAAAGTGTTCTTTCTCTTACTTAAGAGAAATTCTTAAGAGTAATTCTTACTCTGTAACAATTAAGTACACACGCACGTGTGTGTGTGTGTGTGTGTGTGTGTGTGTGTGTTGGCCATAATTCTAAGGTAAGACATTACAACATTTACTTATATTTTAAAAAGTTTAAAAAGTAAAAGGAGCAGAAATAAAAGAAGTAGATACAGGGACAGAAAAGGTGGGGGGGGTTGGCGTCTGATACTACATCTTTGCCCTTGATGAAGCATTAGCTTACAGGCTGATTTTGTAGTCTGAAGTACTTTGTGGTACAAAAGCCATCTCTTCTTTCTGCATATGTTGATTCTGTCAGGAAGTTTATGAACAGCTCTTCTGAGAAATATTGATTCCATAAAGGGGGGCTCATTACTTAGGCAAATTGTTCTGCATCTTGTTCAAGTGCCTTTACACGGACCATTTAAATGACACACAATCCAACCATTTTCTTAAATGTCCAACTCAATGACCTTACACTATTCACAGTTGTGAACACCCTCCCACTGTTTAGAACACTTTACTGTGTAAAGAAGTCTTTTACCCTTTCTGCTTCCAGTATCCATCCCTCACACAGCCACGTGTAACCACTTATTTCTGACAATAGATGCATCTACTCCCTCATTTCCTATGCAGTGGCTCGTGCAAATGGTCATTCTAGCTCTGTTCACTTAATGTATGGTTTCCAAGGTTCACCCATGTGACAGCAGGGATAGGTACAGAGCTTCTTTTCCAATTTACTAATACCTTCTGTAGGAATAGATTATATTTATTTGTCTATTCTTCATGTGATAAACTATTTCTACTTTTGGTTATTATAAAACTCACTGCTACAAATATTGGCATGCAATACTTGGGGAGGGTATCCTGTCACTTCTTTTGGTGTGCTCCTGTGAGTGGAGTTATCATATCATATGCTAACTCTATGTTCAATCATTTCAGGAAACAAGGTATCCTGTATTTTCCCACTCATTCCTCTATGTCTAATCAATGATTATCTGAAATAAAACCATCTTCAGATCTTCTAAAGGCTTTGTTTTAGAGACCCACATTTTGTACCCAGTTTCTAGTCAAAATGATCTTGTTTGTTCATGAATTCACACTGGGATCACTTGATAATCAAAAGCCACACACTAGATGCCCCACATACTTATTCTATTTTGATACAATATATCATATTGTAGTGATGAAAATTAATTGTAAAAGCTATTGAAGGTAGAGGCACAGAATGGTAGGTCTCCTATCAGGACACTCCCCATGTTATTGTGCTGTTCTGGAACCTGACTGTAAAACATAACGCTGGAGTAACAGTATAACTAATAAAGCATACAGTATCTTCTGCTGACTTAACATTTTGAAGGTTACTAGCAATTTCAGCCTGCATAATACTCATTCAACACTTAGAGATTTCCAAAGATGAAAAAATTAACGTGTAAACAAGCTTAGCTACATTGTAATGTGTATCCCTAGTGACAGAGTTGGTGGGATGTTACCCAAGACTCCAAAGTTCAAGACTATAGCAGGTTCAGTTATAACTAGTCTAGTGAATAGAACTCTCAGAGATGTCTTTCTGCTACATTTCTGCTCTTTCCTCTCCTCTCTCCTCTCCCCAGCATGGCACAGCAATACATAATTTAAATCGGACTCTCTGTTTATACTCATGCGCACAGTGCTCCAAACACTGGTAAGTGTACATACGCTCACCTCCTGTAGAGAACACATTCATGTATATATGCTTCATATATATGCACACACCCTAGATGCATATACCATATTCGTTCACCTCACAAAATATACTCAACAGTATGTACCACAGATGTATACATAGATGCATCTCACACATGTTCACCTCACAGATACACAAAACGCATGAATTATACATATCATACTCACATAAAACCTTAGGCATATATTATACACACATATATATCACATATGCACACAGCACATCAATGCCATGTATGCATTTCTCTCTCCCTCCCTCCCTCCCATGGCTAAAAAAGTGGTACATTAGTCCTTTCAGATTAGAAAGCAGGGAGGCAGGTTCTCTAGAGAGGAGGCACATGCTAAGGCCCTGCCATCCTGCCTTTTAAACTTCCTTTTCCGAATGGTTTCTCTTTTACTAGAAAGCGTCTCTTAAATCCCCCTGTTATGTGAAGGAGCAGTGAGTAGCGAGAGCCTTAAGGACACAGGATAAAGGAAAGAGGGCAGCCTTGCCTCATAGCTAAATCTTATGTAGGCGCTAGCAGGTTGGGAAATGATACTGGTCATTTAGTTATGACAGTTACCAACCGTGAGGACTTTTGGAAGGCTCTTAAAGCCCTAAATTCCAGGGTCGCTTGTGATAACAGTGTATCTACCTAGCAGCTTTCTTAGGGTCCAAGAGCAAACATTCAACACAAATACCAGGCAAAAGTTTTAAAAAGGATGCCTGCTTCAATTACCAAAAGTTTTCTCGCTCAGGACAATATACACATTTAAGAATACAGTTATGAGGTGGGTTTTTTTTCCCCTATAGAACAAACTATAAAAAAATACATTCAAAGCACAATGCTTACTTCAGAGATATCCCTATTAAAAATGATAAACAATTTTTTTGTTTCATGAATGACTGTTTTATTATAGTCTTTTCTACTATAATTGCTAAAATCGAAAAGCCTCAGAATGAAAATTTACTTGTCCTAATTCTCAACCCAACTTCAAATCTGAGAAGTCAGAGAATTCCATCTAAAACCTGTGTCGGAACAACTTGTCGGTGACTTAAGATCACTTCCGGAGAACATGCTTTGGTTCTACGCTGAAGGTTTTCAGTATTTACTGATTCAGAGATCTAACAACCTCCCAGCACTGGCAGTTTTAGACTGAATTTCTAACATAACACAATTTTTAAAATTGTATTTTCTAAAAAATGACAGTACTTGTGTATCTTTTCTCTGAAAGCTTACAGCCTCTGTTTTCCTGTGTGAATTCTCAGGACGAACCATCTGTGTATTTTAACACTGCAAGAGGCATAGCTAACCTGTGGCTACTTCAGCTCATGCAGGGTATTACCCAACCACGTCGTCCTTACCTGCCTTACCTGCATGCTCTTGATAAGATCAGAATAGCAAATCATAAAATAAATACAAACACCTACGAATTGTCTCCAGGCAAGAGTTGTAATTTCACAATACAAGGGAAGGTTTTTGGAGTTGCAATTTGACTATTTAACAATCTGATTTTAATTAGCATTTTAGTATTCTTTGTAAATTAGGACAAAAGAGATCATCAGTTTTGAAAATATTTGAATTTATTTAATATATATATTTAAAATTTGATTTAAAACTCCTGAGCAACATATAAGCATGTTCATCAGCTTGAAATTATTTGCTAGATTGCCATCTGGGTAAAATTTTAATAAATATTTTTAATTGGAATTACTATTTTGGAAAATAATTGATAAATAAAATTTGCTATGTAATTACACAATGGCAGGCATAGCCATAATCAAGATTTTCAAATGTCATTTTCTGAATGATACATATATAAATATAGTAGGAAAATGGTATTATTCTCTTCACCGTACAGATTAAAAATTATTTTAAAACTGAGATTCATGAGTATATAATTTACTAAAGTGTCTCATGAAAAGTATTATTAATGCCAAACTTCTGGTTAATATTCTAAGCTTTGAAATTCTATTCTGTTCTGTTTTCTCAAGAGTCCAAAATGGAGGGCTGGATTTTAGAACAGGTCCTTTGATCTGAGGCTGCTCACCTGACTCCAGAGATCAATGAGGATAAATTATCATTGCCAAACTCATTGTATCATTGCATGGTTCAATATAATGCCAACATGTATATATGTACATATGCACGGGTATTTTAAGAAAAACAATGCAATTTAGGTTTTTCAGGACCAAGTTTTCACTATCTAATCAAAGGCTCTTTGTCTGGTAGAAATATTCACCCCAAGTTCAATAAATATCCCCATCCAATCAATAAAATTTCTGTGTGTGTGTGTGTGTGTGTGTGTGTGTGTGTGTTCCTCCCTCCCTCCCCCTTCTCTCTCATTTGCAGATTTTTTGAAAAAGGTACTTTATTGTATAGAAGTATAACCCACACTCACATACACACATATATGCAAATCCCCTCATCTTCTTCCTCTTCTTCAATGCCTCTGATATAAAGAATGTTATTACACCTTATTAGAACTTCACCCAAATGTCCAGACAATACTCCATCTATATATTCTTCTGTATTTCCAAGTTGCATGTTCATGTAACCATCTACAGAGATTAGGTAGCACTTACATTCCATTCCCCACTTAAGTTTTGCCATCACTGGCTTTTCTGTCAGTCCCTTGAGGAAAGGCCTGGAATTGAGGATTAAACTCACTGTGAACACCCACAAGCATGGCACCCCACTAGCAGACCCAGCTGCTGCTTGACCCTCATGAATGGAGTAGCTACCACTCACCCAACTGACCAGCACCAAGAGAAATGTCCTCCTTTGCAGATTTCTAATAAATATTTGTTTGATGGGCTAAATGACTGAGACTGAATCACTTCGTAGATAAACAGACTCACCGGGGTCCCCATGGATGAATATGTAGCTGACATGTTTACATCTTTCTTTCCAAAACTTAGAAGAACAGGTGGACAGAAGAAAAATTAAATGCTGTGTCACTCAGGAATCAGAATGAAAAAGACAGAAAAGGTTTCTATGACTGGGATCAGAATATCAGTAAAGGAAAGTGACAAATCCAGGTTCTTCTGAAAAATGAACAGGAAAAAAAAATGATAAAAACTAAAATCACAACTGAGAACTGCTTCTCCCAACTCCCAAGCCCTCAAAACATAGCTTCCAGAATGTTCCTTAGAGAGGGTGAGAATCTTCACAGGTTAGGAGCCCCCAGGATAGTTTATTCAAATATACTTTTTAATACTTAACTGTTTTTTTCTGACCTGTGACAGGTGACCCCAAGTAATTCAACAACATGCCTAGAGGTATCAGTCACAATGAACAAGTCATGTCCCACTTGTCCCACCGAAAGGCTAGTTTAGGGCTATAGCACACATGAAATGGTCTGGTCCCTGCTTTGCCCCTTGGGTTCTGATTGCTTCCTATACCAACAGTATAGGCCTACATACAACCAAGTCTCTTGACAAGAATGTGATCAGAATATTGATATCATCACCTCTGATTCTTAGCCCTGCAGGACACACTTCTAGAGGTGTCAAGACTTTATTCCAGGGAAATTTTTCTGTGTAGCACTTGTAAGCAGAGTTTGTATCTACCAACCCATGCTTCCAATGAAAAGTATATGCTTTGTAAGGTTTTTTTTTTTTCATGAAAATTATTTGAATTCTATTTATTTGCCTCTTTGTTTTCAAGGATGGATGACAAAGAGAATTGTTTTCTCTCTTCTCTCCAAATTCTCCTTCCTAAAGTCCATTTCTCTTCTAAAATCAGAGCTACCTGGCAGTGTCTTTAGACTAACTCACAGCGATCGATCGTCTTTTGTTTTCTAAGATGAGCAGAGTTCTATAGTTATACAATTGTTCTCTGAGGATCTCTGTAATTCAACCTCAGGGCTTGAGAATACCACCCTACTCCCACACACAAAGGTGCTCAATTAGATCAGAGGGTCCCTTTAGTTGTGGTCTGTGTATTTCAGTTAATGAAGTACAGGTGACTGGCAATGATACACACAGTCACAGGAATGACATAAAAGTTGCTTGAAAAGTTAGTCAGAGGAAGTCACCACAAAGACCCAGCTTTAAGTAGGGTGCCCGAAATCACAGGGAAGGCGGCTATATAAAAAGATGGTCTTTGTGATTTCTGCAAACTTCAACCCATCCCTCAGCTAAGAGAATACCTAGAGTATCCCCTACTGGCCAGTGCACTCCATGGCTGGAGACAGAACACGGGAGAAAGGCTGAGTTGCCGTTTCAGCGGCCAAAGCGACCTTCAGCAGATGTATTACTGCCTTTCTACTTCTTTTCATTATGTGGTTCCTGCAGGGATTTCCCTTAAGGTTTTAGCATGCTTTATTTCCTCTTGCAAAGTTTTCACGAGCACGTTGAAAAATTTAGTTTCCGAGCAAACTAAATGGCATTTAAAAATCAGCAAATAAAACTAATTTTTGCTCATGTTAAATAGCTTTTGCTCAGAGGGCAAGTTATCAGATAACATTTGGAAGCTCTATTTATGGCTGCATATCACTTATACAAACTGGTTATGTGGATTGAATTTTAGACTTCTGAATATTAATATGTTTGTAATGAGATCTTTTTGAGGTGATGTCTAAGTCTAAACATTTATGTTTCATATACATTTTATGCATAAATCCTGGATATAATTTTAAAAATACTTTTAATATGCCTGAAATTTGGCTACAGTTTTGTCACATGAGTTTGGGAGTGGAGCCTCACTCTCAATGCTTCATGTCAGTTCTCATAAGCTTAGACAGAGGATTTAATGTTTTAAAACTAAAAGATGAGAAATCCTTACCCATTTCAAGTTAAGGAGCTAGCCAGGACTTGGGATAAACAAAACAGTGGTGGTAATGATATTAGGACACTGATTTATAGTAACGAAATTAGTAAGCAAGCAAGCAGCATGCTGAGAATTCAACTCAGATGAACTCAGATGACCTATATTTTCTCTCCCTTCGAAGTGTCACAAATGACATGAGACTTGCATAAACAGCGTGCCATTGCCTTCTTTATTGCATGTTTACATCGCAAGAAATTGGCTTGTATCATCTGAGATAAAATTAGGTAAATAACTGTGTGCTTCAGTGAATTACTATTAAATATAATTAATTTCCATATGGAGATATATAGGTAGAATCCCAGACTGTCCAGAATTAATCACACTCAGAAGAACATTCCCATACCCTTAGCCCATCGCAGTTGTCTTGCCTTATTTAAATGTTTGTAAGAATCAGATAAAAATAAGTTAAGTGGTTCATTTCATACAAGAAAGAAGATGCACATGAGCCCTGTGGTTCACACTGAAGCTGGAGTTGGGGAGTGGTGTTTTGTTCATTTTCTTACTTTCAAAATAGGATTCCTGAGTTGCAGACTGCTGACTCTGCTCAAACCTCTGGTTGAAGAAACAGCTAAAACACACGAATGGATATCCAGGATGCTTCTTAAAATGAACATAAATTTGCTGATGTAAAATAAATGAATTAAGAAATCCTTGAAAAGGGTATTTATTGTGAGCCAGTGCTCATTGTTATCCTCTGCTACCTATCTCCCAGTAGCACTAACAAGTTACACAGGGAAAAAATTTGTTTCTTTTCATGAGTAGTTATCAAACAGAAATATCAATTTTAAGACTTTTTCTTATCACATGAGGGAAATGCTCAGTAATTATTTTATTACACATTGGATGTTTAGTTGATTGTAGGGCTTTTTTTTATATAAACAAACTGTTTTACTGTATCTTCATCCTCTGTCAGAGCCTCTAAGACTTCCTAAATAATGACGTCTCTGCAGGAGAAAGATCTATTTATAAGCTTACCACATTTTCAGTGTCATTATTGGCAACACATTCGTAAGCAACTGCTGTGGAGACAGGATCAAAATATACAGCAGAAATCTGAAGACAGTGAGCATGATAGCCTAGTAAAGGTTGAGAGGATAGCATGTCCTTCAGCTTTGCCCCCTTCCTTAGCCTCAGTCCATCTCAAATATATGCAGGAAGTGTCTTCATCCCCACTCACATTCTAAAGAAGATATAGAACTGAATTTGGAAATCCAAGCCACAAAAACCAGTGTCGGTCCACATTTTAAGGTATTTCCTTCATTTTAATTGCTTTAGAAACAACCATAATGTTGAGAAGAAATCTTTAGAGCTAGAACAACTTCCAAAGGTTTTTCGCCAACCAAGATCTCATGATGACCTGAAGCTAGAGAGGCCTTGTGTGCAGTCCCCCTCCATTCCCTTTCTTAGAAGACCCATCACTTTTGCTTACTGGGATATGATAGTAGGAGTACTGCAGCCTTCCATTTCAAGCTACTTATTTTGGTTATGATGATGAACTAGGTAGCCGACAACACAAATTGCTACAAACATGATTTGCTGATCAGCCAAGGTACTCTGAATAAATATCCTTATTTTGACAATAAAATGATATACTATTTGGCACATATTAATCACTCGACAATTTTCAAAAGAGAAGGGGCTTAGGGTCTAACTTAGTAGTAGAGAGTATGCCTACCTAACATATGAGGCCCTGAGTTCAAGTTACACCACACACAAAAAACGACAACAAAATATTATGTGCATATGCTATAGGGTGATTAAAGCAATTCATAGAGAATTAAAAGAAAATATAGGTGTGTATATATCTATATATCTATTTACATATATTCATTTCTATTTTTGTACTTTAAAAATATTTTGTTTCATTTATGTGTGTATGAATATGTGCACATTGGCATGAGTGCCCATGAGGTCCCAAAAGGGTATTAATCCCTTAGAGCTGAAGTAACAGGTGTTTGCCAGCCCACCTGACATGGTTGCTGGAAACGGAATTCAAGTCCTCTGTAAGAGCATCAAGCACTGTTAACCGCTGAGGTATCTCTCCAGTCCTTATACTCATTTCTTAAGTTGGATATTAACATAAGTATATAACATAAACTCAGCCCTACTTAAGCAGAACTCAACTTGAGTCTTCCTTTGTTGTTGACAAGCCAGATTTAAAGGCTTAGGAAGTATTAACCAGTGATTTGGAAGCAGGAAAATAGGGACAGACATATGAAAACAGACTACAGAAAAAGGAAAGGTGAGCCCTGCATGAGATGGTATGGCTAGAGATGAAAACCAAAAGTTTTACGTGTTCTTGAGATGCCATCATGATGGACAGAGTATGTGGACAGGGAACTCCAGGGAGAGGAACTCTAGCATGAATGCTGGAAAGATTCACATCCTCACCATCACAGACAGACTCATAGAATTGGTGCCACAGACTTGAGAGTCAGAAGTATAGATTCCTTTGCTTAGACTTTAAGGAAAACTATATCTAAGACACAAAAAGATGGAGAGGAGGACCATGAAATCATCACAGATCTTTACACTTCCACTCTTCCATCTAACCCCTTGAGAATGCCTTTGTTTTGTCTAGCAGCAATGAATTGAGGCTTTGTGCAAGATCATATTGGTAAAAGAAGTTTCATGACTTTTCTGTGTGTGGTTCCAGAGATTAGAGCCATGCCTCTCCATGCGAAGCACATACTCTACCACTGAGTCACAGACCTGACCCAGTTCTCCTACTTGTTAAAAGTTAAATAAATAAATAAATAAATAGCATCTGAAAAAAATGAAATAGTTGAAAATCCTTGGCTTAAAGGTCAATTTCTAATTTCTGAAAATATTTAAGGCCAAGATGAAAGTTGTGTGTGTGTGTGTGTGTGTGTCTGTGTGTGTGTGTGTGTGTGTGTGTGTGTGTGTGAGAGAGAGAGAGAGAGAGAGAGAGAGAGAGAGAGAGAGAGAGAAAGAGAGAGAAAGACAGGGAGAGAGAGAGAATGTGTTTGTGTAAATAAAATAGACGAAACTGGTCATCTTATTTAAGAGAAATCCACTTTTTATATGGTATGCTTTTAATTAACTACCTCTGTCATTATCACTGTTGGTGGATAGCACCGAATTTTCCATAGACAGAACATTTTGGAATTGTGGAATGTTCTACTGCACCCAAGAAAGATAATCGAACTATATTGTTAATCTCCAAAGTAAACCAGGCTGTAGAGTCATACACCTAATCAGCAATAAAGGGTGACCATGGTTTTCACTACCATAGTCTCTGTAGAGTGACATGCACCTACTGAACTGGACCCAAATAGTACATACAAATAATGAAATTGAAATATCACTAGAAGCCTATCACCTGTCTGTCTCCCTAGAATCCTCCAAGGTTAGAAGTTAAGAAACACATCATGGACTTGAAGCTGACTCCAGGTATTCCAGAAATCAAGATTTGAAAGCATCCAGGACCTTGTCACCAACCCTAAAGGATGTTCATTTTTTGCTTTATGGTTTTGTAGTTGCCACAGTCAGGTTACAGAGATCCAAGGACTGGTATTGATGTTGATGTTCTAAGCAACTTCAAGTTGACGGAGTAATTATGTTACTTTCTCATGAATAGACTTCATCTGCCTCAGGCCACGAAACTTCTCATCTTCCTTAGCCTCGCCTTAAAAAATTCTACCCAGAAACCAATCTAAGGGAAACAAAAGGCCATGACCATATTGCATTCAGATTCAAACCCTCTAGCTATGTTTTCTTATTACTTAGCTTTCATGTGACGTATGCATAGAACCAAACAGATATTATGGTGAAGCATAGTAGAAAGGGTAAAATGATCACATGCCGCGCAAATTATGCATGTTAACATTGTCACCCTAGTGTGATGGTCTTGAGAAAGGCTTTGTGGGGTCATTAGAACGGACATTGTATGGATGGATTAGCTCCCTTAGGAGAGAACCCCAGAGAGCTCTCTATTCCTGCTTCTATGTAAGGATATAGCACAAAGGTATCAAGAATGATCAAGAAATCAGGCCCCCAATGGGCTCCAGATCTGCAGCATTCTAGCCCTGGACTACGTATATAAAATATTTTACATATGTAAAATACCTACCCTAGCTTCTACGTATGTAAAATATTTTTTTTTTACTATTTGCAGAACAGCTCGTGGTGTTTGCTACAGCCGTACTGCAGTGCTCAGAAATAACCTAAGCTCTTATAGATGCAGATGGGGACTGATTCTTCCCTCTCTCAAGAATCTGAAGATATTTTAATAGGACTTTCCCTTGAGAATATGGTAATATAAGAAGTCTTTAAAAATGTCACTTTAGAAGAAGTAATGTGTGGGATTCTCTGTTGTTAATTGCAGTTTATTAAACAGAATCCCAATTCTTTTGGACTTTTTCAACAAAATTTCAAAGATTCCTACCAGGTTTAAAACCCATTCTAAAGGGAAATCACCACATTCTGTCAATGTTTATGTTTGAATGCTGTTGCTGCTTGGTGCTTTTTTGTTTTTGTTTGTTTTGTTTTTTTTTCAGAGCAATGCACAACAGGGATTCCTGGGATTGAAAGACTACTGAGCAGCAGATTTTAACAAGAATGAGCAACTGAATTGTAAAAGGTCCTCATGATGGCAGATTGCTCTATTGCTTAAGAATCTGCTCCCACAGCCCTCCGGATTCTTAGGCTCTGGAAAGAGAGAGCGATGACTTATAATTAGCCTGACTGCATTAGGGGCGTAGCAGATGCATGGGGCAAGCCTGATGCCAGGGTGAGTGTCAAACATCCCATCAGTATTCCAGTCCTTCTCCCACATGATGGACGCCAGCACTCTGTTCCTATGAGCATGCACAGGCTTCTGCGCATGCTGTAAACACATTACAATGCGGGACCCTACTGCTATGGAAATGAATAATGTGTCTGTATGGTTCAGGCAAAAGCTAAGAAAAATGCCAAAATGAACACTGAAAACAAAGAAGTTCCTCGAATTGGGCCATGAGGGTGAATACTACCTTCCAGGACTACTTTGTGTTTTTCTGCTCAAATTTTGATTTGCCAACTGCAGCCTGTTTAGCAGAATGCAGACACTGTCTGGTTTAGCTTAAGGCTTCTCAGCATCTCTACCTGAGAGTTTCATTACTGTTTCCAAGACTTTGCTCCCTCAATAAAAGACATCCCTCCTGCATCCTCCTTTACTATCGATTTAGAAATTTTTATAAATACAAAAATAACATTAAAATGACAATTTCATGTCTTTGTTCATTTTGCACGTTCAGGGTTTCTAACAATAGAACCATGGCTTCATTGGCTTTAGACATGAGGAGGAAAAAAAATCAAATTTTGGCCAACAAAATGTCCAGAGATTGTTATATAGGATTGATTCAAGGGCTGTGGCTGTTCCATGAAGAAACTGAGCAGTGTCTCTCTGCTCTGCATCCCTGATATGCCAGGACCCCTCTGGCCACCTCCCATGTACCCGTGAGAAGGCTACGCTACCTATAAGATCCTTTGTTGGCATCAAAGATGCACAGAAATAGAGGTTACTTTTGAGCATCTACTAAGGATCCACCAACAGAACTTGTCTTACATCTCATTTTCTGAAATTGTGCCCCTGCCTGTCTGTCACCAAGACCTACTTCTAAGGAACAGAAAGTACAAAGGATGGGCCTGAGATCGAATACCAGGACACAACCCATGGACAAACAGCCACTCTTTCCCCTGAAGTGCTCCTGTCTATATAAAGCAAGAAGGTGGTGGTGCAAAAAGGGTGAACTTTGATATCATGGAGAAAATATGTTAATTGAATTCAAAATCAATTTCTGGGTCTTTAATAAAATGTCAGTGCTAAGATAGTGGGGTCACTATAAACCTACCTCTTCTCTCACTGAATTCAAAAGACCTATAAAAAAATGAAACCTAAAAACAAAACAAAAACAGAGTACCCTATTTCTGTTTATCAGGTGGATGCTAAAGACTGAGTGATTTATGCATGCTCTCCCTTCTTTAATGAAGCTCTTTAGGGGGTCATCAGAACATTGCTCTGTTGCAGCCTCTTCCTAATGGTGCTACCTGAGTCTAGTCCCTCTTCACCGACTCGGCCTGTGTGCCCTTCTGAAATAGTTCCCTGCCCTCCCCTCATCTGTCCTAGAAACATTTACCTAACATCTCAACGGCTTCCAAAAGCACAATTATGTGGAAGTTTTCTGATTTCAATAAGACTCAGTTACTTGCAGGCCCTGCTCACACTCACACTCACACTCACACTCAACCAAACCACAGGCAGCTTCTTGATACACACCCTCTGGTTTAGTATTTTCTTGTGATATCTCTCCTACTTCTTTTCTTGGCTCCATCTTCTCTGTCACTCAAACCTGAACCTTGACGTAACCTCTGATGACACCTCACTCCTTCCTCAGCATGCTGCTTTTTGTACCCAGGTGACACATTTTCTAAAATGTCTCCAATATCCTGCCCTGGCTTCTTGCACATCAGTTTTCACCAGATGTGGGTGGACATTAACCCCTACTCCCATGTAATCCGGAAGCATTAATGTTTTTTGACCAACTGCATCCCCAGTGCTCCCATGAAACCTTTCCAGATGGATCTTTCTACAGCATTCCATTGCCATCTGCCTGTTAATTCTCTTCAGCCGGAATGTGAGCTCACTGGCTGCGAACATTTTCCTGAAACCATGCCATACCTCCCGCGGTGGTGCCTTTGTGACAGTTCTTTCCTCTGTCTGAAATCTCGCTGTGCTAATTCATGGAAATCCTACCCAGCCCCAAACTTCAGATAATATGGAAGCTATAGACAAGGACTGGAGATACTTAATTCTCCTATGTATTTATTATGTGTGTGTGTGTATGTATGTATGTATGTATGTATGTATGTATGTATTATTTAAGGAAACACTTCAGCTGTATGAAATCCTGGCACTTCCCTGTGAAAGTAAAGGATAATATTTTCTGTGTTTTTTTTAGGATAATTGAAATGAACAAATATTCTAAATCAGATGACTATGTACAAGCAAGTACAAAGCCTAACATGTTCTATGCAATGGAGAACCTAGGGACATCTTCCTGAATTTTCACCACGTACTTACAGTGCATCTTTCTGAGACCCCACTCCTTTCAATGTTTGCATGGGTAGTGCTATAATGTAGTTCACACACTCCAAATAGCCTGCCTGAAAGTCATATCTCTTTAGGAATAAACATTTACATCTGGATTACTGTAGAATTACAAACTGTATGATATCTTTTCTTCAAGAATAAGAACAGTGAGAGATATTAATAATAATATGGTTAACCCATTTTATTCAAATGCAGTTATTTTAAAATATTCTATATATGTGCATAAGTTGAAGTCAGTATTTACATTAGTACTGATGGATCAACGTCTAAAAGGCAGTGTGTCAACTATTATTTTTATTCTGCTTTTTTAGAAATAAAAGACAAAACTCTAGGCTATTTACTACTTTATTTTACTGTTGGCTTGAATTTATGATTATAAAATTCTATTATTCTTTGAGAGAAATCCAATAAAGAGAGGAGAAAAACTGTTCCATCAAGTATTAATATCAAAATTTTCTCTGACTTAATGAGTGTAATGGTGAAGATTGTTCCTTTAATTATCACTCTAATAATTTTTTTTAGTTCATATATTCAGCATATACCCATTTTTCAACACATATGATCATTGTAAAGTTCATATGAAGAAGCACAAGAAACAAGCTCTGGCCATGAAGTGCAGCAGCTGTGGTCTAGGTAATACGACCAGCATCCCTCCCCAAGCCCCTGGTTCTACCCATCTGCTTCCATTACCAGTTAAAGGAGCAACACAGAGGTGCAGGTTAGATTCTCATCTGGTTGTAGCTATATGTAGCCTGACTTCTCCAAAGCCAAAGATCATAGAAAACAAAAAGACTCAAATTACAACCCAGGCAGGCAGGTTGTAAAAGAAGACTGATGCTTTTCCTTAAGAGAAAAGAACTCTTAAGATTTATTTTATTTTTCATTTGTGTGTGCACGCGTGTGTGCGTGTGTGTGTGTGTGTGTGCACGTGGCACATGGGTACACGTGTATGAGTGCCCACAAAGGCCAGAAGTGAGTGTCAGATCCTTAGAGCTAGAGTTATAGAAGTTTGTAAGCTACCTGCTATGGGTGCTGGGATCTGAACTCTGGTCCTCTGATAGGGCAATGAACACTCTTAATCAGTGACCCTTCTCTTCAGCCTAGAAAAGAGAACTTGTGTTTTAAATAGTCAGATTTCCGATTGTCTGGCCGTGAATAGGTGATAGAAAGAAAAAGTCAGATGTAAAGGTTAACAAAAAAATAACTAGTATACTTAAACATGCTCCCAAATTTTAAAGATGCCGATTAATTATTTAATTAACTTGTTTCATTTTCTATAAAAGGAAAAATTAGCATAGCATAATGGTGTAAACAAAATGATCATGCATTGAACAAATGTTGGAATCTCATCTCCTTAGACCTTTCTAAATAAGGGCTGAGCCAATAATGCTTGATATACAAGAAGGAGGATCTGATTTTGAATCTCCAGACCTCACATACAAACCAGACACCTAGCATGAATGTATCTGTATTCCCAGTGTTCCTACAGAGAGATGAGAAGCAGAGACAAAGGAACCTCCAGAAGCTTGTAGGCTATCACCTTCCCTGTTTGACACCCTCTCAGACAAGATAGAAGGTGAAGACCAATGCCCAAGACCATCTTCTGTTTTTTCTGTGAAAGCCATGGCAAACATACATATGTCTTCATATACACAAGTGTTCATGCACATATATACACATGCAGAAAAAAAGTCAACATTCTAAAGGATTAAAACCTCCAGTTATAAAATAATTTAAGTATATTACTCCTGAACTTGACATCTTAAAAAGGCTTGAGTTCTCAGTGTCTATACAGCATAGTCTTGGATATACTTGATGTATCTGTGGACTGTCCCTAAATTCTGGTAAAACTCTAGGCTAAAAGGCTGGAACCACAGTTGAGGCAGACTCTGATTTCTCCTTGCAAATGCATGCCCTGTCAGGCCAAGAAAGTTTGCCAAGACCACACAAACAGAGACTAAGAGGTAAATTAGATTTGTATTTCATTTTACAACTGGAAGTGATTCTGAACTCCTTCCTCGAGTTGGAGAATGAAGACGGGCCAAAACCAGAAAACATTAGAGCTCAGAGATAATTATTATGGAAGACTTGAAAACATTTACTTAATGACTCCACAGGGACGCTCTGAGAAGAAGGAATGAAAGGAAAAAAATTGCACCACAACACAAAGATTCAGGGGAGTCAATGAACCAAGAAAGAAAACTCCAGTCCATGAATCTGATGATAACCTGATATTACTCCTTTCAAATTTCTCAGATTTTGGCTCTACTATGAATGTGTTCATATAGTATTAAAATATCAACATAAAATTCAATTCACCATCCTGAAAAATATTATTTATCATTATTTTTGCATAATTTCTTTTAATTTTTATTAATTCTGAATTTTTGTTTTCAAAATCAAAAGTTAGTTTTAAAAAGTCCAAAGGACATCACAAGTTCGTTTTTTGTTGACATACCACAATGCATATGTAGTGAAAGAGTTGCATATCATGTTCAAAATCCCTTCCAACTCTGCATTCTGACAACGGTTATTTTTTTTCAGATTCTAGAAGAAAACAGGAAGCATGTTTAACATTCTAAATGTGTGATGTATTAGATTTTCAAACTATGACAATGGAGCCGACACACTTCTTGGCAGGTAGCTTTAGTCATATCATAAAAATGTTATAAATACATTGTTTTTATGTGTTCTAATGTCTCAATAAAGTGAAATCGTTCCATCCATATTTTTCCATCTACAAAACAAGGGCACTTAGGTCCCAAGAACTGACAATGAACAGCATTTCTGATAAAGAAGTCTACTCATTTCACAGGCATAAAAGTTTGAAGCTGAAGTAAATACTCTGTATACATCCCTGGTTTTAGGATATATATCGCTATTTTTATAGGGACCTGCCACTGAGACAGTGTGTGCCTTAAATGTTTGCTTAACCATGATGCCCAGGCAGAATAAAGTTTATTTTTTTCACTTTATCTTTTATAAGCTATCTGGGCAATTTTTCTGGCGTTTTACCCACAATTTAATTTTCTTACAACTCGACGGGGCTGACTAGGACTCTGCTCTCTCCACAGGTGTGGGATGCTTCGTTTTTTGGGGGGAAGTTTGAATAGAGAAAATGAATTATTGCCAGAGTAAATATATCCCAGATACAAACAAATGCCATCTCCTCTAAAACGGTGAAATTCTGCTCATTATCCTGATAATTCAAATAAATCAAAACCCCATGGGAAAGGCAATTGCCTCATTGCTATCCTGGCTGCTATGGACGCTAGTCAGAACCATGCAGTTTACTCTAAGGGCGGTATGGTGCCATCTAGTGATCAAAAAGTAAATCACATCTGCACTATCCCTCCCCTCCCCCAGCCATGCTCTGGGTTACACTTGGATCATATAGATTTGAAAGAGAAATACAGGGACCCATGGCTCCAGATGGATATGTAGCAGAGGATGGCCTTGTCTGGCATCAATGAGAGGGGAGGTCCTTGGTCCTGTGAAGGCTTGGTGCCCCAGTGTAGGGGAATGCTAAGGCAGTGAGGCAGGAGTGGGTGGGTGGGGAAGCGCCCTTACAGAAGCAGGGGGAGGAGGAGCGGATAGGGTGGTTGCAGAGGGGAAACTTGGAAAAACGATAAC
The DNA here is from genome assembly GCA_019843965.1 of Rhynchomys soricoides. NCBI lineage: Eukaryota > Metazoa > Chordata > Mammalia > Rodentia > Muridae > Rhynchomys > Rhynchomys soricoides. The sequence goes on along the minus strand of JADRCH010000005.1, from coordinate 25,838,424 downwards.
ATTTGAAATGTAAATAAATAAAATATCCAATAAAAAATGGTAGTATACTAAGTTGTTTAGTGCAGAAAAATTTTAAATCATCGTAACATCCAAGCTGAGGCATATTTATTCATTATTATTTTAGTTAGTTTTTTAAAGTGGTAAAAAGCAGTATATATATATACATGTATATATATATACATATATATATATACATGTATATATATATTAGTTTGTAATTTGGCAATGAAGAGAGTACAGATAAGGTTGATGTTGCAGATGTAGGGAGAAAGTCGCTGTAATTGTTCAACAAATGCTTTATTAAAGTGAAACCTTGTGTTCTTTACTCTGATCATCACATGTTTGATTTTGTAAAAATGCAAAAAAAAAAAAAGAAGAAAGAAAAAAGAAAGAGAAATACAATAAAATTTCCCTGGCTAGAGACATTACCTAAGCCATGTGCTGTGTACATCGTTCTGCATCGCCACTACTGAAAGTGTATGAGTTACAACAACAACGTGTCTCTCTGACTCTCTTCTCAGCTTCAAACCACCTCTGGGTTAATCATACAGTCTCCAAAGGAAGTGCCCATATGAGATAATTCCAATGAGCTGTGTTCTTGTGTCCATTGAATGTTAATGTAACTTTTGAAACACGGTTCCAAGTGCTGTTCTATAAAACACGTTACTTTGAAAGGTCTTATCTTATTGATTAGATACCCTGCGAGAATGGTGCCTAAATTTCTAAACACCTAAAATATACAGAAGAGTCATTTGATGAAGCAAATGTATAACACTTAAAAAGTAAAACATTTCTCAAAGTAGAACCAAACGTATTTCTCACTGTCAGGATAAAGTACCCAATTTTATTTCTGTTTTGATTATAGAACTAAATTTCTACAAGAACCAGTATCATTTCTAACGAATCTTTTCATCCCCCAAATCCCTGCCCGCCCAGCCAGCCTTCCCTCCATGGCAGGGACACAGCACCTTCCTAAAGAATCAGCACACTTGACTTTATCTCTTTATAAATCTATGGCTTTCTAGGTTTCATTTGTATGCAATCTCTATCAGAGGAACGTCTCTTTGTTTGGTACTCAAATCACTGCCTCCTAAAATCCTGAGAACCCAGAGCATCCTTTCTGCAAGGCCCCCTCCCCCGCCCCCATCCTGCTGCCTTCTACCGGCTATCCCTGTAAGAGTCTGGAATTACAAAGCACTGTTTGGTTAGTTGGATCTAAAAGAGCAGGAAGGAAGAATTCTTGTTTCCCAGTATTTTTCGACGGATTGTGCCAGATTTCTACGTGCCAATTGGATCCTGCAACATCTTTAAAACAGCTGATTTTGTCATTGTAGGCATTAGGTTACATGCACAGAGTAATTTAACGAAGCTTAGATAACCACATCTTCAACTGTTGTGTAGTTCTCAATCATACTTGAACTTTATTCTAGTCTGGCTTAAATTTAATTCAAGCAAAAACCCATTTCTGTATGCTGTAGTAAGTGTCACACTAGATAAGGGCTCTTCAAGCACAAAGACTGACTTTACGCCGGGACAGAGGGAAAATTCCAAAGCCAGTAGCACATCTAGCTCAGCTACACAATTTCTACGTCTGGAGTCACTGTCCTTTGTTCCTCAGGTAAGTGTATCTATGGGCTGGAAGCCAATAGGGAGAGTAAGTCATCCATACAACCGACTGCATTTAGAATGTCGTTCCTGAGTATAGGAGGGGGGATATTTACTGGAACCAGGGTAAATGATCAATATCGACACCCCTGAATAAAATAACACCCTCCTCTAACAACCTTTAACGGCTAATAGTGCCTCAGGCAGAGCAGGGCCTTGAGAGTCCGTCTCCCTATCACTCCCACATCCATGTTGAAATGTTAAGGGGTCCAGTGTTCTGCAGGTCGAATTTGGGTAACTACAGCAGTTCCGGAGTGCAGTGCTATGTCATGACCAGATGTCTTTGATTGCACTTCCTCTGACTACCCTTCTGTGATGCTCCTGTGTCTCGGAAGCAGTGATACAGTAATCTCATTGAGGGCTGAGCACTCCACCATCAATTGTCATTGGCTTTTTTGTCAGTGATGGGATTCTGCATTAAGCATTGGCAGCTGCCATGAGAGTTTACTCTGATGCACACTAATTCTTAAAGAAGGCAATGCTTTGCACAGTGACTTTGAAATTTTTACTAAGAAACGTTCTTGTGGCAAATTGCTTTAAGAGATCAGACTGTGACCTCTCATCTTAAATTCAAAGGGGTATGATGGTATTATATGTTTAATATCGAGCGAGAGTTTTGTTTTGTGGATGAGTCCCATGTGGAGAGACCAAACTACATTTACCAAACAAGACAAATATAATCAATTATGAACAACTTTAGTTACAAGTTGTGATAGCAAATCAATATGCCTGAGCACCTGAAAAATTTCCTTAGAAATAAACCTTACTTAGCATTAGCTTGGGGATATATATATATATATAATTTCACATGTATTTCAAAGGCCAGTAAACATTTATTTATTTAAGCTTTCATTTGACCAACAGACGTAAACTAAATGCTTCCTCTAGCACAGATTTGAGGATAGTCTAGTCACATTTTATAACATAGATAAAAATCAAAAGATTATATTAACCTATGACAAATTAACCTATGATAAACTAATGAACCCTCAGATAGCTTGCTAGCTGACAACTTTTGTAATTTCATATAATACCAAGGGACTTTTTGTAAAAAAAATTAAAGCCTCATACTGCTCTATTATAGGAGAAATTAGTTTAAATGAATTAATTTAAACTTATATTAAATATATACACCTAAATGCATATTTCATCGAGAATGTAATAAGAATGGAAAGATAAATTATTTTAAAGCTGGGAAGGGAAATTAAATACTCCAGTCTGCAAACTAAAAATAACAAAACAAGACAGTTGATTAAGAACATTTTGAGAACAGTGATCCCAGCTATTTGTATTTGTATTTACAAAAAGCTAGAATTAAAATACAGGTATTATCAGTCCGAGTCCAATGTTGGGCTAACACATAAAAATTCATTCTATTATGGCCCCACACCAGTGATTCAGCTTGTACCTCATCAGCATTCCAGTGACCCCTCCTCTCTTGATCCTCTTAACTAATACACTACCTAGCGTTTATCTAGCCTTTCTCAGAGGAAGCTTCAAGTTTGTTTTGTATTGATCATCTTATTGACTTACACTAAGAGAGGCAGCAACCAACCAGGACCATCAGGGAAAGATGAAGGGAAGCGTGGAGGCCAAGACACTGAGTAACTATTGGAGACACTAGTGGGGGATGCAGATTTCCTAGGATTACAGATTATAAAGTTGCCTGGTTTACTGAGTACTGCGGCTCAAACCGGAGCTCTGCTCATTCTGAGCAAACCATCTACCAAGTGCCAACTCTACATCCCCAGCCTCCAAGTAGCTTTTTCAAGCATTATAGACAGAACTGAAACTCAGAGTGGTAGTGATGCCATGATTCTTGTTGATCAATACTTTACAAAGATAGCATATTTACTGAGTTCATTATAAGGGTGTTTAATACAATAATTAGAAATGAGTAGGACATCTGAATTACTCTCAAAGGAAAATCCAAACTTTTCCCAGCGAGACCCCATGCAGGTGTGCCTCATTAAAAATTAGTTAAGTCCTCTGTGTTCCTGATAACGTTGCTCACAATCTGACACACCCTAGTGTTTATCCGTACATTTTTATAGTTATTTCCTCCATTTAGCTTTGGGAAACAAAAAATCTGATTTTTTTTTTTTGAGTCCTTAATATTAAACACATTGTAAGTGTAGTTAGTAAGTGCTTAGTGAGTGAGTGCTTGGTAATGAGAGCTCCGTGAGTACTCAGCAAGTGAACATTCAGACAAGGAGTGCTCAATAAGAGAGTGCTCAGTAAGTGACTGCTCAGTCAGGTCAGTGGGTGCTTGGTCTGTGAGTGCTCACAGAGTAAGTGATCAGAAATACTAAGGAAATAAGAAAACGTTGCCATGATTACTTAAAACTAAGATGATCACATAAGTCACCTCAGAGCTAAAATAAGTCAGTCCTCCAAGATTTCCTAAGGAGTGCTGACATGAGCTGCAGGTGGACTCTTAAATACCTGACATCCGCTATTTATACCTTTCCTATGGAATATTTTCCATCTTTATGATATTTCCAGTTGTTCTCAGTAAATTTCAAATTAATTGCATAAAAGACTTGCTTAAAAGCTCATTCCTTTTATTTATTTTCCTTGATATGGCAAAGGCAGCAATAATATAATTCACTACTCACTTTTACCCCATGAGCAGCATCGGGCTCTTTTAGGATGACTTCGTTACTATCTATAGAAAAAGGAACATTATACTTCAGTTCCAAACTTGCTAAGCTTGGAAAAGTTTTGTTAACTTGAATGACTATGTGTATAGTACCAGTAACTTAAATGAAGTATGATTTTCTGTCCTAACTCTAGCTGATTATCTGAAATATGGTCAGTTACCTTGATATATTGATTGCTTTTAAATTGTAAAAGAAAACACTTTCCTAGTTTTCTTTAGTTGCCTTTGATGACATAAAAAATAGGAGACTCCACTGCATGCACTCCAAATCAGATACATTGTTATCTTGCCTCTAAACTAATTCTTAGTGATTTTGTTAAGATTACCCTAAAATATACCTGCTACATAGTCCTCTAATAGAAACCTCAGCTAATAAGCAATTCACAGAACTAATTAAGTGTCAAAGTGGGAGCTACCTAAATCCCATAGTGAAACCCTTGTTGATAAGGCAAGATGTTATGTGAGATACACCTTCCCAAAGCAAGGCTTGAGCAGTCATTCTATTGTGTGCACTCAACTCTTGCCCAACATCATCAAGGCAGCAGACATCAATCGAGTAAATTTCCATGAAAAGTTTTTATGCAACGACAGTCTCAAAGTTTGCCTTGTATAAATATTAAATATAGCATCATTTATATTTATCTACGATGACTAATCTGCACTTGAGTAACTCATAGAAAATACTGTTAAACACGGCACTGCCTTACTTTGCACAGACAGCCTAATAGAAAGTCTTAGCATTAAGTTTGAATAGTCTTGAAAGGGAAAATATTATTGTTTCCTTCTTTGCTATACACTTAAGAAAGACAAAACTGAATTTAACTGAAAATATAAATCATGATTTATATTTATGTTTCTAAGAATTTTTCATGGTCCCTACTTCCCACAAGTGGGGATAGCTTAGATTCTTTTCTGAAGCAAACACCACAAAGATAAATACAACAATAAGTGATTAACAACTGCTTTAACTACCAATTTATTCATCCACACTATTAGGCTTGAGATGAAGTCTAAATAACTGCACACCCAATGACAGAGACATAAGTGTGTGTCTGAAATTTACTCAGAGGTGAACACTGGCTTGAAAATACAGTGTACAGGGCTGGAGAGATGGCTCAGCAGTTAAGAGCATTGACTGCTCTTCCAGAGGTCCTGAGTTCAATTCCCAGCAACCACATGGTGGCCCACAACCATCTGTGATGGGATCCGATGTCTTTCTCTGGTGTGTCTGAAGACAGCTACAGTTTACTCATAAATAAATAAATCTAGAAAGAAAGGAAGGAAAGAAGGAAGGAAGGAAGGAAGGAAGGATGGAAATATTGATGTACCAGTGTTCACATTCCTTTGTTTTCCAACAATCTTGAATCTTTGTCTAAACCCAACTGGGTTGATATTTTGAGTTAGGTTACAGCTGTCTACACTACGAAGGCAAGGCAAGAACAAAGCCTCCAGTGAGTGCTAAAATTCCTTTCTTATCTTTGTGAAAACAGAATTGTTCACTCATGTTTTAACTACAGAAACAGAAATCATCAAGCCCATATTGTTCCAAGCAGTACTTGGTAAAAAACATGCTTATAAATGTAACTTAATTCAAATTTCCAAATGCCGAGCTGTATCTAAGTGAGCAACACAACCACACTGAAGTAGTAGGGGTGGAGATGGGGATGGACTAAATGACTGTTGAAGAGAGCCACAGGCACGCAAGACACAGTGGGATTGAAAATCTACATAAAGGGCTAATACCTCTTTTTTTTCCTCCCTTCTTTCCCTCACAAAAGCATAAGGTCACCATGGTGAACCTACTCTCAAATTTTAGGATTAAAAATTTTATGCTCTATTGGCAAAAATGAGAAGCCAATTTTTCAGTAGAGAAAATAATAGAACAAAGAGGCAAAAACTCCTTAAGAGCTTTGAAGATGCCATACCACCCAACAAGACTACAAAACACCCTTTACCAGATTGTCAACAGGAATCAGGGATCTTTAACAAAGACTAAAGCAGAGAAAAATTAAAGAATTCTATATATGAAGTACTAATGAAGCGGTCAAGAAATGACCTACCAAAATGACACCGGAACTAACTTACAGTATGCACCTCCTGTATAAAATAATGAACAAAAATACAGCAAGCAAACGTCTATGAACTCACCCAGAGACTACAGACATGGTATAGCCTAAGTTCTGGTAGTTTCTTAGTGAACATGTGCTTATGTGCAACTATACTGATGGCATGCAAATGAAGTAAGCTTATTTTTGAGTAACTCTTACCTTTTCTGACCTTGTCAGAATAAAAGGCTCAACCCGATTGCACTTGCTTTTCTATTCCAGGCAACTTTTGCTTACACTGATACTTTTGACACTGATAATTTAGTGAAGAAAGATATAATTACTTTCTTTTTCATATTGCTTTCTTGAAAATACAAATGGTAAGTGTCTGGGGATGTAGTTCAGTGGTAGAACGTGTTTAGCACGTGTCAGGTCCCAGGTTCAATCCTAGAGTGACAGAAAGGCTATGCAAATAAAGCAGGAGAAGCTACAGACACATTGTACAATTTAACAAAATACATACTGACCGGGGGACTTAAATAATATTCTACAACTGGGTTCCCCAATTTTACAAAGTATCTCAACTAGAACCCTGGTCTCTTATATTCCTAGGAAGAAATAGCTACCATAGGAAAGAACAAGCCAGAGTTTTCAGTCATATCTTCATAATCCACAGTGTATACAGTAAACAAATGCTGACCAGAAAATGGATGAGTGAGAAACCTCACAACTGAGATCAAATCAGTAAGCTCTGCCCATTACACTTGAGCCTCCTGTGGAATGCTTTTATTTTAGCTCACCAAAGCATGATTTCATTGTATTTAATTAGTAGTTTGTAGGTAAACAACGTGTGTAAATGCCAGCAATCACTTCTTTATGTTGTCAAAATCACTGCCACTTGGAGAGAATAAAAGAATTTTAAACATCAATCCTTCTGTGATTCAGCCATGTATAAACGATGTTGAAATATGTTGAGCTGGATTAAATTTCCCAACAAAAAGTCCAGACTACTCACAAAGACCTGACACCCCATGCCATTTGGCTTTGGGATGATTTTGCTCCCTCTTTCACTTAAATTCCATAAATGCTTATGGCATATGAGGCTGTGGGGTCTTCCTAGGCTCCTTCACACAGCCATTCCCTTACACTGGTAGTCCACGAGAGCATCAACTCTGAAGTAGTTAGCCATCAAGACAAGCTTAGAGCCAAATCTTCTCAAAGAGTCTCCCCCACCCACCCACAAAATGACATATCTCCTTCATCCTTTCTGTATCTGTACACATGCTTCCACATGATATTGTCATGCTGGTTCTCAGTTAAGTAAGTTTACAGCAGTGTCTATGTCTCACACAACAGACACTCATTTTTTTTCTTAAGTGACCCCTATTCCCACTCCAACTTTTCAGTTTCTTCCTTCCTTCCTTTCTTCAAGCACAACTTTTCAGTAGCTTCCTTCCTTTCTTTAATTTTTATTTTTACAAATGAATAACTACAAACATCAATAGATATCATGGGAAAAATACAAGGAAATACACAGTTCTAGAATAAAATATGACTCTAGCTACCGTATTGCCCAGAATAAGTTCTTGAAGGAGATAATAACTCAGCATGAAGAATAAGCAGGATTTGGGTAAAAATTGATGATGAGAGAGGGCGTTGAAACAGAACAAGACATAGAAAGAGCTGAGACATAGGACCTTTGCACTGGAGGCTCTACAAACATGTTGAAGACCTCAAACCTAGAGACCACTATTGACCTTGGGGCCTAGCCTCTGTCTCTGAAGTCTACTGCAACATTTCAACTTAGACTAGACCTCCACAATCCACCCAGCTCTTATGACTGAGCCTAGCTAGGATCTTGGCTACTTCTTGGAATATACAGAACCCCACCGGTGACCAGGTTGGGCTTGAGAATTCACAAGAGTTTTCCTATCAAGATATAAGACACTTCTATGCAATGTTCTCCCCTTAGGTCAAACCTGTATCATAATGTGAAGCTTCACTCACACCTGCCTGGCTCCTGAATCTTCTCACTCTCTTTTTTCCCTCTTTTATAAGGGGATTATCTAGCATCTTTACATATCTAGTTCCTTTCTAGCATTTTATTCCTGGAGGACTCAGACTATCACATGGAGTATAGACTGTGTATGAAGTAATCAATGGGATTTTAAACTGAAAAAGCAAAGTGAGACTTCATCATTGAAACCAGGCAGTTGGTTCAATACTTTCCCCAAAGACAGGATAAATCTTAATTTCTTAACAGCATGTGTAGTTTTAAAGTTCACCAGCGACAGAGATTTCATAACTTCCTTTTGCTAATTGTTTCATAGCTTAATCATCTCATGAGCCTGATACACTAAGTCTCTTATGATTTAAGGTCATTTTGTCTGGTTTAGTTTTTCATGGTGATTGTTTCAGCCACCTACAGTCCTATTAACTATGTCAACATCCACTTATTACAGGAAATTCCTCCACGATATCTGACACAAGGAGTCTTACAGGGTTACCCGCCACTTTTTCTATTTGTTACAAAATTATGATTCATTAAAATAATACAATCTCAAAATATCTGTTTTTTTAAACACAGAAAAATATTCCCTGTATATAGGCAGTAAAACAAAAGTATGGCTGATTGAGATACAGTTTTATGACTTATGGCCACAAAGAAAAAACTGCTTTGCAAACATGCTCTGCCTTCGGCTAGCAACATGAAAAACCCAGTCTTCAATTACTTAGGTACCACGTTTTACTTAACATTTTAAAAGTGGGTATATGTTTTCCCCGTACTGTTTGAAACAGAGCTGGAAAGCATGTAGAATGATACCAATCTATATAAGGCTATCTTGTCTGGGTGCAAGTCCAACATCTGCTTCAATTCTCCAAGCATGTTAATCAACAAGTAAAGCTCCAGCCACAAGACTTACCCATCAGCAAAGACCTTCAAAAATGAAGATGTACTTACCTAAAAGAGAAAGAGAGATGATGTTAGTGACACCCGTTCCTGTTCAGGCAGAGTGACAAACATTCTAGAAGGCATTCTGAGCATATGTCTACTCACGATCGCCAGACCCAATTTCAGGGCTCTTGTTTTTGACATACAGGCCAGATAGTTGTGTCTCTCTCCTTCTCCCAGTTTACTCTGAATGCATTTAATAGGAATTTGCAATATAAATTATTTTTTAAAAGATTTCAAAACTCAACTAGACTAGTGCTGGGTTAAGTAATAATAGCAAGAAACATCCATTGCATGTTTCCCTTCCTGTCAAGCCCAGTACAATACATTATTTGTGTATTTCTCTGCAGAAAGTGAGATAGCATTATTGTCCCCATTGAATGATGAAGCATAACACAGCGACATTCGTAAGGCCAGAGCTAGGGTTGTTTTCCATGAACCTTCTGATTCTACAGTATAACCTCACAATTTTGATGCCAGTCCGCCAAAACCCAAAGTGAATGAAAAACGACATAATAGAAGCATCCTATTAAATAAAAAAATTATATATAAAAAAGAAGTTATCACAATCTTAGAACAGAAGTAAATAAACAATGTCTGGACAGGGCAGCTACTCAAAAATATCTGTTGAATAAATAAAATAATAGAGGATAGGATAATGGATAGCCATACACTGCTTATGTCCCATCTGGGCATTACAGGCATGACGAATTACAATAACACAGAGGAGTTTCATCTTCCTTGCAAGTGGCCAGGTGGCATCTCTTTATCATTCTGTTTACTGAGAGGTAAGAGCCGAAGGTTCTGGAGGGAGAATGGTAAAAGCTGGGTCTTGAACAAATGACCAGGTCTCTATAAAGAATGTATTTGCAAAACCCTCAAACCCTGTTGATGAAGTAAAAATCCTACAATAGTTCAAGAAGCAATTTTAAAAGCACCATAGAGTAGGTCTGGTTTTGTAGGTTTTTTTTTTTTTTTTTAATTTTAAAGGCAGCAAATGTTCATTTATATTTACATCATGTGTGTAAGTGCGTGCCTGTGTGTGTGTGTGTGTGTGTGTGTGTGTGTGTATGCGCACGTGTGTAGAATGCTTTTACTTGCTGACCCATCTCAGTATCTTAGGAGATTTATGAGTGTTATCAATATTCTTACGAGAAAGTAGTTGCCGAGGAGACAGGGTATTTCAAGAAATATTATAAACTGCAGGACAAGTGAATTAATAGCCTTAGGTCATGTAATTAGCCCTCATTTTAATACTTATAACATATCTATGTACTTAATTTTTTAAAATGCCAAGAATAAAGTGCCACCCATGGAGTCTCTGCACCATATGACTGACCTGAGTAAAATGGGCTCCAATGCAGTGTGCTACCACTCCAGTGCCCAGCTTTTTCCAAAACAACTCTAATTTTCATACATTTAAATGGAAACTCCTTAGAGCTACAGCATCTTTCATGTCATTTATATATTTGGGTTAGATATTAAATTTGATTACAAAAATTAAACCAATGGTAAAAATGAGGGCAGATAAGATATTAAACCATTTATTTGCTTCCAGATGAAACTGAACCCATCTGAAGTGGAAATTGTGAGTTTGTACAAAGTCTAATGAAACAGATGAAAAAGAACTCATTTATGGATTTACTGTTGACTCAGGATGGAGAGGCTGCTCATTGGTTAAAAGGGCATACTGCTCTTACAGAAGACACAAGAGTTCTGCTGCCAGCACCCACATCAGCTCACAGCCACCTGGAACCCCAGCTCCATGGCAGCCAGTGTCCTTTGCTGCTCTCTACAGTGGGCATCTGCACTTATAGGTAACCATATACACACATGGACACCCACTTATACACATAATTTTTAAAAATAGCATTTTAGAAAGGAAACTGGGCTGAATGGTTCAAAACATTAAATATTAACCAGTTCAAAATTAAATGGGGGATAACCTAAGTGGAAAGAGAAGGAGGGGGGAATAAAAAACACCATGAATGACTGAAAAAGCCATAGGAAAACATCTTATGTTTACTTAAAATACACATATAATAAATGTATGTGTATACATGTATAAACAACTTAACCTAGGTTATGCCACTTGGGGTGATAATGCTTACCAATGAGTCACAGGCAGTCTTACAAAATCTCTAGTGCTAGGCATAGGAAACTTCCTTCTGAGTTGCTAACCAGAGGAAACTGAGAGAGTCCCAACACAATAAAGACTATTGCCACTGCCCTGGCTTGCCTCCCAGAACTTGAGTTAGGACCCCATTGCTGAAGTTACCACATGTTGTGGATATGGGACTTTAAGGAACAAGCTGGAATTGGTCAGAAGTCTTCTCCCTGAGGACTTAGTAGTAAAAGGTGTTAGGCAGGCTGCTAAGAGAGAGGAGTAATTGGTAGTCCTATCTACTTGTATCGCCTATGAATGATAATGACGACAGACCCAGCAAGGGACCCATAACAGTACAACAGTCACTCTTATCTTTGGTTAACTAACAGATGTCAAATTGGACTAAGCCACACTTAACCACAGGGAATGCATGTCTGGTAATACCTGGTAGTAGAGAGGTCAGAAGACCAAGAGGGGAAGCCATCACAGTCATGTTCCTAAACCAGAAGCAAAGCAAAGGCTTGAAGGGACCAGGGCCTACCATGGTTGATTAGTTTGTCTGTCTGCATGTCACCTCCTTTATTTTGAGAGGAATGCTTTACTTACTGTGTAGCCCAAACTACTTAGAACTTGGTTATTTGTCTCAGGCTGGCCTTAAGCTATCATTTTCTCTCTCTCTGCCCTCACGTGCCTGTATAACAGGCATGTGAGATACCTCGTTTGCCAGGAAGTGATCTCTGAGGAGCAGTATCCACATGTACTCTGCATTCCTATAAAACTTGCATTCCTGCAAATCAAAAATTGTTAATATGGTGCTTTTTGGCTCGGTTGGAAGCAGTTAACCTGTGGCTATAGTGGCCAGGCCTAGAAGGCTGCAAATACTGGTGGGGGTGGGGTAGGGTGTCAGTCTTTATGCTGCTCTAACTCACCAAGGCCAAATGGAAAGGTCAGAGTCTCCCATGGACCAGCCTTTGGACTCATGGTTGTAGTAGGCTAACCCAATTCACAGAAAGGGCTATGATTGAAGTACAGTAAAGAGAGATATTTCCAGGGCCTGGAGTAGGTAGACCTGATGATTAGAGAGCCTTACTGCCCTGATGCAGATAAAGCAGTATAGAATGGAGAAAGATTTTATTTCCTAGGATGATAAACCCTGTACAAGGTGGAAGTGATTGGCCAAGTAAGGTAGATGAGTAGAGCTAAGCAGTGAGGCTCTGTTACAGGAGTCTCTCCTGGTTATTGCTGTGTATGCCCCATTATTGTAAAGTAATTTTTGATTCATCTGTCTCCACCCACTCCAACTCCTAGTAGGTCTAGGATTACAGATACTTGTACTACTGTACCTTAAGAGATCCAAACTTGGGTTGTCAGGCAAGTGCTTTGTCCCTGGGCCATGTAAATGATGTTTCCATACTGTGTTCAGCTATCTAGTCCATAACTTCTAAGAGGGGACCAACTCTAAATCTTGGAGGCAAGCTTGATGCTCACAGCCACATTCCCTCCTTCTGTGTGAGCACATGGTATACACACACACACACACACACACACACACACACACGCATGCAAGCAAGTAAGGGTGCCAGAGGCTAATGCTGGAACATCTCCCACAATTGCTTCTCAAGTTTAAACCTTGAGACAAGATCGCTCATTGAACCTGGAGCTCACCATTCCGGCCAGTCCTGATGGCCAGCAAGTCTCTCCAGGATCTGCCAGTCTCTGCCCTTCCATTCTCCAGCATCGGAGTTAGAGACAAATTGGTTTTCATATGGGTATTGAGGATTCGAACGCAGGTTCTCAAGCTTGCACTGCATGCATGTTACACCCTGAACCATCTCTTCATTCACATTACTTTCAACTTAATGCAAATCTTCTTAGTTATAGCTACCGAGTTATACTGACTTATACTTAACTCTATACCACTGATCAGGAAATACTCAAGGTATCGAACTTCCTGGATCATCATTTCCTTCAAAATCCAATGGTCAGCTCATATCCATGCCTCATTTATGCACATAAACATATATAATTTCTCAGTGTTTTCTCTTAACTATTCTAATTGTCACTGATTAGCACTTCTCTTCTGAAGACAATAGAGTTGCTTCCTCAAGGCAATTGCCTTTCATTGCTGTGTCACTAAATGCTGTCACTTCATATAGCTCTTGGGAGGTATGCAGTTTGTCAAAATGACTAAATTGTTTCTTTACTTACCCCATAGGTTACACCCAGGAAGTGGGCCAGATCTCTCTTGTTTGTGCTCCAGTGACTCTCTGAATACATTTACATATTTACATATGTGAGTGTAGATATGTATACATTCATTCTCCAGATTGGTCAACTGCTAGAATCAAGGAGCAGAAATCCCCCAGGGAAGGGACATTATTCAGGGACATGTCTGAGAACCCTGTCCATTTGCTCTTATTCCTGTGAATTCCATTTCAGCTTACATGTTCTCGACTCTTTCAAACTCACTTAAGCTCAGACTGTAAAAGTATTATTTAAGAAATCCTTATGTATTAAGGAACTTAGTAATGTCCTTCTTTTAAAAAAAAAAAAAAAAGCTAGAAATCAAGAGCAATTGTATACAAAGAAGTGGTAGCTCTAAGGGAACCACCATGCATTTTTGACTGCAGTGGCAGCTCTAAGGGAACCACCATGCCTTTTTGACTGCAGTGGCAGCTCTAAGGGAACCACCATGCCTTTTTGACTGCAGTGGCAGCTCTAAGGGAACCGCCATGCCTTTTTGACTGCAGTGGCAGCTCTAAGGGAACCACCATGCCTTTTTGACTGCAGTGGCAGCTCTAAGGGAACCACCATGCATTTTTGACTGCAGGTGAGGAGCTTTCCATACCTTATACACTTTCATCCTCCCAAAGACACTTGGGAATAGGTTGTTATGTGCCAGGAAAAGCTTAAACTGAACTATCTGAGATGCTGTGGCCAAGGGCACTTGAGACAGGTCTCAACCCTGCCCATGTGTCCAGACTCTTGAGAGCTACATCATTCAATAAGTTCACTCAACAGTTGCCCATCAATTGCCCACCACAATCAAGTATTTGTCCTAAGAATATGTCTCACATGGGGTCACATTCTAGTGGAGGGAGGCCAGCAATATGCAATAGGATGATATATCAGTGTATTATATAAGGGCTATGCACTGTGGAGTAAATGGGGGGGGTGGCGAGGAGGAAATGATAGTGACGGAGAGCAACACAATGCACTAGCAAATAGTAGCCATAATAGGCCTCATTAAAAGTATACATCTTAGCAATCATGGCAGCATGTTACATATAGCGCATGTGCTTTAGAGAAACCATCAAAAGTTTGAGGATGCAATAGAGAAAAGTACTGAAGGTCTTGGTACTGAAGCTATTCAAAGATTCTCATCCCTCAGTCACATGCTTTTGCTAACCTTGGGCATGTTTGATTTCTTTATGATTTTCTTTGTTATTCAACTAGGATAGTTATACTCCACACATCTTTAAATTCTTCCATGGTGCTCAGAACACTGGCTTCCCCCAGTCCTTGAATATCAGTTGACATGTCCAACAGAAAGAGGTGAATACATGAAAACATCACATTTTAAAATCAGAAAAGAAGCAATGATCTTGTACTTGCTACATGATTGATACAGTTACTCACTTGAAAATGAAAGCAAGGTTATCATAAGGGACTCTCCTGATCGTAAGGACTTGTCACTATTCTGATGAGTTGGGATCATACGCTTGAGGGGAAATAAGAGGTCATAGAGTCAAAGAGCTGAGGCATAGCAGCCTGGTCTGGGCCAGAAGAAAAATTTAAACAAACTAACTAACAAAAAACCCAGGTGAATTGTGCAGAGGAACAAGCCACAGGTTCATTCAAGTACAGCAAACTTTCTTACCTGTGCTGATGGATTCTATGCAACAACAAACGTTGAAAACACAGACATCACCTTTAAAACTGTGAGCATAAAAATTAATTACAGCTGCCCTTCTCTAGAAGAGCCTTAGTCTAGTAAGAAGTCAGATCCCCTTGAACAGAAAAATGGAATCAGATATTGAAGACATTGAAAGAGAGAGAGAGAGAGAGAGAGAGAGAGAGAGAGAGAGAGAGGAAAAAGAAGTACAGAGAGCATTTTTATCCCAGTGGGCGGGGCTCCTACAGACTTCTTAGAGTGTTTTCTGCTGAGGAAGATGCATTAGATCAGCTGGGTCTGAGGTTAAGGTGGGAAGGAGACCAGAAGATGTTTGCCAGGCTTTACCAATATTGAGTGAATGGTTGATTGGTTGGGCTTACCAGAGTATGTACTGAACAGAAGGGAAATGCCCTTATCCACCTTTAAGCAGGCCACCCAGTGATTATATGAGTCCCTGGATATTATATAAGGCAGACATGAAAGTTTTACTGCATTGTGGAATACTCTATAACATAGATCTTCTTAAGTGTACTATGAATAAGAAGAATCAAAGAAGGAAAGAAACAGAGCACATCATGAGTGCTCACTCTCAAATCCTGATGTATTTCACCCCCAAACTGCTTTACTGTTGCCTGAAAATACCAAATGTATATACAATGAGTGTCACTCCACATATGGTGTCTAGAGATGTTTTGGATTTAATATTTATTTAATGTTAAAACAGCATAAACAAATGGGATTTTCTTTAGAGTCCCAAAGAAAATGTCTTTCAACCACAACAAACACTGGCGTTCTCCTAGCCATGATGACAGCATTAGGTCATCCTACTTCTGAAGACCAGCATCACTGTCATCAAGCCTTTGTCTCCAAGAAGCACCTTCATTATCACAGATGATCATTTGCTGAGCACAGAAATAGGGCTAAGGAGTCTGACTTCTTTATCTCTGGAAACTGAAACCATGTTGGCAGCTTCCGAATTTCTCTGAGAGTAGTGGTTTTGCTTGGCACTTGGGGCTAACAGCCCTTCAAGTGCTCAATTAGCTTGTTGGATACATGGTGAACTTGGAACATATTCATTAACACATTGTCCCTCGGCTCAAGCAGAACAGAAAAGTTTGTGATGTCAAGGGCTTTGACCGTTTGAGATTCTGAATTTCTTAACCCATTCATTTCTGCCATTTCCCAGCTAGACTATAGCCTAGAAAATATATGTCTCTCATAGGATGAGAACAACAATAAAGTACTTGGAACACAGAATGAGAAGATAAGGGAGGAATAAAATCCAGAAGTGTATGTTACACATATGTTACATCAGTGACTTCACACATCCAAGTTAACAGTAAACTCTAGCTTTGTCATTGGAAGGTACAGCTAATAGATCAAATACGTAAAACTAAAATGAAAAGGATTAACTCTCTGAGCATCACCTTCCAGTATGATGTAGGGAAGCATCAAAAGAAACAGAACGTACTGGACCTCAGGTCCTTCTTAAAAGTACATATATTTTATTATCTGCAGGGATTAGAAAGATGGTGTGGAAGTCAGGCACGGTGGTGTTAGCCTGTGATCTCAGCACTCATGAACTGAGACAGGGAGATCTTGAGCTTACGAGTCCAACTTGGGCTATATAACAAGACTTTGGAAGAGAAAGGAAAAGAAGAAAGAGTGGGAAGAAAGAGAAGAAAAGAAACAAGGAGGAGGAGGAGGAGCAAAAGGGGAAATTAAAAGACAAAAAAATAAATAAATAAAAAGGTAGCCCAAGCTGAAACGTGAAGTGCAGGGTATAGAACCAGACGTCTGCTTCAAACCACAGGCGAGTTTGTGTGCTCAAGGGTGGTAGCCCTTTCCCAGTTGTGGTAATTTTGCTGACAGTGGTGTCTGCATTGAGTTCAACAAAAAGAGGAAGATGAGAAGGATGATTTAGTGGATGAGTCAGTGGAACCTGGTCAATAGCTGGGATTCTGCAATGTTTCTAATAGAACAGGAGAAAACGTACATATCTACTCCTTCCAAACTTGATCCCAATGCACTGCTTTTACACAAAATCATTCCAAGTCTAAATTGGTGCCAATTAAGATTCAGGATCTGTCTCATTTCAATTACCATCTACTAGTTCAATCCAATTAAGTCAGTCTGCCTCCTAAGAGAATTTTAGTAGCTGCTTCTGCGCAGACACTATAGTGTATTGATCTGACAGCCTCCTGCAGGTACCTTCAGTATGTGTGGACATGCTGACTTTAATAGTGGACCAAATTTTCAACAGATGCTCTGCTGGAATCCCTGATGACAAATGGTCATACCACACACAAAGACATTACATAAGCATCACTAAATTCTATCTCATGCCCACACTAGAAATATCTAGAAAGCTATAGAAGGAAAAACCATAGCACACAGGTGTCAGAGTGAATGATCCCATGGTTTCTGGTAAAAGTTAAATGAATTAATTGCAAACAGTTAATGTAAATTAATGTAAGTCTACAGTACTTGGCAAACTAAGAACATTTTGTGACAATAAATCATTTCACCAACATTACAAATTTGGACTTTCACACAATTTCAATTTTTCCTATTTCTTTTTATAAATAATGCCAACTAAGTTTAATGAAAAGTGTTTTGTCATTGTAATCTCAATTCAAAATTAAATAAGAATGTCACTTTGTAGGAATTACCTAGAAATGGTCATATCTTCACTTTTTTTTAATTTATTACATACCAAAATGATAAAGGAGAAAAAAACATATGTAGATGTCATAGGCATGCTGATATTTAAAATATACTATTCATGATAAAGGAGAACAAGCTTATAGATACATAGATAGGTTTATTTGTAGTTTTATATTTGTTTTGCTCACTTGGCCCCTAGACTTTCCTATCATCAAGTTCTGCAGAAGTGGACTTTCCTTCCTACCTTCAAAACCCACAGCCCCACCCTCCAAACTTAGTAAGCACCAGTGACTTCTCATTCAGTGACCCACCCACTTCCCCCAGCTATACTCTGAGGACACTCCCATTTGGCATGTACAGCATCCCTTCCTCAGTGGAAACACCACAGCCTAGCTCAATCCATGTGTCCTGCATGAACCACATGAGTAGACCTCTCCCTAACCCCATTTGTTCAGCTAAAGGGATTCACCTTGCCTCTTGTGTGTTTATTATCCATTTGGTATCAAGCACACAAATTTGTCACATAACTGCTTGGAATTCTTCCTGGTTTCATGAGAAAAAAAAAAAAAAAAGCCCAAATCCTTAGCACGGCACCAAATAAGCCCCCAACCAGGTCTTTGCTTCTGTGTTTTCTCTGGGACCATCATTGATAGTCAGGTCTTCCGAGGTTCCTTGCCTCAGTACCTCTGCTTCTGCTGCTGTAGTGGAGGGTGTGGGAAGGTAAAGGGCAGAGCCATTCATATAAGCCCAGCAACTTTGTCTATATAAACCATATAATCCCTGTAGGAGGGTGGTAGTGTTGAACAAAACAAATATCATTTTCAATTAAAATGTATCATACAGGCACCCAAGCAAAAAGTGCTCTTCTTAGTGGCCAATATGCAAAGTGGACGCCATCTTGTATGCCACTTAGAATCATTCAGAACACTAATTAACCCTTGTCACTAGGATACTGTGTAGAAGTGTCCCCTGGAATCCTTACTAGGAAATTACTGAAAAAACACACACTAATTTTAGCATAAAGTTTTACAAATATTGTGTGATCCTAAGACCAAGAAAGGTTTTGTGCTTGGGTGTTCTGTTTTGTTTTCTTGATAGGATTCTTGGGTATCCCAACCTGACTTCAAACTCTGTAGCTGAGGATGACCCTAAACCTCTACCCCTCCTGCTTCTACCTCTTGAGTTCTAGGATTACAGACATGTGTCCCTATGCCTAGATTATGGGGTACATGGGATTAAGCTCAGGGCTGTAGTCATGCTAGAAAGGCATTTCATTGATTGAGCCACATTTTGAAAAAAATAAATCTTGATTAAAAAGCAGTAGAAAAAAAATCACATGAAAGTCTACTGCTCCTTGCCATAAATAAACTTGGTTATATTATCTCCTAAAACTATAAAGAACCACTTCACATCATATTTCGGGAAGCTTTTGGAATCACCCATATCAGCCTTGAGACACAAGTACCAATCAAACAAATATGTCTTATTTTTCCAAACCCTTGGCTGATAACTTTGGTGATTTTCAGACAGTTTTTTTTTTTTTTTTTAAACTAGTAGCACTCTCTCTGGGGAAAATAGCTTACACTATGCACTATGTATAACCCTCACCTGAAGAACAGATGATACATGCAGACTTACACAGCATCACCACCGGACGGTCTTTCGTAGGTACCATGTGGCACGGCTTGTGCTTGAGAAGCAGTCTTCCCCTCTCCACACTGAAGGGGATTGGTGGAGCTTCCTTTGTCCTCAGCTGACTTCTCAATGAATTGTTTCCAACTTTGCACCCTTTGGGTTCAGTTGTTCAACAGGTTACAATTAGTTAGATTAGTAACTGGTTGAACAACTGTATCCAAAGAGTACAGATTACTAGGGAGATTGGCCAGCGGTGTTCAGCCAGGCTCAGTCTGTCCTCTTGGTGTGTACAAGAATAACGACGATGAACAAGATGCATACATACAAGAAAAAGGTGTTAAATACCCATTGAGCACCTAGTATTAGCAGATTACCATGACAGACAGGAGAGACAAAGAGGGAGAGAAAGACAGAAACAGAGAAAGAGGATACCCTATATAATAGAAATTTAATATAAGGCCTCTGGCTGAAACTTTAACAAGGAAAAAAATATTTCAAGGAATGTGAAGGAGGTAACCTTCACAGTTTACAATTTCCATTAGAGTGAATCTGCAGCCACTGCCAACACCATAAGACACAGGTCTGGGATTTTACCTTTATTTAGTCAAGCGCACAGCATCATGTGGCTGACATATTCCCAGGAACAGAGAAGGAAGCAGGGAAGTCCTACTTCATTAAGCCGAAAGCAGAAGGCTCTCTTCTCCCCAAGGGATAGGCCTCTGCTGAATATTTATTTGGGTTCTTGGGGAATTCCAATCTCTCTTAATGCCTGTCTGTAATAATTTCTCTACTACACGGATTTTTAATTTATCTGCCAAGGACAGACTTCTGCACTATGGCACATAGCTGATTTTACCATGTAAAATTTGAGGTTCTGTTTAAATTCGTTAGCATTGACTAATAAACTTAACAGTCTCCAGCAATGGAATAAGATGAATATAAATGATAAAGAACAGTTATTTTCAGGTAAACTTAGTTATTGGGTTTCTGTGACACTGGAGGGAATGTTCTGTTTTTCAACAATGTGATTCCCTATCCTGAGCCCCAGTTTTAATATGTAAAAATATTAGTACACTCAGCTCTGTATGTTTCTGAATGGCATACAGTACCTCCCTACCCCGAGCTTCAGGTCAACCACAATGTAGGCATAAAAAAAGACCTAATTCAATTTTCATGAGAGGTGGGAAAAAGTGATACTAGGTCACTTGAACATATTTTGTTTGACGTGTATGTTTTGATGAGAATTTATTTGGTTTTCTATGGTCTTGTAGGACTGACTACTTCAGTCATCTACTTAAAGATATTAGTCAAATCTGTTTAAACCCAGGCTTCCCTTATTTACAAATGGCAGTGTTCACACCACATCTATCAAGAATAAACATATAAAGAGACGAAAAACTTTTTCCACTTCCAGCAATTTGCCAGTGTAAACTGGTTGCATATTGAGCACAGCTGTTTCTGTGTGAGATTTTTCTCTTGGTGGAATTTTGTATTGACTGTGCTCTTGTGGCACGAATACAGTCAATGAAAGATTGTTCTGGGCTTGATAAGAATAGAGGCCAGAAACAATTGCTCCCACAGGTCCTTCCCTTTCTTAATAACCAACCGCTGTCTGAAGCCTTGCAGGAGCCCACCATCTGTCATGTCAATTACATACAAAGGGTCTAGGACTTTTCTTGCCCTGATATTTAGCCTGAGAAAAACACAGACCCATCCAGGAAACAGTTTTTAAGATAAAACTGACAGCAAGAAGCTAGGTCTCAGGTGTAAAGCCAGGACGTATTGCCCACACTTCTCAATTTCTGCCTACCATTGAGAGCTGGTTTCCCTGAACTGAATTCTCTAAAAAGAGAAAACAAGGTATTTTGGCTCCTGGGCTACATATATGCTTGCACACATATATGCTTGCCCAGTTTGCCTTTTGTTTTATAACACTGCTAATAAAATTAAATGCTTTTATCATCTTAGTAAATTAAGAAGACAGTTCGTGATAATGTGCCTTTAAGCCTGGGTGAGTCACTAGCATAATAGTTACACAGGGAGGGAACTGTCTATACACTATGATGCTTATTTTCCTGGGCAGTTTTATGAGATGGTGGGTTTAGAAGTCCAGTGATTGCTTCTTGATATGAAGCCTACTCTGGGATCAACCATTTGAAATGGTGCATTACTACATAATGTTAAAAGGCTGCAATCTGGAGTTGACCTGTTTTTGAATCGTGGCTGTTAGGTTGAGTTGTGGCTGTGGTTTTAGGGCAAGTTACAACATAATGTAGCAAGCCCAGCAGACCATAATGTAATTCTAGAGACCAATACAGTGTTTGATTGTCTTAGCATAGTTAGACCTATACTTTGAACGCTTCCAAAGCTGCAATACTTGAGCAATACTGAGAATATGGAAAAGTAATGAAGAATATCAGAAAGAATGCAATTAAACCAACTGAAGCTTGGCTTCTATGCTAAAGTTATCATCTGGAGGCTTTAGGGATAGGAACTAGCAATCCCCTCTATCAGGGGTGAGAGCATGCACCTACTCTGCCTAGGTTTTCTTTTTAATTGTTATTTACAGATGTTTTAAGGGGTTTACTCTTTCTTATGGTCTTAGAAGAAACCAAGTCTACAATGTATCATTTTCCTGAATGGCATAACATATTTATAGGCATAGTTTCAGCATGTCACAGTTGTAAGAGGGGTAGGAAGAAAGAACACTGACCACCAGAAAGTATTGCTTCTTTATTTAGCTCTTATTTCTTTAACATAACATACCCCCAAATATGTATGTATAAAATAATGTCTTTAAATACAAAAATATCCTCCAATTCTAAAAGAGAGTAATCTTAGCTGTTATTTTCACTTGATTTTTATTGTGAGCAAAAAACAACTTGGACACATCATAAACAGAAACATCATGTGAAACCTGTAATATTGTCATGGCGTTCTGTGATTTTCTAGCAGACCAACAGCAAGATTTTAAATACAAGCATAACCTTGGCTTTGTTACAGAATTTCTCTTATAAGGCCTGATAAAAATTATTAATTGTAACAGCATAACTTTAAAATCTTTACACCTAGCTGCATATGAGAATGAGATATGACTAACAAGAAATTGATATAAGTATCTTCAGATACAAAACAACCAGGGTCATATTTAGAGATAGCAAATGGTAAAATAATTGCTTGCCTTTGCACCTCGTTGTGAATTAATTCCTTGATTCAACAGGCATATATCGATTTGTACAAACAGAGAGGAGAACAGAAGACAAAATCATTGCCATGAGAGGCCAACATGTCTACACAACTCATCAACAAAACAATTGTTCTCAGGTGTTGTTCCGATTGCAAGCGCTTGCCCTTCAATCAAGCCTGTGGTCAAGTTTTGAAGATTTCATTGAAACTTATATCATCAATGTATCTATTGCTTAATGATTGCTTTTACACTGTGATGTAGGCTTGAATAGCTGGGGCACAATCTTTAAAACTCCAGACCTAAAATATTTGCTAAATTGACCCTTTGCCAACTAGCAAAAGGACCTTGTAGTCTCATGAATGAGAGCATGTCAAAGTTTTGATTAGATGTGATGTGTGAAAAATAGGACTTAGGACATGATCATGCTCATCTGGCCTAAAACTCTAGCAAGATAAAGTTGGATACTTAATCAATATGAATTGTTATAGATAGCATGATGTATGCACAAAATAGAACACAACTGAACAACAAAATCACCTTATATATACTGCAATACAAAGATATCTAAGAGATTTTTCTAAAACAGAAGCACACAAAATACTCTCTCATTTACACAGAAAAAAGTTATCAGCACATATGTTGTTATATTCATTGGCTAACTTTGGAAAATTGCATACAAATTGGTACAGTCTTTATCCTAAAAGGGCAATAACTAGAGGGACTTTTTCTTTGTACTACTGTTTTATATATATTATATATACTATTTTGTTATATTAACAATTAATTATTAATTATAATATAATGAATTAATATAATAATTATTAATTATTATATTATAATATAATATTATATTATTATAATTATTAATAAAATTAATAGTAGATATACTATATATATATATACTATTTTGTTATATAGCTGAATAATAACTTACAACGTTGCACATGGAGCCATGTGCGTGCACATTATGTGTATTCATAAACTTCATGGAAGACACAAAAAGTGAGTTTTATTATCCATCTTAGGAGCAGCTTGTTTTATGAGAAGTACCTTAATGTAGAGACCAGACTCAATACAGCTATTTACATGTGGGGTCTTAGCCACTGCTATCTTGATTCTACTAAAAATGTTACTTGGCATAATCATTGTTAAAAATAAAATTTTCATGGGTAAATTGAGTGGTATTCAAGAAATGTTTATTAATTTAAAAACAGGACCATTGTGGCCTGTGAACAGGAACACAGAAATCTAAATAGTGTCCCAAAGCTGAGGTTCCAATACAATCTTATATGTCACCAAATTCTGTAGCTATTTTTGTCTCAAGAACGTTGCCACAACAGCATGGCATGTATTTTCCATGTAAGAACCCAAGGATACTCACTAGGGGACCAACAGCACACAGATATGGAACTTGTAAGAACCAATAAGATCATAGTTAGTGGATACTTGATAACAACAGCTTTCCAGTTACCAGTATCTAGTTCAAAATGTGTGTTCACTGCCACATTATGGCCCAGCTTGTGGAATAAGAGAATTGAGTGGTTTATCCTGTTATGCTTAGGTAGCTTATGATATTTACCAGCCAGAATCATAGAGCCATGAAGGTTCAGCTTGGCTATGTCCACTTACAATGACTAATTGAAAAATAAATGACTACTCTTGACCAAAGAAGTATTACCTAAGCTCTAATTGATGAATGCTCCACTTCTATCTAGGACATAAAACTACCCTGTGTAAAGTCAATACCATTGGCTTCAAGGACTTCATTTTTCATCTCATGTGTTTTCTTTTACATAAGCTAGGCTGCTTCTCCTGGCTCCTAGACATATTTTCAGCAAGACTAGTGATGAGGAGCTATGGATTTGACAGTAAAATACTAACATTTTCGGCAAGAACATTTGTTTCTCCATCTTCTCTACATCACTTAATATGTGAAGCAGTGTCCCATATGATGTGAACATCACTTGCCTTTAATGTCCCAGGTAGAGAACAGACAGGATCAGAGCCTCTTCAGGCTCCCATTTCTACTAGCAGATCCAAGAAGAGAAATTTGTTTTAAGAAATGAAGAAAGATATTTCACTTTCAACTAAGCACAGAAATCCCAACAATCCCCCTATATTAAAAACCACAAACTACACTTTGTCAGAATGTCTTCTCTTTTACAGTGACACATTCTTTACAATGGCTTTCCCACTGAAAGCCTAGTTAACACCCCTTCTCGGTGCTTTTATATTAAGATAGTTGGTTAAAACAGTCTGATCTTCCAGGGAAGAATACTTGGTTGACTAGAGGGAAGGGCTGGCAGCATCAAGAGCTTGCTAGCCCAGTAAGAACTTTCCAAAGAAGCAGAAGGGAGCAGCCAGGGCAGAGGAAGCTGCTCTTTGGACACACTTGCTTTCTGACTGCTTGTGTCAAAACACCTGGGAACAGCTGAACAGAACCACTAGGCCAGATCCAGCCTCAGGGCTCAATTGCCCAGGCTCTCCATCTCTGTAAACATTGCTATTCCCTCTCATCTTCTGCTGGGGGAAGGAAATGACAGAGAAGCGGAAGCCTCCGAAGAAGCTGCAAACAGAGAACCATTAGAGATGTGCAGAAAAGAGAAAGTTAACTTGGACCCTAATCTCGCCTTCCCTGGGATAAATATGTAAAGGCACTGCCTACGGAGAGCAAATCCAAGACTTGGTCAGTTGAGAAAGCTCTGTGGAGGTCACTGAAGGGAAGTGGCTCCTGTAGGGAGCCGGTGGGGGTGGGGGATGTGAGATGGGGTGGGGCGGGGTGGGTGGTGACTGGATGACAGGGTAAGAAGAAGGTTGCTCATTACTGCAGTGGGTTTAGTCATTCCCCCCCACCCCCACCCCCACCCCCGCCAGCATGGTGTTTGAGAACTGTTCAGATTGTGAGGGAAAGAAGTTAGACAGCCTTTCCTTACTGCTTCTACTTCTGGATGTGTGTGTGTGTGTGTGTGTGTGTGTGTGTGAATATATCTCCACTATGTAAATAATTACACAATGAAAGCAGTGCTGTGCTGGCCCAAGACCCAGGGAACTGGGAAGAATTCCATTTGGAGAATGGAAGTGCAAGAAAGGATCCTATTTAGAATGGAGTGCAGCAGAGGAAGAAACAGTTATAGTCTGATAGGGGCTTGAGGGGGTGCTCAGCATTTAGAACACTTGCCTGGGGTATGCAAGCCCTGGATTTGACCCACTGAACTACAAAGTGATAATTACAGTAACAACAATACTGAGTAAAACTGCAACATAGGAACCAATAATAACAGTAACAA
>JADRCH010000005.1:25792949-25812311 GCA_019843965.1 Rhynchomys soricoides | reverse complement strand
AATAACAGTAACAATAATACTGAGTAAAACTGCAACATAGGAACCAACCTATGTTCCTAAGCACCAAACATGCAGAGAATCCCACTTTTATTCAGAATGTTCTATGCAGACATGAAGATGATAGAACTCTATCATCTGTATTAATACAGTGAGAGTATCTGCTGTGCCCTCATTCCTCAAAAGCTCTCTTATAAGGTAATCATATTCATCCATTTATTATGGGAGACATACGCCTAGTTTAAATACCAAAAGATAATATTTAACTTAATGTCAACAGTATAAAGAGAGTAGCAGGATCAAGTCTGATATATTTCACAGCTATCAGAATTGTTGTTCTAAGTCCTGTTAATGTCATACCCTGAGTAACCATGGGAACAAAACCTCTCATTAATATGTAGTTCTGATGACTTTAAGTGCATGCACAAACTTCCATCTGTACTTTTAGTCTATCTTGATATTTAAAAGCTCTGTACTGCACTTTCAATGAGTTATAAGGCAGTGGGCTAGCCGATTCCTACCACGTACAGAGCACTGACATCATTAGGCAGCTAGACAGACATTAGCAAGCTTAGGGGCCATTAGGAAAATCCTCTTTCCTTGTGAAAACCTACCTCCCACTAAGTATATGAAAAAGTAGACTTCTCAGGCTTTTTTTGAGGCTTCTTCCTCTTAGTTAAAAGAAAGGAATATGGAGTCTATTTCTGACCCTGGCTAGAAATATGATATTCAGATTTAGGCCCAAAGAGCAGAACCTTACATACACACTGTTGTCTCTTGTAACTGAGATTGTCAGTCACCTGGCCAAGAGGCCATTCTTCAGGAAAGCTGATTCCCCTGCAGATCTGCAAAGGAACTAAGAGGATTAATCATCCCCTTAGAAAGATAGTGTAGTTACAATGCCAGGATCCTCTTTCTGGGGTGGTTGTTTACAGGTCTACTTTGCCTAGCTTACTTGCTTTTCTGAGTTTTAACACAAAACTGGAGCTTTTCCTTGTCCACCTCTGCTTTGGAGACAGGTCCAAACCCTGAGAATTCTTTCCCTTTGGGCTTTCTCTCTGTTTTCTCTAAACAATCACTATCTTTTTCTTCCAGCTGCCTAGAGATTGCCATTACTGACCTGAGTTCAAAAGGCATGGCTTTTCGAAACTTTTCTTCTCTCTCTGCTTTCTCCCAAGCAGCTGTCTGGGTTTACTATCTTGTTTATCCTGCTGTTTTTCCCTCAAACTCTCTTAAAATGGTCCTTGAGTTTCCCTTTCCGAGTCCATTTTCTAAAAATTCTTTTATCAACAAGACAAAGAACCCACAAAAGAGAACTTGAATTTACAAGTAACAAGGACCCTTGGCATGTGCTGGGAATATATATTGTTTATAACTGAGGGTCACAATTAACTAATAAGGTATCATAATTTGCATACATATTTAATGGGAAGCAAGAAAAGAAGACACAGAGAGATTCCAAACCAGAACATAGGAACTAATTCCACACATATCAGAGAGCCCCTGAGCATCTTGTTGATTTGGAGCAGCAGATGGAAAGACACCAGCCCACTTCCATGTTTCTGCAGCATGAGAATACTTTCTATTAACATCTTAGTCTTTTTATATGTCGTTAGGGAATTCTTATAAGGAGGTGGAAAAGTTCCACATTCTGACATGTCATCCTCCCAGGAAATTTTTGTTGATAAGAAATCTCAATTCTGTCTCAAGAATTCATATGATTGCCCTCGGTATCAGTGCTTCAATCTCTTCTCCCTGAAGCATTTGGCCTCCTTTAGAAATCAAGGCAGCTAAGAAGTCCATTCATGTATTTAGCCAAGCTAATGTAAATAGCATGCTCCTGTTGTGTAACCTTTCTGGTCTTTCACCATACGGTTTTCTGCTCTCTCCACTCCTTTTGAATTGTTTGCTTTTCCCCCATTTTGTTGAGCGGCTGTGGCGGAGGCTCTGCCTTTAAAGGCTGGTTGGGAGTCACAGACAGACACAGTCTTAGTCATCTCCTAAGGTCTACTTCTATCTCTAAGTGTCTTAAGTCCTCACCACTGTCACGATTGTACTCTCCCAGGAAGGCTAGCTGGGAACATATTATCAATAAACTGTAATCACTCTCTTTGATATATCAGGGGCATATATTTGATATATATTTAGTTCTTTTTAAGAGCTCAACCAGGAAAAACAGTTGAGAAAAATACTGATAAGGCTCATATAATGTTCACATTTTCTCCAATAGCAATTCTTTAAAAATTCTCTTTGGTAAGAAAAAGCAAACACTCAAAATATACTTGTGATTATTGATGGGTTTTACTTAACCATGCACTGCTTCATTAACTCATATTTGAACGCAATTTCTTTTGGCAATTTCATTCTCAAAACCAAGTGCATTTCCTTCAGGCCATTTTCCCCAGTGACTGCAAATTTGGCTGCTGGTTCTTGGCCCTACTTTGACAGAATTCAACCCGTTAAAAAGCATAATGTTTTCTAATACCTTTAGAGTATTGAGATTGTTATCTTCCCTGTCAACCTCACTGGCTTCAAAACAACCACAACCCTGGTGTACTCATAAGGGATTTTCCAGATTGGTTTAATTGAGGCAGGAAGACCCACTATCAGTGTCGCAATAGCGTCTCAGAGGCTCGTGTCCAGTACTAAAAAGGGGAGAAGGACAGTGGAGCACCAGGATCCATCTCTCTCCACTTCTCACCAGAAGACACAGTGACCAGCTGCCTCACAGGCCTGTTGCTGTGACTTCCAGACCTTCAAAACTGTGAGCCAACACCACAGTTTTTGTCTCCTTTAGTTATTTCTGCCATGTATTTCACCATGGCAACAAGAGAAGTAACTAATACAGGTATAAGCTTATGTCAGCTGATTCAAATAATACCAAGCTAGATCATCTTAATGCTACCCATATGTAAGGGAAAATTTATTTATTTGACTAGATTCATCTCTTCCTACCACATCCATTTCATTTCTAGTCCCATAATCTTTCTCTACTTTATTTTCCTAAATACCTATTCTGTCTACCATCTGTCCCTAGCTCGTTAGGCATACTGTATAATAAATTAATACAAAAGCAGAAATAAATTAACTTGTAATTTTTGGGCAAAATTGTTATGAAAATTTGAAGTTCTTTGTGTCTCCCATGTTGCCAGAGATTTATTATATGGTTTTCATTATACTGAGTTCATTCTCCACAAAACCAATATCCCATCAAATGAATTAAATGCTGTTTTAAAGGATCTAACAGCCCTGTGTTATATCGTCAACTTGAACTCTAGCAGTGAGGCGTATAAGATCAACTCCACAATTAACAAAACTAGAGGACGGAGCTTCTGAGTAAGAGTCTTCTGATAGACGCCTGGATGTGACAAATGAACAAGACAACCAATTTTCAGAGACATGGCACTCACAATCTCCATTTAATTACAATTACTGCAGACAGAGTGTCAAGCACTAAAATTTTTAAGAGCTCTTGAGCAAATAGTTTTGTATTAATATTTTGTCCTAACAGTGGGACACTCAATGGCTAGCGTTACATGTCATCTAGACTTTTAGTCATCATGGATGTTGAGGTGCAGTGATGAGTATTTCTGTAACATAAGCATCGCTGTAGGATTTTAACAGAATTAGGATGAAGTGGTTTGGCACTGTTGGAAGTGGGTGCAAGAAGTCACAGCAGTAAAGATCAGTAAAGAGAGTATTTGAGGAGACGGGAAACATTGCTAATGACTAGGGGAGATAGATTAGTGACTAAGTAGATAATATACAGTGGTGTGGAAAATATCTCATCTAACACAGGGAAAATATTAAACCTAACAAATGAAAGCATTGCAAATACATAATGAGCAGGCAATTCTTATACACTGTTAGAGAATCATCTGCAGTAGCCACTGTGGAGAGGTAGAGACTAGCTACTTGGGAAACTGATAATTCTACTTGCATCAATCCTTAACATTTTCATGTCTAGTCATGTACTTCAAAGAAACTCTCCAATGTACGTGAGCGGACTTGGCATGGTCATCTGTGGCACAAATGAATTATTTGTTTATATATTTCACAAATATTCGTTGACTGCACAATTCTGTTTGCTTAGGATATCACTGAGTATCAAATAGAAATTCTCCTGCCTTTATTGGCATTCCAGACATGATATGTGATGGCAAAAAGTTTAAAATCATCAAAATTATTGCTCATAAGATAAAGACAAGGCAGCATCTAGTCCTACAATTGAGAGAAATGGAAACTATTAAATGAAGAAAAAAATGACCGCTCCAAGTAAAACATGTTTGATTTGGGATTTATGTAAAGTGGGCTTACAAAATGGGTAGAGCATACTCATAGAGTAGTTACCCTGCTTGCATGAGAGTAGATCACTGTATTTGAGACATGGCATAGCAATGTAGAAAAAGGACTTCAAAAAGGTTTTAAATATGTGATAAAATTTTAATTCTAATGGTCTGCATGCCTGGCTAATCTTTGAATTTTTAAATTACATGTATTTTTAAAAGTCATCTATTATGGCTTGAAATACTTTTCTTGTTGATATTTTACTTGCATTTTCAAAAATATCTAGTAGACAAACCTGACAAACATTGATTTTACCAGTCCCATGACTGGCTACTTTATTAGAGGGTGACTGAGGGTCTACAGCATAAGTAGAACACAAAGAAGTAAGCTAAGATCAGTCAAAGATCAGTCAACAGCACTTAAGCAGTTATTAAAATCACATCAGCTTAATGGAATCATGAATTTTGAGCTGTGTTTTCATTGCTTCTTTTTAATTAATACAGCTCATTTGAAAGAGGCTACATAGGAGACAGACGAGCTGCTGAAAAGTGCACAGACAAAAAGGTTTATTAGGCATTTGGCAGGTATTCTAGCTTGCCTCAGCATTCAATATCCATTAAATGGAAGGATATTGTAAGCTTTGGCCTTGGCCTTGCCTGTAAGCTTACTGAATTAACCTAGTGTGCCACAACTAGATTCATTCACTATGGCTTAACTCATGCTTTAATGAATTCTCATTGATAACCTTTATGTATGGTATTTACTATATCACATGCTCTTGGGGAAAAAATTTTAACCTTTCTATACCTTCTCCTTTCACATGGAATTTGTAAATATTAAAAGTAGTAGCAACCGAAAATCTTTTGTCTTATTTGCTACATAAAGCACTCAATTTGTACATTGTGCAATAGATTAACACAAAATCAGTGCCATTTGCTCATCCATTTTACATCAGTAAACTGATCTAAGAATATTTAGATTCGGCAATGTACTGTTTGCTTCTATACCTCTGTGAATATGATCAATCTAATGTCTTTTAAATTTTTTGAGTGCTATCAAATAACATTCTGTGTCCTGTATCGCTTATCACAATTTATATCCAAGTTTTTACATACTCTTAGAATGGATCCAATAAGGAATCACTTATAGGATCACTTCCAAATACAAATACAGTATCATCTTCATGACACTGATAAAATGGAGAAAAATATTTGGCTTTGCATTTTCAACACATTGTGCTCCAAGCAAAATACAAAACTCATCATGAAAAGTTACTTTAATGTTTAGGAAAAAAATCACAAATAACTGACTTACATATAACAAGTTTTTCACAAGTAATAATGTTATGATGCAAATAATCATGTAATCCTTTCCTCTAGAATACACTTTACTTTGGTATTTCTTTTTTCAAGTTATACATTCTAACACAAAGGTATTAAAAACCATGGCCCACTAAACACACACAATAGAAAGTATGTGATAGTGACTGACACTCTAATTTACACACAAGGTTTATGAAAGACTGCCAGAGATGCAGGCTTATTGGCGTAAACATTGTGAAAAGGCTTCACATAGGAAGAGAGAGTGAGGAGAACTCTTCTCAGAAATAAAACCCTTCGCCGGGCAGTGGTGGCACACGCCTTTAATCCCAGCACTTGGGAGGCAAAGGCAGGTGGATTTCTGAGTTCAAGGACAGCCTGGTCTACAGAGTGAGTTCCAGGACAGCCAGGGTTACACAGAGAACCCTGTCTCAAAAAACCAGAGAGAGAGAGAGAGAGAGAGAGAGAGAGAGAGAGGAAATAAAACCCTTCATCTTTGTTCTCATTAAGCTTGGTGCCAAACATAAACGATGTGTTACTGCTTGGGTACCTGAAGAAAATGCATTCTTGTATCTTTTCTCTGTCAGTGTGGGCAAATTAATCAATCCTAGTGGATTTTCTTATTTTGCTGGCTTCGTGTGTTCAAGCTTTCACCTAATTCAAGGCCATCTGTACATTTCAATTAGCATGGCCTGGATGAATTGCCTTAGACCCCCGGTAGATGACACACATTTACTTGTATTCTCAGAGATGAAAGCCTTCCTCCTGCTCAGAGAACCCTCCATGACAGGGAAAAGCTAAGCTGCTAGAGAACCCGTGGGAATTAGCATTTTGACTCACTGTTGCTGCTCCATTACAAGTTCTTATCAATACCATTTATTTGTAAAGAAAGTAAGAATTAGCATCCATGTATTAGATAAAAGAGAAACACAATTCTAGAACAACACTCAGTATTTCTGATGTGGTAAAATTAAGTGTAACCCTTTGGAAAAGATATAATGTTTAAATAAAATATATATGTGCTAAAAAGCTCTAAAAAGCATTAGGACGGGCATCAAACATCCAAGATTATATTAAATTGAAAGCCACACTTCAGATATGTCTTGGCATCAAGATGATACTGAAGGCATCTAGTAGCTGTAGTGACCAGAAATGTTCTAGTTTATGTCCATTCCAGATAGTGCACACAATCACTTAAGAATGCAACATGGAATGGTGTGCTAAGCATGTGGCACTTAGCCCTAACTCAACAGGACATTTGTACCAAACACTTCCCATGCATGGACTCATCCCGTTCTCCTACAGTACTACTTTCATGGTTCATTTTCCATCCAACAAAATAGATGCGATTCTCAATGACTGTTTCTAAGCCACTTCCACACCATACTCTATTTCAACACAATCTGTTTGAGGTTGGCACTTACCAGTCTACTGCTACGATCTCCATTCTCAAGTTTCAACTTGGGAAACCGGACCGTGGAGTTGAAACTTTAATTTTCTCATGGCTTGTCAACACCTCTGTGCTGGCATTGGGATCATTTTTAAGCTTCTGAACATTCCATGTCCTTTCATTTCCTAGTAAGAATTTCTATGTTGATATCAAAGCATTTGATCCCCTACTCTATATCCAGTTAAAGTTTGATTGAAAAAAAACTCTATTAATATGTTATATTTTAATTATGTCCATCTGAACCAAAGATAGTGCACCATTTTTGAGACCCTATCCCAGGCTGGAGAACACCTTCCTTATCTTTTCAGACACAGAAAGAGATCTAAAGATCCTTTGCTACATAAACAGCTGCTTGAATAGAGCTTATAAATCTCTGTGGTATAATTAAAAAGTTGTGAAATTTCTGAAGAACAATTACAAGAACATAATGTAATGTGATCACAATTTTGCTTTTCAGCCGTAGCTTTTCCTGAAGAATTATAAGCTCTGACGAGTGCTTCATTGGAAGGCTCATTGAAAGGAAGAAATTGAGACTGTATGTGACTCAACATTGCATTTTATGTCCACTGTGATGAAGAATGAGTTTATTTGAAGAAACTTTGTTTGCCTATGGCTTTCAAGGAAGATTTAAAATACATTTCCAATTCTAGAAATACAAAGAGCCATGTATGATGATAAAAGAGGCATGTTCATCATGCTTTGTTGGGAAAAAAATTGTAATTAGATAATATTCATTTGCCATAATAACAGGTTTCACAAATTCATTTTCACAGAAGTATACAAGGATATTAAGCATATTCACCCATATCTGAAACAGGGGAATATGCTTCGAGATCTACACATAGCCAGGGATGTTCAGCAAAGAGCTCTAATAGATGAGAAAATGAACCCCAAGATATTGACAATTGGTTCAATTAAAGTTAAAAAGAAGAGAAAACACTTCTGCACAGCAAAGGAGACTATTCATTGACGGTAGAACAGGAGTGCACCAGGCAGTGCCTGCCTAGATATAGAAAGAGCTTAAAAGCTAAGTACCAAGAACTCATCCTAATTAATAAATAAACAAATGAGCTAAACACATAGTTCCTATCAGATAAAATACAAATGTGCACTAAACATGTGAAAAACATGTTCAACATTCTTAGCCATCAAAGAAATGCAAATTGAAACTCCACTTAGATTCCAGCCCAACCCAGTCAGAATTGCTATCATTAAGCAGATAGACAGACAGATAGATAGACAAAAATGCTTGTGAATATGTGGGAATAGAGCAGTAGATGCCAACATACATTAGGATGGATATATAGATTTCTAGCCACTGTGGTGATTGGTTCAGGCGATTCTCAACACAACTAAAAATAAGTGGCTAGAGGGATGGCTCAGACAATAGGTAAGAGCAGTCATGGATCACTCAGAGGATTAGGGTTCAGCTCCCAGTACCCACATAGCAGCTACAACTATTTGGAACTCTAGTTTCAGAGGATCTGACATCTGCTTCTGGCCTCTGTATCAAGTGTGTATATGGTATACACATACACAAAGGGAAACACTCAAGCATATAAAATAAAAATACAAAGAAATTCTTGAGAATAAAATCAAATCAAAATAGAAGACGGTATGACACTATATCACTCTTTGACAAAGAGGTCTGAAAGACTAATAGTCAACATATCACAGAGACACTTATAAGTATGTTTGTGGTAGCACTGTTTACAATAAGTTATAGAATCAGCCTATGATTTCTATAACTTTTCTAAGTTATAGAAAAATGATGAAAATACATGTGTAATAGAGTTTTATTCAGCCATAAAGAAGGAGATTATATTGCTTCTAGGAGGATAGATAAAAATGGAGATTAATAAACTATATAAAAAGAAAGCAGACTCAAAAAAGACAAATATCACTTGTTTTCCCCTCATTTGTGGATACTACATTTTATATTGATATGTTAAATGATGTGTATATATAATTCAAAGAAAAAGTGACTCTCCTGGGGAACAGAAGGAGATATTTCTTGGGAATGTTGAGAACTAGTTTTTTAAAAGAACATGAATTGAGTAAAATACAGCAGCCAACTGCTCTCTACTCTTACAACCTACACTTGTGAAACTTAGAAATCTTTTGTTGCTGGTCTCATGGAAGACCACCTGGAAGGTGCTTCATGCTCAACAGGGATGGAAATATTAAAAGGGTAATTTTTGAGTCAGCTTTTAACCCCTCATAACAATGATGTCTTCCTATATATTTGACCCAATTTAATGGCACAAGGCTTAGGTTTAACACTTGGCTCTCCAGAGGAGAAAATAGTCCTGATTTTCACAGTTTATCACTGGCTCCCATGGTACATTGACTACTATTCAGTCTAATTTCAAGTTAACAAAGTGATGAATTAAATATATTCTTGGAAAGAGATGGAAAATAGGGACTTCATTATAGTCATAAGATCACATGTACAATGAGCTAAGTAATCTCAAGAGCATAGACAATAACAGATAGGAAGATATGGAAATTGAATATTGGTTAGCTCAGCTTTCACCAAGTTATCCAACTGTATGTTTAGATATTTAATAGTGACTGTGGCTTACTAACACATGCCATCAACATATCAAATCCCAGGGTAGGTAAACAACAGGCTTACAACAGGTTTTTGCTACTTTCTAGCTACAGCTACAATTGCATCTATGCAGCTTCCTACACATTATGCACACTAATTTATGAATGAATTTACAGTACAATTTAAGCAGAACGTTAACACATGAAGACAATAAGATTTAACTGGGACAAATCAGTGTCTATATACTTCTTAGAACAATAGCACCGTATCATGTCAGTTCTAAAACAGATTTTAGAGACCATCCACTCTACCCATTTCTCATGAATACTATTGGAGGCTCTATTCTTGCTTGTTCTCCTCTTTCAAATGTCAAAAATTTGTACCATTATTGTGTGGCAATTTCCTCTGAGGTTTCTACCTTTCAGACAAGACCATGAAGACAGTAAGTAAACAACTCAAAATAGATTCAGGAAGTCCCTGAAACCGACCAGACTCACATGGCCACTCCTTCTCTGAATATTATAAACAGTAAACACTGATATTCTTAGACAAGCCAAGTTGCAAAGAATCCTCTCAGACAAGCCCAGCTACATGGAAGAAAGAAAGACCAGTCAACTACCTACAAGAAACAAAGGCTAGCAAAGCTTCCTGGAAGAGGTTCTGACCAGCTGAGCTTCCTGGAAAGAACACACTCTAACCTGCTGAGCTGCCTGCAGGCTGGGCAGTATGCTGTCCAGGTTGTCAGTTTTGGTAAGCCATCACCTGTGCTACGGTGACCCTTAGAGATGCAGCTGTCTTTGAGTCATTTCTGCTTCCCCAAGTAACCCAATAAATCTCATTAGTTCAATAAGTTGGACTTTGATGATGTCCTTACTTTGGTCCATCCTCGGTTGCCTACCTGGACTGAGTAGACATTTGTTCATAGTTCTCTACGAAAAGTCTGTCACATAACAACTCTGCACACAGAGTAACATTTAACTCGGTCCTCTGACAGTACCTCAAGAGTCTTCCTAATTACTCTTTGCCAAATCGTATGTGTTTTTAATTTTTTATAGCTTTTTCCACACGGTATCCAGAATAGAAAATCAGTGGCCATCTCACTGTGTTCTATAAATGTTACCCCTCTTTTTTTCTGAATCTACTTGTCTAATTATGTTAATCTTCATTTTTTACAACTTAGAAAAGTGGTAAAACACTTAAATGCTACTATTACAGATGGCCAATTTAAGTCTAAATCCACAGTGCCTGAGCAATGGAATCTAGAAATCCACTCTTTGGTTTTTGGGGGGACTGGAATGCTGAGGCAATTCAGCCCAGTCTGGTCTCCAACTCCTGACCATCTTTCCTCCATCTCCCAGATACTAGAAGTACAGCCTTGTACTACCACACCACGTTACCCACATCTCATTTGCTATTAGTGTTTGTTTTTGAAACAGAATCCTGCATTGTTACTCAGGTGACTTTTGGCCTCAACATATCCTTGTCTGCAGTTACAAACTAAAAAACCCTGTCTGTCCAAGAAGTCTACTTTTTTAAACAAAGGTGACCGTAATGTCTTTAAATTTTTAAGATCAACTGATTTACTGACCAGTAACTAACCCTCAGTGCGGCAATAAGTCAAGACAAAGTGAAAGTTGGTGTAGTGGGTATAATGCTGAACAGTGCATCGAATGGTCCAACATCATTGTATTTAGGGCCAGAATCAATGAGAGAACAACAGTAAGACACATACCAACCAATGATGGGAGGACTGCTTCTTCAAAGAAGCATAAGCAAGCACTAAGCTAGGCACTGAACAAAAGTCTTTCTGTTTCTGAGAGTTCATGGCTAGGAGGGGCTGCGATGAACTGCACAAAGCCTAAACTAATTTAAGATTCCGAGATACAAATCACATTACTTGATTGATTAAAAAGCCACTTGACCTCCATGCAAATACACATGCCTGAGTATTCTCATCTTGTTTTAGATACTCTGAATTCATAAGGGCAGAAAGATATACAGACAAAAGAAATGTTGTTTTAAAAATCCCTTTAAGAATGGGTGTACAAGAAAGGTCTGCATGGCATATGACACTTTCAGGTTTAAGTTGTTAAATGATATTGCTAAATCACATCTCTTTTTCCTAAGCTTGGTT
The DNA here is from genome assembly GCA_019843965.1 of Rhynchomys soricoides. Classification (NCBI taxonomy): domain Eukaryota; kingdom Metazoa; phylum Chordata; class Mammalia; order Rodentia; family Muridae; genus Rhynchomys; species Rhynchomys soricoides. Next base: position 25,800,570 of record JADRCH010000005.1, on the reverse strand, counting down.
CTAGTTTAACATTCTTTGCATCCTCTCGGATGATTTCGGCACACACTGATCTCTTTGTTTTTGAGGTCATGGGGTTGTTTCCTTTGGATGATTCTTTTACTTCTATTGCCAACACTCTTAGGGACTGAAAAGGCTCATCTGTCTGCATCCTTCCTAACGCCCAGCACAGATATTACAATGCTAGACAGAAAATATCATCCCTATGCCTTCTCTGGGCCTACTCCAGGAATGCTCATCAGGGACACATTGAAAGTTAATGAATAATGAGTACTCGTAATGTGGAAGTCACTCTTAGAATTACTTTACACGTATAACTCACGCAATGTACTTAATCACGTGATACAAATACTATTATCATCTCTATTTTATAAAAGATGTATAAACTGAGGCTTATTGATTTTCCAAGCTAGACTGGCTACACATCCCAGGCCCTTTGGTACCAAGCTATATTTGGTCTCCCTACTCTACCCCTCTAAAACTATTATTTAAACAACAACTATACTTGAGAAAGGAATAAGGAGAAGTGGTTCCATAGCATTAATTTTTAAAATAGGCCAGACTCTTTCATACAAGTCCAATCAACTATAAAGCAATCTGAACTATTCCAAGCAGTCCCAGGCTGTGCTCAGCATCTGTCTGCTATGCTCTGCTGACTTTTTGCCTTGGCTCTGGATTAAATCACCCTCTGTGACTTTGCATTCCCATTGGAGATCACATAGCAAGAAAGGTGCACCCCTGGCTGCAGGGGTGGAAAAGACACACACCACAGCCTTGAAATCTATGACAAGCCCAAATCCTTTGGGAACCTAAAGAAGGGGTGCACATCTTGACTATGACCAAATGTATCACTGTCTTTGCTCCTGAAGTCCTCATTCTCATTTGGATAATAAAACATTAGAATATACTGTTCATGAAAATAAAATAGGTTCCAATATTCCTGTAGCCTATAATTAATTTTCATATCTTCATTCGGTCACAATACCACTCAAGCTATTGCTTGGTCTAAAATGTTAATGGGGCAAGATCACATGAGTCCAGGACAGCAGCAGAATGGCCTCGATGTTTCTTCTTCTGACATGAATAAGATGCTTTGATCATATCAATGAGTGAAAAGTGCACAAGTCTCTAATACAAGATTTAGTTGAACTACATCCATTCTTGAAGGTGAGTAATTGGCATTTTAAAAGAATAATTTGGTTGAAAAAGTCAAAGCACAATGCAACTAAAAATCTAATATTTCTGAACTGAATTTAAAATATTCTAGGGCATTTAAAATATTCACTTTTTACAGATGTCCCCTTTTTTGCTAGTAATTTTTTTTAACTCTTTTTCCCTCATGTTCTTAAGATCATTTTATTTCTGCTACACTGCCTGCTGTTCTAAAGATTGGTTTGGGACACTACTCATTACCTTTTAGAAGTCAGAGAACTGAATAACCTATCTCAGATCACTGAATGAAATGAACCTTATTGAGGATGATTATCTCTTAAGTTACAAGCCAATCCAAAGGCTCAACAAGAGAGATCTCTACTGAGAGATAATTTACATGCTGAACATGTAAGGTCCTTATTGGCCAAGGCATTCCTACCCATCTGACTTCAGTCTGACTTAATTCATAACACTCTTACATCTTCAGAACTATAGCTTACAAAAACTCATTGAAAGAGAATGGTATACACACATAGTCTGGATGTGCTAACCCGTTTTTATTGCTTACGTTCATGGAAATTCAAGGATTGTATGTGAGTTCTTTTCTATCTTCACGATTGCTGCTTCACTTTTATATAGTCATGCTACAGACTCTTTTAAAAATAGATAATCTTTACAATAGATTGCAAAGAGGATCAGGTTGTTACCCAGCAATGTGTCAAATGCAGAAGGCACTGAGGTTTTATGTCACAGCCAAAACCATCTTTCATACCAAGATCACCATCTAGTTGACAAAAAACATGAGGGAAGAGGAGCTGCGTACAGCTTCCAAAGTCCTCTGGAACCAAAGTATTACCTGGGTAGATTCCCCGAGAATATGGGCATCAGATTTTAAACTGGGAAATGATAATGATAGCTGCACTTCTCTCAAAGACTCTAGATTTTTCTTAGTCAGATGTGAATATAGCTTATTATTTTAAAAAGCCAAATGTGTTTTCTTATGCATGTAACAGAAGAGTAAATACCTTACAGAATTCCAGGAAGACTCAATGAAGTATCACATATAAAGCATTTCATAAACAGATGGCAGAGGCAATGCACAAGAAGTACAAACTGTCATCAGCTTTAAATATCTAATCCTACTACTTTTGACAGGTAGAAATCCCATAGAGAGGCAAATAGAAGTTGTGATCTATAGAATCATTTACCTATAAATGGCCTTACAAATCAATGGGCATGTATGTACTGCTCCTGGAAGACAAGACCTCAACCTATTAGCACAATGAACTTTATATCTGATTCACTGATAAGATCCTATACCTGGGATATGTGGACTGTTACGGTTGAGAATATTGAACACCTCATTTATGAATGCATCGAGAGATACTTAAGTAGCTGCTCAAAATAATATCATGTGAATTTGACATGACAGCTGTATTTGCAAAGGCGCTTTTAGCAAAAGCAGAATACTGATTAACTTTTCTCCTTGAAATGGGTTTCACTGAATAATCTTATCTGGAGAAGGGAGTAAGAATCTACTATCTAGGTCATAGAGCATTCTGTTTGAGTTCATTTTTGTTTTTCTTTTTCCATCCCTCATTCAGCAGAAAGCCATCAGCTTAAAATAAAGCTAACTTGACTAGGCTTTTCAGACTCCTTTTATTTTATCAGACCTCAGCCATTCATCGGGATTACAGAAAACCTTGGTGGCTGATTTTGCTTGAGCGCCCAGATCCATCTGAAGACATCTCTAAGGTTCATATGCAGTAGCCAACATGAAGTTAGAGAGAACAAATGGGGTTAGCTAACACTACAAACATGAAGGCTCTAAACCCAGGATGATGGAAACATTGGTGGCTCCCATAAAGGGGTCGGCCATCAAAACCCCAAGGAACATAACATTCCATAATGCTATATCAAGATTGAATCTCCTTATGATGTCAAAAAATGATTTAAACAAGACCAGAAATGGAAGAGGTACTCATTAGAAAGGAAAGGTGGTTATGTTTAAATAGACAAAACTTCAAAACTTTGAATTAGGAAGTCGGGGTACCAGTGTGGTTTTTTCAGATGCCCACAAATATTCTCTTTTCTTCTTCCTCTGGTGAGTGGAGCAGCTGTGGGTGGTACCATATGTCAGGGCCTGGAACGCTTCACAAATTGGAGAGAAGTTTGAATGTTGAGAGAAATGCCTGGATGTCAAGCATCGCTAGAAATAATTGTGTAAAATGGATCCATTCTATGGATTTATATGGAGAGGTTCTGCTTCTGTTTCTGCTGAAGTTCATTAAAAGTAAGCAGTGTGTAACTACACAATAGTCAAATGCCTCTTACGAGGTAGAACTCAACACATATTTCTGTCTGACTACAGTTCTGCATTTTTATTAATCTGGTCACACTGTGCAAGTGGCATAATGTCTTTGAGCCTCATTTTCTCATCCATAAGAACAGGGATAAGTCCCTGTCATAGGATGTTTCAGTGGCATCTTGAGATTTTCCCATCATTCCTAACCTCTAATCCTTCTCCTCCTTTTCTTCTTCTTTTTTTTTTTTTAATTTTTATTATTTTTAATTTTTCATACTTTATTTACATTTCAAATGTTTCCCCCTTTCCAGATCTCCCCTTTGGAACCTCCCCATTCCCTCCCCCCTCCCCCTGCCACTATGGGGGTAGTCCCCCACCCACCCACCCACCCTCCTCTTCCTCCTTGGCATTCTCCTATACTGGGGGATCTAACTCCCTCAGGCCCAAGGGCCTCTCCTCCCCCTGATGGCTAACAAGATCCTTCTCTACCGCATACGTGGTGGCCAGCACCATGGGTCCCTCCATGTGTATTCTTTGGGGGCTGGAGAGATGGCTTAGTGGTTAAGAGCACTGGCTGCTCTTCCAGAGGTCTTGAGTTCAATTCCCACCAACCACATGGTGGCTCGCAACCATGTAACTCCAGTTCCAGTGGATCCTCCTCCTCCATTTCATTACATGCATAACTCTTTGGTTCTTCCCTCCATTCTGGTTTGCTTGGGGCAGTGGTGTGAACTGGGACAGTATGGGGCACCCAGCCTGTTCCTGTGTACTCATGCCAGATTTCACACAGTCCTTTGTCCCTCTAGTCTCCCATCCATCAAGCTAGAGTCACTTATGGTTTTTAGTTTTTACTGTTGAGTAGAGAGGACCAGGTCCATACTGTGTATGCTCTTAACTCAGATATTAAGCCCAGCACATCTAGGCAATGAAGGTGATTAGTGAATATTTGTGGAATTTTTTTAACAAATAGCAGATCACCTTGCAATGTTAGAAAACAACAACAACAAATCAACAAAGCAGTAACAGGATTTTCTGGAGGAATTCATTCACTGCCCAAAAATGGAGCTCTGTCACTGGAAGGGAAGGAAGCAAGCCCTTCTAGTCAGTCTACAGATATGATGATCTTGGTCAGGAGAATGCACTGCATGTAAAGTTGATTTACATCCTTGGGTCTCTGTAATAGTTAACAGAAGTCTAATCTAAAACGGAAATCTTAATCTGATCCGTAAGTGTTTATTACAAATCATTGAGGATTACATGGATGCTTTTTATTGGAATCTCTGGGACTTAAAAAACAATGTTGAATCCCGAGGTTTCATTAAAATACATAGTTCTGATAAACATGAAGGTAGTTGATTATTTATTTATTTATTTTTGCATCAGGAATAGGCCAGGTCCCTAAGCATTACTTTATTTGGAGTAAGAAAGACCTTGATTTAAATCAATCTTTGGTCCAGTGTGTAACTCTGGAAAAGTAACTCTATTTTCCTGACTTTCAATCTCCCTGTAAAATGACCGATAAGTTCACCCCAAGGACCACAGTGAGGATGTGATGGGAAAGGGCGTGGCAGAGCAAGCGGCACTTGGCTTGGCTCAGAGTCACATTATGAGCTTTTCCCACATGCACAGATCCCTCAACACATGCGTTCTCTCTGGTGAGTGTCTTTCCCTGTTGTAAATATTATGTCTATTAAGTGCTACCAAATGTTAAATGCATCTTTGGAAAGTAACATCTTTCCAACAGCATGATTTTTTAAACAGGAGCTTCAGGAATTTGCTCACTAAAACATTAATTATGCAGAACACTTTATCCAATTTTTATATGAACAACTGCTTTGAGCTATATTGTCATATGCATACAAGATGCTCGTTATTATGAGCTCAGTGGGGTCCTGCTTAATTCTTTTGCTGTGATAGTATTTGGAGGTGAGGGCCTTCGGGAGATAAGTATGGTTTGATGAGATGGTGGGTGGGGCTCACAGATGGGATGGGTACTCCCAGAAGAGGAGATTCTAGAAGGCTTGCTACCTGTCAATCATGAGCTTCCTCTCTCTATGCTGACCATGTCAGTACCCTGATGCCAGACTTGTAGCCTCCAGACTATAGAAAACCACATTACCGCTGGGTAAACTGGGTAAAGAAAACATGCTCCATTCATTACATCAATTATATAATGATAAATTGATTTAATCCACTAGGTTGAATGCCTGCTATGTGTTGAGCAGCCTGCTAGGAACCAGCATGCAAAGATTAACAAAGTGGGTCTTATTTTCATTGAACCCGCAGCTCCACGGAAAAGAAAGAAAACATGAAAAACGTAATAACGGTGATAATTGCTTACGATACTAACTAACATCATTAAATCTGTCTTTATACTTTACAATTGTCCTTCCGTAAAACCATCTAGACCTTAATTCTGATCTGTGAGTTCAAGGCCAGCCTGGTTTACATAGTAAGTTCCAGACTAGCTATGGCTTCATAGTGAGAGCTTGTCTCAACAAACAAACAAACAAACAAACACACAAACAAACACAAAGCTCCTGTTACAATCTAATGTGGGGAAGTAATTGAAAAAGACAATTGTCATTGACCTCCAGCCTCCATGCACATGTTCCCCCCGGGAGCACACGTGCATTAACATGTACAAACAAACATGTAGACACACATACATACACACGAGCAAAGAGAACACACATACACACACATACACACATACACACACACACACACACACACACACACACATATACACCAAACAAATTTTAAAAAATATTCAGAACATAGGTTTTTACCTCAAAATCAAGTACACCAAAAACATTAAGGGTAAAAAAAAATAAAATAAAATAAAACATAATTTTCAAGTTTCAGCTCCTGTCAATTTAAATGAAAACAGCCAGTTGGTTCAACATATGTTGATTTTGTAAAACTCGGAAATAGACTTACCCAGCAATATGCCTCAGGGAAAATAAAATGTGTGGGCGGGCTGATTCACTATATTAAAAGGAAGTTTCCAGCTGATGTTTGATTACACTCCTGAAGTGGGGACAAGCGGGGTTGTAATAAGAAAATCACAATTACTTTTTCCCCCTTGGGAGTAAAGATCCCTGGTCTGAGGACCTGATTTAAATTAGTAGTTAGAACATAAATAAACGTTCTTTTGAAAGCATAACCGTAAAAAAAGAAAGGAGCAAGAATAAGATTCCAAGTATACAGACTTTCTCTGAGCAGGCAGATACTGGGGTCAGGCGTCCTCATGTTGGTTGAAGTCTGGGCTCTGATGCCCACTAGCTAAGTGATGTTGAGAAGTGTTTCCTTGGAGGCTGAGATTCCTCAGCAGCTTCATTCGAGCAAATGAGCCTCGTTCAGACTTGTGCATGTGCAGTTTCAGGTATAATGCAGTCTAATGCGTAACTAAGGCTCTTAATATTTCAGAGCAGAGAACAAGGATGGTAATTGACAGAAGGGCATGATGAAAGGCCAGCAGTTTCGGAGAGTACCGTTGGTTTCGTGGAAGTAGACTCTGCATTCTCCTCTCATTGTATCTACTCCTGTGGTCAACTATACTGGCACCTGCAATCTTTCCCGAGTGACTCTTGGATGTTAAAGGTATATGTTTGGATTTTCTTGTTCTCATTTTTTTCCAAGTCATTATCCTTAGGATAAGGCATTTAGGAGTTCTATACCTCAATGTCCTCATCTGTCAACTGAGTCACACAGCTTGGAAGTGATCAAAGGAGAACCTAAGCATGGCTCTAATCTTACTCTGAGGCTCATGTGAACATAAACAGAACATAAAAGGACATGGCACAAAAAAGGCAGAAGTCATATGTGCCTACCCTGTGCTTCTAGCAGAGGCTGAACAGCTCCAAGCAAAGCCTGCTGGGGTGGATCTTGAACTTTTCTGCCTTTCTCTCCTATTCCAGAATTCAAACGCATGATCATTAGAAGTTTTCCACTGAATGGCAGGGGTGTAACTGGATGCTCTCTGTCTGTGTGGTGGGTTGATTCCATGTTTGCTCTTGGTCTCACTCTGAGGCTCATCCTGATGATTTGGTCACAAATGATTTACATAAACAATTACTTATGGTTGTAAGTTGCTATTTAGAGAGAAACCCACTGTGGCTAGACAGTACACCCTAGTGCACCACATAAGGTTGTAGGCTAGAC
>JADRCH010000005.1:25705003-25792939 GCA_019843965.1 Rhynchomys soricoides | reverse complement strand
GGCTAGACAGTACACCCTAGTGCACCACATAAGGTTGTAGGCTAGACAGTACACCCTAGTGTACCACATAAGGTTGTATTTGAACCCTTATCTTCTGCCCATCCTCTGTTGATGTGGCTAATGATCAGCATTTAATTTGTTCCTGTGAACTTACTTTAGCAATGCAAAATTTAAAATGAATGACTGTAGTTGCTATCAGTATTACGTTGTGGAATCATAGATATGGAAGTATACATATCAATTACTATTAGAAGGGTAAAAATTATTAAACACTTCATATGTCTAAATGAGATCTTCATACCTTACACTGATAATATGCATGACCTAAGATGCTGGCAACAGTTTCATTTTCATAAATTTGATATAAGACAGAGAAAGAGAGAAAGAAAGAGGCAGACAGAGACACAGAGAGAGATACAAACAGAGAGAGACATAGGCAGAAACAGAGACAGAACATTAGAGTAACATTAATCTTAGAAACAGCCTTGCCTGATACACAGGCCTGACTAGACCGTGGGGATTTTCCCAGTGGGATTTTCTGGTCTATTCTCTTCACTGTTGACTGCCCCTAACCTTCCATATATAAAGCCTACAATGGCATCACTTCTCCTTGACAAAGGCCTTAGCAGACCAAATTGAAAGGGGAAGGTTTCATGGAGCACTCATTCAGCTCCCATTGACTTGATTTAATGAACTATATTTTGTGACATTTACTGCTTTAGAAATGTTTAATCCATGATTTCATAAGACAAGACAGCAGGATTTCTTGTTAAAATGATTTCACTTGACATACTAAACATCCGTAACCCAGTAAGTCACATTGTTTTTGTAAATCAATAGTTTAAAGAGCAGAAACCAAGAATATATGTGGCCCCGTACTAAATACTTTTTTTAATGGAATCTCTAACACAGTGACATAAAATGTACCCTTACCCTCAGATCTGACACTGTGATGAATCTAGAGGGGCTGGAGAGGTAAGTCAGTGGGTAAGAGCACTGGCTGCTCTTCTAGAGAACTTGATTTAGTTCCCTGTCCTCACATGTTGGCTAACAGCCAGTTTTAATTCCAGTTTAAGGAGGTCTTGTAACCTCTTATGGCCCATTTTTGGGTACTGAATTCCAGTACTGCAAAGACACACATACAGCCCAAACAGATGAATCTAGAAGCTCAGTATTAAGCTACCAAAATTAATCTCACATTTGTTTAGATAACAGATACACAGGTGTCTCTTTATTTCTGTCTAATTTCTTCTAGACTGAATTTTAACTATATAATCAAAGTAAAATAAGAGGCATTTGGATATTTAAGTATTTGTACATGTCACACATTTCATAGTTTCAATTTTATGTAAAATTGGAAAAGGACAAAAGAGACGATATTCAAGATAAAAGAGTAACCGTTTAATTAATAATTTAGCATTTGCAAAGGCCAGGGGGTGGGATGATAGATAAATGTGTGCAAAGCAGAAAACTGTAACGTAAGGTCCAGGAAGGAGGAAAATCTTTTAATTAATACATTTCTAGATCTTTATCATAAAGCTGACAGAAGAGAAGGAAAAAAAGAACAAACTGTTCTGAGGCCTTTGCAGTACAGTTTATAAAGGCTAGGAAGCTCACAGACACCAATGCACCATCTTTACTTTAAACCTATATATACAATGGGGCAGAAAGCAAGGAAGGACCATTAATTAACATTTGTTTCCAACAAGTTCCCAGTGCCTGTGGGCAACGATTTTCCTGCAAAAGAGGTTAGAAAACCAGTAGTGCATTTTATTATTTTATTATTATGCAAAATTCTATATTTCCGTTCTTTTTCCCCCACTCTCTTTTTTTCTCTTTAAGTGAAGAATTGTTGCCCTGGCGTATTGGTTTAACCTCCTTTGAAAAATCTGCATTTCTGAATGTTAAATTTACTCAAATGGACCCACATTCTTCTCTTAGGTACAGACTCAAAGGAAATGTGTGTATCTTTCCAATCAAAAGGCGTGCTAGCATAGAGGATTCTTTGTAGTACCTACAAACCTATAAACTGTTCAGATGGGTTTCCACAACAGAATAAATAAACAAGCTTTAGTCTAGTCCCACAATGGGCTATGAATGATGGCACAAATCAATCCTGAACAAAAGGAGGAAATCGTTCCTAACAAAGTAACATCACAGGGTTCCACCCATAGGGAGCACATACATACATAGGGAGTGTACAGTGGGAGGCCAGGCCCTCCTGGCACAGAAATGCCTGAAGATCTTGGTAACCCTTGGAAGGAGGGGTGGAAGTACCTGGGAGAGAAAAAGTGGGTATTGGGTGGACCCCGGGGAACTCCTGATGTTTCTTCCTGTCCTTGGATGTGGTTACCATGGGGAGTTGTATGTGTTAGTGTGTAAAGCTTCCTGCATATGTGTTCTGTTACAATACAGAATAACAAAGAAGGAGGAATCCCTAACATAAATAAATGTGCTGCCTGAGGCAGAGACCCAGCAGCCTCTCATGCTAGCGCTGCAGGAAGTCTTTTCTAAAGCTTAAAAGGCTGCTAAAAGTTTTTAATAATGAAGATAAGATTTGAATGAGATTTAGAGCCTATCTTAGCATTTATAAAGTGCTGTCCCAGAAAACAAATCCCTTGTCAAATCTCTGAAAGGGGGCATTATTTACTGTAACATGGGGGGGGGGGGGCTGTCACTAATGCTGGAGATCTGTAGAAATCTGATGTCACACTAGAACAATCTGTATCATTTCGTATGATTTGATTTCTGAATTAAGACTTTAACTTATACTTTTTATGTCCCATGTAGTTTTGGTAAAGGTTCAGGGAGGTTTCATATAATTCTTGAGCCATCTAGATACTTGAAGAAGCATGGAATTGTCAGACGATGTGGTCTCATGTGGAGCTTCCTGGTCACCCTGAAAGTAATTACATTTATGATTGCTCAGGAAATCCTTTCCTTCTTAGGCACATAGTCAGATTACACTTCCCAGACTCCTTTGAAGTTAGACATGGCCACATGATTGGTATTCTGTCTCCTAGAAACACTCTCTGATTCAGCTATCTCAAGTAGATACATGTTCAAGTTCATGGTGTCAAGGCTTCCACTACCCAGAATCCCTGAATACTAGGTGGAAAAGGTCTGCACCATTTAAAGGTTTGCACCATTAAATAGTTTTGCTGTAAAATGTTAGTTTATCATAAATCACATATACTGGTAACATTTCAGGGGCTGCAAAAGAAAATTGACAATTCTTTGTGTTCAGTAGAGCAGGCTTCTCTGTATATTTTGGACTTCCCTATGTAACCCCCACTCTCTGCTAGGGAGAAGGAGAGACTTTAACAAAAGCAAGATGCTGTTTTTATAGTGTAAACTAGCTGTGTTAGAAAGGAGACAGCACACTAGAGTGTCCTATTCATAAGATAGTCAGGGTTGAAAGTAAGGTAGGACTAGACAGTAAAGTGGGGGACACTGTATGGGGTAAAAAGACACCTTGATGAGTAGTATGTGCTTTGCAGATTTTTCTGGATTCTCAGACATTGCTCAGCTTATCTGAAAGTAAAGTGTCTGAGGTAAGGACTTGCATCTCTGCATCCTTTCATTTACGGTAGATTATGGCAGCCTGATTCTTGCCGGAGAAAACTCAAGTCTCCTTTCACACAAAACGGAAGTGAAGTTAATGACAAGAGCTTTCCCTCTTCAGCTGTAAGATGGAAAACATTAAGCTTTCTGCCATCCATAAACGGATATGAGGTCTCCATCATCAGATCAACTTATTATTTCACCGAGGACTACCTCAAAGGTTAGAAAAACACAAATCCCTAATATATATATATATAGCATATAATTCCAACAAAAGCTTCCTCTCAAAGTTTGATAGTGAGCCCCTACAAAGTACCAGGAAACCATCTCAATAGCCTCAGTACACAGGAAAACTGTGACAGGCAAGAGACACGCAATAGGCTGCAGAACAGACAGCCTTTGAGACAGACAACATGAGAGCAAGCCTTGATCCAGAGTGATACTTCCTAACCAGAGCTGTAGTGCAGACCCAGTAACAAAATCCACTCTCAACACAATCTATTCTCAGCAAGCAAATGTCTGAAGTGAGCAAGCTAGAGGACAGAAGTAGAGTAGTCAAGTTCTGCCCTGCTTTGGAGGCAGGGACAAGAACCAAGCAGGCATGAAGCAATGGCAGCTGAGAGACAATGAACTTTAAGAAAAAAAAAAGGCCAAGCACGTAATTAAAATCCGTTTCCGCCTCAAGCCAAGTGAACTTCTCCAATCTGAACCCTGTGCTTTCAGTAATATCAGTTATTCGTCGAGAGTGACACAATGATTGTTAAGCTTAAAACACAATTACTTCCAATTACAAACTCTCATCTCAAGCCTTGTGCTCATGGGATAATGCAAGACCTTTATCCCCTAATCCACGTCCGACTTCAAGATTCATTTAACAAGTTATTTAAGACCCCAAAGAACTTGGTGGCTGCCATCCGCCAGAGAGTCCCCTCAGCCACCAGAGAGTAACCTCAGTCTCCATTTTCAGTTTTGACCTAGCTATAAATAACTTTCAAATCTGGCCACTGGATATTTTCTGCTGCTTTCAGAGTTTAATTCATATACTGCATGATAAAGTGAGATTCTTATGAATTGAAAAGCAGAGGGTGCACTTCAATTATTTCAGTCCTGAGCCTTATAAACTGTGAAATATGCAGAAATACTAGAAATGTGCAGAAGTACTGATATTGCAGAAAATGACCAATTTACTAATTTTAATGTATTATTCCATTGTTTATCGGTAATATCTTATTGAAAACTCCACTATATTGCTATTCATTTTCATTAACTAATTGCTTTTGAACATCATTGAATTTCACTGTGTCCAGTATCTGCAGTACCTTTCATCCCTACTGGTTCTCAGTAACATGCTTAGTGATAAACTCAAGCTCTCCAGCCTCTTACGAACCTAAGGGTAGTTATGTCATAAAAGGATACAACCAGTGGCCTCCTCGGAAACTCCTATTTTCTTGGTTTTGACTACAAATAGCCCTTCTTGCCTATTTTTATAAATTTTCATCTCTCCCACCTTGGAATGAGGCGATAGGAGGAAAAGAACAGTCCCAGCACCCATGGCTGTGAGGTGAGGGACACAGGCCATGTGCTGAGGGTGACAACCAGGGAAGATGGAGTCAGTGTCTCTGAAGACCTTTCTGCACAAAGATGGATAAGAGCCTCACCGCTGAATTTGCTTCTACCCGATAAGAATGACCTTTCAGTGTTTTCGTGGTGAAGACTTCCTAGCACACCTGCTGTCCTTTTTAGACAGGAGCATCCTAAAGGAGGCCACAGGAACTCACAGCACACCTTTCTTCCTACATGGAAGATGGACATGCATCACATGAAGATGCATCCATCTAGATATTATTAGAACTAATGTTTCCTCCAGTTCCTTCTTTCCTTAGGAACCATTTTAAAAGAAACATATACAAATTACTTTCCTTAGAAATGGGGGGGGGGCAAAAATATTTATGTGCCTCATTTAATGTTTGCTTCCCTTTTCTAAGCTATTAATTCATTTGGCATAAAATGGGACAGGATCGGATGCTGATCTTGTATTTTTTCCACACTGGTTGACATGCCAATGTGCACAAAGGGTTTTGTCCATCATGGATGCACTGAGTAAATCCCAGTCTTTGCCACAGCAAATGCTCACACTCAGTAAACTTGCTGACAGTTTCCAAAACCTGTCCAGATAGATGGGGGCTGTGCAAACATCCCCACAGGGTCTGTTGGGCAAGCTGTCTCCTTGGCTTTCAAGTAACAATAGTGTCCTGTCATTTAGCTGTATCTGTGAATGTTCTATCATTCTCTGGTAAGTCACTATACAATGTGAGTTTCAAGAAACTCACTGTTTTTGAACTACCTCTCACTACATTTAGTTTTATCCAAAGAAGAAAATAAGCTCTATGACTAACCTAGCCTTGGGAACTTGTACCCTCATCTATGCTAATATTTTTAGCAAAAACTATCTTTTACAGGTTTACTTTATCAAACTGCATTGTGATTTTAAAAGCCAAAGGAAACACACACACACACACACACAGAGAGAGAGAGAGAGAGAGAGAGAGAGACAGAGAGAGGGACAGAGAGAGAGACAGAGAGAGAGACAGAGAGAAAGAGAGAGAGAGATTTCTTCCTATCAAAAGGGTTTTGTTTTCATTGGGAGGCTTTTTTTGGACTCATTGAACAACTTGATTCATAAATTGGCAAAACCTCACCATGAAGACTCAATTGAAAGAGGCATGGAAAAATTCTGACCTTTTGGAGTCTAATGCCCAGATTAGTTTCTCCATTACTTCTCCATCCCCCATTAAATGCTGGCAATGTTTACGATCAGCTTGCAGATTGAGGCAAAGCAGCTAGAAGCAAAATCTTGCCTTTGGACCAAGAGTTGGTGGGAATTAATCAATAAGATTGGTTTAAGTCTCTAATCCAATTTGGATGGATGTAAAACATGGAGCCTGTTTAAGTAACTAAGCAGAATCATTCATTATGTAAATATGACCTTTTAATTCATATTGCAGCTATAAGTGAATAATATGCTCATGAATAATTGAAAATAGACAGCATTTAATATTTATTAAGTGCCTTTTATATGGATTTGAGTTAAGGAAACTCATTCCATGGGTCCAGTGTTGGTATTCATTTCATGATTTACATGGTCTCTCTGTGTAATGAGGAAAGTTCTCTGTGAGAGTGTTAACTAGAAATTCCACAATGCAGATATCAGAATGGATGGGTCACGGTCCTGTTTTCAAATTGCTCATGTGCTAAGTTTCCTTGGAAGAAAAGAATCATTTTGTACAGATGTCACCTTCCCCTATTACACAATTGGTAACTTAAGGTACAAATGCGTTGAGCCTAATGGATGGGTGTTACTAGGTGTCATGGGGAATAGGGCATGGATACAGAAGATGGGACCCAAAGGGCAACGGAAGCTGGGGACAGTTCTCCCACTGAGCTAACAGACACACAAAAGGAAAGGGCAAGTCCTGAGAGAGAGGACAGGACCAGTATCTGGACTGGCTGTTCTAGAGAAGACACTAGAGTGAGGACAAATTGGTAAAATGGTAAAATGGTGGTATGTATAATGAGTTCCCAAGCATCTAAATCCTGACAAGGATAGATTGGCTCTAAGAAAGAACAATAGGCTGAAAGATTTTGAGATTAGACTTATTGTTGCTTATTCTACATAAGAATTAAATGGATTAGGATATCTTTTAGTTTAAGTTTTTCTAATTATTAAAAGCAAGCTTTGGGGCTGAGAAGATGGTTCCATTAACAATATGCTTGCTGTTCAAATATAAGGATATATTATATATCATGTGTCATCATCATATATCATATATCACATATATTCACTATACATTATACATTATATATTATGTATATTATATATCCTTACATTTGAACATATATATGTTAAATATATTGAACATGTATGTGTGTGTGTGTGTGTGTGTGTGTGTGTGTGTGTGTGTGTGTGTAGGAGGGGGGCTTCTTGGGAAAAGGAGCTGGTGGGAGGGAATAGGAGGGGATAAAAGAGGTAAAAGAGATTAAAATTAGTAAAGAATAAATAGAAAATATTTTACAACGTGAAAAAGAATGTTACCATGTTCCCAGTAGCATTAATCGTACCAGTAAAAATTTGGAAACTTCTCACACATCTGATAATTGGACAATACGTATTAAGAAGGTAGACTTGTAATTGTTTCAAATGTCTCTTCTGTGTGTTTTTTAGCAATCTTCAAACATTTAATGTAGGAGTGTTATTTTGGCCATCAGAAACATCCACAGTTTTTAATGCAATGAATGTGTAATAAAATATGAAAAGTTAATATAGATGTACTAGCCTGGGTTTTTTTTCCACCGTTCGAAATCTCTAGCAAACACGTCAAACTTGTTACATTCTTTGATGTTCGCTGTGATGAACGAACTGTGGATGTGTAAGAGCAGCTCTGTTTGGTGATGCAGTCTGGTACCTTTAACAACATACCATAAGGCTCGGGCTTTTAAAAGAAACCTTCTGGGAGGTCAGGTCATCTGAGAGAGTCTGCTTTTAAAAATCGTAAATGCTCTTTTGTGAAAATTCTTTATGTCATATTGAAGTCATTTACCTTTCCCAGTAAGATGATAAATGCATATTAAAACAGAATACCTGAAGTACTGGCCTAGAATCAGCTCTAAATTAAAACAAAACAAAACAAAATAACAACCATCATGACTAAGCAAGTTCCATCCAGAGAACAACACAGCTAAGGAGCAAAATTCCCAGGCACTGAAGCTGGCCACATTTGTGTGAAAAACCACTTTAGATACAAGAAATTAGTAAAACAACAATTAAATTTTTAAAAATTCTCAGACTCTCAAAGCTCATTGCTAGTCCTAGCTATAATTCCAGATCTCTGTTACTAGATTATGACTAAAATGATTTTTACATAATATGCAATCAAATATGTGAACAACCAAAAATCTTTTCTACTGTCTTGCTGTTGCACTGGTGCTTAACTCATACAGTAGGGTGTTGCCATTTTTATGGGAAATACAATACCAAGTATGCATACATGAATTTCTGTATGGCTAGCAAGATAAAAAACATGAATTATCTAGAATCACATTTCTCTGTCTCCTGTTCCCCCACTTTTCCAATAGCAGAATTAAAGATAACTATATGTGTCAAAACATTTACTTTTATGCAGAACACATATTGTGTCTTATTTTTCTGCAGCTCATGTTATAAATGAAAGACTCATTATGCTTTGCTACCACAGTTAGGGTACTTTAAGATCCAGTCCACAAGAGATACTATTTTTATGTAATGCTTTGTTTCAAGTATCTTTCTCACTTACTCTCTCTCTCTCTCTGTGTGTGTGTGTGTGTGTGTGTATGCATATATTGTAGAAATGATAACTAAATATCTCAAAGTTATACAGACATGCTGAGCCATATGTGGGACATATGCTGGCACTTCAGAGGCAAAGCATTTGTCACCATTTTTTTTTTTTTTTTTTTGGTACAGGGAAATAAAATACAAGAAAGACAAATTTGGGTCTGAAGAAGAATTTCATTCTCCATGAATGAGAGAGGAATATCACATGTGAGCATTTGTTCATTATAATTAAATATAACAATAACTTTTATTCAGTACAATCAAGGCAATAGCTGTTAGTATTAGCTTCTGAACTGTAAAGGAATAAATAGGAAAGGAAGTTCTTACATAGTGGTCACCTTCAAGCAAAAAAAGAAGACATCAAAATTGGGGCAAATGGTCCTGAGGAGATAGCTCAGTTGATACAATGCTTGTGGTACAAAGATAAGGATCTGAGTTTGAACCCTAGCACCTGCATGGAGAAGCACAGTGCAGTGGTACACACTTGTAAGCCAGCACTAGGAAGCAGGGTGAGGAAGATCCTGGGGCTCTTAGCTGGCTTGGCTTATCAGGGAGCCCCATGTACCAGGGTAAGTCCTGTCACAAAAACAAAATATACAGTTCTTCAGAAATGACCCCGAAGTTGACCCCAGGCCTCTTCATGCATGTGTGCACAAACATGCACGCATACACACACACACTCACACACACACACACACACACACACACACACGTACATGCACATCTGCATACACGTAAACACGTACAAACAGTTGAAGAGAGGAACACTACTGATTTTAGTTTTAGCCTAAATAGCTTTTTGAGCCTAAGCTCAATAATTATACTATCATCTGTGTCTCTCACATATCTGATCCAACCAAGGTTTAAAGTGTAAGAACAAGTTTTGTGCATGACTGTTTTAACACATCTATCAAATATCCCATCATATTAAAATAATATCTGATCATTTATGTTTATCATTCCAACCCCTATGCTAACTGTCTTATACGTTTTTCATTCACTTTACATCCCCATTGCTGCCCCCCTTCAGGTTCCCCACTCTACAGTCCCTGTATATACAATAGTATACAACCTTAAAGGAATTCTAGACTGGAAAGATGGCTCGGAGGTGAGGGCACCTACCAGCAGATGAATGATCCAAGTTTGATCCTCAGGACATACATGGTAGAAGAAAAGAACCAACCATTTCTTGCCAACTACTGTCTGACCATCACAGCCATGTCGTGGCATGCACACCCACATGTGCACAAGTATACTGACACAAATAAATATCATAAAAATTAAATAATTCTAAACCAAGTGTAGCTTTGTTGTATCTCTAGATTTTCAGTGACTCTTGAAGATAAAATTTTACCGAAAAAAAAAAAACAAAAACCTAAAACAAATAGTGGGAGACGTAGCTCAGCGGTTCAAAGCACTGGCTGCTCTTTCAAATGGCCTGGTTTCGATTTCAGGCACTCACATGGTAGCTCACAACTGCCTGAAACTCCAAGATCTGACACATTCACATGAACATACATGCAGGCAAAACACCAATGCATATCAAATAAAAATAATAAATAAATTATAAAAACTAAAACAAAATAAAGATTAAGCTCACACTAATTTTCACTTTAGAGAAGCTTTCAGATGAATCAACAAATGGAGGTATTTTTAATCTAGTTTACATCAAAAAACCCATGTAAAATATTAAAGGGCATATACCAAACTAAGAAAACTACTTTTGCCAAAAATAAGAGAGAGGAAGGAAAGGCTATTGTCCTCATAGGAAAGTAGAATAGTAACATACAACTCACAGAGGAAGAAATAGAAAACTTCTGTGCAAAGGCTGTGGGGGAGGGGGAGTGGTGTCAGTGTTGATCAACCAGAAGAAACCTTATTATTCAATGAATTAATCTGGCAAACTTTTGTTAACTCTTGAAAGCTTGATAGTTGGCAGACTGGGGCTGCGACAATGTAACACACCCCAGCCACACAGTCAACAGCTTCCAAAGAACAGAGCGCAATGTCTCTCACAATGTTCTTTAACTCTGATTCATATTTCTAAGAATCTGTCCTGAAGCAACAGTGTAGAATTGATCTTCAAGGATGCTTATTTTAGGATCACTAAAAACGCAAGTCAAGCATCCAATATGAAGGATGCACGCTTGAGTAAGGGGGGTGGGCAGGTGTTGAATTATAGGAGTTCATGGAGCAACATGGATAGTATAGGCTGTAACAAAGGAAATACAATTCTCACTTTACTAATTTAAACTATTAATTTAATCATGCTAAAATGTTTTACTGGAAGATGGAGATTTAAGTCCTAATTATTTTGACACTGTAAAACTGTACAAACTCCATTACACAATGTCTTCTTTATATACTCACTTGAATAAGAATTAGAGGATCATTAGGGAAGAGTCTGCATGAGTAATTTATAAAGAGGGGAAAATGCTACATCACTGTTGTTGTTCTGGAACTCAATAAAGAATTCAACCATAAATGATTTAGTGCCTCAATATCTGCTGGCCCGTATTTCTGTGCTAAGTATAGCAGGTTATTAGCTCCGTGGGCTTTCCAAATGCACAATCTCATAACACTCATTCTTTGTTTTATAAGGCCCATTATTTATTTTTAATAATGATAAAATAGTCCATTTTTGTGTGTTTACTGGTACAGCCATCAATGTCTTCCTATTGATATTTTATTCTAAAATAGAAAATGTAAGGGGAAAGAAGACAGATCGTTTTAAGAGCATCAGTTTCACTACATTTTTCAACAGTAAGGATGTTCTTACAAACTTTTACATTTTAACCCTTCTGTTACTTGACACCGTGGCCTAATTCTGAGATTTAGATATTACCAGTTTCCCTGCATTTGCCCATGCCTCATATGGGTGTCATATGAGGCTGTCCAATTGGTGAGACAGTTAACCAGATGAACACAGCAACAGTACTGGGGATTACATGAGATTTCTATTGCTTTCCAGTTTAAAGGTGTTATGCACCCAGCTAACAACCTGGACAGTGCTGTATAACATCCTCCCGTGGTCCTCCAGGTTGTAGGAACGCAGTGTCTTGCACTAGAAAGGACTGTAGAAATCTACAGCTTACTTCAGATTGAAGGAAGTTGAACTTAGAAGGATCCAGATGACCTTCCTGAGGTCACTCAGCTAGCTAGTGACAGAGAAGGAACAATGACAAAATTCTAAATCTGTAGCAGTCCATGCCTGTATAACTGCTTCTTGCATGCCTGGATCCTAGTATGTATCTCCCAAGCTGGCTGTGTGACACGGGATGTGGAAAGGTTTCTAACTATTCCAAATCTGAAGGCCAAAGAAGAAGGGAAAATTGTGTCCTGAGTGGACGTACTGAATGAAAGACAAGGTTCCTCTAGTCTCCTTCTAGCTTATGCTTGGACTTTTGGGTCATACTGAAAGGACCTCTGGTCTGCACCACACAGCCATATTTAGGTCTAACTTTAATGAGTAATCCGGACCTCAATTCTGTCATCTAATCAAACTCAGGTTGATCTCCCCAAACACCCTTGTCCCTGTGTCAGCAAGAGGCTGACAAGGTTTCCCCTCCTCTCTCACTCCTCCCTCCTTTCCCACTCCTCCCTCCTCTCTCACTCCTCTTCCCTCCCTATTCTAGTTTCAGCTGTCTGTCAAGGCACTGCACTCTTGCTAAAGAGCCCTGGCTGTCCTGGAACTCACTCTGCAGACCAGGCTGGCCTTGAACTCAGAAATCTGCCTGTCTCTGCCTCCCGAGTACTGGGATGAAAGGTGTGTGCCACCACAGCCCGGCTGGTTAAAGAGGTTTCTACAACTGCTACCTAAAAGCAGAACTAAGTTCAATGGATGTGCCTGATAGCAAGCACTCTTGCTATGGCTGTAACTGTGCATGGAAAGTTAGTTGTTTTGTTATAATGTATCCCCAGGAAAAGAAGAGTTTGGTGTAGGAAATCTCTGTTGGGTATTGGTTTTAAATTTCATGTATTTTCTTTCAGAGAACTTGATGACTTCCCCCTTTAAGCCATCAGAGAGTAAAAACTTTAAATTAGTAACATGCAGCTTGCTAACTAGTCTCCAAAGAGTCATCTCTATATATTCAGTTTCCTTCCACATCAGCAGCCTAAAATTACATTGTTCACAACTTCCACAGTTCCTGAGATAAGCAAGAGGACAGGGAAGAAAAAGCAGGCTAGAGAAATCCTGTGTAGCAGTGTGCTATCTAAGCATAATGGTTTATGCTAGGAGCCATTTGATTTTGAATACTTAAAATGAATTCATAATCTTAGGGGTTCTTGTTTCTTTTATAAAGTGTAAGGACTGGGAATCTGGCCCAGCTATCTCAGGAGTGAACAGAAATCCTGTGTTTAGCCTAAGCAGGATCTACACTGGCCAGGAGTATATACTTAGTGCATATGAACTTCTCAGCATTACTAATATTCTTGTCATCTTGTCTGGCTGTTATTGATTATGATTCACATATTTCAGCACATAATAAGTATACACTCAAATATGATAAAGTGTATCTCCTAAGAATGATCAAATATTGTCACTAAGGAAAACTTTTCAAACTTTTTGGTAGTTTATGATCATTAGTTTGTGAAGGAAACAATATTCAAAAGCATTGTTATCCAACCTCAGACAACTCTACTTCCTGAATTACTATCATTTCTATCTGTATCACTAGATGAGGGGATAAGGGCTTTAGATCACTCTGTTGGGGAAAAGACTATCCAGGGTTCTAAATTTAGTACAAGGCTTTCATTCAGATAATGCTGGAGAAAATGTGCAAAAGTTAAAATATTCAGAATATTTTAGAATGCAGACAAGTAAAAATAGGAAATTATTTGCATAAACTTTCTATAGCCAACGTGCAAGTGGCAAACCAGTCAAAAGAGAAGAGATGAGATAATGAGAGATGGGAGGAGATAATTACATTAAGTGAATTAAGCCAGTCTTTTGTTTGTTTTTTGTTTTGTTTTCTTTTGTTGTTGTTGTTGTTGTTGTTGTTTTGTTTTTCGAGACAGGGTTTCTCTGTGTAGCCCTGGCTGTCCTGGATCTCACTCTCTAGACCAGGCTGGCCTCCAACTTAGAAAGCTGTTTCTGCCTCCCACGTGCTGGGAAAGCCAGTCTTAAAAGATAAAAATTATATTTTCTCTCATTGATGGGTCTTAGATTTTATATAGACATACAGAGTCAGGAAAATAGATCTATAATGACCTAAATGGACACACAGGATCAATGAAAGTGGAGAAGAAAAGGGAGCATCAGCTGGCTGAGGAGGATTGTACTCAATGTATTAAATGCACTTGTACAAAAAATTTTTTAAAAAATAAACATTTTTAAAAGAAATAAAATATGTTCAATACCACCAATCAAAGAAATATAAATCAAAACCGCAAGGAGACATTATTTCATACCTTCATTCAGATAATTACTGTAGGAGAGAGACAGAAGGTGTAGAGAGGGAGAGAGGAAGAGAGGAAAGAAAAAGGTTTTAATGAGGACATGGAAAAATCTAAAGTTTCTGCACTGTTGAATTACAAAATAGTGACACCGCTGTGGGCACTTTATGGAGCTTCCTCAAAATTAACAATGCTATCATGTCATGCAGAAATACTACTTGGAGGCATCTCTCCAAAAAACAGTTGAAAGCAAGGTCTCAAAGAGATATATGGCCAACGGGTGATGTCACACACTTTTAATCCCATCATGTAGATCTTTGAGTTCAAGACCAGCCTGGTCTAGAGAGCAAGTTCCAGGACAGCCAGGCTATAAGGTAAAACCCTGTCTCAAAACCCAACCCCCCCAAAGAGAGAGAAACAAGTCTGTACACTGCTTTCTACATCACTGCTACTCACCGCAGCCAGAAGGGAGAAGCCACACCCCCTTCCTGAAAGCAGGGTGGACCTGCAAAATGTGGGGCAGACACCAAGGAGGACAGCTTTAAGAAGAAAACCCAGTCCCGTGCTACAGTAGGTATTAACCATAATCCCAAAGTCAATGACACAAAATCAAGAAGCGTGACTCTTCCGTGTGGAGTCCGTAAAATACTTAAGTTCAGAATGTTAAAAAGTACAGCGATGCTCGCCAGTGGTGAAAGAAGAGTAAGGAGAGAAGTGGGTGTACTTAATGAGCCCAAAGTTTCGGCTTTACCCAAAGGAGATTTTCCGTCAATCACAAAACAATGAGAATATGCTTAGCACTACTAAACTATACAATTAAGAGTTAAGTTTATGGTCTGTTCTGTGATATGGTGTTTTAAAAGTGGCATAATGACATATGACTTTAAACAAGGTGCTGGAGGGAGCTTGTCAGTTAAGGAACATACTATTCTTCCAGATGGACCCAGGTTTAGTTGGTAGCACCTAGGTTGGTAGTTTCAGGACTGCTTGTAACTCCTCCTCTGACATCTTCTTCTGGCCTCCTTGGGCACCACTTACACACACACACACGCACACACACACACACACTCACCAAACATAAGTAAAACAAATCTTTAAAAATACAAACAAATTAAAGGAAAAGCAGAAAAATAGCTGTAAATGGTTATGACAGAGATACTTCCTAAGCATACTATTACTTCAAATTCATTCCACATGGTTATAATCCTAATTTGTAAATATGGAAAACATATGAATAGGCAGTAGGCAAAGAATGAGAATCAATGACAAATTCCCAAAGTCGCCCATAAAATGTAAAATAGCAAACTCATATAATATCATTTCCTTCTAATAGGAAGGAGAACAGAATTCTATCAGAGCTGGTGATAGTAAGGGTGGGTATGAGAAGAGAGGCTTCAGGCACACTGTTCATGAGTGTGGATGAAGTTGAGGCAACTGTAGTGGCCTACATCTGATGCTTTTTGGTATTTAAAATGAATAAAACTTGGAAGCAATGATTTCAATTGCAAAGCAATTGAAGCGTGTTTTACTGAAATTGCTACGTTTGTGGTCAGGATTAAAGAAACCATAGCTGGAAGATTCTAGGACTGTCCTTAATGCACCTCATTCTCAGTGTACCAATATTCTTATATTTAATTAAATGTGCATACAAATATTTTGGAAAACTACAGTTGACAATGTGAAGCACAGTTATTCTGGTGAGAAAACAAAGTTGAGGGGGACAGCAAGGCATTTAGAGGAGTTATTTTTTTATTTATAAAATGTTTTCATACAATATGTTTGTCACACTCCCGCCCCCTAATTCTCCCCTACTTACCCTTCTTCATGTTCTCAGTCTCTCCCTCTACCTGGCCTCTAAATAAAACAAAACAAAACCCCAAACCAAAAAAGGACAAACAAAACCCAGAACAAACAAAACCCAGAATGATGGGGAAAAGTTCAACAACAAAACCAAAACAAAACTGTACAGTCCATTTTGTGTTGACCAAGTACTGAGTATGGGGCCTGCCCTGGAATGTGGCTAATACATACATTGATACTCCCTTGGAGAAAACTGAATTCCCTTTTCCGAACAGATATAGATTGAGGATAAGCTTCTAGGTTAAAGGTGGGAGTATCCACTTCCTCTTCTCTGTGTGGGGATTTTGTGTGCTATGATCCTGTGCAGGTCTCAAGGATGCCACCACAGTCTCTGCAAGTTAATATGTGTATCAGACATATTATGTCTGGAAGATAATGTTTCTTTGGAGTTATCCACTACCTCTGGCTCTTAAAAATCTCCCCCCCACCCCACATTCTGCATGGGTCCTTCAGCCTCAGGAGGTAAGCCTTTAATAAGGACAGCCCTCTCGGGACTGAGTACTCCAAGATTTATTCTTGATTGTGTCTAATCAATCTTTGGACCACAAACATATATCCCATATTTGTTCTAGGTTTTCTTGTTTCTTTGTGTTTGAGGCAGGGTTTTGCTACATAACCAAGACACCTGGGAACTCAGAAGTCTCCTGATTCAGCCTCTCTAAAATTAGGAATATAAGGTGGATGAGACCTTTGTATGGTTTTAGTATGCTAACTTTAGTTACTGAGACTCACACTAAGAATCAAGAGTACCCACCTTTCAAATCTATTACAACTTCAGTGTTTCCTCCTTCCTTTCTCAAGACAAGTTTATGTGCATATGGTACAAGATAGCCAGAGCTCCCTTTGCAGAGTCTTGAAGGAGAATCCACAGACTGGACAAGGGGCAAGTGCCACTTGAAGGGAGCCTGCTGTTTCTTTACATCTAGAAACCCACTCTCCATATTACAAAAAAGGAATCCAAAGAATGATGGGAGTTTCCAGAAAGCATTGTTCACATGTATGTTCAGTGGTTGACTTTCTCAGAACTTCCATTGGCTCACCTTCAGATACCACAGTGGGCTAAACAATAGTCCCCCAAAATACCCTTCTCCTCAGAAACTGTGTATATAGCTTTGTTTGTTTAAAAAAAAAAAAAAAGGTTTAGGGAGATTACTCTGGGAAGCTACGATCGATGGAGAGATCATCTTGAATTATCTGGGTGTACCTTGAGGCCCATGACAAGGGCATAACAGAAGAATAGAAGACAGAGAACACATGTGCAGATGGAGGCAGAGGCTGAAGTGATGTCACTGGAGGTTAGGAAGCTGGTACTTACCAGAAGCTAGATAAGCATTGAACAGGTTCTCTCATGGCCCCTGGGCCAAGTATCAACCTTGGCTGTGCCATGACCCCTAGCTCCAGAACTGTGACAGACAAATCTTTCCTGCTTTAAGTTACCAAGTTTAATGTTATTTGCTATGGCATCACTAGGAAAAATATATATGGTCTTCTCTCTAGAAGACAAGGCTCTGAAAATAAAAGTCTTAAATGCCTACTGATTCTTAGTGTTACACTATATTACACACACATACACACACAACCATTAATGTGGTTATATGGACTATGTCCATGCTTCTCAAGACTAAAACTTCAGATTGGTGGACTGTGGTCCTGATGACTTACAAAACTCCTACTAAAAACTCAAACGTCCTAAGGTTGGGGTTTATAGTATTTCAGAGTGCCTTCTATACTACTGGATCTGACAAAGAATGAGAAATCAGAGCAAGAGAGTTTCATAACCTCCAAACACTGCCTCTAAGTACTAGACACACTGTACAAACAAGCTTACCAAACTCCTAAAGTTATCATGTCATCAGAAAAATGAAGCAGAGCCAAAGATATCCTGGGCTAATGGCTAGGCATTTCAGGGGATGCTTTCCTAGACATGGCTATCCCAGTATCACCAGAAAACTTCCATCAAGAGAGCTCACCTTTTCCTCATCTTACCATAATTACTGGTCCAAAAGGTACACTGTGGGCTGACAGAGATTCTATTGAAAAGTGTTTATGGCCTAGTGGTTGAGAAGAGTTTTTCCCTGGGCAAACTGGCAAATGATCCCCACCCCCAGGCCTTGAACGTTGGCAGTAGCTTAGAGAAATTTCAAAGATCAGAAGCTGGCACTAAAGTCTGTACATTCAGAAATTGGCATCTCCAGGGCACAGGGTAGGCCTCTTGGGAGCAGAGTCATTAGATGAGCTGCAGAACTGTTGAACAAGCTCCAAGAGCCAACTTTGTTCTTTTTTATTGAACCCTATGGTCTCTGCTTAGAGCATCATGCCTCCTGCATCCTGCATATAGGTCTCAAAAGACAGAGAGGTGGGGGAACAATCAGACTACAATCAGAGGACTGCTTTGTAAGCATGGAGCCCCAACAAGGACACACAGGCAGACAGACACACAGGATACAATGAGTGGGCTGCAATGTGAGTGCTCAATGTCAGTTTATTAATCAAGAACTCCCCAGTCACTGGCAATAGTTGATTTCAGCTTCTATGTGTTAGCCGTGAATGTCTTATGTTAATTCTCATGGGAAGAATCTTAGTTCACTTATCTTGCTCACTTTATTTCCAACTGCACTTGACGCAGGCACTATGGTACCGCTTCAGTTCATTGGGACCATAGTTTCTTTCATTTTGTTTTGTTTTGTTGAGACAAGGTTTCTCTATGTAGCCCTAGATGTTCTAGAGATCACTCTGTAGACTCAGAGATCCACCTGCCTGCCTCTGCCCTCCCAGAGCTAGGATTAAAGGCATGTGCTATTAATGCCCAGCAAGGCACCATAGTTTTTGAACTGTAGACAAATTACAGCAGGTAAAATATAATGGTGGACCATTTAATAGTATTCCTACAATGTCACCTACAAGTTTTGATCACTTTGAAAGGCCATCCTTCATTATTACCAAGTGGGACAATGCCATAAGTGCTGTGGCAAGAAGCTGGTGACCTTGACTTTTCAGGTAGCCCTTGGTATAAAGCCTGACTTTGATGTGTCTAAACAGGCATAAATATAGAACTTATGATGAGGTCGGTTAGGACTGTAAAATCTTCTGGGAGGAAGCTGACTAGAGCTTTGCAGCTTAAGAGATTTAAAAGCAGACAGATCAAAGCATGTGTCATTGAAAATCCTGCTGGTTGTCATAAGAGAAGGTGCAAAATTGCAAACCCATTCAGTTGTGTCCATTACTATAATGACTTGGAATAGGCTGGGCTGATAAAAATGAAAGGTAAGTTACCAAGGGTCACACTAGTCTTAATCACAGGTCATGTGCCATGGATACTGAAATTTCCTTTAGAACAGCAAAGTCGGTTTGGGTTTGTATATTATTATTTATTTTTATTATTTGCTGGATAGCTATGGTAACAGCTTTGATTTGAGCGCCTGGTTTCCTGACCATAGACATCTGCGTAAATACGTCTATCCCAAACAGTCATTAAGATAGTGAGGATGAGTCACAAGCAAGATGAACGTGTGCCAAAAGATTTCATGGTACAGGAAAAGTCTATACTTCCATTATATTCTTGAAGCAAATTTTGGACAGGTAAAGAGCAGTACAGTCACACCACACTGCACGCTCTCGTATCTCATATCTTAATTAGTCCAATATTAGGAAGATGCAAATAAATCAGGAAAGGACTAGAAACGCCTACATGTCCAGCGTGATGAAAGAGGAAGACTGGAATAAAGGGTCCTTTATCTCACAATGAACCACTCTTTGGAAGTTGAGCTAGGATTGTTTATGAAGGGAACATTCTGGGGTGATGCTCATTATAACTGTGTGCTGGGTAGAGCTTCCCTCCAACTGTCAGTACATTTCTTATAACGCATCTTCTAAAATCATTCCTTTTCAAAATGATGCTGTGCCTCTTTTAAATGGGCCACCCTGTATATTCTAAGAGAGCTTTTTCCAGTAAAGAACTGTGTTGATGTAAATCTACGTTGGCAAGAGCGTCATCAGAGTCAGCTGGGAGTGACAGGCATGTTCTAGCCAATTCTGGACAGTGTGTTGAAATATGCCTCTGGGGCTACAAGAACAAATGCACAAAAGCTTGCCCACGTCTTCACAGGAGTGATGTGCTGATCAGCAAAGCCTGGCTCTGTTAGCACATAACACATACCAGGAGCATTTCTTGAGGCAAGCCAACGAATCAATCATAGCCAGAGCTACATAATCCCTACAGGTTAAAAGGTGCCAGGGCTCACCCTTTCTGTTAGGGAGGGGGGTGTACAAGTTACTTCATAGAGCACACTCTTCCTAGGGCACAGAGCAGTCTGTTCCCTAACAGCAGTCACTCACATAACCCAAATCCACAGGCAGGCAGTACAAATCCAGCCATTCAATTTCAAAGAGAAAGCTATCTACTATACATTTTTACAGGTTTTCTTTCACTTACTAGTATGATAATAAAATGATTTAAATGTAGGTTAAGATGTGGTACAGACTTGCTATGCTGTCTTCCAAAAATATTTACATCAACACATAAAATTGATTCATTTAGTAAAAGCAGTATCATTGTTCTAAACACATATATAGATTGATATAGCAAGTACAACGAGTATATCACTGAGTGTGTGTGTATGTGTGTGTGTGTGTGTGTGTGTGTGTCCAGTTCTTCATTATGTAGCCTTATACTCTCAAGAAGAAGACTGTGTATCTGGTTCAGGAAAACAAAACAAAACAAAAAACCAAACACAAAGGAATCTTTCAGGGCTTGCAAATTTACCCTGTGGCCACACATCTGGAAACTGGCAGTTTCCAAGTGACTTCCCTGCACCTTCTATTGTGTAATTCCTCTCTAAAGCGTAAATATATAGCAGAGAAGAGGAGGAAACATGGCTTTACCCCATGAAATGCTGACCACACAGACTGCTACACATGGCTAGCCATCCTGAGTCCTATCCATTCTCACCGCCTGAAACGAACGAAGACAAACAGAACTGAGATACTGACTTCCCCAAGGGAAAGACTTGCTCCTTCAATTCACATGTCATATTTGTCACTGTAGGGGCTCCAAGGCTGCCTGGTGGTTGCTCACCACCAAAAGGCTCTGTGAATCCCAGTCTTCCTACACACCCCTGGATGACTTTTGAATGTCACTGTCTAACATCATGAAGTCTCCTGCATTTCAGTATCTCCTCTGACTCTTTCTTGCACTTTCTTGCTGCAACACCCCTAGCTGCCCATTAAGAACCTCAATTTAGAGGACTAGAGAGATGGCTCAGCTGTTAACAGCTCTTGCATATGACTTGATTTCAGTTTCCGGCACCCAAATCAGAGGGTACATCTCCAGTGGGGATTCAAATCCTCTGACCTCCATGGGTGTTTGCACTTAAAATCACTTACCAATTCATACACACACACACACACACACACACACACACACACACACGCACACAATTGAAAAATACAACAACTTTAAAAAAAGGAAACACTTATCAATTTTCGGCAATCTGATAAGGTAGCTGTCTTTCCATTCACAGTTTGGCCTTCCTGTCCAGAAAAGATGAATAGATAAGTAGACGACTTTCATACTTCTCTGCAGCTTACAGACTGTGACATCTCTCTCCCTGGTCCTAAACTATCCTTCAAATTCACACTATCAGTCTATTACATTTAGGTTCAAGAGTTTCACAGAAATTCCTGGGCCCTTCTCATTTCTAAGAGATTTGGCACTCTCTCGTATACAAGCCTGGCATAATTTTATTGTGACTTCTTCTTGAAGCTTCACTTGGTGCCTCTTTCTGAGATCGTCTGTGACCTCATTTTCATGGCCATATGAAGTCTCACCTTCGCCAGCAACTTATACCATAATCACTTCGTGGGTATTTCCACACAGATACTTTGTGGCTTATTCTCTCTGGTGTTCTGACTCTGAAAGATTTCCAAATCCACGAAATGCTTGAATAAGCTCACTCTATGGGTCTATGTTGATCCTTGTCAACCCTCTGTCCCTTTTCTTTGGCAGGCTTAGAATAGACTTGGATGGGAGTCATCACAAGTGCTCTTTGCAAACCCTTTAACTCGGACCTGACAATAGCATCCCAGCTCAATTACATGTCGCTGTTCTATGTTTCACTTATTCCTTTTTAGACAGCTCCTTTCTATGTAACCTTTCTACATAACCTAGCTAAGCCTGTACCTCATTATGTAGCCCAGGCTGACACTGACTGATAGCTTTCCTGCTTTTATCTCCTGAGGGACAAAATTATGAGTGTATACCAACAAGCAGGTTCTATATGCAATGCTTCCCTGATTCTGGGCTTATATTTAAACCATCAGTAGTAGTTGAGGAAAAGAATAACTATACAATTTTAAATTTGTTTCTACTCCAGTCAAGTACATACCCTCATATGGTCTGTAAACTGTACACATTTCTCAACAATATCATCTCTTCTGTCCTGGTAAAACTGAACATTATGACTTTATTATAAAATATGAACAACTAAAAGAGACCATTCTGACATGTCTACCACCACATCTACTAAGTCACTGATCTTATATATAGATCTCTGTCGTATCACTCAGTCTTATCCATAACATCAAGACACTCAGCCTTTTGAAGAAACCCACAAAGAAGGCACAAAAGTTTTCTGTCAATAACCAGTGAAAAACAAGGTAGCCTATAAATGCACCATCTTGGGAACTGATGGCATAGCCTAGAGAAGTCTTCCTCAGTAGGTGACTAAAGAATCTTGCAGTTATCTGACAAGCTGGTTGTCTGATTTTTAACTACCATATAATATATGAGATGATAAATGCTTATTGTTTCAGGCTGAACAGTAAGAAAGTGTTTCAGTTCTGGAGTGATTTCTTATGTTATTCTCTAGGAGAATATTGACTTTTTTTCACTCATTATAATAAACAGAATGGCAAAGTAGAAAGTTTTGGAAATTTGCATGGTCAGTTTGGTGGATGTAGTGGTAGGCATATCTGTTAAGTCTCTTTAATTGTTCCTTCTCTGTACTGAAGAGTAATTCCATCAGCTTGAAAATAGAAATCCATATCTGAGGTTCAAAGAGAGGTGAGAAGATGTAAAATGATCAGTCATCCTTGGAAAAAGGTCTTGCATCATCACCACTAGATCACCCACTAGTGCCATTGGCCACCATGACCCCCCCTGCCCCCGCTCCTGTGTGATGCTCAATGTTTGACCTTCACTTAGCCACCCACAGGTATCATCAGATATAACATCAGATTTTTCTCAACAAAACATTTTGGTCTGCAACTGTCTCTTGGTTTTGGTTCTACTCACTGGCTACTTTTTCATGGTTTCTTCATCTGTGTTTCTGTAATCTTCTGATTTCTAATGTTTGAGGTATTCAACTGTCACCAGTCCTTCTTCCTATTCATACACATTCTCTGTGCGGTCATATTGTAGTCTCACAATTTCTAAAACTTCTGTGTTTTGATTTTCCAAATGTGGCTCTATTGTGCCAAACTTTACTATGCACTTTGGACTCATACAGCCAATTATCTGAGTGATTCTATCTTGTACTTTGAAATCCAGTAGTCATCCCAAATGCAACACATGTTTAAAACTAACTTCTTGGACCACATCCCCAATAGGTATCTTCCAATATCTCCCAAGCTCCGTGAACGTCAACTATGACTTATCAGTTGGGCCTCAAACATAGTCATTCTTAATTCTTTCTCACTGTTCATACTAAATTAGGCGGAGAATTCTGTGACCTTTCCTTTCAAGTTGTAGACAAAATTGTCAGCATTTTGAGCACTTATTCCTCTACAACTCTAGGCCATACCACTATGATTCTGTCATCTAGATTATTCTAATAGTCTCTTAATGGGTCTTGGTTTTTCTCCTCTTTCTCTGCATTTAGATTTCCCACATGAGAACAAGATTGATTATTCCAAAACTTAAGATACATTTTATTTCCCCCAATGCAGACACTCCTACTACCAACTCTTTGACCGCAATGTAGCACAGTCATCACCTAGGAAATCCCAAGTCCTAACACATCCTCAAAATACTATGTGATCTGACTCATTTCTATGCTCTGACCCCATTTTCACAAGTCTCTTCCTCCCTCACATATGCCAGTCACATCCTCCTTCAGGGACTCTGTACTTGCTCTCTCTCCTGTCTCAAATACTATTCTCCTAGATAATCATGTCTTCAGATTTCTTAAATGTTACCTCATAGAAAATCTTCCTAAAACATCTTATATGAAATTCTGCATATACTTAATTATATTTCCTGCTTGCGTTTGCCACTCTTTGGTCCACTGGAACATGCATGTGTATGCTATCTTCACCATTATAGTACGGACTCCATGGGGACAGGCTCTGTCTCCTGTTGAAGCTCTGACCCTAGAAGAGTAATAGCTATGTGGCAGACACTCAGCAATGATGTTTTGGATAGGTGAAAGGATATTTAATCCTTAACATTCAGTACAATAAACTAGGCTTGAAACAGAGAGTTGGCTTCAGAGCAAGTGAGCATTCTGTGTATGGTCTCTCAGAAGCACAAAGGGTTTTCTAATCAATAAACTTGCAATTTAGTAAAAGAGAAAAAGACACTGGCACTCTTTTTACATGAAGAATGCTTCTGTCCAATGCAACAGGACACATGTGCAAGCAGTGGAATTAATACATCTGATTTAGATGGAAATGCAATAGTCTGTTAATATTTCAGAGGGATTGTTTGGAAGCAGTATCAGGCACTAGCTAGTTGAAAGATGGTTTAGATTGGTTTAATTGGACTTAGTGTCACATTGGAACTACTGAAAGTATTGAATACACACACTTGTGGCTTAGCAAGCTTAGTGTGGGCTAATAACTCAAAATGTCACTTCCTTTTATATAGAGTGACGCTTTAAGAAGATAAAGTTGATCATGTTTCTTTTAAGCCCATAAATCCCTCTTGGGAAGGGGGATAAGGGTTCGTAAGAGGGAGAGGGAGAAAGGAAAGATACCAGCTTCTCTTATAATCTAGTTCCAGCCAATGGCACAGCTCACCTAAATGCCAAGGAACCTTCATGCCTATTTGTTCATACTGTTCCATCAGCAAGAAGGTCCCACACCAATTCTCTTCCCATACTTCAGTTTTCTCCCTGCTGCAATCCTCTAGGTCTTATATCTGGCTCCTATCAGATGCTTTTTCTATGCCCCATTCTTTTCTTTGTAAAATACGATCAAACACATCTTATTAGATTTCCATAACTATTAGGCTAGATCAGGTCAGATATATGTCTGCACAATGTCTCAGACGGCTTAAAACCTACCCTATTCTATTCATGAAGCCTTGAGTAACTGCTTGAAGTTTGTCCTGTCAATTCCTACAATTTCGTGAATGTAGTCCTGTGGATCTACCATGTTATACCATTTTGAGTGACCATAACCTATACCTTACCATATCAAAATCCTTGGCAGAAAAGATACATCCCAACAGCCTCTCAAACAGCAGTGTGCACAGAAGTAAAATGACATGGAAGTGGAATTTAACTTTGAAATTTCAACCAGTTCAAAACATGCCCAGTATGTCATGACCAATGTTTTTATATTATTTTAATAGCTTTTTTATTGATTTTTACCTCTTTTTTTGGTAAATGTCCAATTTGAACTTTAAAATAATCTTATGAAACACTTGAGAATTAGAAAAAAAGTTCTATTTACAGGTGAAATTAATTGGAACCTGTGGGGCTTAAATGATACCCCCAGAATTTCACAGTGTGCTATCAGCATCAGTCTACACTAAAGAGTTCTAGATCACTTTCTGGATAACAAGGCCTTGTTAGGTGCTACTGATATACTTTTAAGTGGGGTGAACTGGTTCCTTCCTTTACAAAGTTTCTCTATAGGCATCATTCACAACTGGGAGCAAATTGCATCCCTGTGGATTTTGGCAATGTTTGGAGACATTTTAGGTTTTTGGTTTTTTTTCCCCGTTTGTTTGGTATAAAATAGAGATTATTAAGGACATAGGGAGGAGAGTTAAGTGGGTAGTAGAGGCAGAGAAAAGCAGAGAGAGAGAGAGAGAGAGAGAGAGAGGGGGAGGGAAAGAAAGAGCAAAAAAAAAAAAGCAAGAGAACAAGAGCAACATTTTGGATTTTCATAGCAGTGTGATCTGAACCTCTTACAACACACAGGAGAGGCCCTAAGACACTACATTGTCTTGGCTTGATTATCTATACTGTCTATATTGGCCATACTTGAGATTTGTCTCCAGAATGAGAAACAGTGAAAGGTCCATAAGAATGACCACTAGTCATCCACAGAAAGATGTCTGAATTTCAGGTAAGACTTGAATACTAGACTGAAGTATATGAACTTCATTCTATAGGTAAGATTGGCAAGCTATAGCCAGTGTCTC
The DNA here is from genome assembly GCA_019843965.1 of Rhynchomys soricoides. Classification (NCBI taxonomy): domain Eukaryota; kingdom Metazoa; phylum Chordata; class Mammalia; order Rodentia; family Muridae; genus Rhynchomys; species Rhynchomys soricoides. The sequence goes on along the minus strand of JADRCH010000005.1, from coordinate 25,766,378 downwards.
AAATTCAGATTAATTTAATGATGGGTTTTGTTGGAAGGTATGTATGCCTATTTGGTGCTGCAATGGCAGAGAGAAGGAATTATCACAGAAACAGTATAGGTCCTACTATAGGCTAAAACCTTTTTTCTCAACCTGTGGGTTACATATCCTGCATACCAGGTATTTACATTATGATTCAGAATGGTAGAAAAATTACAGTTATGAAGTAACAATGGAATAATTTTATGGTTGGGGTCACCACAAAATGAAGAACTGTGTTAATGGGTCTCAGCATTAGGAAGGTTGAGAACCACTAGCCTAAGTTCTCATCTGGTGCTTAAGGTCAGATAAGCAGGACATCCTAAAGGGAAGTAGCTAAGGGCATTAAGATGACTGACAGTGTAAAATGATTCATCCAAACATCAGGCTATGGGAAGCGGAAATGGGAAGCAACAGGAAGTGTTACTATGTGCAATGGCCTCTAGGTCTTTGGTGGAGAGAGACCAAAGTGTAAGTCAGTGGTGAGTTTAGCTGGTTCCTTGGTGAAATAGCATCCCTATGAACAGAAATAGACAAATCAGAAAAAGGAAAACATTGAGCTTGTTTTTGCATATACTAAACCTAAGGCAAGAGTGGATCTTCAAAGATTAAATACCCAGAGGAGTCATGTGGGATTGGAATGAGGGACATGACGTCCATGAATCACAGTTTGCTAAATTACCTGAAAGTTTGCTGAGTCAGAGGTCAGATGTTTATGATATAGAAAGCATCAGTAAATATGGTCAAAGAGCATAGCGGCCATTACAATGTTAGGTACTGGAGATTAACCCAACAGAGGTTGAAAAGAGCTCTGACAGAAACATTTGATGGCTTTAGGAAGGATGACTTGTTACAGACAACAGATGTTGTCTGCCATGATATACTGCCATGGCCGATATTGGCATAGCAATAAATGATTTTAAATGTCAAGGCAAAGTTTCTTTAAAATCTACATATGTATACAATTGCTCATTTCCTCCCCTTAAGGTGAATGCTGGGTAATGTCTCTTCTTGATCTTAGGTAGCTGGTACCCTCTTGACTTTCCTTGCAGCCTTGATTGTCTTAACTTGAATGTGTAACATTATCTTCACTGTGAAACGGAAGCAAGTGATGAATCCAGATGTTTCTCTAAGACAGTTTCTTTTTTTAAAGTTGGCTTTGGCTGCTGCTGTAGATCTTAATATTTGGCTTTTTGGGACCATGCTTCAACTTTCCTGTGTGGATAAGGGTACTTCAGAGGCATAACCAACAGAGTTGCAAAGGATCTCATTCTCAGGTGAATATTCTGATGTTTCCAGCAAGAAAATTTTAACAGTATTTTTTTGAACAGGGGGCCACTAGCTTTTCTTTTATTTTGGCCATGAGAAAAACCAAAAACAAAACAAAAAAAAAAAAAAAAAAAAAACAAAGAAGAAGAAAAGAATGTAGCTTCAGCAAGCTTGTGAATACTATGTTCTGGAAATCGGGCCTCTACAGATTTACTCCCCATTCCATGTCTTACTGATTTGCTTGGAGATCTCAACTTTTAAAGGGCATCCATATGTGCCTTTGTCTATAGGATGGGGAAGAATGTTAGCATAGCACCCCTCATGGGACTGGTCTATGCTTCTTACCAGCTGTGTAAACCCCAGATTGGAAATTAATCATTACAGAATTGAGGAGTTCTAACACTACGCTTTAGTAGAAGACTCAGATTCACCCAGTCCAAGTGCAGTCTGTTCACTTGCAATGAAGGGATTAAGACCTGAAGAGACCCTGCCAGGCCCCTCTTCTCAGACTGAAAATATTAATGGTGCAGGGCCACTAGATTTGTACCTTAATTGGGCTTGAGTCAGACCAGGATAGGTTGAGGCATAGCTGATGTGGATTATTGAATTTTAAAATAGGAAATTAAATAATAATATGAAGGTTATTTCCTTTCCAAATCTTTTTCAGTTATTCTTGCTGCTTTAAGGAAAAGGACCCAACTGGTTTTTCATATGTCTCTATTACTTACTAAATGCCACTTTATAGAGAGAACAGACCTCAGGCCCCAAGTCTTTCCTACTGTTTATTAAACCATGAATCTATTTTGCTTTTCATAACATGTTTTTTAATTATATAAATGTATGGTATATCATTTCTAGTTTACAGCATGATGTAATGTAAAACAAAGTTATGTTTGTTTTACAGACATAAGAACATTTAGGGAAGAATGTAAACCTGCTAAAATATTAAATGCAAATGTAAATGAATCTTAAACCACGCTGACAAGACTGGTCATGGCTATCAGTGGCATTGTCATTGTTATTAGTAAGAGGGTTTATTAAAGTGAGCTAGGACTATTCAGAAAAGAGCCGTAGAAGCCCGCCTTGTGCGTCATCAGTCTCTAATTCATATACGTTTTAGTTATTACAACTCATAAATCATAGGCTGTTCTGTTTGACATTCACTCAAGAGAAGGCCATAAAAAAAAAAAACAGAGTAGAATAAGGCGAAGTAAACAAATATGCAAACAAAAAGAGATAAAAAAGAATCAGACAGGAACTGCCTTTAGGTGCACTGTATATGCTTATGCTTATGCTTACTATTGTAAACACCAGTATAAAATAAGGTATGTATGGAAATGAAAAAATTGCCCTGAAAATAATTATATGAAGAAGAAGCTAACTTGTTTTAATAATAGCTAATTTGATTTCGGGGCTATCTCATGAAGGCAACAGGAAGGAAATTTGTTGGCTTAAAATGAATATATATTGACCAATGGGCAAAATGTTTACATTAAAATCATATACCTATGGTAAATCTCTTAAAATATAGTTCATTATTTACTTTTAGTTGTCATGGAATCAGCTTTAGCAGTGGGCTCAGTAGCTGCCAGTTCAAATGTCTCCAGATTATCATCCTAAAAATGGAAATATGGAGGCTGCTCTTTCAAATTCCTCCTCAAAAGCTTGGCGTTTCTTTTATGAGATGAGGTCGTGGTGTATAATTTAACTGGTATGTTCTGAGAGATAAGGATTAGTCATCAGAGTGTAACCAACTAGTTATTAAGTAATTTCCCAAGATTCATAAATATATTTATGTAGGGTTATTTTTTTCAGGAATATGACATGCAAAAATTCTTCTCAAAACATGAAGAAAATTATTAGCATGCATACACTTGACCAGTTATTATGACACTATCATTTGTGGGTTTGTTCATGTTTACTAATGTCAAACTATACTGATGTAGATACATATAAACTATGAATGTACGCACACGCTTAGTGACAAAGTCCATAGGAATGGTTAATCATTGAGACTGAAACTTTTTTCCACTATGGAAACCCAATAAAATATCACCAGGCCTTCCAGGCTTAGAGTGTGGATCCCTTGGGATATTCAGTGCAAGAGGTGCAGCAGTGACCTGTCTGGTCTTCAGTTGCTCAAACCATAAATATTTACAGACCATAAACAGGTAGCACCTATTTTTCACAATGGATGTAAAGACTAATGCCTGCTGAAGTTCAACCTTTCAGGATCCATCCAGCTATATAATCCATGCTCAGAGGAATAGCAGAAGTCATAGGGAAAATAGACAATTGACCCCACAGTATGTCTGAGAACTCAAGAAAACCCTCAGCAGGTAAACAAAGGGAACTAAAGCCCAGGTCTACATTTGCTCATGAGAGCCCAAGGTCTGCCAACAGCCCAAATCTATTTACTTTCTTTCTTCTCAATAAAGCTTACATTTTACTTACATTAAACCAATTAACAACAATCTTATAAAAATGTTTTAAAGAAAAACAATAATAATATTTCTGCACTAAGAGATATTTTCACTTAAAACAAAACAAACAAACAAACAAAAACCACACAGCATCTTATGTCAAAGGATGCTCTGTAAGAGGAGGATTTGTCAGTAAGGCAGGGGGATGGAAGGAACTCTTGTGAGGTAGGATGGGCCTTGGTCTTCCTATCCGGCCACCCAGTCACATGCAGTCAGACTGTGAGTCAGGCCAGATCTGGTTACCAAGCAGTCTGCATCTCTGTTGCTTAGTAACTTGAGTCTGTGGACCATCCTTCCCAGCTGGCTCTTCGGGAACCAGGGAAGCAAACCTTAATAGATTTCTGACTTGATCTTTCTCCCCTGACCTTAAGCTCTTGGTGCCTTTTTCTCTGAATTATTCAAAATAAAATGATTCTGATTGGTGTTTTGTCTGAGCTGCTGTAATTTAACAGCCACCGTGAATCAGAACATCCTTCATTGATCCCGGGGTCCTTCTTTTCTTCTAGTTACACACGATTTGCTTTTTTGTTTTGGGATTTTTTTTCTTTCCAGAAATAAAGGAACAACATTCCTACAAACCACACATATAGCAAATGAAGTCAGATACCTTTATATTATAAAGTATAACTCACTACCAGTCTATAAAATCTTTACCTCTGTAATAGTCTCAGTATATATGAAGGGAAAGAGAATAAATGTGAATGTAGTTTGACAGTCTAAAGAGTGGTAATAAGAAGAGAAGTGAAAGCCGGGCAGTGGTGGCGCAGTCCTTTAATCCCAGCACTCGGGAGGCAGAGGCAGGTGGATTTCTAAGTTTGAGGCCAGCCTGGTCTACAGAGTGAGTTCCAGGATAGCCAGGGCTATACAGAGGGAAGACCTGGGCTCAGCCTATTTCCCCCGCGATTTTATTGGTGCATGTAGCTGAAAGAGTGTGGCTTTGTGATGTGTCCCTATGCCTCAGCATCTAATGTGAATGCACAAGCCAGAGCACCAAAGTACCTTGACATGGATTTCTGGTATTGAACTCAGGATACCATGCCTGTACGTAGCCACTGGCCCTGGGACTTGCTTTTAATATTTTGAAATGTAGCTTGTTATCAATTTTCAGATTTAGTGGCTTGTTTGTTCTTTTACCTTGCAAATAGCAAATGTATTTGCAGCTATAAGACTTTTGAATTAGGGAACCTATCACTTGAGAAGTTGAATGCCTAAGGTCATCAAGTGGCCAGCAAGCCTGGAAATGCTTAGCTTCCACTACACTAAGTTGGCCACGGCTTTAAAAACATGGTTTTCTTTTCAAAAGTAAAGCAATTTGTAAAAACCATATTTTTGTTTCCCTGATGATTGATGATTCTCCCTGAGGCAGCTAGTCACCCAAAGTCACAGGAACTAGATTTTTTTTATTTGCAAAGAATTAAAAAAAAATTAAACCTAAAATTTACATTATTCAAATGGTCTTTGAGGTTTAATTTTTTGTTTTTAAATTTCTCCACATTCATTCAACCTTTCCTCTGTGTTTTCAAGACCATGCTTTTGTTGGGAAGCATATTTATCATGAGCAGCAACAGCTTCAGCTGGTGAAAGCAGGCTTCTCCATGAAGACAAACATCTATGGTCACAGGAAGTACACAGGAGTCATAAGAGCTGGCTCCATCGGTCCTTATTTTCTCTCTCAATAAATAATTGTCGTCCTTTGATTTTGGTAATGTAGCAAATATTCTGGGTCACTTACTGTGTCCTGCAAGAGAAGTGTCCTTCCGGAGTCTTTTGGTTTTAATGAATGCTAATAACAGCTTTCATGTTCACTTCAAAAACTAAAGACACTTTCAACCTAAAGACACTAAGAAGACAGCAGGGCCACAGCTGATGTCTGAGCTGTCTGCTGCTTCAAATCTGGTCATTTCAAACATGGCCAAGGTGCTTAATATGCTCCCTCCATGGTTTTCCCTAGACACCCTGACTCTTCACCTGAATCCTCATGAAGGCTCCTACATGCAAGGAAAGCAATGCTAGTCTCTGGATGTGTTGGGGGATGGGAGATGAGAGGTGAGAAGAAGAGGAAGTGCCTGGGAGCTAAATACAAGAGGTAGAAAAAGAAAGAGTCTAGAGTCCTCAAATAGTCAGTCAGTAATAGCTCTCAGAACCCTGTTTCCGTGTGCTTAGCCTCTACACTCTAAAAGGTAGGGCGTTTCCTCTATAGGTGACAGTTTCTACCCTCTCTGGTGACTAGAGGAGACTTCATAATATCACACTCTGGAAACAAGTTCTGTTGCTGAAGGAAGGCTGACCAAGGAGTAAGTAGTCATGTTTAATCGTGAGTAATTATATACAGAATGAAGAGACTATATGAATAAATAAATATGGCCATGTCATTTACTCCTTAAAAAGCTTCAGGGTTTGACAAAAGCCTTTGAAAGAGGCATGTCAGTGAGTCAAATCCTAATGCTAATATGCTTTTTCAGTTGCTTAGAACAGTTCAGGCTGTTCTAAGTATTTCTTCCTTTGAACATGTTTGAATTAAAAGCACGTGTGCATACATGGAACTTATACAGGTAAGGCATTTGCTCTAATGTCACTACTCTATAACATCTCTTTCCACTTGGTGAGTGTATGTGTATGTGTATGTGTGTGTGCGTGCGTGTGTGTGTGTGTGTGTGTGTGTGTGTGTACCTATCATCTAGTCCTCAACTGGGAAGGAAAATCTCCTTCACATTATTTGGCTTGGAAAAACTTTATTTGGATTTTTGACATATATAAATTCAAGAAACAGCTTTGAGAGCTAAATATACAAGGGATTCCAGGTGCTGTCCCTAGCACTGTGAGGTAGAGAGACCATATGCAAATACTGACAAAATCATGACATTTAAAAACTCTGAGTGGTGGATATTTGGGTTTATACTGCATGCATATGAAAACATTATAACTTAAAAGTGGGCATATTTACTATTAAGCATCATCTTAACAAAACGAGAAATGAGCAGGTCATGGTTGTAGAAGCCTTTAACTCGGGGGGCGGGGGGGGAGAATCCGAAAGATTTTGAGTTGTAGGCCAAACTGGGCTAGGTAATGAGTTCTAGGTCAGCCTTTGTTACATAGCATGACCTTGTCTCAAAAGACAAAAACAAAAAACAAAAACAAAACAAAACAAAAAACCCACCACCACCAACAACAACAAAATAACAGAAATTGAAAAAGAAAGAGCACAGATTTTGTAATTTAATCATGACTAAACACTGACTCTTAAGATCCCAGTACAGGAATCAACAGTTCTTTTCCATCATGGGCTCTACTTGGGACTAACATACGGAAAATGTGCTAAAACTGAGTGAGAAAAAAAGTCCAAAAATATGAAAACAATTTCCTGACTGGTTACTCTGAAATAAACTGACACTGGATGTTTGGTTGTCTTTATCGTCTTTATCGGGAATTCCACAGACATGGCATTCCTGATGATGTCATAGGAAACTCCCTACCAAGATGAAATCAGAATCCTAGGTACAGTCATGGAACGGAATATGTTATAAATTAGGTTCAGTCTGTAAAACAGTAGTGGCAAGCAAGGATGTTTGGAAGTTCTAGCCCTCACACACAGGCAGTCCAGGAAATTTCCACCAATGTTTCGAGTTACGATTATTACCAGCAGTCTTTGAGAGAGTGGGAAAAGCAAACTGTGCTCCAGAAATCTGAAGAGGGCAAGATTACTTTTGGTAGGGAAGCTCTCAGAGAGCAAAGACTTGAGAGATGAGTGAAAGGGGATGGAACAGAGAGAGGCATCCATCCTCAGCAATTCTCTTTTTTGTCTCCTCTCCTATAGTTTAAAAAATAAATTACTCTCACTTACTAAATGTTAAGGCAAATTTAATTCAATCTATTCACAAACAAGTGGCAAGTTAACTATCTAGAAATATAAACGTCATCCTAAATGTTCATGCAGACCGAAGCTATGAGGAGGATTTAGTATGTGAAAATAAAAATAATAGTAATGATGCTTATTAAGCATCTGTCCGCACGTAATGCGCTCTATTTTACACATAATCACCCTGCAGAAAACAGACCTGTAGGTGCTATACCTGAGAAACTGGCAAACAGGGAAATCGAAGTATATGTTAAGGAAGTTATCAACAACTAACTGCAAGGATGCTTTAGCAGTCTGGTTTCTAACAACTTAGCTGCTAAGTCTCATAGTACCTGGGCATTGGGTCAACTATGTAAGCTGCACTTTAAATGGACCAGGAAAAGCAAACAAAGTTTCAGAATAAAGATGTGCTTGGTAAACACAGGAAACAAGTGGATGAAATGCGGTGCTCAGGGAACTAGAGGAGACCTTTTAAAAGGTACAAGAGGACTAAGATGTTGATCAGTGGCTCTAGCTATGCGATATTTGTTGAGTATTCACCATTGGCTAGCCATGACATGAAGTATGGATGGTTCAAGGTGAGAAGAACAGGACCCTGTCTCTTTGGTGGGTTAATCGAAGGCTCTTGTGTTGACATATACAAGGTAAAAAGGAAGAAAAACAAACAAACAAACAACAGATATTCAAGCTGAAGGCATCCTACACTGATAATTGACTGGTATAAGGAAGGTCTACTGTTGGAGATTGGTTTTAATGTTTTGATTCAATCAGGAATCTGTATGTCCAAATGCCAAAGGTCCTTGTCCCTAATTGGTTTTGAATGGATCAATAATGATGTCAGTGGCCAATGACTGGGCAAAGGGAGACAGCCTATGACCCATAGAGTTTGGTGGGCTAGGATACAGGGGCAGGAAGTGGTGGGTGACAGATGGATATAGGAGCTGCAGGAAATAGAGCCAAGCAGCCATGTGAGATTTCGAGTAAGTGGCCACTAGCCACTTCCCCACTGGGCCTGGGGTAGCAGGGGGAAGGTTTAGGAGTGCCCAGCTTTAGATTTAGCCCAAGCATTTTAAAATTAACTGGTGTGTGTGTGTGTGAGTGTGTGTGTGTGTGTGAGTGTGTGTGTGTGTGTGTGTCCCATTCATGGATCCAAAGATTCTCTGGTCAGGTGAATGGAAGCACTTGACCCACCCAGGAACATAAAGCAGTGTAGACCAAACTCATTGTTAAAGTCTACTTTTAGTCAAGGACTCGACAAACCTAACAAACAAAAGTATTGTTTTGATATGATTCTTACTTCAGAGGTTTACAAAGGCCAAAATCTAGTAATCTTAGAATTTCAACTATTGTATAGGGAGTAATCCAGGTCATCACCAACATATTATAACCAAAGCTGTTCACTACATCTGTCTGGCCTTGTTCTGGGAGCAGAGCTGAGGCACCTGTCCCAGCCTCTTTTGAAACTAGATGTGGGTGCAGAGTTGAATTCTAGATCAAACAAGCCTCCATGATCTATGTGCTTCTGGACTTGCCTTGTAAGCACTCACCCCTGCCATCCTTCATGTTCTTTATCATTATTCAGCTGACAACCTTGAGAATTCTGTTTTGAACAAGAGAACCACAAGATGGTAGGACCCCATGTCCCTTAAGCACTCTAAAGCAAGCTGTGCTCTACAAAATCAAAACAGGCTGAAGCAAGTAAATGCTACACACTGAGTCAATACACTGAGACTGGGTGGCGGTTTTATAGAGCAGCAAGCTCTACAATAGAAACATATGCCTCCCAACAGTAGTCTTTTTGACTATAACGTAAATTACTTAGAACCAAGAAATAACTCTTGCTCAACTTCATAACCATTACACATAAGATATAAACATCCAAGCTAAGTGTATACTATTTATACACGCACTAAGTGGACAGGATACCACCAGCAGGAGCCAACATTCTGAGGCAGGACCATACAAAGCATGCATTTAAGTAGCTGATGGTTTAGGAAGTAAGGGGTGTGACTAGAATTAGATAACCAATTGCATTTGTGTGTGCATGCGGTACACCTTTAAAATGCTGTAGAGTATACTTAAGCAACTTGTGCTCATAAGTAAAATTATGAATGGATAATTGAAAAAAAAAATCTGCCTTGTGCTTAGTGCAAAGCCTGAAGCTCAGATGACACTGTCGTTGGAAGATACTGTAGCATTTGTAAAAGTCTTGGGCTCACTGAAACAAAATGAAAACACTGAGATGTTATACCCAACTCCCTCTGGGATGGTTTCAGTTCCCGAGGGAAAGTCTTTCCTCCTAAGTTAATTAAGGATCAATAGTATTCGTATCTTTTCCATTTCCCTGGCATTTTTAATGCCACCTGATCTGGCTGAGAACGGATAGGCCAGAAAGGAGTACTAGGAGAAACTATGTGCTTGGAGTTTTTCCAAACAGCCCCAGAAAAGGAAGTGCAGTGGATTTCAGAAGAAAGCCTGTTTTTCATGAGATTTCCTGCCTTCCTTATACCCAACATGTCCAAATAGCTCAAATAACCTTCAGATGAACTCTAGGCTGCTTCACATAGTCTGAGATCAAGTGATGAGTGAGGCCTACCCTGTCAGCAATACAGACAATCTTAGGGAATACAATTGTAAAGCAGACAGAGGATACCCAAAGGTGGGTCCTGTTTCTATGTGACCTTTAGCTAGCTTTCCTGCCTGGCTCTCAGAACCCAGTCTTGAGCCAACCCCTTCCTTCCTAGCATCATACAGTGTTTGTCCTGCCTCTCTCTTATCCACTGCTTGCTGTTGACAAATTGTCCAACAACATCTTCCTCAGAGAAACTCATTGTTTTCCAGATACAAGAATTTAATGCCTTACCCCTTGTATGACTACTGTGTGCAATGGAACTGAGTCTTTGCCATCTAGTTAAAATCTAGAAGACAATAGGGACCCCTACTTAGTCAGATGTTTAGCTATTTAAAATTAACAATCTGGGGTTGGACATGTCTTTGAGAGTGACTTGACTTTTATCTATACTGTCACTGACTCTCATGTGTTATATCAATATATCCCTGGGTACAACCTTGCCACTCAGATCTAGGTTCCCTTAACTTCTTACTGCATCTTTCCTTGCGACTTCTTTCTGTTTTGCTTTGTTTTTTCAACTCTGACACTGGCTACGTTAAGGAAACTCTATAGAAATAATAGTTCCCCATCTCACACACTTCCTTTCTCTTTGTTATGTAAAGTATATGTAAAGTAAGTCATACTTTACATTCAGTTTTTACAAAATGACATATTGTATGTATAATGTCTAGGAGTGGCTAAACTAGACCTATATCACAGACCTCAGAACAGGGACCTGCAGATACAAGACTTCAAACTGCCTACCTATTCTTAGGCAGAAACTCCAAGGAAACTACTCAATGGCTTCAGTTCAATATTTGGTAATTTTCAAGAGCAAGAAAATATTGAAAGTCCTCCAGGAAAAAAAATACATGGAAGCAAGTGCATAAAATAACCCCACCCATTATAAAGATGATAAAATATTCATAAAGAAAATATAAATGCAAAACATTGAAAGCATTCAAATTCAAAAAAACAAGATCAGAGAACCGAGGGGTGCCTGTCACCACCTGCAGGTTCCCTAACCCCTTTCCTCTTCCCTGAAAAGGCACGCATGATGAAAATTATGAACACAATAAGCTAGAGACAGTTTTGGGAGGCTCATCTGTACACACTACTGTGAGCATCCCTGTTTGCATGGGCATCACTCAGGAGACAGTTAAGACTGAGAATCCTCCTCTCTGTTCTGGTCCTCTCTGGTAAGCCAGTTAGGAGAATCTGACAGCGATATTAGCATAAGAAATCAAAGAAACGCCACTATTTAGGTATGGGAGTAAGCCTACATTCTTTTTGGACATCTGGAATCCAATTTTCTTGTAGGAACTTGCATTAGAGACTGAGCTCTTAGAGCCACCCACCTCAACCACTCCTATTACCTATCTCTAGGATTCCTGTCCTGACTTGGGCATTGGTGGGACATCCTATGGAGGTAGACTGCTTCCGATAAATCACAGGAGTGGAATGATGATCTTTCTCCCCACCCCCAAAGCTGCAGGAGGAGCAAAAATCACTGAACCTGTAGGGCTAACGTTTCAGGGATCGGTGCAGACCTTACCACGTATGTGCCACTGTGAAGCGGCGCTGCTTGGGGATGTTGCTACTCAGAAGCATCCTGCGCAGGAGCCTGGGGGAATTCCTGGGAGAAATCACCGGGGACAGCTTGGGAGAAACGGATTTCCTCGCTGTCTTTGACTTTTCGTGCTGCAACAGGTTTTCCCGCAGGGATTTCACAAGATCCTCATTGAGCCATGGGTTTGGAACATGCGGATTATCCACTTCAGGGACTGTAAGGGTGTCCGGGCTTGTTGTCTGCTGAGCCATTTTCCTGGTCAACTTTGTATAGTTGGCCACAATCCAGGGCAACGTGGTTGCCTGGCCTATTTCCAGTGAGTCCCTTGATCCAGAGTCTGAGGAATGTCCAGGGAAACAGGTCGGATCCAGCTGTTGTTAGTTCATTCCGCCCCTGCCTCAGTCTCTCGGTGCAGGCTGCTGGGTGTAGACCAGGCGAGCACACTCCCCCGCCGAAGCCTGTTCAACGTCACCCTCCTCCCCCAGCCCCAGCCAAAGATCACTTGACGAGCTCGGGGAGGCACGGGAACATGGAGGGAAGCCACCGCGCTAGCTCGGCTTTTGTCAGCCTGCAGAGCAGCCTGTTAAACTATTGGAACTAATGCGGTGCAGCTGCTCCAGTGACTTCTGCTTATGTACATAAAAAGTCCTGGGGGGAGGGCTTAACCATCAGATGCCTGCTACTCCTCTGTTTGGCCAGCCTTTCCATTTGCTTATTTCTGAATGTAAAACTTGAAACTTGACCTTCCTCTCGGGCAAACAGGGGCTATTTATCACCCCATGGAAAATTGCTAATGTTTTTGCTTCTTTCTCTTTCTTTCTTCTTTTCTTCCTTCCTTCCTTCCTTGCTTTCTTTTTTCTTTCTTCCTTCTCTTCTCTCTCTCTCTCTCTCTCTCTCTCTCTCTCTCTCTTTCTCTTTCTCTCTCTCTCCCCCTCCCTCCCTCCCTCCCTTTCTTTCTTTCCTTCTTTCTTTCAATAAGGGAAGAATAAACATTCATTCGCTAGACAAGGAGGAATGTTTCCCTGTTTCTAAATTCAGTCTGATGTATCCTATGAGACAAATCACAAGAGACTTCTCCCTCCAGGACCAAAGGTTTCAAAACGTTACAGAGGAAGGACTGGAAGAGTGACTGTTGAGTTTTACAACCTTGTTAATTATGGTTCTTTCAAAGCACCAAGCAACACTATTCAGACCCACAAACGTGTTTGTAATCTCTTTGTAGTTAAACTTGCTTCCTCCTGCAAGGAACCGGTTATTTTCACAGAAATAGTTTTTAAAAATTAAGGTTTCAGTTGTTATATATGTTATGTATAACTGATGCATTCAGCCACAAGATGGTTAAAAAAAAAATCAAGCTTTTCATAATTTCTTTTAAAAGAACATTTTAATTTGTGGAAAATATAGCTTCAATAAACTTAGTTAGAGAAGGTTTGAAATAATAGAAAAGTATTTTCTTACCGGTAGGGAGTAAATTAAAATGAAGAAAATATTAATACAAGTAAGTAAGCAATAAAACCTGTTTAGTTGCATTGTGGGGATCCTGGAATGGCAGGAAAGAACAGGAGCCTGATACAGGGGTATCTCTAGCACCCTGGTGATTTTTGGGGGATCTCAGATAATGTTACACTTAAAAAAAAAATACCTCTTTGAGGAGCTCCTCCAGCTCTCCCACCCCAAAAGGAGGGTTAAATAATTAAATACAATGTTTGGGGATGGGGGGGGGGAGCTGTGAGAAGTTATGAAACAATTCTCCCGTCTCTGTTAACTGTGTCCATATTTCTTCTCCCCAGCCCTACTTCACCTTAAAAGTTAAATCTTTGACTTCCAAATGTTATAGATCCAGAAAAGATGCTCTGAAGTTCTGTTCAGCAAAACCTAAGATCAGATACTCGATCTCCTGATAGTGTGCCTGTACAGTTCACTAGGACACACATGCCATGATTTAATTTGAATACTTCATGCAAAGATTGAAATGTGAAGAATTAAGGTGTTTTGGTTTGCTTTTTTTTTTTTTTTTACTTAATTCAGCCCTAAAATCTCTGCTATCAGTATAAAAGGTTTTCACAATCTACAACATTAAGTGACAACCTTCTTCAGTGAAATAAAAAACATATATCTATGCACATTAATTCTACTTACATGCACTGCAGATGACTATAATAATTATTTTGAAAGTAGACATACACACTATGCATATGTGTGTATGCATATATATATATATATATACACATACAGTAAGAGTTATATAAAATGGCTGCATAGCTTGTACAGTGCGTGCCCTCAAGAAATCTATTTTAATTTAAAGTTTAAAAAAAAACAATGCTTAGAAAACTATAGCAGACTACTCAGAAAGTCATTTGATCAGGTTCAGAAAAATATGCTGAGAATCATGTGCATGTGTGATGAGGAAAACCTTAAAGACACAAAAGTACAAGGTTCAAAAATTAATATACAATCCATTATGGTTCATAACCTAGTATGGCCCTATGCCTGTGCACAGACTGGGTGCATATGAGTGAAGAATAGCTTGACACTGTCCTTGTCCTGAGGGAGTTTATATTCCGAGGACAGATATCAAGGGCAAAACATTTGACAGAAAAAGGACTAAACAAAATACTTGGGCCAGGAGATATTTAAAGTCTAGTTCTAAGTAGACAGATTGATGCTAAGTGATCAAACAAAGACCTATTACCAATAATCGTGGGCTCTGTTGGCAAAATCACTACATTTAGGCACACCTAGATCCTGGTTCTCACCTTCAGTGATCCCAAATGAGGCTGTTAAAAAAAGTAAATCATTTAAACTGTGGTCTTCTTCTAAATGGCCCTTTATGACAATGCTCATAAGGATAGGACTCACTGCTGATTATTGCAATTTAGCTAAACTGGAAGAGCAATTGTCTATTCAGACCTCACTAAGCCTTGAGGTTATACAAGGACCAAGCTTGGTGAAGGTGTTTGGCCAATATCCCACTGCCCTGGGGCACGGTTCTTGTGTAGATGCAGGACTGAAGGTCTCTTCAAGGATCCCCACATCGACTGCTGCCATTAGTTCCACCTCCTAGTTACCCCTACTCCCGTACATTCTCCAAATGATGTATGCTGCTTTCTAGAAACAAGAACTTAATTTTGTTTAGAGAATTCTCTGCTACTCCCTTGGAACTACTAGGAAACCCCACTGTGTGATGAAATCACACTTGAAAATCGCTGCCTTAGGAAAAGCGAATCATTTACTGATGAAGAGACCAAAAAGTGAATAGCATCTGGATAAAATGATGATGTTCTATATAGTAATGCGGGGTCAAAGAGTGCTTTTCCAACAAGAGCACTCAGCAACCTACCGTTTACATGAAATCTCTTAAAAATTAGCTCTAGGGAACTTATCTGAAAATACTGTACTCACTGTAATAACCAAGCAAGGCCTTAGATTTAAGCAAGTGGAAATTTGAACATAGTTGAAATCCTTGGATAACATCACTACCACTCATGCTTGGGACAGCAGATAGCATTTACCTGTCCTAGACACCTCCTGGTAAATCTTCAAAAGGAAATTCTATATATTTGGAGTCCTTTCCAAAGTATTCTAATATATGTTGCTTCATTAATTATTCACAAACTGTTAAACAAAGAAGACATGGTTTATGAAGGTTCTAGGACAAATTAAACATGCCTGTCTGTATTCAGGTGAGCGCTGGGTTTCCCATAGTTGAAAGGAAACAATGATGTGGCCATTCAAAAGAATGGACAAATTAAAATGATTTATACTTGACTAAACAACATTGTTTGCTCTCTCAAGTTTGTTTTAATTAGGTAAATATGCATTGAAGTAAGACCACATTCAATGGCCCAGGGGATATACTCCATGGAAATAGTCAGAATGGGTGAGGCTTGGCCGAATAATAGTTAAGAGAATGTGGGCTCTGTTTGCAATGGAAAAGCCGGATTTGAACCCCAGCTGAGCTTCTGTGCTTTCTGTATTAGTTTGGTGGCTTAGTCCTTTATTTGGAAAATAGGGTAGTGATCATGTCTACATAATAACATTGGCAGAAAAATACAGCAAGTATCCTGGGGAGGGGAGATGGCCTGGTTGGAAAAGTGCTGTCCTTACAAGTATGAGGACCTGAGCTCAGATGTATAGCACTCACATTTAAAAAAAAAGGGGGGGGGATTAAATGTCAAGTATGGTGGTGTGCACAAGCAATCCTAACACCAAGGAAGGAGAGACAGAAGGAGTCCCTTGTGCTCACTGGCCTGCTACTCTTGCTGAGCCCGGACGCTCCAGGTTAAGGTTCAATAAGAGACCCTGATTCAAAAAATAAAGTGGAGAAAGATACAGGAGCACCACAAATAACCTCGAGCATCCATACAAGCACACACACACATGTACACACATATACATATGGACATGAACACACACACGAACATAGGCATATATCACACAGGCACATGAACACACAGGAAGGAAGTACCCAGTACAGAATGGGTATCCTATAAGTGGTCCCTATAACCAACATTCATATTTAGTAGATATCAGCTATGTGCTTGGAAATTTGCATTTTACTGCACTTACAGTCATCTATTAATTCTTATAGTCATCCTAAGGGAATCACTATTGTATGTTTGGCTAGGACCATGGGGCCAAAGGTCATTATCATTCAGCAGTGGTACACTTGGGATTTAAATCTGTGCCTACAATGTACCAGAGTCTCTTATTTTTACTTTGTACCACACTGTGTTGAAAGGAAAGCTGATCTGATATTTAAATCAATTATGACTACTACTAGGGAAAATAATGGGCCCCTAAGTGCCCCAAATTCTTGTTCTAGTTTACAGCAAATCTGCCCTTGGCTGCTCTCAGAACATCCATTGTGGCAGCCTGTGGCTCCCACCAAGTCAGTGAGTTCTTGTGGAGACAGGACAGCTGGAGGTGGGATTCCTGAGTGCTTGTCCCCATCCATAGACCTGTACTCCTTTAATGGGATGGCATTTTAATTAAAGTCCATAGTAGTTTTCCACTTTGCCAAATCCCCTTATAAACTTTCACCACAATTCACCACATTCAGAGTTCATGTCACTACAATTACTGTGACACAATTATAACATCCCTCTCTCTAAAAGCAGAGCAGAATACTGTGGAATGGAACCTTTAAAATTGTCTGTCTTCCAGGCTAAGCTGGCAGAGATTGCTTTCTTTTCTCCTTCCTTCCTTTTTTTTTTGTTTATATTATTTGTATGGCTATTTTGCAGGCGTGTATGTCTATGCCTTTTGAGGCCAGAAGAAGACATCAGACTTCTAGAGCTGGAGTTTCAGGCAATTGTCAGCTACCATGTGGGTGTTGGAAATGAACCCAGGCTCCCCAGAAGAGCAGTTAGTGCTCCCAACAGCGGACCCCCCTCTAGCCTTTCTTTTTTGACAGTTTCAGACCTATACACCATGGACTGTGATTCTACTCACCTAACACTTCCTGTTGCACCATTCCTTCCCCTTTGAGCCCCTTATTCTTCCCAGCTACTTCCCCAGTGGCTTCACCATAATGACACTAAAAATATCTATTTAAAAATGAATATACAATCCTACCAACAAAGAAAATAAATGTTAAATACCAAATTCATAATGAGAATGATTAGTTTAATGGGATAAAAACAATACTGAAAGGCTAAGCAGACCGAGAACTACGGATATGAAGTGGTGCTTGAGCTAAAAGTTAAAACATTGCACATGGAAAGGGTAACCACAGCCTGGACAAAGAACGTGGTTAAGGAGGGAGAGATGTTAGGGTTTTAGACTCTACTAAATTAAAAACAAAAACAAAAAGGAAAAAGAAGGAAAGAAAGAAAGGAGGAAGGAAGGAAAGAAAAGAAGAGAAAAGAAAAAAAGAAAAGTACTTGGTAGTTGGGTAGGTAACTACAGTGAGGTTGAATGTGGCTAACCTGATAGCAACCTAGTTTGTAATTTGGAAAATGATGATTTTGAAGTCTGTTCCTGTCCAGTGTGAATTTGTGAAGTAGAAAGCACTTTAATGAGGTACTAACTGTTCAGATTTGCTCATTGGCTTTATATGAGCACACACAATGTAATAATGAAGTTAAATTGATTAGATATGTCTTACTATAATCAATTATACATACCACTAATTAAGGTCCACCTAGTTAATCATCAAAGACTTGCTACCATTTTCAGGGTATTTAGATGTCGTTGAGAAAGATGAATGCACGTGCTCATTTTTGTTAGTTATATTTTTTTTCTACACAGTTCACTCCTGGTTCATTTTAATGAAATGATCAAGCCTGTTGAATGTTCCCAGATTAATCTAAGTATTGGATAATATTTCATCACCTTGTTTAAAAGTTAACATTGTATAGAACACTATCTCAACCACATTAAAGTGGCATGGTTCCTGCGTGTCTGAGGGAAAACAACAATATAGTTTAAGTTAGTGTTTCTTCCTTTCCTCCTGAAACATCTACTTAAATAAGACTCTGAGGAACAACCATTCCTAGTTGCTAAAATAAACTCCAGAATGACCCTTCTAAATACTACTCAGACATCAAAAATGACAGTGGGTTTTGACAGCCTTGAAAACTATAACATATTATCACATTTTATTATATCTGAGTTCCCCCCCCCCAGTGGAAGGAATAATCAAGCATTTTGACTTCACTCAAGAGGCCATTAGGCAGAAGTGCAAGCAACATGAGTACTTATCAGCACTATCCTTCACCACTTAGTTTAGCCATCATCAGCACTCCAAGGAGGTAGACACTATGTCTTATGTTCTGAAGTTGATATAGTTAGTTATAAGTTATATCTCTTCCTCAAGGTCAAGCACATCAAAACATCACAAAGTGTCTTAGAGTCAAACCTAAGAGTTCTACAAATTCCCCCTAATGGCTGCTTGCATCACAACATGGAAAGTCTTGGGTCTACCTTTAGAATCTTTGTTCTTAATGACAGCGAATAAAAATAAGGAAGCATTTATTGTCCTTCCTCATATTGCAGTTCATTATGAAAATGAACATAATCTACTGTGTATTCTAAGCCCAGAGGAATAGAAGACAATAACATTGAAATCCATTGAAAATCCCAACACCAATAAGCTCATTTTCTCATCTCTCCAGTTCTTAGGATCTTTTTAAAAATTAGTGTAATGCAATTTGTAAACTTCCCATGATCCATAGATAACACTAACCACAGTCATTCTTCTTTTTGGATCTGGTTCTTAAGAGATAAGATATTTCAATACAAATATCTATATTAAGTGGCATATAATTGCAGTTGGAATTATTCAACATATGTAAATTATAATCGTTGAAAGAAGGCCCATTTAAAGGATAGCAATTTCATACCTAACGATAGGGAGCCATCTGGAATCTACTGTTTAGAGGGGACACTGACATAAGGCACTGTAAAAGCAGGGAATTATTCCCAATCCCACAAGCCATTGGGTCATTTAATGTCTCTCAGCCTACATTTGCCAGTCTAAGGTCCTATTATTTTGCTTAGATTTTAAAACCTCAGACAGTTTAGCCTGGTATGGTGGTGCACACCTTTAGTCCTAGCACTCAGGAGGCAGAGGCAGGTGGATCTCTGAGTTTGAGGCCAGCCTGGTCTATAAGGTGGGACCTTCCAGGACAGGGAAACCCAGAGAAAGCCTGTCTCAAAAAACAAAACAACAACAACAAAAAAACAAAACCAAACAAAATGCAGTGTAGTGTTCAGTGTATGCATTCAATGAGTAAACTTATGATGTGTGGATTGCTTCTCAATAGAGCTGTCTTTAAAAAAAAAAAATTACCAAAAAATGCTTTGATATGCAAGAACAAAAGCCTTAAATATTAGGCCCTTGTTTTTGGTTATAAGTTTCTAGAATGTGAGATTCAAAACCCATTATCAAGTAGCGATACGGCACTAGAACCTGAGGTTACTATACACCATAGACGTTGCTTTAAGAGCTATATTTAGTGTTTAGGAAATGCAAGATGGACAGGGAGACAGTACCACACAGTATGCAGGTGGCTTACCAATGTTATCATGGCCCTGAAGCCTGTGAAAATTTCTTCCCTAACTAGATAAAAAAAAAATTGTTCTGACATCTGAGTCACAGCTTTGGAGACAGAGTGGGAGAGCAATGCCTGAGTTAATTTAATATTTGGAATCAAAGTATTGTTTTACTTCTAAAATAGTAAAGCTGCAAAGAGAGAGAGAGAGAGGTATATTCACTGTTACATAATAACAGAACATCAGGGATTTAATTGGCCTTTTAGGCTCTAAGAGATTCTGAACTTACATTTCCTAAAGTATGTTCCACAGTAGGCTAGCTGTTTCCAACTTACGTTGGGCAAACACAAACAGCTTCTTCTGATTACAAAGTCTGAACTACTTCAAATGGTGGTCCAGGTACTTCCTTTGTTCTAGCTTCCTTTGGATTTGGTTATTACTATGCTCATTCTCCAAGCTACATCTATCCTCCTCTTCGATTGATATCTATAGGTAAGAACTATAACCTTCATAAAAGCTTGAAAGGAGGCCTGAGAGCTAGAAGACAACAATATGGATAGCCTTCTATGCCATATACTAAGCCAATGAAAGGCTAGAGAGGTATTGCACAAGAAGATACTGCTGGATAGAAGGCGTGTAAAGACAACTTAAGGCCATAATAATTATGATGTTTTTCCAAGTTCAGTGGAGCTAAGAAACACCCGGAGACCATTACGCAGAGTCAGCTTTAGTGTGGCAGGCAGGAGAGATAAGATTCCAAACTTCCAAATTCCTCAGGTGGTTCATAGACTACCTACGGACAAGAACATTACCCTGAATCTACACACTTGAGATTAAGTCATGATAAATAGTCAGTGAAGTCTATACAACAAGAACAATAACATGCAGCTAAGTGATGCTATGCTTTGCATTTAGCTGTTTCTGAGTGTTTGATCATCTCCTAATATTCTAATGACTAAATACATTTTATTCAGCTCTGATATTAATATTAATTGTCAACTTGGCAGGATCTAAACAAGTCTTCAGGCCTGCTTGTGTGTGTGTGGGGGGGGGGGATTATTTAGATTAGAGCATGCCTGGGAGGGATTTTCTGAATTGGGTTAATTTGATGTGTAAAGACTCATCTTAAGTAGCACCTTTGCTAGCATTGGCTACATGGACCATAGAAATAGGGACCTGAGCTGAGCACTGACATTCACCACTCTCAGCTTCTTCACTGTGGACACAAAGACATCAATGACCAGCTGTCTCAAGCTCTTGTTGCTGTCACTCCTTTGCAACAATAGACCATGACATTTGTTGACTTGTAAGCCAAAATAAGCCCTTTGTCCCTTACGTTGCATTGGTCAGTTGCATTACTTCATCCCAATGGCAGGAATAATTATGAAGACAATGTAATTACAAATTAATCTCCCCCATACACAAACCCTTTGTTTAGGAAAGCCCATATATTCTAAAAAATAATTGAATTCATAGGAGGCAGTACTCAGCCTCATTGTCAGCTGGGGGTACACTCTTCCTTTGTAGTATGAACCACTGCTAAAGACAGTTACCAATAAAGTTCACCAGTCGTTAAATCTCTACTAATGAATCAAGAATGGATGCTGTTAGGTCTGGTCTGTCGCTGTATATTGCAATGCTAAATACTGGCCCCAAGTCTGATCCCTCCCCCCCCCAGGGACAAGGAAATACTCACATACACCAAGTGATGCCATGTGATCTTGCTCCTTAATTTAAAACTATTGGTTGAGTAAAGTTTCCTACAGACTATATCTGGACAGAAGAGAAGTAGGCAGAGTTTTGGTTTCCGGCATTGGGATTGGAGAAAGGACCACAAAAGGGAAGAGAGAGAAAGTAGAGAGAGGAGAAGACACTATGGAGTAGGTGAATCATGAAAATACAGCTATGAGAACTGGCCAACTGGCATTAAGAGAAGCCCAGGTGGAACATGGCAAGTTCTAACTCAGGGCTATTGGTGGGGAAGTAGATCCTAATAGCTTAGAGGGCTGATATCTGCCCAGCTCCAGTGCTTTAAAGGTTCATTATAAATATAAAGGTCTTTTATCTGGGAACTGAATGGTCAAGGGCGGAGTAGAAATCCCCCAATTCATGTTAAATAATTATCACAACAGATGCTCTCATCAAGTTCCTAATACTCGCTTAATAGTCAGTCTCTGGCTAGCTTTAAAAATGGGCATATGTTTTTCTTCCTAGTGATTTCCAAGAAGTTATTCTGACCTGAAAAGGCTCAAATGATTGCTAAATTGTGTGTAGCAATCTGACCTTCTTCTGAGATTATTGTTATGGTTTTGTAGCTTTGGACAATGAAGCGAGGTGCCACATACACCAGGAAAATACTTTGCCACAGAGCTATAGATACCAGTGCCTCTCTGAAATTAATATTGTAAATGCTAACAAAATAAAAATAAACCCCTTTATACTAATCCTACAAGGATATATATTTCAGTAAGCCTCACAACTGTGATTTATAATCTTTAAGTACATACAACCAATCAGTAATTATTTAATCAGTTACCAGGGAAAAGCAACGTATGGCAGAGAAATGTGCTTGCTACCCCTAGAGCATAGCAGCTCTGGATCCACAGCAGTAGACCAGGATCCTTGACATTAAGTACCTGGTAGATAGTAAACGACTCAGTAGGGAAGTCCTGAGGAAATGGCCAGGTACAATTTATTTATGTATTATCTGTGTTTATTTTCAGCTAGCAACATGAAGTCTGTGTGCCCCAATCAACTATCACTAATCTATCAACTGAAAATGGGCAATATTTTCTAAAACCTACCATCTTTAAATTATCTACATAACAGATACTTTATCTCTACCATGAGGAAATTTAAATTTCCAGAAAAATCTACAGTTTCTTTGGTACACTATTACTCCACTTGGCCCTCCATATAGGTAGCCTGGTTATTATTATCTTTTAGAATTTATTTCTATCTCTATTAGAGGGTCCCCAGCCAATGTAAACTCAAATTAGCATAAAAATGGAACTAGGATAGCAAGGAACTGTATTTTACATTTTATCTGATTGTATTTCTTTACATTCAAATGGGTTTATGTGGCTAGTGGCTACATTATGAAACAGTGAGTACCAGGCTGTGTGCTGTCATGAATAATTATGAGCTTATAAAGAAATGTTTTTTGGAGTCTTCCCTAAAAGCCATGGTGTCATGTGTCATGATCCTTTGGCAACTTCATTTTGTTCTGCAGCAAAGATCTCCTTTGCTATTTTTAGCTGATGCATGCTAGTCCAGAGTGTGACCATCAGCCGTTGCAAGGACATTCTGGTTTCCCAGTTTCACTTTCAAACAACAGGTTTGAAAATCATTGGTCATATATTGTAGGTTTTATTTTTTATTTTTATTTTACATAGACAGTTGGAAGTCAGGCTGCTAAGTGCCAGGATATCTGCATTCTTAAAGCTGTCATAAAAGTTGCCACATTTTAACGACCCTGCAGACACTCCCAATGGCGGTGCTTAAGTCCCTACATATTTTTTCTTCTCCTTGGCCTCATCCATTTTCCTGTGCTCACTGGAAAAGCCCTTTGTCCTTCAAAAGCAGCCTCTATTTTTCTTAGCATAGCAGGAATTAAGGAAAGCATCAGCAGTCACCATTGAAACTTGGGCTCCATTTCCCTGTACTTCCAAGGCTGTGTTCAGTTTTAGCTCTTTAGCAATTTCACTTGGCCATGCATTTCCCTGTGGTGTCTCTAGTGTGACGGTACCTGCATATTACAGAAGGCACTGGAGAAAGGAAAATCATTAACTTTCTTTTTTTCTGTAATGTTCAGGCACTATTCCATAAACCATGCTTAAATCACTCTTGCTGTAATAAAGATAGATTGTGCTGTGAGGGTTTATCCTGGCCTACACAAGAAGTGCACAAGTCATTGTGTCTGACCAGAACTCTACCACCCTTTGTGTGTGTGTGTGTGTGTGTGTGTGTGTGTGTGTGTGTGTGTGTGAAATGCTTTCCTTGAGAATAATCAACAGTTTCTAGGTGAGGCCAGCAATTGGATGCTCACTGCATTGGCCTGAGAGAAGGCATTCTTCTCCTTTATCCTCAGTAATTGTTTTACATGAATAAAGAACTGTAATGAGCATAATAAAAAAGGGTCTTTCAGACATGTAAAAATAGCATAGTCAGGATCCCCATAACATCCAAGGCTTCATGGATAACCAGAACCCAGTGACATCACTCACTCAAGATAACCAGACACATGATGCCCACTGGACAGTATATAAGCAGAGACTAAGAACAATGTTCTGCTCTGTATATCTGGAGAGACGCCACTTTGATCTGACTTGGGGCTGGAGAGTCTCCCCCCAGGATCCTGACTCTCAAACCAGAAACTTCTGTCGGAGACTAGACGTGACCTTAAGCTAAGATATGTCACACAGGTGAGCAGCCTTGGGGAGATAGGCTCAGAGCGTTATACTAACTCCATGTATCTACCTTCTTGCTCAAGACAAGAACACTTGACCAGAAATTGAGTCTTGCCTGCATAGCTTGCCTTTGAGCCTGAGATGAATCAAGTCTCTGGGAGTTAGCTTTGTTCTCTGAAACAGCAGGACAGGAAGGTGGCCACAGGGGCACATGAGCCAAAGTCATCATTGGAGAAAATGAGGTTCTCCATGCCTGCTACTTATTATGTTGGTTTGTGCTCATAAGAGAAAACTGAGACAACAAACTAAATAGGTTGTTACTCCACTCTTTCCTCTTTGGCCAAAGAAATTCTTTGTGGCATGTCTTAGAACTCTAGAAACCCATTTCCTTAGGGTTGTATTCTTTACAGCTTAATAGCTACTGAGATTAAGTAATTTGCATAATAATCACGTTTCTGTCACTTTTCTGAGATTATACAATCAATAAATTCAAGTGTAGTCCCTGACCTACTGTGTGTAGGTCAAACACTTTGGTACAAACACTACCCGTACAATTTAAAGATGGCGACATGGTGTTCTGATTCCTGACAGTGACATCCCTATACCTTTGTTCCAGGAGCAGGCACAACTGGCAAGTGGCCTCACAACTGGCAAGTGGCCTCAGGAGAGGAAAGTGTCAACAAATAATAAGAAGTGACACATTCAGGGTTATTTTGCATGATCTCTGTTGAAAATAATTTAGTAAGCTGAATGTGTATACAAGCTTACTCAGTTCCAAAACATTTGAAAATAGGTGCTTGTCGGGTTGGTAATGGTGAGTTCTAAAACACCACTGCTTATTGTGCATTGGGAAAACCTCTAACTTGAAGAGCCTGCTCTCTTGTTGCTCTCTTAAAGCTGTTGGTCTGATTGATTTTTAGATGTTACTTTATAGTTTCAACATTTTTTTTTTATCATTTATACATTGTTGATTTATTATAAGAGTTCTACTCCACCTTTGAAGAGGGAGTGGGCAGGTCTAGGATCACGCTGCAGGGCTGAGTATTCAATACAAATATGGTAAACTAACAAATCCTCTGGACAGACATGGCACATGGCTTTTAGAGTCTGGAACCATGTACTGTTTTTACATGAACATCACAGCGAAAGGGTATCTTCCTAGTGACAGGGCTTGGAAATAAGGAATCACACAGTCATGAAATTGTGAAATGTTCATCACTCTAGAGAGAGATGAAGTACATGTTTGAGAGTCCCCAAAGCAACTTTCAAATTAAAAAACCAATCACTCAAAGTTTGTGAGACTTTTAACATCTGCACTTGGAAAAGTTCTTTAGGCACTTATAGATGAAGCATGAGAGGAAGGATAATCACAGGAATGATGTTCTAAGAATGCAAGAGGTTCAACTTCCACTCAGTTCTTTCAGGTTGACACAAAAGAGAGAAAAGGTGAATTGTGCACATCCCAAAGGTAGGCTGTAAGCAAAGGCAAGTAGAGCAGGCTGGAGCATGCATTGAAAGATCAGTATGGAACAAACTGGAGGGCTCTTTTAATTAGCTTAACATTTGTTAAGCTAACTAGACTTAATGTTGGTATTTTTAAAAATCTTTGAGATTACTACTAATGGAAATGTGCCACGGTATTTGGAGAATCTTATTTTAAAGGAGCGAAACTTGAAAAAACTGTTTTAAGCCAGTCATCAGGAGGAGGGGCTTTGTTTTCTTCTTTTTAAACGCTGGCAAGTTGGCAACGATCCAGCAAATAGCCCCGCCCATCTTCACACAACCAATCCCTGCTATGAACTTCAGTGCATCAAGGAGGAAGGCGTTGAAAACAAGCCAGAGAGGGGGATGTGTTCTTCTAGCTGGGCTGCCTTGTCTGGCCTCAATGGGAGAGGAAGCGCCCAGCCTAGCAGAGCCTTGAAGTGCCAGGGTGTGAAAATACCCAGGGGAGCCCCACCTGCTCGGAGGAGAAGGGGAGGAAGGGTTGGGCGAAGGAGGAAGGGGGCAGTGAGCGGGATGTAGAGGGAACAAGTGAAAAAATAAAATAAAATTTAAAAAAAAAGAAAGAAGATAAGGGAAAGAAGAATTGGAAAGATGAAAGGGTTCAAGGAAGGGGGCACAAGAGAAGTCAGTGGGGAAGGTGTAACCATAATACACTACAAGTGTGTGTATATGTACATACATGTGTGGATATATATGTGTGGTATTATATGTGTGTGTGTGTGTGTGTGCCTATATATACTCTCTCTATATAATAATAATATATATATATATATGTATATATGTAGAATTGCAAAAAGTAAAGAGAAAGAAAAGAGTTTTAAAGTACTCAAGTTAATTTTTACGGCACCCAATTCTTCTTTAAGGTCACATTAAAAGGGAAACACTATTTTGGAAGTTTTTATTTGCCATGAAAGCACTCTGGTCTCTGAATGGCCTACAAATTATTAATTTCCTACAGACAATATTTTCTTATTTAGTAAGTATAAAAGGAAATGAATGGAAGTACGGTGGGGAATGGCTGTTATCCTCAAGTCCAAGTCAATTTAGCTTTTGCTTGTGACTACCAGATAATTCTTTACGGCGAAATTCAAGCGCTTGTCCTTTCTTCACGATGTCAGTCTTTCGGTCAAGAAACACTCACTGAACACTTAGTGGCTTCCAGGAATATATTGTATGCGAATGTCACAACAACACAGGGCCATCGACATCTCAGAAAGGGAGCCACCACACAGCAGTCAAGAGCGGTGAGCCACTGAGACCCACCTTGACTTCTTGGTGTTAGTTCAGAAGATGAATATGAGAGAGTAGAGTCATTATTTATATCCAGTCAGCAGACGGGTGGCTGTTTTAAGTGTTATCTTGAAACAGATTAGTTTGCAGTGAGTTCTATGAGAAAAATGGGAGCATAATTAGAGTTTGCTTCTTTTCTTCAATTTGATGTAGGCATTTTTATATAGCTCTTTAGACGTGGGGGGTTTGGAGATATAGTAATTATATTTCAATCCCAGATACAAAGTCATGAGCTTCACTGTATCTTTATATGTGCATTTAGAATGTTTTAATCCCATTCACAGACAAAGGACACTGCCTTGCTTTTGCAGAACTCCAGCCTTCTCTGTGCAGAAAGTATGTAGTTTACTTGTGATGCAATTCCTGCATTGGTTGCCAATGACAACGGTTGTTTTCTTCATTAGGTTTTATGTGGTTGGTCAGGTTATGCCACGAGAATTGTACTCAGAGGAATTTATGAGTCTGTTGAATGCCAGCTTTGAGCAGTGATTGCAGTGTGTGATGGTAGGGAGGTGGCTCTCAGTTTGGTTAAGACAGAAATGCAGACTCCTGGGTATCCTGCATGACCTTTGCTTCTCTCTCCCTCTATCTTAATATCTGCTTTCCAGCCACTGGAAAATGGCACATGTGTGTTCAGAAAGTTCCACTAATCAGTTCTTTTCTGTTGCTCTCCTGTTTCTGTGGCTTCAAGAAGCCTTGAATTGCAATCTCCTGGATGCGTCACTGAGAACAACTTAAGTCAACTATAATTTTCAACAGATCCTGAACATAGATTTGGAAAGATCAGGTGTTATTGAAATGAGTTATAATACATTCAGGCTGGAATCCAGCTGCTTCCAGCTTGTCTCCTCCCTCTGTGGGTTAACAAGTGTTTCCAAAGCCACGGGCATTAAGAATCCTGAAACAGCTAATTAACAGAGCTGATCTCCATCATATGAAGCCTGTGTGTTCCAGGCCGCTGTGAAACCTCAGCTTCCCCAGGCTATCAGGACTCCAGGGAGTGGAGCGCTTGGAATTGGGTTGTGACATTCTGCTCCCTGCCTGTGGCAGAAAATAACCTTCTCAACAGGCACTTTAGGTGAGAACAGTCCTTTCAACAATAACAAAAAAAGGTCTCATTGCCATGACTATGAAAAAGTAAATGAACATTTCCTCATGTTCAGACTGTGAGTCACAAGTGGCCTGTGAGTGGCCCAAAGCCTGAGGTATTCCCTTGACACATAATCCAGAGAAACACAGGCTTAGTGAGAGAGTGAGTTAGCTTTGGGCCACAGTCTTCCAACAGGCAAACAAAACCCAAGTAAAGATGGATTGATCTCCGTTTCTAACATTTCTTTCCTACTTATTTATAAATAAGCAATGGTATATTCAGACTTACTTATTTTTTAAAAATAAACAAGTTGTGATAAACTGCCTTGGTCTTGCATAGATTTACACAAGTAATGTACTTTAATAATAAAATCGTTTATCGTACATAGAACGGTGTTCTTCATGCCTCTGGCTCAAACACCTGTTTTCCACGACCTTAACAAAGCTGTCTTCTAAAACATGCCATGCCCTACTTGAATGGACCTGATTTTTTTTTTCATGGTATATAATATACATGTATTTTCTTATGCTCCTACACTGATCCTACACTGATCACATACATCTGCAGAATTTCATCGTAAGCTCACAGATCAAATAGTGTACACTGTTGAAATCTTCTTCCCCAACAAGCCCCGTACCTTGAAGGCTGTCACCTCTTCTACCCAGTCACTCACCTCTTTGTTGATTTTTTTGTCTATTCTTATGATAATGCTTTAATGTTACTTGCACTGGAAATCATTTGCCTCTTACACTTAGGACTATGCTCTCTATCCCTTTGGCTAACTCTCTTGCCACCCATATCACGAGGAGAGGTTTGTGAGTTACCTTTTGAGCTTAATGTTTATATTATCTTTATAATATACAGAATGAAATGACAAAGGGCTTCTACGGAAGTGGACAAGTGGCTGGATCAATGGGTATAAGCAGGTCACTGAACCAGATTATAACTAACGGTTCTTTAAATTCTACAATTAATTTTATATAGTCTATATTTTAAATAAGTTAGAAGTGATAAGAAAGAAATATACCAGTTAACAGTTAAAATCCATATTTGGTGACATAAGAATTACAAGTCCAATTTTAACTTGTGCCTTATGTGCACACCCCTTCTTCATGTAGACTTGTCATTAAAGGACTACAGAAGCTACACTAATCGATATAATATAAACACTGTGTGTATAGGCAGGTAACTTTCATTTAATGGTTAAGAACATCAAGATTTGTCCTCCAAATGCATCATGTCAAGCCCAAAGCTTGGAATGCTACTAGCAGACTGAATTAGGATATGACAGGAATCATAACCAATGAAAGAAAGATAGACTGAGTAAAAGTGACACATAATCTAGCACTCACCTAGAACAACTAGCTACGTAGAAAATGCAACACATACAGCAATAGGAAAAAAAGAGCAAATGAAAGACCTTTAAGAAGGATTTAAGGATTTTAGAACAAGTTTTTAAAAATGCTTCATGCTTTAATGTAAAAAAAAAAAAGACTCAGGATATTTAAAGCACCTGGCCATTCTCAGGTTTAGTGTTTTGTTCTAGAAAACACTCCTTGTGTGGAGGAATGAGCCAGGAAAATGGTGCTTAGCCTAGTAACCAAGTCTTAGCTGTCTGACGGGAAAGGCCATCCTGCACAGGACACAGTAGCAGCTGTAATTTGAACATTCCCAGGGATGACCGTATAGCAGGACATGGGGAGAGTACACAGCAGCACAAAATGGAGTGACACTGAATAGAATCTGGCACAGATGCAGGAAGAAAAGAGAAATGCCAACGCTTACTGGAGCAGATACAGAACGGAAGCACATGGTGCTGGGGGGGGGGTGGGGTATGGGAGTGTCTGAGCAGTACCACGACTGCCTACGCCTTGCAGGATCTGGCTTGGGTCTGGCAGGAGAGCATAGGTCCCTCAAATCTGAACTTGTCACTTTGAGCTGTCTTTGGGAACTCCCAGAAAAAGTTAGATGGACAGTGATAGGAACTGCTTCAGCAATGTGGGGGGGAAGCTAGTGAAGCTTAAACTATCATAGTAGAGGTTGTATCCTTTGTTGCTCAGGGCTAGAGAAGTAAGGAAGATGTTCACTATTAGTAATTTATTATAAAGGAAAAGGAGAGAAACGGTGAGAAAGTTCATTTACTAGAAACTTATTACAGGTAATAAGATGAGTTTTATAAAGAGAAAATAAAAGAGATGAAATTTAAAATACAACATAAAGATACATGTATATATATGTATATGCAATATGCATATATTAATGTGTATTACATATTCATATATATGTATATTACATATACATATATATGTGTGCATATAACTTCTAAGCAAAAATCCTATTTCGTGGAAGAGAGTCAATGTGCTCTAAAATCAGGATTTGCCTGATTCAGATAACGGTTTTCTTGATGGGAACAGAGGTGTAAATGAGAGAAAGGATTTCAAATTGAGAAGCCTCATTCAAGGAAGACTGTCCTAGGGATGAGAATGACAATCGTTTCCAGGATGAAAATGAGCACAAATCTTGTGCCTAGAAAGAAGAACCAATGGCAGTCAACAGTGAAAAGCAAGTGAGCAACTCATTTGTGAAACCTGGTCCATCTGAGCCACAGCCTGGTAGATCAAGCTGCCCAGGCAGATGTACATGTTGGGTCATTCTGAGTTCCCAGGAAGAAGCTACTGGATCACTGAGTCAGCGTGAACTCTGTACAATGTGTAAGTGATATGCTGTGTGCAGTCTTGTTTCTTATTGTGCTAACACTCAAATTGTTCTGGCTTCTTCTGTATGATAATTAATATTACTTGGAATTATTGCAGTTTTATTGGTTTCCCTGAAGCCATACAGTGTACTTAATGATTCATTATATTTTAGCTTTTACACAGGTGAAAACTCATTTTCAATGTGAGTAAAAATCGTATCCCTACATATGTTTTTCTTTCCCCCTAGGACAAAAATGAATCCTTAATTCCTTTAGCCTTGTGTTCTTGGAAGCTTGCTATTTAGTGGCCACTCCTGTAAGGAGGGAGTTTGAGATTGGTTTTCTTCTAGGGATAGAGTTAGATCCAGGCTCAGTTTCACAAACAATCAGTTCTGGTGCTCTGGGCTCTGTGTACCCAGAGCTGCAGCTCTCATTAAAATATATATAGTGTGCCCTGAGCTAACATGACATCCAGTAGTACAGCCAGTTGAAATGAAGCGGCAGGAAGTGCTCTTTGGTGGGAGTCCGGAGGGGGGGAAGGGAGAGGAAGTGACCTCATTCCTGTTGGCTTTACTCCAGACCAGTGACAAAGGTGCTTGAAGCCCCATTCAGTTTAAAAAGAACTGAAGAGCACAGTGTATCTGGATGGTCTTCAAAGACAAAGGCACAGCAACTTACAAGGGACAGGAAGTAGGTTTAACACAGAGCCCTGAGAACTAAAGCTTATAATCATGCACTTTTCAAATACTTAAAAAGAAATAACGATGGGCACATTTGGAAATGTCTCATTTTGGTCTCAGGAGGAAGAAGCTACTTTTTTTTCCCCCACTCTTCCTGATTGGCCCAGAGTTAAATTTGCCACGGAAATAATGAAGACTAAATTCACGAATTTACCCATTTCAAAGTCTTCAGGACTGTATGAAAATAAAACCTTAAACAAGAAAATGACCTCAAGGATTGAAAAGAAAAACGGATAAGCCATTTCCCGGGAAAGAAAGATTACAGCGAACTCATTGTAGTATGTGTGGAAATCTCAAAGGGTGGTGAAATGTATTCTGATGCCTAAAAGACAATAACAGGATGCTGACTAAAGCCACTGAGCTGCAAGCAACGCGCTCACCTCGGTGCCTACGGAGCCATTGATGTTACTTTTTCTCTTCCTCTCTTTGTCCTTATCTTTTTTTGAACCTTTCCCCCTCTGCCTTCTCCCGTCCTCTGCCTTTCCATGTTTGTCTTTTAACTAAGCCTAACATGAGATTCATGGTCGGAAGCTAATGGAGGAAATTCTTTGTATATCATGAAAGGTTACCCTTCATGTTAACCCTGGGCAGGCAGGTGTAGTCTGCCATTTCCTCTCTTCAGCTTATTTTCATTTTCATGATTCTTCGAAGCTAACCCAGGGGTGGCATTGCGGAAAATAAATATGCATTACCAATAACTTTGTGCAAAGGAAAGTGTCCTCCAGCTCTGTGGAAGGAATACTTCTGGAATGCAGCCTCAGACTTGGGGCCCTTCATCCTGTTTAGCAAAGAATGATCCACTGTGGCAGTGTTTTGGAGGAAACAATGTCAAAAGAAGAATACTATCCACGAGAATTCAAGCACACCTTTTATTTTAAAATTCCCCATTAAATGGATCTTGGTTCTTTGTAATGCACACACAGTCTAAATATGTTGTCCTTGGATGGAGAACACATCAATTATTAAAAGCCACAAGAAGAAATGTTCTACTTGATCTTAGCCAAAGGCTAAAAAGCAGTAGCTATGACAGTGAGAGGGGAGTTGACAGTGTTCAGAGCAGCACAAAACCACCTTAGAGAACCTGTAGGGGGAATTCTGGCTCCTCTCAGCAGATGGCATTGAAAGCTTCCTTTAAGCCCAGGATACTGTGTAGCAGAATGCAGACATTGTATTGCTAAGCTTCTTAGAAACAGAATAACTGGTGGCAAGACCAAGCACAAAGCCCCTCCCCCTACGTATATGCCTCAGAATTTTCTTTTATATTATGAATATTATCTGCAGTACTCACTTTATTTCAATACCATTTTTTGGAGTTTCTTCTCAATTGCAGTCAATCATAGGTTGATCCCAAGAAGTTATAAAATTAAATGTTCAAATGTAATCACAAATAAATAAATAAATAAATAAATGAAGTCCAATGCCTGTCTCTGAGTCAAAAGCTTCAGGAAGGAGGGGCCAGGCCTGGACCAAGAATCATACAACTTGAACACAAGCTGTGTCTCTGCCACTTGTCCCTTAGAGGGCCCCAGGCAACCCATTTAAGTCCCTAGCCTCAACTCTCATATTCCTCCCCACGAAGCAGGAATGATCCTATTTGGAGATGGTTTAGGTGTGCTGCCTGAGTGCAGTGTAGAATTGATTAGAAGTGGATAAGGTCATTAGGGTGGAGTGCCCATAACTGAGTCTTGGTGGGTTTATAAGTGGAGTGAGAGGCTACTAACATTCATATAGATGCTCGATCTTGTCTTGGGCCACCCTGGGACTCAGCCTACAAGCAGGCCATTGTTGAACAGTGTTCCTTGCTCCGGAACCAAAACTCGGCCAAAGTATACCCTCATTCTTTTTAATTTATCAACTATTACCTTATGACAGAAAACAGGCTAATGTAAAGGCTTATATTTGTTTCCCATGTGGTATGCAGATCAATCAGAGAAAGTGCCCTGGGAATGGGGAGGAATACGCCTTTATAACCAAAATATTTCCACACAGTTGTATATACCTGGTATGTCGTTTCAAGATACGATGTCTAAATATGTGAAATCAGCCTCATACAGATTCCTAAGATCACAGATGCTTATGTGAGAGGAGAAAGGACAGAAAAATAAAATCCTTCTAAGGTTGGTGAAGGATGGACCCTAGGGTGGCGAGCACTGCTCCCAGTAACTGACAAGTGAGATTCAGATATGCTACCTGAGAAGTCAGGGGCCACACAGATAGATGGCAGCTGTCTCACAGTGTTGATGGGAGAGGGCAGCAAGTTTGTGGATAGCCTGGGCTATCTACTGTGAGCCTGCCTGAAAATCCTAGAACATGTTAAAATTAAATCAGTTCATTTATTTTTATTAGTTCTAACTTGGGGCATTTGAAACACCGGCCAAAGTGCCCTGTGGCATTATGAAGAATAGCTGAGAAGAGGGGAGAGATAAATGGGTGTCTGTCGGGGTGGGTGAGCAAGTGTAGCAGGGAGCTAATAGAGCAAACATATACAATGTCATAATTATATATAATTAGTGTGCGCTCATAAAGCTAAAGTCATGCGTATGCACATGGTATATATGTGTCTCTCTGCATCATGAAGAAATAGCACAGAGGAAGAACCTTATTAGGGGACATGCACTGCTAACAAATAACCAATGTGTGTGACATATGGCATGGAGCTCTGCACAGTGCAGGATGAGAATGGCAGACAAGAAGAGGGACTGGAGCTGAAAGAGCATGTGAAGGAGTTCAGATATATTCTACTGGAAAATACAGTGGAGGCCTCCAATCCAGGTCCTTGTAGGTAGATGGTTTTGGCAACATGTTAAATGATTGGACAGGGGTGACAAAGCAGAGGGATGACTAACATTCAATGATGTGACTCTGGCTGAGGGTAACGGAGGCCTAAGGAGCCTGTATGAAGAAACCAGGGAGGCGCTCTGATTGGCTGAACTTGGACTTGGGCCTGGGATGCAAGGGGGTGGCTTGATTTAAGCTCCCACACAGGAAGAATAGCAATCACATTTATAGAGCTGGGGAAGGCAGGAGGCTGCTTGTTTTCCAGGAGAGAGTGGCGCTGGCCATGAGCCACAGACAGAGCAGCAAGTGAGCAGTTCACTCCGTGGCTGCCGGTGTGGGATGAAGTATCTGAGGACAGATTCCCGGGGGTTTCTGTGGCTTCCTGGCCAACCCTACAGATAGAGACAATTCTATGGAAGTGATGAACTCAGAGACAGAGTGCTTTAGGAACTACTGTTTGAGCCCTATCCCGAACTCATCATCGAATATTGGAAACTTTTGTCGGAGTAAATGTTATTGACTTGACACAGGACACCTTTCCTTAGTCAAAACTTCAAATGGCAGCCAAACCCTCAAATGAACATAACTCATCTTTATGATTTATGTTCATGCTGGCTTGATAATAGGTTATAAAAATCTTTCTGTGAATCGGAAATCAAGCTGAGACTTGTATTCATTATAGCCAGGTGTTGAAGTTATTAGGGAAAAGCTTAAGACTCAGTGCCTTTGCTCTCACCTGGAGTTACCAATGTCTAACAGAAAGAACCCAAATGTGTTCTCAGTCATAATGACTTCAGTCAGTAACCAGCACAGCTGAGCCAGGACATCTGGCCTTTTAAGGAGTGAAGATTCATTCAAGACATTTGAAATGTAAATAAAGTATGAAAAAAAATTAAAAAAAAAAAAAGATGGCTCATTACCTCAAAAGAAGGAATGGTCTTTGAAAAATGCATTCCAAATACCTTTCATGGCCCAGGAAAGTTCTAGACCTACGATTAATTACAGAATCTGTTCATTTTGCTTCAACAGATGGAGGATCTATGTCTTCTGATTAACATCAGTCTACTTAACAAGTATCATAAAAGGATATTTCAAAACAAGTCCCCTCTCTTTCTCATAAGGGGTCAGAGACTAAGCAGTGGTGGCAGAGAACAATCAAAAATGGAAACTGTTACTTTGTAGGTATGACGTAATTGGATTTAATCTCTGTCCCAGGGGCTACTATGAGTCTGAGTCTCAGACATGAACAACTCTGTGCTGTGCAGGGGGTTGTGGATCTTAAGGTGGCAGCCAGTGTGGGATGGTTCATACTTCCAGACACACATGTCTACAAATACACAGACAGGCACACAGGTACACAGACACACACAGAGGTTCTCTCTCTCTCTCTCTCTCTCTCTCTCTCTCTCTCTCTTATGTGCATATGCGTGTGTGCATGTACATAACACAGGCACACACCTAGGTACACACACATAGCTACACACACAGAGACACACATGCACACAAACACATACATACACTCATGCGTGTGCGTGCGTGCGTGCATGCGCGCACGCACGCTCACGCTCGCGCGCACACAGAGTTATCTTCTTCATTTTCAGGATGGTTCTTTTGTTGTTGTTCCTGAAAGAATAATCCTAGGAAGAAAGGCAAAAAACTGTAGGTGGAAAATGTATGTAGCTGTACTTCTAGACATTCCTTAATGAAAGACAAAAGCACAGCCTTGTCACGAGATACCATCTGCTATCCTAGACAAGTACAGTGCAAAGCTCCCCCTGCTTCTTGACACCAGTCGGAGGCTGCCGCCCTGCCCCCTAGCCCCGGCTGCCCCACCTCTGCACCTTACCCATGCCCCCTGCAGCTGCCGCTTGCCACCTCCCCTTGCCCTGCCTCTTTCTTCCGATCCCTGCCCCCATCCCCTTTCTCCCTACACTTTACCTCGTGCCTCTCTTACCCTCTTGCTCACCTTCCTCCCTGCCCCCCCTCCCTGTCTCCTTCCCACCTACCCTCTGTCTTCTGCCCCACCCCCGCCCCTCACCTCCCAGGGCCTGGCCTCCCTGTCTTCAGCCTTCCTGTCTTACCCCTGCTCACACAGCCTGGTTTTGGTTTTCCCCTCAGGGCTCATGTCCCACTGACCTACAAACGTCCATCACAATTACATCATTTTTTTCTACTGTTTGCACTGTTCACCACTCTTCTTGCGCCTCTCTCTCTCTCTCTCTTTCTCAGTTTTTTTTTTTTTTTTTTTTTTTTTTGTCCTTCAAAGCATCATGCTTTCTTGGGAACTCTTCAAGTAAAACATACAGTAAAGCAAGACATTCTTACTGCATTTAAGACAGATCACGTAGTTTTAAAACCAGTCAACTGGAGGGACGGACGGTCCAATTAGAAAAGCGCCTGCCTTGTTAGCATGAGACATGAGTTTGGATTCCTGGGACCCACATAAAATCTGCACATGGCATTGTCCTTTTGTCATTTCAGTACTGGAGGCAAAGGCAGAGACAAGGATTCTTGGGGCTTTCTGGCCAGCCAGCCTAGCTGAGTTGGCGAGTGCTGGGTTTAGTGAGAGATACTGCCTCCAAAGAATGATGATGATGATGATGATGATGATGATGATGATGATGATGATGATAAATAAAACAAGGTTGAAAAAAAAAGTGAAAAAGGAAGCTATTGACCTCTTCCCTGAATACACTCACAAGTGAGCACACATCCACTCATACACACATACCCACTCCACACACATGTGCACACATCCACACTGACATACACGTGTACACAGAACAGTGCATTGGCAATTAATTGTGCTAAACTGTGTAAAAGATATCACTTCAATTTTTATTCTTTCCTTTTTCCTTTTGTGACATTGGAGACTGTACACATTAGTCAAGGACCACAGGATTACATCTCAAACCAAGATGCCATTTTAAATCTTTCATGTTAGGAACGCTCTCAGTGGAAAAAGGACGAACCAAAACACTAAACTAATGGACCAGGAGGAACACAGATTCTTAGAGTCTGAATGAAGTGCTTAAAGACTGACGAGGGGCCATACTAAGGCACAAAGCTCTCCTGTAACTCCCTGTGACTCCTTAGTAGGCTTTTGTATTTGTAAGACATGGTTTTCTCCAGTGTACTGCCAGGATGCCCATCTTAGGGGCAGTCAAGATAACATAAGGCCTTGCCATGTGCTTTCTCAGGAATCTTTGCTGTTGGCAATCAAGTGCCAATGAACTTACAGACTCTGGTGAAACATCTCCAGCCCCTCAAGGGGTTCCAGGGCCACACGGCTACCAGTCTCTCTGGATGCCTGGGGCACGTGAGTCTCCATACAAGAGAAAGATGGGCTTGTCTTTGTGAGTGTAGCACAAACAGACATCTCAAAGATCTAGGGAAGGGGAGGATGCTGAGTGTGTCCTATCACTTGGGTCCTACAGACTGGTCCTGTTAAAAAGTCTAGGGTAGACATTTATAAAGCAACAAACATGTGCAAGTGGCAAGACAAGCCTATCTCTCTGTGAAGCTTTGGGATTACTTCAGTGAGGGACTCTGCTAAGTGTACGTCATCAAGTCCATTGAAGTAGAGTTACTGAGTTACGTAGGTTGTCTCAGTGCAGAACCTATTGGTCCAGCTCACCACTGTGCAGAAGGGCGGCTTCCACCAGTTTGCTGCCCGAATGATCCAAGTCTAGCTCCAGCTCTGCCTCAATTCACTGCTGTGGCTGAGAGGCTGATGCTAGGGTTGGACTGTGTGAGTCACTCCAAATGACACTGAAACTCTAACTTCCATCATAGCTTTGTTTATTTGGGGAGAGGGTATTTAAAGAGAGAATCTAGTTAAAGTAAGGTAATAGCAGGGGCTATTCAGTGTGGACGGTATCAGGATTAAAAGGGGATTGGAAGCTGAAGTGGCACATGGGCCTTGGTGCTTGGGAAGCCTGCTATTTCTGAAGAAGGAGACTTGCCCCTCCTGCCCTCAGCAGATCAACTTGAAAAGAACGTGAGACTTGGAACTCAGAGGCTATGCTACTGTGCTCCAAACCCTGATGTTTGTGATGTTATGCTAGCACAAATCTAGGAGATACATCATACATTTGGTGAATAGAATTTTAGTCAAATGAAAGACCCACTGGGAAGGTCTCCAGTTTCCTGGGAGGTATGTCTAGATTACAGGATTCATTGAACATCCTGACTTTGAAAAATAAATCCATTACAAATATCACCAGTGGTGCAAAAAGCCCATAAAATTCAATTATACAAATTTACAGTCCAGAGAAGGGGAAAAAATTAAATTACCATTTATGGAAATGTAAGCAGAGTGTATGACTGGGAAAATAAGTAGGGATCTACTAATTGTGTAATCTAGCATTAAGAAGCAGACAGGAGGTTGGGGCTGTGTAGACTCGTCTCAGCTCCACTGTTCGTGAGGCATCTGACCTTCAGCATGCTGTGTACTGATCTCCAGTCCCCTACATCAGGACTGCAGTGGTAGATGGAGAGATACAGTGAGCTGCCAGAATAAAGCTTACCATGGAGATGACACTTATGGGCAGACAGTAGATCCAAGTATGAACAAACAAAAATTAAAGGCAAGCATTCCAAAAAATTTAAATGAGGGGTTGTTTCTTTATTCCTTTTATATGATACATTCTGTTTATGTAATTTTCTCTTTCTCTCTCACTCTGGAGACTCTCGGTGTCTTGAAAGCAGCAGAGTGACAGATGTGAACATCAAATGTAATCATACTAACTAGTTATGTCTATGCCCAGACAAGCACCACAGATCTCAAGAGCACAGTTCTTCTTTCCTCAGATTCTGATGCACTTCAAGATAAAAATTGAGCTGCCTGCTTTGGACCATATCATCACCGAGTCAGATCACAGTTAGCTGTATCCTCTGGGCTTTGATTGTTCAGAATTGGTTTCCAGGATAATGATGTCACTTCCTGGTCGCCTGAGCTGTGGTATGGAATACTGGAGGTAAAGCTCAGGACTTAGGGGATACAGAGGAAATGGTGTCTGATAAGATCACCTAAGTTGGAAGCTGCAGGAGAGTCATAGTACTCCATAAGAGGAAGTGGGAGATCCCATTGGCTGTGAGGAACAGGCACTGATAATGAGAGAATAGAGAAACTGGATATGCTGCCACTGTGATCATAGCATGCTATAAGAGAGAAGCAAAGGCAACATGCCAAATGGGCTGGCTCTGCACGAAAACTACTCTACAACAAGCTGTGGAGGCCTTTAACAAACAAATAAATGTCCCTGGGGGTTGTATCTTGTTTTCCCGAAACCACTAACCCACCCAGGAGTGAAACGTTATACAGCTTCCCTCTGGGCTTTTTAGCAATATGAGTTGGCTCTGTGAATACTCGACTTTAGAGACCATGTGTCTGAGGAAGCACCCAGAGACATTCAGAGACAAGACTGCTCACAATCCAAGCACCGTTCTGGAAGCTTAGCAGGTAAAACAAACACCAAACACAAACAAACAAAAACCAAAATAGGATTTCAGCTCTCATGAGGACTTGGCTGTGTTTGGGAGGCCTTGCCAGGTTCTAGATCCAACAGCAAAGTGCATGTAGACTACTTAGACCACCCAGCCTGTGGCTTCTCTTCTGCCAGTTAACTTACATTTGTCATGTAATAGATTCTCAAGGCAGTACATAGTTTTCCTTCATAGGGGTAATTAGAGCCCAGAACTACACACAGACATGCAGGCCTTTTCAGACCCCTGATAAGCAGACCAGTGAATGCATTCCTTTTTGTAATTTTGTAAGTCAGGTTAAAGGGATGAGCGAATGTTAACAGTGTTTGCCTGGAATTTCCTGATGAAATGTGAGCCAAGTGGCGAAATTCAATTGTGCCTATGTCAACTCTGTGCAAGAAAAGCAGAGCACCCATAACTCAAAATGTCTTCTATGAAGGCCCCGGCACTGTCTGTAAAATACCAAGGGGTTTCTTGTTGCTGCTGTTGTTGTTGTTGTTGGTGGTGGTTTGGCTCCGTTTTTTAAATATTTGTGCAGTCTGGGGAGCCACAAGATGACTGGAGCAGAAACACAGTGAGGATGCTAAAGCCATTAAATGAGAAGAAGTTGGAGAGATTCTAAGAATGCTGGATGGAAAAACAGAGAGGCGACACGCTGTTGAAATGGACGCTAGCCTGCTCTTAAAGAGCATGGGTGTCTAAATCCTGGTCCGTTGTGCAATGCTTGTGAATATACAGAGCTTGCCTTTCCTCGGGGCCGTCAAAAAGCCTGAGAGTGCATAACGGCCACATTCAGTGCAAACAAGATTTTGTTTTGCAAAACAAAAGGGGGAGGGGGCAAATAGGGAGCCTGGCTGGTGGCTGGGAAACTTAAGTGAGGGCATTGAATCCACCTTGGGCTTCTCTGGTATGGAAAAGACAAATCCAGACAGTGACCCTTTAATAAGCAAAGCTGTACTAATGTTGCTTAAACCAACTGGAGCCTCCTGTGGTCAGGAGGAAGCTGTGTCTCTGGAAAGCGCTGGGCGGGGCAGGGCAGGACAGGCGGGTCTCAATAGCTGTGGAGTGACCATGGGGCTTCTCACAGTAAGCATAATGGGGATCTTCGCTAACTGTTATTAGTTGCCAGAAAATAAAATTTCCATAGCCCACAAACAATAAAAACCTCAACTGGGTTTAATGTGGTAGCAGCCAGAAACCGAGCTTCCTGTTGTTGTCCAGGGCCCAAAAGTTCACATTTACCCTCTGTTGAGTCTGTCTTCGTCTCCCCTGCTGCTCTCCCGCTATTAGGCAGCTGAACAGATCAACAGGTAGCTCTGGACTGTGTTTCTATCTGGGAGAGTTATCAATTGCAGTTACTGGAAATGACTTTAGAGTCCGTATGTAAATACTTGTGTTTCAGCCATAAGTGAACTTCGAGGAAGTATGGGCAGATGATAAAACTGAACAGGAAAAATTCTCAGAATGTGTCAAAGGATTTTCTCTACCTCAGGGTAAGATCGAAAAGGCTCTCTCTCTCTCTCCCTCTCTCTCTCAAATTGGGTGTGTGAAGTAGGAGAACCTGAAATGCAGGTTTCGTTATTAAAGTTAGCTAAGGAAATTGGTGGCATCGGGAGACCCGACAGCGGAAAGGGAAAATAAGAGGAAATTAATTACAGGTGACGTTAATTGGGTGACTCATGACAAATAGAGAGAGCCCTTGGAGCACAGTGCGCGCGCCAACCGCCTGTGAGGGTTAACTGTCGCTCACTGCTTTTGGTTTGGTTAGGAAAAAAAAGATCCCAAGACTTAAGCCCAGAAGAGAAAAGACTTTTGTTGGATTGTCAGAGACCACAACATGTATTTGGCAATGTGGCACCAACGTCCTGCAACTCTAGCTACTGTGCTGAAGGATTTGGAGTGCAGAGCAAGAGGGAATTCTAGGATTTACTTGTGGTAAATAGATCCATAAGCTCACTGTCCCTGTTCTTTGCCTGCCATACTATCCTTGTACTGTATCTTTTTGACCCTTGTAAGTACAGACCACAACCCTCTTCAAAGAGTCATCATTTAAAGGTGAAACTTGAATTTGTTCAATAAATAGTATCTGAAAGCAAGGTCTAGAAGAGGAAGAAAAATTAAGTATTCAACATGGACAAGAAGACTCTTGAACTACATGGAGTCCATTTGAAGAAAAGGGCGTCAGGAACACACAAAATGTTTCCAGTTAGATCCAAAGCTCCCAGCATGTGGCAGATGTGCTAATGCTAACTAAAGACTACCATCTAGTGGACAATTTGAAGAACTACATGATTTGGCAAAGGAGGCCAAGAATTCATGAAAATCGGCATTAGTTCCCCACTTTGTATCAAGGGAAACAATCACTTAGAGATACCTAAATATGTGGTAAGTGCTTTTATTAATATTATAAGCTATACAAGAGCTACTAGGTCACAAACCAGTGTAGATGCAGGCCAAGAGTGGTTTCTTCTTCAATCTGCTTATAACAGCAGTGTAGGACGTATTGCAATACGGTATTGATCTAAAACACCCATTCTGGAAAGGACAGAAATACAACAAATATGAGTTGTATTCTCATATATGCATTCAGTAATATAAATGGAGAATAATGACCTTCTCCATTCGGTTGTTGGCTACCCCCACCCTTGATTGTTCCTGGACTACCCATTCATAGACTGCCAGAAGCACCTAATTCACAGCCCCAGACTCTGAGTGGCTCCCTGGTTTTATAAACTCTGCCTGTTTGAGTTTCAACTATTAACTTAACTCCAAAGTTAATTTCTAGGCTCTATGCTTCTTCCTATTACCAGTGACAGCTGTTTCTTCTCCTGAAATGCCAGCCTCACCCATGAGATGGGATGGTGAACGTCAGAGTGAGTAGATTTAACCAGATTGGGTGCATGGTAACCAGGTTGCTTTCAACTCTGGCAAAGTGGATATTGTTGCCATCAGTGACCCATTCATTGACCTACATTGTCTTCATGTTTCTACCTACAGCAAGTTCTATGACACAGTCAAAGCTGGGATCAGACAACTTCCAATCAGGGAGACAATTTCTATCTAGCAAGGAGCTCTTGATAACACCAAATGGGGTGGAGCTGGTGCTGAGCATGTTATGGTGTCTATTAGTGTACTGACTATGGTGGAGAAGACCAGCATCCACTTGACAGGTAGAGCCAAAGGGGTCATCATCTCTGCCTCTTCTGCTTGTGCCCCCATGTTCATGATGGGCCTGTACCATGAAAAGTATGGGAACTCATTCACAATTGTTAGCAATGCCTCTGGAACCACCAACTGATCATACACACACACACACACACACACACACACACACACACACCTGCCAAGGCCACCTGTAACAACTTTGACATCATGGAGGGACTTATGACCACTATTCATACTTTCATTGCCACCCAGAAGAACCACGGATGGCCCTTTAGGGAGACTGTGGCAAGAGAACCGTGGGACCACACAGAACATCATTCCTACAGTCAGTAGTAGGAATGGATGTGGGCAAGGTCATGCCAGATCTGAAAGGAAAGCTCATGCCTTCCCTG
Organism: Rhynchomys soricoides; assembly: GCA_019843965.1. Taxonomy (NCBI): domain Eukaryota; kingdom Metazoa; phylum Chordata; class Mammalia; order Rodentia; family Muridae; genus Rhynchomys; species Rhynchomys soricoides. The sequence continues at coordinate 25,723,024 of JADRCH010000005.1, read as the reverse complement.
TCCCTCCCTTCCATGTTCCTACCCGGATTGTGCCCTTCTTGGATCTGATCCGCTGCCTGGAGAAAGCTGCCAAGTTAGATGACATCATGAAGGTGATGAAACTGTCATTGGATGAACCCTAAAGGACACCCTGGGCTATTTTGAAAAGCCCAGTTTTCTTCTGTAATTAACAGTGGCACTCACTCTTCCACTGTTGATGCTGGGGTTGGCATCACATTCAATGGCCACTTTGTCTAGCTTGTTTCCTAGAATGTCAGTGAATGCAGGCACAGCAGTAGCAAGGTAGACCTCGTAACTCCATCTTCCAAGGAGTAAAAAATCCTGGAACACGAAGGCCAGCCAGAAGAGGAAGAGATAGGCCATTGGCGACTGGAGAGCCTCCACCTAAACTCAGTTCAGTTTCATTTCCAGCCTCTCAGATGGGGGGTGTGTGGCTTGGGGAGCCCTACTCTCTCAGATATCACTGATAAGATTTACTGCACCAGGCCTCTCAGTAACTTTTAAACACATATAAGCTGCTTCTTCTCTAGTCTCACTAGGTTAAAGGTAACAAATAAATGTACGCATAGTGCTTTACAAATACTCACACACTACATACATGTTAGCCTAGTCATGAAATCTCCCGGTGATGATGAGGAGAACTTAACACTTGGCAGTGCCTTGAAGCTATACTTACATTATAAGCAGGCCTTTTATTTTAAATTATTTCATGAAATAAGTTTGCGTGGGGTTGGTGAAGCAGTAGTCTGAATTCTCACTCTTTTTGTGCATTTGTTGATGTAGCAGAGACACTAACTCTTTGTTCAAATCTGTGTGTTGGATCAACCACTGAACTCTGAATGGCCCGGCTGTCACCTGGGTGCTGAAATGTGTCACTCTGAAGAGCCGGTCATTCTGTCAACCATTGTGATGTATACAATGTATTCCATGCTTTGTCACTCTGAGATGCTGCCCGGGAAGTGGGGTGACTGGACCTGAAGACACCATCCTTACTTGAGAGAGAACTATTTCCTAACTATGGCATGAGGACTTGTTACATACTTGTACTAGGTACAAGGTTTACTTTATGGGTAAGGTAGAAATTAATTATTTTATTTTTAAAATATATCAGTTATGCTAGAAAGCATAATGTTTTAATGTGTTCAGTATAAGCTATTTTCATGGAGTCTCCCATGATAGAAATCAATTTGTATCCTTTTTCAAGCCAGTGGGGCAGTGGGCATATATTAATTTCCTTTAGCATTAGATGGCATTGTTAGGACTGTCAAAGTGATGCTCTTGTGTGTGTAACTAGTTTACGGGGAAATATCCCTCCAACATAGAAAACTATCAGCAGATAAATGGGCAAGAAAATGTATAGGCACGTTGTGGAATTTTCTTCACCTGAAAAGAAAGATGAAAATATGACATTTGCAGGAAAATTGATGCAGCTGAAAATCATTGTGTTAAGTGAAATAAGCCAGTCCAACAAATACTGCATGTTTTTTACTCCTCTGTGGGTATATATGTGTATATATATATATATATATATATATATATATATATATAGTATGTGTGTGTGTGTTTGTGTGTATGTACATACATGTATACACATACACATATGTATATAATGTGTTTACATGTGCATATATGTATGGTGTGTGTGTGTGTGTGTGTGTGTGTGTGTGCGTAGGTAGGTAGGTAGAATGAGACCTACTCTGAGAGGCAGAAGGAGATTTTCAGGGAGTAGGGTAGGAGAAAAAAACCAGAAGGAGTGACGGAATACATGTGACACAAAGACAGAAGTGGGGCTATTTGAAGGGCACTAGGGGTCACCAAGAGGGGACGGGGCATGTGAGAGGGCGGGAGAGGGGGGTAAGGAACACAGAGAAATGACATGTGAATAAGAGTACTGTAATAACATTTTGCATGATATCTTCAATGTACGTGTGGTAACATTAACAAATGGTTGCACAGAGTCTCACTGAAAACTGTCATATTCTAGCTGTCAATCACAGGGACACCTCCCTTTGCCAAATCCTTATGGGGTAATTAAATTGTATCTGGAAATGCAGAACTCAGCTCCTTATTTATTTTCCCCACTTTTGGCTTGGTGAAGTCTGTCCACGAGGCAGAATGAAGTTACTATTTTATGCAACATTTAAATAGCAGTCCGTTATATCTTCAGGCCTCAGAGTGCAGAATTCAAAGGAAAGGCTTCTTCTACAGCATGCACCCATAGAAGTAAGGCAGGTATGCAGATGTGTCAACATTACCCACTGGAGTCATATCTGTGGCTCCCAAAGAGAACCAGGCACTTGAACATGTGCAAACCTTTCCGGCGTTGGAGTCACCTGGAAGTTTTGGCCAACTTCCTTGACAGATCACAACCCAGGTCAGGTGAAAGGGAGCCAGGAGTCAGTTCATGAGAAGCAGTGCTTCAGTTCTCTTGGTGGTGCTGGTGTGAAGCCGAGCCTGGGGGACATGTTGGTTGTGGAGCACATGGCTTACACCAGGAATTGGGTGCTTATTTGGGGGATATGTTGTAATCAAAAAACTTTAAACATATCATTCAATTTTTATGAAAACAAGAGGCAGGCTTCATTTTTGTACGTTGTGGAGGGTGTGAACAAACCACCCACAGGCAAGAAAAAGACTCTGTGGTTGGTAGCCAAGCCTAGCAGAGAATGGAATGAGTAAGGTTAGCAATTCAGACATTTCTCCCTGCTGGGTACACTAGGGACATGAAATATGTCAGATGCTAATTGGGAGCTGACAAACAGGGTCACCAAAGTGCAAACAGAACAAATAATGTATGTACTTTAGTTAATATCAGAATAAGCCAGAGCAAGGTAATAGATATTGATAATCTGGGAAATAATTTTTCGTTGATACTTGTATCTCTACCTGGTTGAGTCCATGGATTGGGGGGTGGGGGGGCAGATATATAACAAGAGGAATCCTCAGCAGTGGAGAGTTTCCTCAGAGTGGAAATTTTAACGATGCTCTAAGCACTATACAGTGAGTGGTTCTCAAAACAGGACTCAAGATCAGCGATGCTATTAGTCTCTTAGGCACATAATGTAATGCCTAAGGGTAGTTAGTAACCACAGAGCGACTAACTTCAGAACTCTGAGGGTGGGTCCATGGTAAGACCTACAACCAAATTTCTGACTTCTTTTCGATTTATTTGTAATTCTTGTTCTTGTATCTGAGAGTTTTGAAAATCATGTGACTATGTGTGGCTTTGTGCATCTGAGCCGAGTGCCTGCAGAGGCCAGGAGAGACTGTTGGACCCTGTGGGGCTGGAGTTATACACTGCTGTGGTTTGCCTTATGTGGACGCTGTGATTCAAAGAGCTGGCTGATAGCAAAGTCTTGCTGACAACACAATCGAAAGCTAGTGAGTGGCCTTGATAGGAAGGAAGGGGAGAAGGGGGAGGGAATGAGGGAGGAGAAACGGGGAGGGAAAGGGGAGAGGGCAGGAGGAAGGAAAGGGGAGGGGGAAAGGGGAGGGGGAAAGGGGAGGGGGGAAGGGGAGGGGGAGAAGAAGGTAGGGGTTCGTTAGTCAGGTTTCAGTAAGGCTGGAAATAATGACAGAGATTCAATAGGTGTGTGACTCTCACAGACTTGGGGACAAAACACGATTGCATGCACAGCTCACCCAGAGATGTTTGGGGTGATCCATGATCGTGTGGCCTTATTCTTGCTTAGGGCTCTCTGAGATCAGAACTACTTGCACAGAGCCTCTGACTGCTGACTGATCCCATGCCCCCCCACCCCTTGGGTTTTTAGAGTCCTAGGGAACCAAACACGGCTATCCCTCTGTGACTTTGAACCCTGCAAGAGATGACATGCCTTAGATTCTCTTTAACATTCACGGAGAACACTTCCCAGTCTCAGGCACATCTTTACATGACAAACGTGGGGTATGGATGCCTTGGCGTCCATGCTTCTAACATAGGATAGATCATATTGTTACTTACAAATGCACCCTAAGTCCAAACACAGGTGTAAACATTATGTATAAAAACCCAGTAAATTTGGTTCACAAAGTTAAACACACAGAGATATCCAGGACCTAACTGAGATTACTATTCAGAATCCCCTGGGAGCTCACTTCTACTCATCAACCCCAAGGGACTCACTAGTAGAGCACTAATCTTAAAATTGGGGGTCACTGCTCATTTTAAGCTAATGAATTCATACCACTGGAACTCTTTTGTGTATAGTGTCTTTAGGTATTGATGACTGTGATATGTACCTTTGGTGTTGCCTGTAGGTATGACTTGTTCATTCTGTGTTTTTATGCAGCATTTGCAGTAGATGGTGGTTAATACAGAGACCACAACTATCCAGGGTACAGAGAATGAGAGAGTGCAGAATGCTCAGCCCTAAATGGAAACTGTAACCTCCCTCCCACAGTTCAGGGATTATTTCACAAGAAAAAGGGGGCAGAAAGAATCTCAGTGCTTGAGACAGTGGATGATCACAGGGAACCATTATACAGTGGATACTCTGGGGAAATACGTATATAAGCTCACAACATGTACAAAAGCTCTGTAGGACCAAGCTAGACCAAATGCCAGCAGGGAAACAGGAGTTGGGCACACTGTCACCAAAAGCCATGGAACTGCTGACATGTTTTTTTGCTCCTGGAAGAGGAAGAGACCGTTTTCTGTCAGAGTGTTGCTCCTGGTTAAGTCACCACTCGCCGGCATAGAACCGCACATCCAGGAATAATTGGGTAGCACAAATTGCTTTTGAATGACCTTTAGGAAGTTGCACCAAGGTTGGAGGGTAGGGAGGTAGTCTGTGAGTTTGGGAAGGTTTGGAGGAGGAGTGATCACAACACGCTGCATGCGGCTTTCGGATAGCTAGTAAAAACGGGAAAAACCTCAAATAGTTCTACGGTTAGAACATCACATTTTGAGCAACTGCAGAAGCCTCTCTGTCATAGCAGGTACACGCTTCCTTAATTAGGCAAACTTGTGAGTGTGCTTGGGAACTTTAAGAGATACAGACTTGTGATATTTAGGCCCCCCCCTCCCCCAGTATAACCATTCGTCCTAACTCCACAAATTTCCCAATCTCCCCTGCTCTAAACCCCACCCTAGCCCTGAGCCAAAGGCTCTTGGGCTGGGTTGGTAAATGGAAAATTTCACGAGATTCCCACATGATTCATGGCAGTGATTCATTAACCAACTCCTGTCTTATGCTTGTACTTCCTCTGTTAACTTCTTAGGAAATATTTTATTTTTAATTTGTGTGTACTTGTAGGTGTGTCTAGGCTACTTGTGTGCGTGGAGGCAGAAGAAGACATAGGGGACCCTTCTGGAGTTATAGGCAGTTACTATCTTATATGGATGCTCACCCAACCTGGATCTTCTGGGAAAGCATTAAGTGCTTTTAAACTCTGAGCCATATCTCCAGCTCCTTGTCAAAATTTTAACACTGATTCCATGTATCAATTGAATCGTGTGGAATAAGACACCACTTGTTGGTGGTGAAAGTTGGAAAAGAGATTAGTTTTGCAGAGGTATAAATGATATCCGGTGGCCGACGCCATGTTGAAAGCGATGGATGCATGGCTTCTGAATTATTCCAGCTCAGTGACACACTGGGGAACACTGTCATCCTCTCTTAGCCATCTACACAAGTTCAGACTAATATCGCTCAACAGTAGATCTCTCTCTTTTAAGGCAGGGTATCTTTCCTCACTGGTCCCTGGAGCTCATCATTTGACTTAGCATGCATGTTATCTTGTTTCCCTGACTCCATTCGTCGGTGCCTAGAATTTTACTTAGTGCCTTCTATTTGTCCGGGAATGAAAAAGGAACTCTTGTTTGCACTGAGCCTGTAAATACACAGGAACACCTGGAGATCCCAAAACAAACAAGCAAAATCAATTTACTAAGCTCAAGCACCATCCCTGCCCTTTGAACCTCAAGGTGACTAGGCCAGACGATGTATGCTTGTTTGGTAAGTTCACAGTCCAGGAAACAGATGCCTTTCCATTACCCCTCTTACACAGAACAATCTCTCAATCCCTAGAGACTGCAGATCATTCCTCTAATAATTTTGCACCATTGAATAAATGTTGTCTACGACTATAAAACTACGTCATGGAGTTGTTTAAAGCTCTCCTCCTCTCCTTTGCTGGGAGAGTGTTCTTCCTTCCATTGGAGGAGGGCACTCTGGAGACAATAGCACGTCTGGCCTGCACCCTGTAATTCAGAGACTCAACGTGCTCATTCTTTATGCAAGCCAGAAATTAAATGCTTAAAACCCAAGGGCAGTGACTTACTCGTGTCTCCAAGCTATAAAGTTGGACTGATGATGTCATCCACTGCTGCTAAGGGAGGGGCTTAGAGATATTTGAATGAGGAAGACACTTGTCAATGTTATTCCTATTTTAGAAATTTCACACAGAGCACTGCCATTTTCAAAATTAGTGTAAATCACACCAAGGAACTAGTATGCACCATATAAGTTAGAGCACTTTAGTTGTAGTGTTTCTAAGCAATAAATACAAAGTTATTGCTTTTTGTAGCAGGAGAACTTAAAAACCTGATCCACTAACTTTTAGTTGTTAATTGCCTACTTGCTTGGCAAATGCTGACTTGCACAGTAGACAGTGTGTTCATAAGACTCATGTTAGTCAGTTGCCTGTAGATGCGTGCTCTATAGCGTTTTCCACCATTATGGATGAAACAGATCTTAGCTCTCCTGAGAGGCTGTCTCAAAGAACCAAGGAGAACATGTTCCTCAAGCCAGAGCTGTCCCTCAGAGACCTCAGATGTGCACGACACGGTCTTTGCATAGAATCTCTGCAATCTGCCTACATTCTTTCAGTCATCTCTATATTTCCATGATTCGTAATACAAGTGCTATGCAAACAGTTGGTATACTGCAGTGGTTCTCAACCTTCCTAATGCTGCAACCTTTTAATACACTCTCTCATGACGTGGTGACCCCCAACCATAAAATTGTTTTGATGCTACTTCCTAACTGTAATTTTGCTACAGCTAAGAATATGATGTAAATGCTTGATAGACAGGAAATTTGATATATGAACGCTCTTGGGTCTCAACCCCTAGGTTGAGAATAGTCCATGTGTGCCTAATTTACTGGTCACCCCCCCCCCAGTAGTTTCTACTCATGGGTTTTTAAATTGCCATCAGAGAGACCAGAGAGACTTCACCCAGCAACTGATGGGAACAGAAGCAGAATCCTACAGCCAAACATTAGGGAGTCCTGAGGAGGAGTGGGAGGAAGAACTGAAGGAATCAGAGGGGTCAGGGATACCCCAAGAACATGGCCCTGACCAGGATTCATGGAGACTCACAGGAATCAGGGAGCCTGTGTGTGTGTGTGTGTGGGGGGGGGGGTGTTCTGACTTAGGTACTCTGCATATATTATGGCTGAGTAGCTTGGTGCTCTTGTGGGATTCCTAACAATTGCAACATGGGCTGTCTCTGCCTCTTTTGTCTGCTTGTGGGACCCTACTGGGTTGACTTATCCAGCCGTGTGTGTGTGTGTGTGTGTGTGTGTGTGTGAGAGAGAGAGAGAGAGAAGAGAGAGAGAGAGACTGTATGGTATGGGTGTGAGGGGATACAGGGGGTTGGGCTGGGGAGTTGGTGTGGAGAATCTGGGAGAGAAGGGAGGTGGGGGAGAAACTGGGGGAAGAGGAGTGCAGGAACAACAGCTGGGATGAATATGAGAGAATTAAAAACAACAGAGGTAGACAAACCCTATTACAGCTGTTTAGCAATCTTTCAGTCTACCAGCAGGTGGCGCGCAATCCTTAGAAACATTAAAGTGATGCTTTAAAAAATTCATTGGCGTACATAGGCTATCCTAAAAATGCCTTCAGCTGGGTGGGTGGTGGGTGAGTGGGGGATCGTTACAGTCATTTCCAGAGTCCCTGAGCAGTGACCTGTGCTGCTGCTGTAGCCATGAAGCGGGGTGTAAAGCAGAAGGGTTATCCACTCATTGTTGCTTGTCATACGGGTGTTACTACTAAACTAACATGCGCCAAACATTCCTTTGGCGATAAGCATCGACAAACTGTAAAATGATGGTTGCTTGTAATGTTCGAGCACGAAAATGCAGCTGTCTAGCAAATGAAAGCCTTTCCAGGTGCCCTGGCTCTAACTCAACTCTCAAGAATTGTCACGTGGATTCAGCTCCCACCAGTTGGATTCCATTAGTTTGAATCTTGTCTGGCCTCTTCTATATCTGTCAGCCCCAGTGTCACTACATCTGGTCTACAGAGGGCTTTCTTCCATTCTCCTGGTTTCACAGCGTTCTAATTTCCACTTTTTTTTTTTTTTTTTTTTTTTTTTTTTTTTTTTTTTTTTTTTTTTGGAGACAGGGTTTCTCTGTGTAGCCCTGGCTGTCCTGGAACTCACTCTGTAGACCAGGATGGCCTCGAACTCAGAAATCCACCTGCCTCTGCCTCCCAAGTGTCAGGATTAAAGGCGAGCACCACCACTGCCCGGCTAATTTCCACATCTTAAACTGCGTTTTGATGAAGGTTGATGTATGGTCTGGATCAGTGAAACATGAGAACGTTTTCGGTGCTTATTGGCTTATTGACTTTAAATCCCTGGTGCTGTGTAAACATCTGTGGCGATGATGGATTCACTTTGTAAGTGAGCCTTTTTCCCCAAATGCATAACTGGGATAGAAGGTGGCAAGAGGAGGCAGTGGGGGTGGTTAGGAGGGATTTAGAGAAAGGAGCAGAGGGGCCCAGCAGAGGCTGCAGAATGTGAAGAGGAAGATGCAGAGGAAGATAGGTGGGCCATGGAGAATGAAGGTCATGGACAGAGACAAGGGGAACAGACTCCACGGGGAACTTGGCACTCTTTCCCGTGGCACAGACCTTGGTGCAGAAGTCCAGGCTAACCAGAAATTGATCGACCGTCCTGACCTCAGACACATTGAGCATCATCTTCTCTCCCATACATGAGAAAATCCTGTCTGAGTCAGCCTCTTGCCTGACTGCAGGAAGCCACTGGCCAGGATGAGAGCGGTGGGGACCTCAGCCCTGCAGGTTTGGGCTGGAATTCTGGTGTGACCACTTCCTAAGTATTCCCCACCAAAGCGCAGGGCTTTTCTCCCTCCCTGCAGTGATTGGGCGATGTTGCTCCTGAGCTGTTTGCAAAAGGACTCCTCACTTTTAGCAATCCATTTTCTTAGACTGCTACCTACTGAGTTCCTGAGGGGAAGAACTTTAAGCCCAGAGAGCAGAATGCTTTTCCAATCACTTGTGGCCAGGCATAGGGGGACATTAAATCCTGTCCCAATAGATTCTTCACTGTCCCTTATGGCACCTGGTCACAGGTTTTCTGGTTGTACTGTTTCTTTTCATGTGTATGACTTTTAAAAGTATAGTTTTAACAGCTCCAAGGAGTTTCCCTTTGGCTGCCTCCCCCCCACCCCATGACACTGACTTCAAGTGCAGGTGTTGATTTACCTTAGCGATAAGGCTGATGGCCATTTTGCCTTCTTCCCACCCCAAAGCCTTTCCCTTCATCTCTTTGACACCTTTCAGAGAGATCTGTTAGACACTTCTGAAAGATGGCTGGAATCCATTTATATGTTTACAGAGCTAACCTCAAGTCAACTTTCAAATTTTAAAAGTAAGATTAAAAATATGTAAAAGAATACAGTTGATAAGAAGGTAAGCCTTGGAGCTAATGGAGGCTTAAGCCGTCTCTCATCCAGTCTGAAGCATCTGAAGCAGGCTTTTGCACCCTCTTATTAGCAGCTGAAGTGGCTCTCCTAGGCAATAGCAGGAGAAATGCCAGAGGGCACATGCTGAACCTGGCAAGGGCTGAACGTTGCTCACATTTATGCTGGGTTAAGCTGCAGTGTGTTCGCCCTGGGACATGAAGTAATATTCCTAACTTCTGATAACAGGAAACCCGTTTATCCTTTCTATGCCTGTAAGGCTTGTTAAAATGCTTTATGATTTATTTCTAAGCAATACATGTCTGTATTTAAGCAATTCTTCATGGGTGTTTGCTCCTGGTCCATTCACAATCTGGTTTGATACTTGCTTACTATTTTCACTAAATGTACCACCATGATTTTATCCTTGTTTGTTGTTTTTGGTTTGTTCTTTGCTTTGTTTTGATTTTACCTTCCTTAGAATAGCAGAGAGTTTGAGTAAAAGTCACTAAGTATGCCAACCTTTCATTGGACCAGTCCTCTTGTATAGCAATGTGAGGAGCATTGCTGATACCTGTTAGTTCCACATCTTTAAGACACTGACTATCCCACCAAAGCATAGAAAGCACATGTGTACATAGACCATAAAAGTCAGCAACCAAGGAGCAACTGTTGAAATCAACAAAAGTTTTTCTCTATAGCTCATCCCATCTTACCATCCATCCAACTCTCACTCTCTCTCTCTCTCTCTCTCTCTCTCTCTCTCTCTCTCTCATGCACACACATACATGCACTCACACATACACATAGAGAGACTCACACACACACATACACACACAGAGAGACACACATGCACACACACACACACACACACACACACACACATATCAGCCATTGGTTACTTTTTCCCAGAAACTTAGAATCAATCTTAATATGACTCTAAAAGGTAGATTTATTTGCTGTAGTAATTTCGAGGGTGAAAAATTGTTTTTAGGTGCCCCTCCCCACAAATGATGAGAAAATCTGACTATCTGACTGAGAGTCAGGCAAAGAGTAAAAATATGTTCAATAAAGCAATTCAGAGAACTGTGCAAAAAAAAGTTCATAACAAAAGCAGACGGTGTGGATTTTCTAGATAGCCTGTGCTTGGCGTGCTACAATCTAAGGGAGTTGAATCTATCCTAGTCTCAACCAACAACTGTGGCTGCAGACATCGAGTTGGCCACAGGGAGGCACTGCAGGACACCTAATAAAGCAGATGCACAGCTGAAATGTTTGAAAACTGCCTCTAAAATTCTGAACTACAATCCAAGGGGGGGGGGGGGACCCTCAGGGAAAATAACACAAAGCTAGACACACAGTTCTACCCATTAACAAGAGCAATTAAAGCTACAGGACACAGAAAAGAATCAAGTTAGTTAGTTAAAGACTTGGAGACTTTGAGTCATAAACTTTATAATCTCTCTCTATCCATCCATCCATCCTTCCATCCACCCATCTTATTTTTATGTGTGTATGTTATTGTTGTTGACGTTATGTGAATGTGCATGTGGAAGCCAGGACACAACCCTGGCCGCCATTCTCCAAGCGTAACTACTTTGTTATTTGAGATGGGGTCTCTCAGTGTCCCGGGACTCCTTCCTATGCAGACTAGAGTGACTAACTAGCTGTCCTCACCGGCACTTGGATTACAGGCATACGACACATGTTCAGTTTTGGTTTGTTTGGTTTATTATTGATTCTAGAATTTGACCTCAGGTCTTCACACTTGGAAAACACTTTACTGACTGAGTTATCTTCCTAGCCCCAAAGCTTAAAGTGCTTACAACCAGATCCTTATATAGAAGAGGTATGCTGACCTTTGCACTAGATCCTTGATACTTTTCAATCAGCAACATCGAAATAATAATGCTGGGTAAAGAACCTTCAGTCCAGGACTGGCCAGCCACAAGTGCCTGCTTCCTCAAATGTGTATCAGGAATTGGATGAAGTCATTCTCTGCAGGCATTTCCAGTGAGTCACACCCAGACATGTGAGGCCAACAGGAGAGACATTCTAATCATAAAACCAGAGACTTCAGTGTTGAAAATGAACTTGGAACGCAGGAGACACAACCGTTTGTTCTATGCTTCTAGCTGAGAGTTATACCAAACAAAGAAAATGGCCTGGATTCCCAGCCACAGGATGGGCGTGGCGTCCACTTCCTCTTTAAGCAAGGTGCTTAGGGCTCTCTGCAGGGACAAGTTACAATGCACAATGTTGGAAAACCCGCTTTTGTTTGGAGATTTAGTTCTCAATATGGTCAAAAGAGTTAGTTGGGAGTGTAAGAGAGGAGACCACAGCCTCAGATCGATGGGCAGATGTAAAACTGTGTGTCAGAGTTGGAAAGTGCGGTTAACCACTGGAAAAAATGGCTGAAGAGAATTACAGAATAATTTTTACAGGAAAGGACAGTGAATGTGGCCGAGGATAACCCTCATTGTCTCAGCTACACACATCATCCATTCTGTATAGACTCTAATTAATAACGCAAGTGGGACATTTTACAGATAACACAGTGTTCATGAAGGAAGCAGATACCTGTGGGGAAATTCTCAGCACTAGGGAAGAACACTGGGCAGAGGGAGTTACTGACAGTGAGGCTTGTAAACATCAGCAGAGGCACAAGACCCCTGTCCTCCTTTGAGTTGCAACCCAGGAAACTGAAAGGGGCTGACAGGTGGCCAAGAGAGTCTGAGCTGGACCACGGATGGAGATGACATCCTAAATATCATCTAAAATGACTAAATACACTTAAAACCAAAATGAACAAAGAAATTTACACTCTCCAAAAGGTGTGGAGAAAGATTAAGAGCAATGGGGAAGAACTTGTCATGAGTGGCTGTTCTCTGGTGAATTAGTGAGTGGTTACTGGACACAAAAGAGAGAGCGCAGATGCATGCTGGGGGTGTGTGTGTCAGGTTCGTCCCCGCCAACACTGTGTAGCACACAAATGAGCCACGAGAGCTCTTGGCTACTACCCTCTTGTGCTCTGACTTGCCTCTGCCACTTCTGAGCTGTCTGATAGGAAGTATATTTTTTCTTAACCTTTCTCTTCTTCCGTGGCTTGCACACTAGTCCAGTGGTCACAATGGTGTGATCGGGTACTTGTAAGGATTAAGTCTATTCTTACATATGAGAGACTTAGAGCAGACCGGGCAGACATTGGTGCTATGCCACTATCAACTGTTGTTACTGACTCCACTATCAGACCATTGGCTGGGGCTGCATCCCAGACCCTGGCAGGCTGTGAGCATGGCCAGGCTGAAGAAGCATTGGGAGGGGCCTGTATCTGGCCACCCAGCTGTAAGAACAATATCAACTTGAGTAAATCTAGTTAATTTCTAGTCTGGGCTCTCTCCGGTTCTCTCCTGTTCAACATTTGTTCATGAGCGAGACCTGAAATAACTTCATTTTGTTGTGACAGTTGTGAAATATTCCATGTCCATAAAAATAACCTTTAACATTTAGAACTGACAAATAATGGGAATGGCATAGCTGAAGCATGAGGGACTCCTTTCACTCAGAACATAGTCAGATAGGGATGGGAAGCCTCTTCAAAGCGTACGTGTACGTCAGGCGTGCTTGCGTGCGTGCGTGCGTTTGTGTGAAACCGAGCTCCAAGCTGCATGTGCATTAAGATAAACCTCAAAAGATTTCCCACTATCGCAAATGTTTATCAAGCATGTGCTATGCGGCTAGGCATGGTCCTCCTGCCTCAGTCAGCTTTTCGTTGCTGTGACAGAATGCCTGAAAAGCAAAGGAGGGAGGCTCTGTCTTAGCTCATGCTTCCAGAAGTTTCAGTCCAAAGTACCTGGGCAGAGCCATTCTGAGGCAGAAGGTACTGGCCTAGTTGTGTGGTGAAGGGAGGAGCTTCTCTCTTTGATGTTAGGAAGAGATATCATGGGACAGGATCTGGGAACAGAATGTGAGTCTCAAGGGCCGGCCACCAGTGGTCTTCCTCTTCCAGATGGGTCCAACTCCTGAAAGGGCCATTCCTTCAAGCAAGGCCATCACGTTGCAAGTCCATTGCAGTATCTATCCACAGATAAGGTCAGAGCCCTCAAGACTCAATCATGTTCCCAAAGTCCCATATTCGAATATACTGAATTGAGGGCCAAGCCAAGGAGAATTTTTTTGAGACAGAGAGACAGAGAAACAGAGAGAGAGAGAGAGAGCACAAATTCAAACTATATTGTCTGCGCATCTGAGATTTACATAAAACCAATACTCTTCATGGACTTAACTGGAAAACACAACAAATCATTAGTTTTGGACTTATTTTAACGTTGGTGGTCAACCATATAATTCACTAGCCTTTTCTCATCTGTATATTGCTAATACAAATGCAGCACCTTCGTGATTAGCATCATTAATTCACTCTTAAGAACTCTCTTTGTGTTCTCTTGGAGAAAAAGGTGATTGAGAAAAGGCAGAGAAGGTTCAAGCCATCATCCAACCAATAGCCATGAGAATGGGGCCACTAACATGACAATGAACATCTAGCCAGGTGTGGAGGTACACTTCTGTAATCTCAGCACTCAGGAGGCAGAGGTAGGTGGACCTCTACGAGTCTGAGGCTGGCCTGGTCTACAAAATGAATCCCAAGTCAGTCAAGGCTACACTGGGATACCTCATCTCTAAAAACAAAAGATAAAAATAAAAAATAAATAAATGGATTTTTAAAAAATAATATTTAGATGTTGATAGAAGTGATGATCATTTTATCCAGTGTTACAAACAGAAATCCTAACTCTTCTGTTCTTCTTGGGGATATTAATGTAGATGCTAGCTATTGCTCATGCTGTATGTAGATGTATGTATTGCTCATGCACAGTAGCCTGTATTGCCATTTGTATTTACCTAAATATGCCCTATATATGGGGGTAGGTAGGGAAGAAACCCTAGGATGCCCTTCCTACACAGGGCTCCCAGTCACGCTCTATCATGAGTGGATAAGTGCCCTTTTGTGCCACTAGAACCAGAGAACACAATTTGAAATGAATTTCTCAACCTAAATACGGTCCTACCTATAGTACATGCCAAACAAGGAGTGTGTGAGGACTTGGTCCCTGCTGATGGAGCCACCATCATACAATACGGGGATGGCGTCCTCTCTGAGGACTAATTGCCACTCAGCTGGTAGCTACTGGCACCTGTCCCTTTCTGTGACAGTCACACTCATTCTACAATGTGTCCTCTGCGGGTGGCAGCACTGCTGTAAACCTCTGCCTGCCTGTGTCTTCTCCAGAATAGTCTCAAAGGTAGCACAGAAGACAGCTCTCCGCCCAGCTACAGGTTCCCAAGCTTATTCAGCAGCCAAGCGTGACTGGAATTTTGGAGGGCTACAAGACATGAGTTTCTCATTTCTCACTTAGGCCACAGAGAAGAGAGATTTTATTGTTATTTGCCCAATGTGTATTTACAAAGCACCTACTAGGTATTGAGTCAGCACTACTAGTAATGCAATAAATAACATTCCTGAATCCCTACCAGCATTGATCTTATTAGTGGGGAATACACACTAACCACACTGATGAGCTATTCAATAGATATTAAGCCCTATGGATGGAGTTGCTGACCCACAACCAATTACGTTATAGCATTTCCATGTAGCTGTACTTGTGATAGAGTTTAAATGAGGTCATATGGGTGAGGCATTCATTTGCCAGGACACACACATGCACACACACACACACACACGCACACACACACACACACGCACACACACACATGCACACACCCACCCACTCACACACGTACGTACACACACACGCACACACACACACATGCACACACACCCCCCCCCCCACACACACATGCACACACCCACACACCCACACACACGTGCACACACACATGCACACACACACACACACACACACCCACACGCACACACACACATGCACACACACCCACACGCACACGCACACACACACATGCACACATGCACCCACACACCCACACACCCACACTCACACACACACGCACACACACGCACGCACACACACACGCACACGCACACACACACACACACACTCAGTTCATGTATGGAAGCAATGAGAAAGTGGCTATCCACTAGTCAGGAAGTGAACCCTCACCAGATCATAACCATGATGGCACTGATCTTGGACTTGCCAGCCTCCGGGAATGTGAATAAGATGCTTGCTGCTGAATGTGTACTGTTTGTACCATTTTCTTATGACACCCGGAGAAGAATAACAAGGTCTAGTAGTGATGCATGATCTGAAGAAAAAGTAGGAAGCAGAAAGAGTAGAGAGATGCAGAGGATGGCCAAGGTAACCCAGGGTGGCCAGAGTGACACTTCTAAGCAGAGATGTGGAGCTGACATCCGTTCAGGGGCATGCTCCAGTCTCAGGCTTAAGAATACTTAACAGTCAGGTTGTCCCAGTACTCCCTTGACTTTAGGGGCACTGGGCCAGCTGCTCCACTTGAACACTCAGGGAAATGAAGTCTCCATTGTGGGGAGGAAATGAATGGCATGATGACTGTGTGAGCTTCAGCAAGTCTGTTATCCCAACATTCCCTCTTGTGAAATAGATGTTGCTGAGAGGTTTAAATGATGTAATACATGTAAAGCATGCGTGCCACTGCCTGAAACAGGGCTCAGCACACACTGGGGATCGTTAGAGGAACGAAGCCTACGCTATCTTTGTGAACACCTACTACTATTATCATTGGAAAGCCACAGACAGAACGTTAGAAATGTTAGCAGTGGCACTTTTCAATTGTACTCTCCCTGAGCTTCTTGGTTAGGAATGTCCCTGGGGCATAAACTTAGCTCCTCTTTCAAGATGCTCAGTCACCGACAAAAGCTTCCATGCTATGAACTGCCTCCCATCAGACCCATAGTGACAAAGGCTCTTTCCTGATTGGATTAACTTTTCCTGCTTATGGGTAGCAGAGTCGCAGTGACCTCATGGATGATGTCCTGGCTCTCAGGTCACCTGGAGGTTACCTTTCTAATGCCAACAGTTGCTAGCAGGATGCTGCCATTCCCTAGATGTCACCAGGGGAAAGAAATGATGGAGATGAAAGAGAAGACAAAGAAGGGAAACACGTGAAATAAAACTGAAAGGAACCGACCAGGGGGAAGATGTGAGGACCGCTGGCAGTTTGCTATTGGGCTCCACTGCCTAGAGGCTGGGAAAAGGATTGGTGTCTGCAATACCACTTATATGGATCTTCCCTTGCTGCACATTGATAAATGTGTAAATAATTTATTATGAGCAGTTTGAGTACACTGAAGAGAAAGAGAAAACAACTTTGACAAATGTTTCCATCTCTGTGTTACTTTCATTGGAGACGCTCTGTTTTATAAAGTGAAGTGCTCTCATGTTGTCACTACCAGACTTCAGGTCTCCTAAACCAGAGTCCATGCATGTGGCTGCTTTCTGATTGCTGCTGCTTCTCTGTGCAAGTGTGGTCAGCAGTGGCTGCCAGGCATCCGGCTGGCAGCTTTCCCTGTGCATGCTTCCTTCCAAAGGGCCCCAGAGCTAGTGTGTTTGGACTTTTGCTTTGCTTCTCTCATTCATCTTGAAAACCGCATTCCTTCTAACATCATCACCAGGGTTATACACTTCACACACTGTGTGTCAACGGGCCTGTTACAAACACTGGTGTGATTCCAGTGTTAGCAAGTTCTTGTTTTTAATACCATTTTCTGGAAATCAGGTGGTCTACTCATAATTTCTTTGGGGAAAATTTGATGGTAGGCCCTAGGTATGACTGTACAAAATCTTTCACACTCATATGATTTCATGGTGAGTCAAATAAAAATCTAGAGGAGAAAGGGAATTAAAATATAAATTGTGAAGTACTGGGACGTCTAAAAGCATGTCTATACAAATGCTCAGTGGTCAAGAGCATGCTCCATGCTTGCAGAAGATGTGAGCTCAGTTCCCAGCACACATGTCAGATGGTACACAATCCTCCGGGTTCCAGAGAACCTAATGCCTTTGGTGACTGAAGGTACACATACTCCACTTATAATAAAAATAAATCTTAAGTAATTATCTGTGAGATGGTTAGCTCTCCTTTCAAAGGAATTCAGTGAAATTAAGGGTGTGAGCACAGATAGCACCAGGACACGGACTGAGAAAGTTCTAAGGCAAATGATTCAAATTAGAACTGCAGTAGATTATGCTCATTTCTCTATGAGGCATTTTGCATGGAGATTACAAGGGTGCTTTGAAAAGACCTTGGAATTATCATCAGCATCTCTACAGTCATCTCTACATATGCTGTTTGTGGAACACAAGGGGTTGTACCTCCACTAGTCATTTGGCCTTGAACAGTCACTTGG
>JADRCH010000005.1:25625069-25700003 GCA_019843965.1 Rhynchomys soricoides | reverse complement strand
CTCTCTCTCTCTCTCTCTCTCTCTCTCTCTCTCTCTCTCTCTCTCTCATAACCAAACCATTTACAAGATTGTAAGAGGTGGAGGGTCAAGCTTACAGCAAATACTATGCACATTTGAAGATCAGCTCTACTATTAATCTAAGGTCTTGACAGCTTTTGCTGGCACTGCTAGAATCTTGGCTGGTCTGTCTGCTTCTCATCTTACCCATGTGTCTTAGTCAGGGTTTCTATTCCTGCACAAACATCATGACCAAGATGCAAGCTGGGAAGGAAAAGGTTTATTGAGATTACACTTCCATGCTGTTCATCACCAAAGGAAGTCAGGACTGGAACTCAAGCAGGCCAGGAAGCAGGAGCTGATGCGGAGGCCATAGAGGAATGCTGCTTACTGGCTTGCTTGCTTCTCCTGGCTTGCTCACCTTCTTTCTTATAGAACCCAAGACTACCAGCCCACAGATGGTACCACTCAAAAGGGGCCCTCCCCCCTTGATCATTAATTGAGAAAATCCCTTACCACTGGATTTCATGGAGGCATCTTCTCAACTGAAACTCCTTTCTCTGTGATAACTTAAGCTTGTGTCAAGCTGACACACAAAACTAGCCAGTACACCATGTGTGTTCAATCTTCCAAGAAGTAGACAAAGAGGTTTTTCTAACAGATGCAAATCAGTATCCTGATGCTGGGAACTTCCTGTGGCTTTCCACACCTTTCAAACTCTAGGGCTTGTTTCCAGGTCTCCCTGAAGGCCTGGCTGGCCCACCTTCACCACCTCACATCATGCCTTGCTTCCTCAGACTCACTGGTACTCTACCTGGCTAGACTCCCGTGATTTTCATATACAAGGGTTCTTTCTTTAATGATCATTCTTTGGAACCTTTGCTGTTTCTCATCTAGCATTAACTGTCTTCCAACAGAGATGCACAGTACTGGCTCCTGTATCTCACCATTTGGCAGCAAGGCTAAGTTCTAAAAGCCATGTTTGGGTTATTAATCCAATGTTATCTCATATTTTCTCCATTACACCATCAACGTTCATTTTCCTTTTAGCAAATTCTCAGCTTGAGTAAATGGCTGGTTTATTTATTAGTGAACTTGATTTTTAAATAATTAAGATTGCTCTTTGATAGTTTTATATAGGTATATAATGTATTCTGATTAATCCAAGCCCCAGTCCTCTGTACTATCCCTCCTATCAATACCCTTGCCTCTCTACGGGTCTCTTTGTGTTGTTGTTGTTGTTTTTGTGTCCTTTTGCTTTGTTTTATGATCCAGTAAGTAATCAGATCTATGTGGCCATGAGTTTCAGAATTTCCAAATGGGCACACAATGAAAGGTGACTGCTCTCATCCTCCAAAAATCTATTCATCAGTAGTGAATTATTTTGCTCCCGTTTCTTTCTTTCTTTCTTTCTTTCTTTCTTTCTTTCTTTCTTTCTCTCTTTCTCTTTCTTTCTTTCTTTCTTTCTTTCTTTCTTTGTTGTTGTTTCAAGACAGGTTTTCTCTGTGAAGTTGCTCTGTAGACCAGCCTGGCCTCAAACTCAGAAATCTGCCCCCCTCTGCCTCCTGAGTGAGTGTTGGGATTAAAGGCATGAGCCACCCTTACCCAGCTAGCTCCTTTCTCTCAAGAAAGGACTATCTAATAGGAATATGAGCTGAATGTCAGATCACAAATCTTCTAAGATCCAAAGCCTAATGAACAAGATATGTATTTACTTATGGTATGTCTTATGAAGAGCTATAAAACCAAAACATTCTAGCATATAATCAGTCTTAAATTTTTTACTGATGCCAGCAAGATGACTTGGTAGTTAAAGATACTTGTTCGCAACCCTGTAACCTGAGTTTGATTCCTAGATCCTATATGATCTAGCAGTATATGATGGAAATAGAGAACTGACCCCCAAGGTCTTGTTGTCTTTTTCTTCTACATGCCTGCTATGTGGCACATGCATGGTCACACACACACACACACACACACACACACACACTCACACCAAATAAACAATCGGACTTTAAATTTTTATTAGTGATACTAGGAGGAAATGGAGACCGGGACTGGCCTAGATGTGACTCAGGTGTGGTGGACATGTGTACCAGCCCAAAGATGAGCCAGGTTAGGACACATAATTGTGGGAACCTGCACTAGACAATAACAGGGGCAGAGAGCCACCCAAAGGTGAAATCAAGTACAAACTGCAGCAAGGTTAAATTATAAACAGTGGCAGGTAGCACAGTGCCCTGCCATCAAAGAACAGACAGGTTACATTTGACTGAACCACTGAGGAATTCTTTTGCCCCTATCTGAGCAAACTGCCATAAAAGACAACTCTGGGAGTAGAAGAACCACTAGATTCCATTGGGGGAAGTAATTTGGACCAACTTCTACTTTAAGAAAAAATATGACTTGAATTACAAAAATATACCCTTCAACAAACTCATCTCACATGTGCAAATTCTAACACAGAAACAAAAGTATCAGGAAAACAAGGACTGCCTGTCTCCTTCCCAAACCACCAAACCCACAGAAATGGCTACCAATGAGCAACATTTAGATGAAATTATAGACAGTTAATTTAAAATAATGGTCATAAATACATTCAAGAATTAAAATTGGTAATGTATAGTTTGCAAGAGCACACACACACAATCAACTGAATGAAATTAAAAAAGTAAGTTAAACATATAAAAATAGAATTCAGTAAAGAAATAGAAATGCAGAAGAAAAGCCTAATTAAAATGATGGTAGAAGTGAAAATGTTATTCAACCATTAAAAACCTCATGGAATGACCTCACCGATAGAATACAATCATATATAAGACAGAATATTAGGCCATGAAGCCATATTAGAGGAGGGGACTTACAGGCAGAATGAATATATATATATATTTGGAGAGCTTTGGAAGCCATAAAGAGACCAAATATAGAAATTATGGCATAAACATAGAAGAGTTCCATAGGGGGAGAAAATATTTTTCATTAGAATTATAGAAGAAAATTTCTTAAATTTAGAGACAAAGATACCTTTCTGGCACAATGATATATAGAAAACTAAACACAACTAGGAATAGAAAAGAAACACCCCATGTTATATAATAATTGCACACTAAAAATACAGAAGAGTACTGAAAGCTGTAAGAGAGAAGGGTCAAGTCACATGTAAGATGTGTCAATCAGAATTACAGCTAATTGTTCAGTAGGAATATTCAAAGTCAGAAGAATTAGAATGATGTATCTTAAGTTGCCAACCCAGACTATTATACCAAGCAAAATGATCTGTCATAATTGAAGGAGCAACAAAAATGTTCTACAATAAAAACAGGACAAAGGAACTTAAGATCACTGTGTCAACACTAAAGAGGATTCTAGAAGAAATGTGTCATTCCAAAGAGAAGGATGAACACATCGAAAATTACACGGAAAAAATGAACAATATGAGAATAGTTAAGCAAATGAGGACTATGGAAAGACTATAAAATAAAAAAAGAATTAATATGCATGCTTCTATAATAACTCTGAATATTAGTGGCCTCAAGTCCCTAGTAAAAAGGTATAGACGAGGAGCCTGGTTAGAATACTCAATGTACCTTGTTGCTTCCTTCAGAAAACCTCATGAACATCAACCTATCTCATCAATAAAGTCCAATACTATAACGTTAGGGTACAGAAATGACATGTAAAGCAAACCGAACCAGGAAACATGCAGACATCACTGTCATAATATCTACAATGTAGATTTTTAACCCAAACTAGTCAGATGAAGGAGAGCAGATCTTTTCATAGTGATTAACGGACCAGTCAGTCGAAAGTCACTGCAATCCTAAGCACACACAAAGCAAACATGGGAGTACCCAGATTCACAAAACAAATACTTCTAGATATGGTAAAAGATTAACACCAATACAACAGCAGTAGTGACTTCAGTACTCTACTTTCCCTGATAGACAGTCATCCAGATAAGAAACAGAGAAGTGATGGAGTGCAGTGACTTCACAAGTCAAGAGAACTTGACAGACATCTGCATTATATTCCACCAAATACATATGTTCTCTCAGAAAACCATGAAACTTTCTCTAAAATAAGTCACATATTAGGAAATTAAGCAAGTCTAAACAAATGTAGAATAATTTAATTAATCTTTTGCATTCAATTTGATCACAATGGAATGAATAAAGCTGGAAATCAACAAGGAAAACCACAGAATCATTAAATGATAAACTAGTAGATGATCACTGAAGGAATAAAGAAGAAAGTAAAGTCATGGGACTGGATGGAAATGAAAACAGGATACACCCAAACCCGTGGGATACACTGGAGGTTGTCCTATGAATAAAGTTTATAGCTGTAAGGGCCTAAATGAAAGGAAAAAATCAGAGAATTCAAATGATGTTATTTTATGCACTAAATAAACAAGAATAAATAAAGCATAAAAGCAGTATACAGGAAGAAATAATCAGGAAAGAAAACAGGAATTATTGAATAGAAAAAAAATCAATTAAAAACAATACCAAGAACCAATAAAAATGGTTCTTTGAAAGGATTAAAAAAAAAAAAGATTAGCAAATCTATAGTTAAAGTCAACAAAACAAAGTGAGAGAAAACTCAAGGTAATAAAACTAGAGGCAGAAAGGAAGATATTGTGACATACTAATGAAATGCATAAAACCAGAAGGCTATACCTTTAAAAAAAAAACTATTGTCCTTCAAACTGGAAAATCTTAAAGAAATGAACAAATTTCTAGATGTATATGACCTTCCAAAATCAAACAAGATGATATAAATGATAGCAGATTTACAAAAACGAAATGAAACAAACAAACAACACAAACAAAAAACAAAACAAAACAAAACAAAAAAACTCCAAAGCAGTAATAAAGTAAAATCTCCTAACTTAAAAAACCAAGGGCCAGATTCTGGTAGAATTATACCTGACCTCCAAAGAAGAACTAATACCAATACTTTTTAAATTATCCCATAAAAATAAAAAGGAAAATTTTAAAATCCTTATTAAAAAGCAATCATTGTGCTGATACCAAATATCTGATAAAGACAGAGAAAAAGATTATCAACTACTCTCTCTAAGTAATATAGTGTCAAAATTATCAAACTAAATCAAAGATCAAACAGAAAAAGGTCTTTATCACATTCAAATTGGTTTTAACCCGGGTATGCATCAACGGTTCAATATATGTAAGTCAATAAATGTGACTCATCAGATAAATAGACTAAAGACAGAGATCATATGATTAACTCAGCCGTTGCAAATAAAATAAAATAAAAAAGTCTTAAAAACTCAACATCTTTCCATGATAAAAGCTTTATATTGACTAGAGATGGAGAGAGCAGAGTTTAATATAATAAATGCAATATACCACAAACATACAGTCACTATCATGATAAACAGAGAAAACCTCAAACTATTTCCACTAAACCAGCAACAAAAGTGTCTACTTTCTCTGTTTATATTCAGTACAGTGCTTCAAGTCTTAGCTAGATCAACAAGACAAGAAGAAAAGGGATACAAATAAAAAAGGAAGTTATTCCAGTCAGCTGAGGATGCCATTCTATAACCAAGAAACCATTAGAAAACCCCTAAAGCTGATACTGTCATCAAAGTAGCAAGATACAGAACTAACCCATACAAATCAGTACTTTTCATATATAACAAAGGCAAACACATGAAAAGGAAATTAAGAAAAGGAGCTCTTTCACAACACACACACACACACAAAACAAACAAAAAAACAGAATAAATTTAATGAGCAAGTGAAAGACTTCTTTTCAGAGGGAAGGAACTTTAAGACAGTGAAGAGTCTGAGGAAAACGTGGCAGATACTAGAACATGAAAAAGGTCTCACACTCTTGGATTGGAAGAATTAATATTGTGAAAATGGCAACCTTACCAAAGCCAACCCACAGATTTACTGCAATTCCCTTCACAATTCTCACACCATTATTTACAAACAGGAGAAGAAAAAATCCTTAACATTTATATGGAAGTACCAAAGATTGAGGGTAGCTAAGGCAACTCTGAACAAAAAGAACACTGCTAGAGACGTTAGCATATGTGGTGTTACACTATGTTCCCAATACAATAGTAATAGAATCAGAATGGAGCTCACACAAAAACAGACATCCAGATCTATGGAATAAAGCAGAGGACTCAAGTATAAGTCATAGCAACTACTCCACCTGGTTTTTGACAAAAACACACATTGGAGAAAAATGAATCAGCATCTTCAGAAATGATAGAGGACAATGTAGAAACAGAGACAGAAGTTGAAGTAGAGGAAGAGATAGAGAGATAGAGGTATGGGCAGAGATAGTTCTCTCTTCATAGGGAGATAATCTCTGATTATCAAGATAAAAAGGTTTGACACATCCAAGCCCACATAGTGTTGGGCCCCATTTTGGCCCCAATTTGGACCTTGAGGATAAATCTGAGCATGGCTCCAGTTTTTGCGACCTTGTAGGAAAGCCTAAGCCTGGCTCGATTTTCGAGACCTGTCTCTCCTGCGTAGGCCCCGGGATGACTCAGCATGACCTGCAGCAGCCCTTGCCTGCTTTGCTACCACTGACGTAAAATGAACTTAATGGCCTTGTCAGTTACCCCTTAACCTCAGTCACCCTTCCCCACCTCCTACCTCATCTCTTCCCATACTTAAGTGCCCACCTTCTTGCCTTCTTTATATAAGCAAGTGCCTAGTTTAATAAAGTGAGTTCCTGGCTTGGTGTGTTTCTTTTGGGCCATCAACACTTGCCATCCTGCTCAGCCTTGGACAGATCTGGCTGGACTGGGTCCTCTCCTCTTGCCTGGACCTGCTGGCAAGGGAGCCAACAACATAGGTCAACTGTATGCAACTGCTGTGTCTCATTGACTGTCCTGAACATAGAAAGGAACACAATTGATGGGCTCTGCAAAGCTTTCCACAAGTGATCGAAAATGTGAAGTGACAAAATACATGGAAAAATAACCCAGCACCATCTTGGTTGTTGATAAATCTGAGCTAGAGATAGTAAGTGGAAGACTTACTTCCAGGGTATGGGAGAATGATCTCAAATTCACCTTCCCATGGTACTCTCAGCTTAGAAACAGCAGTGAGAAGAATGTGGCATGCTATCTCTGCTTCATCTGCTGGTGACAGTGTATCTAGGGATAGGGAGCTTCCAGGAGTTCTACAAACACTTCTGGGAAGTGAGGTGATAGTCAAAGACACTGCTACAACATGCCTGTGTTTAGCTCTATCATGTCACCTACACCCTTAAGGACTACAGTAACTTTGTAGGCTCTGGGCCACCTGATAACATCAAAGATGATTTACGTGTTAGATCCTGTGTGCCAGAAAATGAAACTAGTATAGTTTGGAGTTAAAGTTTATTGTTTTCTGAGATTCTGACAATTCAAATTAAAAAACATAACCATCTCAAGTCAGAGACAAAAATCAGGTTTTCTCATATGCTTTCAAGTCTTAATACTGAGACACAGCAGACAAAAGAGGACATGACACAGAACACAGTTTTCATTTGTTTGTTTTTTATGCAGTAACTTGGAGCTTTCTCTTTCCCATCTGAGAGCCATAGGAGTGGGGACAGCGAAATCATGTCTCCTGTTCAGAGCTCATTGTTGGGGAGGAGAGCCAGAAAACAAAAACTAACATGCATTGTGCATATCACCTCTGTACTGTGCACATCATCTCTGCTACAGCATTATCTATTTGGAGGGCCTAAGTCAATGAGTACAAAACTTACTCCTTTATTAATTGATAAAATTAATCCTTTCTAATTGTATAGAAGTCTCCCAAGGGAAGAAAGAATTTTTTTGCTGATATTAAAAGTAAAATAAATAGAACAAGGTAACTGAACTAATATTTTATAAGCATGTATCTTTCCCATATAGATTGCTCACTCTTGGAAACCTAGGCTCGCTCTTTCTTTCTTTCTTTCTTTCTCTCTCTCTCTCTCCCTATATATATACATATATATGTATATAGGTATATCTACACACATATATATAATTTATATAAAATATTGAATATATAGAATATATAATATGTGGCATAACAATATAATTAATAATTCATAGTTATAATTAATATGTAACACATGATAAGATATATAACACATATCATATAATTTATAATATATATGTGATATATGTAATACACGTGACATATAATATACATGATATATGTGATACATGTGATACATGATATGCAATATATGAAATATGATGTTATATATGATATATATGATACATAATATATAGTGTATAATATATAATACTATGAACTATATACAATATATATGATAAATAACATATAACATATGGCACATTATATATATGATATATGATAAATGTTACATGATACATGAAACACAAGATATGATGTATGATATATAATCTATAATCAATAATTTATAATATATAATAATATGCACATTTAGAATGATTAGTTTATTATATACTCTCAGTTTCTAGCCTATACATTTTTTTTTTTTTAAAGTGGTGGGCTTTCTCAAAGTTTACTGCATAGACCCATGCAAATATTATGTGTAGAATATTTTATGTATATAGCTTTTTATGAAGACTTCCAATTTATATATGAGCTATATTTATGCAATACTAATCTTACTCACGTGCATACTGATCTTGAAAGCCAAAAATACAGTCAGTGTTAGAAATTGTGAACATTTGAAAAGTATTAAATATCAAGGAGCCTAGTTTCAAGTCTTGCATATCACATGGAAGTCTTGTGTTGGCAGAATCTTACAGATCAATTTCTTTGCACAATATTTGCCAAGAAGGCAATCCCAGGCCTAGAAACAATGGCTGGGAAGTAGAAATAACAAGGCCCTTTATTTTTAATAGAAAAGGAAGAATAGACCAGTATCATGAAAAGCTGTTATCAATTAGTGTCAACAGAGATAGACAACAAGACCATTGTGTGACTAGTTGATCAAGAGAGGATCTCAGTGACCTTCCACTGACACATTCAAACATCTTCCATAGCACAGGGACAGTCTACAGGAATGTCACAGACAGCAAGGATGGTGACAAATGGACTTGAGTCCAAATAGACAAGCAAGCAAGCACATATGCACACATGTGTGGAGAGAGAGAGAGAGAGGAAGAGAGAGAGAGAATTTGGACATGGGTAATTCCCAATTTAGTCATAAGATAAATGATCTGATTTGAATTTGAGGTCAAGGTTAGATGAAAGGGCTTTGACAGTATTTGTAGCTTTGATTTTTAGCCTCCCCCTCAACCCCTTGCCCACCATTAATTTTTGTTCTTACTGTTAAGGCCCAGTTTCTGCCAGACAAGTTACACACACACACACACACACACACACACACACACACAGAGAGAGAGAGAGAGAGAGAGAGAGAGAGAGAGAGAGAGAGAGAGAGAGAGAAAATGTGAAGATATAAAGCTGGGTGGACCACAGCAATTACAACTGGAGAACAGCAAGTAGTCTGCTTCATTAAAGGCAGTCCTGGAGAATCCTGGAGAATGAATGAGGCACAACTTAAACTGAACAAGTCCTCAATCCATTCAACTATCCAAGCTCTGGAAAACAGAATAATTTTAGTATCCCAAAGAAGCATACCATTGTAGAAACATAGAAGTATTAAATGTCACTGCATTTAAGAAATATGTCTACCTCTTCACAGATGATAAAAATGATCTTCAAGATTATCATGTGTACATTTGATTTCCAAAGCCACACACACAGCACCTTGCTGATGAACTAAGCCATCCAATGTCTGTTTACACAGTTCATATTTTGTCTGATGCTCACTCCATTTTACTGCTCAGTACAAACATGCTAATTGAAAGACAGAAAATGCTCGTCAGGAAAATAGGACTTAGAGAGAAGTCCAGAGACAGAAGCGGGCATCAGATGAGGTCCAGTGGAAGGCTCATTAGGAGAGAGCCTGCTTCATGCTCATGAGGAACAGTGGAGAAAAGAAAATGGCAGCTGGGCATTTAAGTGGCTCAACCTGAACTTAATCTTCACAAAAAAGCATCGAATTTCTTGTTTCAAATAGCATAGCTGAGAAATAACATCACCAAAGTTCCTATTGAAATGTTCACATGAAAAAAATGAATTAAAATAAAAAAAACATACTCTTCAAATGATGTCGGGTCATTTCCTCTTGTATTAAGACAGGAAATTGAGGGTTTATTGCCTTTATTAGCTTTATTATCTTCACATAACTCTTACAAAGATTAGAGGAAATGATGTGGTTAATAGAAAATATGAATGTTTTTGATAGAGCAGGGCTAAAGGAAGGAAATAAAATGTGGTTAAAATAAAATAATTCATACAAATTATTTTAGTCCAAAGAAAGAAAGAAAACACAGTGACAAGGTTTTTCTTTTGTTTTGTTTTTGTTTGTTTCTTAATCTAGCATAATTTATAAATGGGAGGGGAAAGGGAGAGAGAACCTAGCACTCAAGCAGCTGTAATGAAACTGACAGGAAAGCTTGAAACTATAAAAGTAAAGCTTCTAAATCCAGGTCACAGAAACATGATTTTCCTCTTTATACCGAGGCAAGGACTGAGGAAGTTAGGGGTGGGTACCAAACTAAACAAAAGCAAAGATGACTGGGGAAGTACTAGAAAAAGGTGATTTTGGTAATACATTTTGAAGAGTTTGGGGGTCATCTTGGAGATTCTCCGTCAGCCTCTCCTCTTCTCTGCATTGCTTTAATTTGTGGCTTGTTCAAAGCTCTCTTCACTAGCTGGCATGTGTGGGTGAGCAGATCTGACCAAGTGTCGTTTAAAGGGTCAAAGGCACTGAGCTAACCCTCTTCCAATATCTATCATACGTGACTTGGAGATTGAAGCAGTGATACAGATCCCAGGGAAAGAAACAGAAGAGAAGGTTCCATCTCGTGAGTCCTAGGGATACAGAACTGTTACACATGGACTAAATGAACGTTATGTCTAAAAAAGAGTTGGCCACCAGGCTTCTTTTTAAGTGCTAGCTATGATTCACCCAGGCGGCTGTCGAAGTGGAGGACTTCTTTGGGAACGATTCCTAGGCTAAGTCTTGGAGGGGAGGCAAGACATGCTGCATAAATAAATGTGGTGCTGAGAGAAATCACATTTAACATGTACTTGTCACCGTTCACACTGAATACTTACTTAGCCAGATGTTCTTGTGCTGCTGTTCATAGTGTGGTCCTCAAGAAAGTGTAACAAATGATTAAGCTAAGCATATAGTGTGTGTAGAACACACACACACACACACACACACAGAGGGAGAAGGAGAGGGATGGAGGGAGGGAGGGAGGGGGAGAGAGAGAGACAGAGGGGCTCAATCATAACTAGAGATGGGGTATCTATTTAAAAACTTAAAAACACACATTCTGGTATTCTCTCTCTCTCTCTCTCTCTCTGTGTGTGTGCGCGTGTGCGTGTGTGTCTATCTGTCTGTCTGTATATACAAATTGAGGTCTTTGTGTGTGTTAAGTAAGCACTGTCAAGCTACATCCCTAGACCAAGAATACATGCATTTTTCGTTTATTAACACACTTAAGCTCTTGGTCAAATAGTTCACCATCAATTCATTCAAATTTTTTCCTGTTAAAATAATAACTCAGTGAAGAAATCCATTTGTATATATTCCCAATTATGTAAATTACTTAACATTTATAGAATTATCAGAATTACTTGCTCGCTATCTTTATAATCAATGTCTCTGTAGCCATTTAAAGGGTCAAAGGCACTGAGCTAACCCTCTTCCAACGTCTATCTTTATAATCAATGTCTCTGTAGCCAGCTGTGAGAGTTTGGCAGCCCTCCTTCAACCGCAGCTGTTTCCCCAAATTCCACTGGCTCCACCCTTCAGTTTAACAGCCACCCCACAAAGAAAGAAAAGCAAGTTTCCCTACAATTAAATCTTGAGGGTTTGGGTAACCACAGAAACAAATGGCCTATTTTGATGCAGCCTTCACTAAAAAAGACCCCAAACTACTAGCAATACCTAGAAACATCTTGCTGGTGTCTACAGTAAGACATCTAACTCTAGTCACATGTTTATCCTTTCAATGCTCAGGTTCTTAATAGTCCATTTAAGGAGTTTTAACAATTCTTGTGTTTCTTTTATTAATTGAAAAGTCAGGGAGCTAATGAGACCATTCCTCATCACCCTGGTGTCCTCTGTACTTCATGGGAACATGAGTAACTAGAACTCATTTTCTTCTAAAGTCTGGCAAGATAGCATTTGCTGTTAATTTTAGAATTCTGCTTTAGTGTGTGTTTTGTCTTGAAGTCCCTTGCTAAGAGTATGTGTACCTGAACTTCTCAGTATAACGTTACTGGGCTCCAGTGTTATTTAGCTCTCTGACAAGTTCACTGTTTACCAGTACTTTGAGCTTCAGCAAAAACATCAATATAGCTCTCAGTAGGCAACTCTCTCATCTTGGCAAGAAGTACATGAAACAGGACCGATGGACCTTTTCTATATTTGAATTTAAATGACAAGCTGAAAGATAGCATCTTTTCACCTGTAATTGGACTGGAAAAGGAGCAGCAGAGAGGAAGGCTTCTCAGCTGGTGTTTCAGAACATTTATTAGCTGCTTCTCTCCTGGCCACCATGGATCTGACTGGATTAATACATTTTGAGCTTTCTGTAACTTCTTTGCTCCTCAAATGAACAGATATACACCTCAAA
The DNA here is from genome assembly GCA_019843965.1 of Rhynchomys soricoides. Classification (NCBI taxonomy): domain Eukaryota; kingdom Metazoa; phylum Chordata; class Mammalia; order Rodentia; family Muridae; genus Rhynchomys; species Rhynchomys soricoides. The sequence goes on along the minus strand of JADRCH010000005.1, from coordinate 25,687,318 downwards.
ATGAACTGCTGGAAAACAAACTTTGAGTTTTCAAAATTAATTATTTTTAAATCAATAAATCAACCTTGGAAAAAGAAATCTACTCATTCCCAACTCATTTTTCATTCACCATCTAATAAAGCAAGGTCTGCAGTTTTGACCTTTAAAAAAATGGAGCATCTAGTAGAAGATATTTGAGAGACTAGAGATCAGATACTTGATTTTGGCCTTGTATCTTAGTCACCTTCAGGTTTAAGTTACCAAGTACCTCCTTGCATACTTCATTAAGAGTAGCTGTTGTTCTTTGGGCAATATCAGGAATATTATATGTCATGGTTTGAATATGCTTGGCCCAGGGAGTGGCACTATTTCAAGGTGTGGCCTTGTTGAAGTAGGTGTGTCACTGTGGGCATGAGCTTTAAGAGTCTCACCCTAGTCAGTCTTCCACTAGCAGCCTTCAAATGAAGATGTAGAACTCTCAGCTCTGCCTGAACCATGCCTGCCTAGACACTGCCATGCTCCCACCTTGATGATAATGGACTGAACCTCTGAACCTATAAGCCAGTCCCAATTAAATGTTGTTCTTTATAAGAGTTGCCTAGGTCATGATTTCTGTTCACAGCAGTAAAACCCTAACTGAGACATTATGTACTGGCCAAGAAATAAAGAACTTGGAGAGAAATAAAAATCAATCAAATTTACAAACCCTAATCAAGAAGTCCATTTTCCTCTTATATATAGATAGTAAAGTATTCCAGAGTAGGATGGGAAACACAGAACTGCTTATTCCAGGGAGGACAGTTTCAGTTAGTCTCTTTACTTTTCTAGCTATGGAAATGAAACAGGACTTTTCAACAATCTTTCAAAATCAAATTTTGTTCATTCATCTGTTCAGTGGTTAGGGAACACATCTGTAGCACAATTCAGTTAGGGCACACATGGCAAGACACTGAGGCTATGCCTACAGGGCTTTCCTTCTGCAATGGTAATGACTAAGAAGGTCCAACATACTAAAAATCGGAGGCTTTATAACTTGTTAAAGGAAGAGTGCCTGAGGCATGGGAGTGTGGGTACATTCCTCTAACGCCAACACTCTGAAGGGAAGGTAGGACTGAACTTTGATGATTGCCTGGACTGTACAGTAAGGTGTGGGATAGTCTGAACAACATGATAAGATGCTCTCTCCAGTCACATCACCTCCAAAACGAGAAATGACTAGTTTCAGAATATGAGAAAATATCTGAGACAGAAATATTTTTTTAAATGCGGTAGGTTTAGAAGAGGTATTTTAGAGAATTATAGCTTCTTGCCATCAACATACTAGAGTACAGAAATAGCACTTATGGGCTTACTGGAAGGAAAACTAACACAATCAATAAAATGTAGGTGGACAGATACAATGGTCAACATGAGGCCAGAGAGGTTGCCATACTTATTATAGAAATGGACAAATTAGATGGACAAAAATCACTGCAACCCAGGTGTGGCAGGCTAAGGCAATATTCCTTGATGAAATGGCTTGTTTTCAACAACAACAACAACAACAACAACAACAACAACTGATACTAAATGTTTCATAGGCACCAGGCTCACTGTCAAAGGTTTTATAAACATTGTCTCATGGTTACGGTATACCAACTTAATATAGTAGAATTGCAAATATCATAATCTTTTAAATACAGGAGAATCAAAAGTGTTTGTGAGGTTCTATAACTTGACCTTGATCACATCTTACATACCAGAGACAGAACTTGCACTTATCTTTGATTCTAAATCTCTCAGTAGCACATATTCTACATTTTCAGAGCTGTGTTGTGGCTTAAGATGACAGTGAAATCTGAAGGCTCACTTGCCAAACACAGCATAAGAGGAAGGCAGAGGCTAGTTATTCTCAAGGGCAAACCAGCCCTGTAGAGTTGACAAGGTGAGGTAAATTACAAAATACATGGCCAATGTGAATGGTGTCAATTAGAGTAATTCATACAAAGAGACTTACAGCCCTAAATCTCAATTTCAGAGAACAATGGGGTCACTTAAAGGACAGCTGCCTCCCTGCTCTGTGAATTGAACTCCTAGAAAAGAACACTGGTCTACCAGAATAAACTGTGAATCTAAAAATCAAACGGTTTAAAGGCTGAGGTCAGCTCATACCGTTCATGAACATTGTTCAAACAGAAACTCCTGAGCTTGCATAGACCCCGAAGTATGTGTTCAGCATCTTTGCAAAGATAGCTTTTGTTGGATTCTGGCAGATCTAAAACTTATTCCTGGATTCCACATGGAAACTCAGGACAGCTCGGATTACTCAAGAAGGAAGACACTGGGATCAAAGAAGAGAGAAACTGGAAAATGAGTCAAGATTAAAATTATCTTTGATACTTCCTACTAGAATCAAAGTTGTATTAGAATGCCAGCATCCCTGCCTCTAGGTTTGCATTTTGCCTAAACCAATGTTGAGAGTTATTCTCTTTCATAATTATAAAACAATGGTCACTCTTTTTCAAAATCATGTATTTTCATTGCTTCTATAGAATACTTATTGATGGTATATGTAGGATCCACAAGTCATTAAGTAGTTTTAACTTTAATTTCTAAAATGTGAGTATTATGAAAACAGGCTTGATGCAGCAGAAGCTTGCATGTTTATGTCAAGGTGGCCTCTTCCTTCATTTTTGACCTTTGGTAGCCTGTGCTACTGTGAAAAGAGTACACACTGGGTACCAAAGAACTCCTGCCACGAGTAGAGGTCCACCTTCTCCATGCTGATGTTTTTTTATTTCTAAAATAAAAGTTAGATTAGTTTCATTCAATTAACCTTTAATTCTGAGAAAACATGACCAGAATCCCAATATGAAATATGAGCCTCTTTAATTGACCAAGAGCTCAAGACCTGAAGGAAGAAAAGATGATGTACATAGTTTAGGGAGATAGAGTTATCAATTAAGGTTGGGAAAAATAGAAGAAGGCCAGTGAAAGTGAACAGGAGAACAAAAGGGGGTGACCAGAGAGCAGGATATCTGAGTTAGAGTTTGGGAAACAATGATTTTGCAACGTGACAGTATGATGGGGCTGAGCTGCGTGGCACTGGTGGGTGAAAGAAGAATCTTCATATAAAAGACTTAGGAAGCCTGGGCTCTAGTGATCACTGCATTGACCAGTGAGATGAAGTAAGTTGGAAAAGAAAGTTGAACTGCGGAGGAAAAATAAGTATAACTTAAGAGATGAAAGTGGAGGGTAAAGTCAATGGCTACTGAGGTTTCCCAACCCTGTGATGAGTAAGTAGAGATCACAGGGAAGTCTAGAGAAAGAGGGTAGGTAATTTGGGGTAGGTCAAATTTCAAACAAGAGTTTACTGAGAGAACTCTGAGAACTTATTGAAGACTTGGCGACAAGCTTACTGGCTACAAGCAATAGCAGTGTTCTCTGGGCAATGACAGGCTCTAATGACTTTGAGGTCCATGCTTGGTCTTAATCTGTTGGCTAAGTAACCCGTTCTAAAGCCAGGATGCTGGGAGTGGTAGTAGATGGCATGTGCAGTGTGGTTATGTTACAGGATAGGTGTGAGGGATGAGGTCAGATGTAATCTTCTGGAAAAGTCCTCTAAAGGGGTTTCAAAATCTACAAGGACCAGTCTTACATATATGGGTATTCAGCACAGCATATGACTAATAGAGAGCCTAGCTTTACTCTCCTGTGTGCAAGCTGATGGATGCACTAAGTTACCAATTCCATTCAACAGATACAAATATTGGAGTCTAAGAGAGCACATCTTAAATAACATTGTCACTTCTAAACTGACAAGAAATCAGCTAGTGCTTATAATTGGGCAAACAAAGAAACAACAACAACAATGAAACCCAAGACAAACAAACAAACAAACAAAAACAAAAAACCAAATAACAACTACAAAAAAAACAATGAGTTTTGGTGACCAAGTTCGACATCAAAATTATCTAGAGACATCCTTTGAAATTACATGCTCATGACACCATGGTGCAAACACAGATTTCGTTTCCCTCTGCCTGTTTTCTCTGTATGCAAATCCTCGCACTGCAAAAGGAATGAAGAACACAACAGGCCTGCACTATAAATATCAAAGCCTGGGGACTTCTTCAAACACCATGGTACTTGCTTGCTGTGTAATTTTCTTTCCCTACTCCTGATTCCCATTTTATATCAAAAATATCAAAAATATAAATATATGTGAAGGGAACGTGTTTTGTTTCCTGTTCTTAGCCCCTGTGTTGGCTGCAGAGGGTGAGGCGTTTTGTTTTGTTTTGCTTTTACAGCCTCTCTTTTGTTATACAGACTGGATGGGAACTTGTGTGGCCTATGCTGGTTTTGAATTTATAATCCTCCTGCCTTAGCCCCTATACTCTTAGGATTAAAGGCAGATGCTCGAATGCCACCATATCTGGTTAAAGGTGATCATTTTGCATATATAAAATGATGATCGGGCCTGTCCCATAATGACATTAGTCACATTAGTGAGATTAAAAAATACAGGGGATCTTTTAAAGAAGACCAGTTACGTCTTCATGTAACATCTGATCATGCAAGGCTGTGAGTGGAATTCAAAGGCTGTGTGGAATAGTGGGGGAGATGAAGAGACAGCCTGTGGAATTTTATCATTTATTAGCTCCAAACTCAGAGGCTAAATATTCATCTGTCATGCTTCATGCTCTTTGATAACATTCTTCAGGCAGAGACAGTGTAGATGGGACATTGCTCCCCCTAGTAAAGCTTGAGAAAATCAAATGCATTTATGGACTGTAAATGCATTCTCATAGTTTAATAGTCTCTAGTTACTTATAGTCAACGAATACTCTAGCAGGTAAATAGGGCATTTTGCAATTTAAGCAAAAAGATTCATACTGAGGTATCTTTACAAAGACTATAAAAAGGGTGAAATTTGTGTTCTCAGATTCTTTAGGGTAATTATCTTTTACAACACATAATCTGTTTCTTTCCCAGCAATTTTAAAAAAGATTTGTTTGTTTGTTTGTTTGTTTATTGTATATACTCTGTGTGTATACATGTGTCATGGTTTGTATATGCTTGGCCCAGGAAGTGGCACTATTTGGAGGTGTGGCCCTGTTGGAGTAGGTGTGTCACTGTGGGGGTGGGCTTTAAGACCCCTATCCTAGCTGCCTGAAAGCCAGTATTCTGGTAGCAGCCTTCAGATGAAGATGTAGACCTCTTAGCTCCTCCTGCACCATGCCTACCTGGATGCTGCCATGTTTCTTCCTTGATGATAGTGGACTGAACCTCTGAACATGTAAGCCAGCCCCAATTAAATGTTGGCCTTGTAAGAGTAGCCTTGGTCATGGTGTCTGCTCATAGCAGTGAAACCCTAATGAAGACAGCTTGAATGCCAGAAGAGGGCATCAGATAACATTTTAGGTAGTGAGCTACCATGTGATTGCTGGGAATTGAATTCAGGACCTATGGAAGAATAGCCAGTCCTCTTAATTGCTGAGCCATCTCTCTAGCCCCAACCTAAAACCTCTTATCTCACAATTTGTCTATGTCATTAAGAAAGAGTCTACATGGCAGGGAGATAGCTCAGTGGGAAGAATACTGTTCCACAAGTGTAACAACCCAAGCTCCATCCTAGTACCAGGATAAAGTGTGCCAGGGGATGCATGCATGACTCTGTAATCCTTGTGCATTCATAGCACTGGGGAAGTGATACTAGAGACAAGCAGATTTCTAGAATTTATCAGCCAGCTGGTCTAGCCAAGTGTGAGCACTGGGTTCAGTGAGAGATCCTGTCTCAAAGGATAAGGTAGAGAGTGGTTGATGAAAACACCCGACATTGACCTCTGTTCTTTATATGTACACATGTAGCTGTGTACACCAGGCTAGCTGGCCTGCAAGCTTCTGGGAATTTTTATGTCTCTGTTTCCCATCTTAGTATAAGGCCACTAGGATTACAGACTGGTACAGTCACACCTGGCTTTATGTAGGTTCTAGGAATTCTAACTCCCATTCTCACATTTGTGCGGGTTACCCACTGGGCTGTAGCCCCAGGCTCACTCTTGCATTTTCTATATCATATTTTCTAGTACAGACAAAAGTGCTGTCCCGAAACAGTCTTTAACATAATTTCCAGTATGTTAAAAGATAATCCCCAATACTATAGATATACATCAGATAGGAGAATAAAGTGTGTTTAAACTTTCTTATTTAAAAGCGTTTTACATGCAATATATTTTCATATTCTTTCTCCTCTCCCAACTCTTTGTAGATCCTCTCCGGTTCCCTACCTCAATAGCTTCCTACCCCTCCCTCAAAATAAAAACATAAAACAAAAAATGGTCAAAACAAACAAACAAACAAACAAACACTAACCCAGTAAGATTACATAATACTGAAACAAAACGAAAAAGCACACAGAAATAAGCCTGAAGACTGCCCTGGAGTGTGCTTGATAAACTTAGTCTCACTCTACGGCAGAAAACCAATTCTTCCCTTCCCCAGCAGACTGCAATGGAGTATAGAACCCGACAGTGTTCTTAAAAGATGAAACAAAAAATGGCTGAGGAACACTTAAAATTGTTCACATTTTAGCAATTACAGTTTAAAGCTACCTCAAGATTTTATCCCATCACAGTCAGAATGGCCCAGATCAACAAAACAAATGACAAGAGATGGTGGTGAGGGTGCAGGAAAAGGGGACACTTATTCACTACTGGTGGGAGTGCAAACTTCTACAGCTCCTGTGGGAATAAATCAGTGTGGAGGCTCCTCAAAAAGCCAAAACTAATATACCACAAGGCCAAGCTACACCACTCTTGCTCACATGCCCAAAGGACTCCACATCGTATGACAGAGCCACTTGCTCATCCACATTCATTGCTGCTCTCTTCACAATAGGTAGAAATTGGAGATGCCCTAGATGTCCATCAACTGAGAAATAGATAATTATGATGTGGTACCTTTACACAACAAAATATCACTTAGTTGTTAAAAACGATATTACGAAGTTTGCAGGTACACGGATAGAGCTAGTCATAATCATCCTGAGTGAAACAGCCCAGGTCACTAAAAAGAATATGGCACTTTTTATCTTATATGTTTGTTACTTCTCAAGCTTTACGTAAGTGTGTTTCATCAGAAAAACCACAGGGGATGGTGGCAAGGGAAGTATGGGGTCATGGGGGTTAAGAAGGAATCTTCCAAGGACGAGCACATAGACCACAGTGGTAAGAGACAGAGGGAAGCTAGGTCAAGAGGATTAAACTGATAGGGAAAGGTCGGAGTGCACAGTAGAGCAGGATATAGGAGGGATAACTAGCTCTGAACTAGCACTAAAGGCCTATAAAAAGCCATAAGGAAATCTACTAGTGTAGAAGCCCCCACCTCTGTGTGTGTGTGTGAGAGAGATGAATTTAAGTGGAATCATCATATAGTGAGTGAGACAGAGTGTAGTAAATATACATTTTATGCCACCAAGTAAAATCTCCTGTGCCAGGAATGGGTCACATATTGTTGAGTCATTGACCAACAGAGGCCTATAGACAGCCTCCATCCCTTCATTCAAACATTGCAAACTATTGCCAAGGCTATTGGCGCTATTGGCTACTGTCCATAACCTAACATTAAGGCCCCAGTGCTGGAGAATAAAATGCTTTTAATGACAAAAGAAACATTATGTTGAGAAATGATTTCACTGCTGTAATAGTGTTTGAATTCGGAACCCACTTACACATGATAAGCAGAAATTATTATCTTAGTTGGCTCCGCCAATTCTCTGTCAACTAAATGACCAGTGGAGCACTGGAGTCTCCAGCAAGAGCCTTGGTAAAATTAACCTTGTCACAGTAATGGTGGCACCAGACCTTTGCCTCAGCTCAACTTGTAGAAATAAAACACAGTAATTCAAATAAAAAAGAATGATGGGATAGAACATCACTCTAAAACTTATTTATGTCCTTCTTTTCACTACTCATTTGTTTGGATAATTGGCTTTTCCAGCTTCGCATGCTGGAATCACAAATGAATGGCCCTTTGTGAAGGCTTTAGCAGATGCATTAGGAACATTTAAATAGAAAACTTCCATTTTTCTGAGAATGATAATGCTTCTCTCTCTTTCCCTGTTGTGGATCTGAAATGGGGTCTCAGCTCACTTACCAGAGTGAGTTAGTACCCTCCACATTGTGTGCAAAATTGTACTGATATTTAATTTATGAACCATACTCTTAGGGATAAAAGACACAGAAGGCGGTGATGGAAAGACTGAGGTCCCCGGTCTCTAGAGATCCTCATGGGCAGGCTTGTTCTAGACTGTTGTTTCAGCAAGTGAACAGTTAACTGGCCTACACAAAACACTCCATCTGGAGCCATACATCTGGAACATTCTTTTATTATTTCTAACAACGGAAGGGCTTCATTTTTAACTAAAATTTTAGAAACAATATAACTGACACCATAGAATCTAAAAATAAAGCTGGGTCTTCTGAATAACTGATAATGTTCAAGGCATGGGGAAAGCTGTTCATTTAATTTAGGTTTTCCTTGACTGACATGCCATCCAGTTATGAATTTTCCTTTGTCCCAGGGTACCAAATAATCCTGAAAATAAAAGATTTCCTCCCATTATTTTGAAGGAGGTAAATAGCTTGCTATATCACATAAAGAGCTCCTTTTTAATATGCACAATTCATATGGTGCTTCAATACAGCAGCCATACCAGGGGTTAATGCATTACTAAAGTAAAACTTTTCTCCTCTGTTCTGAACCATCTTTCCCCATCATCCTCTAACAAGGGGCTCATGCCATGGGGCAGGCATAGTTGATGGTAATATTAGCTCCCACTCCCATAATGCTTTGGCGCATAAATCAGGGTGATGATGTTTCATTTTCTTTGGCAGGTAACAATGAGTTCAGGTTACTTCCTAAGGTCAAAGCTGATTGTCTGGTGAAGTGTTAGTTTAGAGTTAGGGACAGAGGATGAGGGGCTCCAAGCCAGAGAATTTAGTTCTGTGAAGGTGACACACCCTGAAGAGTGCTAGGGAAGCAGGACCCCTCTCCCAAACTCCTGCAGAGTTATAATTTAGGAGTGCTCATAAAACTGGGGTGATTTGCTGGGACATCTAGCAGTCTGCTACTCCTCTTTAAAAAATAGTTTCATTAGAATATTGTTTTGTGTGTGTATGTGTGTATGCATGTATGTGTGTCATATGTATGTGTACACATGTGTATGAGCATGTGTGTAGGTGTGTTGTGTGTGCATGTGTGTGTGTGTGCATATGTGTGTGTGCATGCATGGGTGTGTGCCTGTGTGCGTGTGTGTGTGTATGTGGTGTGATATGAGGTATGTGCCTGTATGTGTGTGTGTGTATGTTCATGGGCATGTGTATGCATGGGTGTATGCGTGTGTGTGCGTGTGTGTGTGTGTGTGTGTGTGTGTGTGTTGTGCATGCTACTGGATGCACATGGAGAGCAGAGGATTCAGTTCTCTCCTTTAACCATGTGAATTCTGAGGACTGAATTCAGGTCATCAGTTTTAAAGGCTATGGCAGGTTCAATGTTTTCAGAGACTCTCGTCTATTTCTACAACTTTCTGTTTTGTGACACTGATCACATCACTTAGCTCTTTGTCACAGATGTTTCATCTATGAAATAGTATAAACCATAATAAATGGTAATAGGTGAGATTCGAAGCCATGGAAAATTTCATGTGTGACTTACAAAAAATGTTTAGAATAGTGCTGTGTACACAGCTAGACAGAGTTTGTGAGCACTGTCATCACTATCAACACCACCAATATCACAATTGTAATGCAGTAATGGTTAGCATACTATTTATTATTTATGTGACTTCATTATGAATGACAGCCCTCAATTCTGATATCATGGTTTTTCTTACTTGTGTGTATGTCTTAAACTTTATACAATAAATATGCTTTGCCTTGGAATTTGCATATACATGTGTATATATATATTGTGTAGCATAATATATATATATTAATATAAAATAATGACTTAAATTATTTTTCCTTGAGAAATAAACACAAATAATTATCAGAAACAATCTTTCTACCAAAATAAAAATATCTGAATTGAAAGTGACATCTTAAACAGACAAATAGGCAAAGTAGAATCTGGAGAATTGATTATAAGCTAGGGCTCTCCTTGCACTTTGCCTACTTTTACCTTAAAGGTCAAATTCAGTACTTGGCTTTGTCTGTCTGTCTATCTATCTATCTATCTATCTATCCATCCATCCATCCATCCATCTACTTAGATTTTTATCTATTGCTTGTCTGTCTATCCTATATCTATATCCATATCTGTATCTGCATCCACATCCATATCCCCATCCCTCTCTCTCTCTCTATCTATCACTATCTATTTATATATGTTATATCTATATCTATCAATATCATCTATGTCTGTTTCCATATAATATAAATATATATCATATCTAAATATATATCATATACTTATATGTATAAATATATCATCTATATATATCATATATATGAGAAAGAATGAAATGAAAGAATGAAAGGATGAAAATAAGGAAGGGAGGGAGGAAGGGAGGGCAGGAAGGGCGAGAGAGGATGGAAGGGAGAAGGGAAAGAGAGGAAGGGCGAGGGAGGGAGAGAACAGTATTATGTAATTTGATTTTGCTGTCTTATGTTGGTATATGGAAGAAGAGTGAGATCCTTGATAAAAATTCCCATGATACCTGTTTCTTTCTCTAGGCCCCTTCTCCAGAAGCACCTCTACTCCCTCACCTATTATTTTCCTTCAGTCTCTTTCAAATACTGATACATCACCAAATTAATCTATCCTAGAAAATACTCACGCTCTTCATTAGCCATGAACATTCCACCACAAGTCACATGACCTTTGCCGTCCATGGCCCTCCATTTATCATTCAGAAATGCCTTCGTCTGGGATAATTCTGACATTTACCCTCAGCTACCTTTCTGGTAGTCACGTATGTCTACTCCCCATCCAGTTAGCCCCAGTTTTCATTTACTCAAGATGTCTGTATCAAGTGATGATCACTATGTGTCACACGCTAGGCCAGGAGCTACCTATCTAATCCCACTCCATGTTCAAGTCCAGCCAGCTTCAGCTCTCTAACAAATATAAAACATCCATGGCAACTAGGGTTCTGCCTTAGGGTTTCTGTTGCTGAGACAAAAATTCCTTCACCAAAAAGCAAGTTGGGGAGGAAAGAGTTTGCTTGGCTCACACTTACGCATTATAGTCCACCATTGAAGGAAGTCAAGGCATGCAGGAACCTGCAGGCAGGAGCTGATGTAAAGGCCATGGTAGAGTTCTGCTTACTGGCTTGCTCCTCATGACTTGCTCAGCCTGCTTTCTTATAAAACCCAAGACCACCAGCTGAGGGATGGCACCACCAACAATGGGCTGGGCCCTCACCCATCAATCACTGATTAAGAAAATGCTTTACAGGTCTGCCTATGGTTTTGTTGTTGTTGTTGTTGTTGTTGTTGTCATTGTTGTTTGTTTTTCTTTTTTTTTTCAGGCTTCCTCCTCTCAGATCATTCCACCTTGTGTGGAGTTGACATAAACCTGTCCAGTACAGGTCCATTTCTGGTATTTTAAGTCCTAACTGTTGTAGGAGTTAATGATTAATTTTACTACCTGAACTTCAAATTCCCTGCAAGAAAGAGTTATGATGACTATATCTAAATCTTCTGCCTTTTATCTATGATGTACACTACGGTGGCACGGATGGTTACTATTTTATTTATCGATGAAACCAAATGCCAGGAATATGCTTGCCATACAAAAGCAGCCCAGGAAATACTTGCTAATTGGGTGCTCATCACACAATGTGTGCTTCTGATCACTATCCAGATAACAGAGTATTTAACATTAATTGTGAGCACCTTTTCCATGTTCCCCAGAGCAAATGCATCTTTCAGAGGCATTTTTAAATTTTGTAGAATATGGCCGACAGTAACCAGTGCCATAGCTTGCATACCATTGTGGGATGAAGAGGTAGGAAGATGCCTTCCTGGAAATAAAGTTCAGCTATCTGTAGGAAAATAAAAATAATCACCGAAGTAAATCGGACATTGGCTCGGACATTGGCTCGGACATTGGCGCTACATATTAGTCGTAGCTCCTTAGTAGCTTGTATTGCTCACTGATGTATTCTGCTTTCCAGGATACAGACAGTTCTGTTGCTTGCTGTTGCTAACACTGCTCAGCAATACTGGCAATTTTATAACCTCGAAAGATAGTTGTATGTCATTTACATATTTTAATTAGAATGCTAAATTATTCTATTTTAGAGTTGAAAAGAACTTACCCAACATCTACTAATTGTTGAGGGTTTTTCCCCCTTAAAAATTAAAGGCATTTAAGCTCTTTTATAAAATTTAGAATCTTACAAAAACCTTAAGGCCTGATGGGAGAAAACTAGAGTTGTTGTAGAGACCTTGAAGAACTGAGGGTGGAGAAAGTCCTGTTCTGCCCACCTAACAGGTATCCCCACTCTACCCTGTCCTGCCTCCTAGGAAATCTCCTTCTGGCTCCTAGCAAAGTTTTGCTAGACTAGACTAGCAAAGTTTGCATTACTAGTCTAGACCCAGTCTGAGGACCAGCCCCTGACTTAACAAGGGATGAAAAGTTTTCAGAAGGGCAAGAAAGCAGGCCATGATGGAGTCCCTGGGGTTTCCTGACTTGCAGCTCTGAGATGTTCCTGTCACGTGACTCTGCCCAACCATGGGCATCACCAGCCCATGCCCAGGAGTGTGGCCACTTACCTCTTAGGAGGTTTGCTTTGATTTGTCACCTAATTTCTTTAGGCTTCTAAATCCATTTTATGAAAATATCAGGTTACCTACTTGTTTAAAACTTGCCTTGCATGACCCTGACCCCTGAATTGCCTCCAGCTGTCCATTGAAACTTCCGTTGTGAAGGTAGCTAGATTACCACTTAGCAAAGGTGTTCTAGTAAACGATCCAGTGCTTATGAATTGCTTTCCAACTCCAAGTCAGCTGTCTAGGAGGCGATTTTCATGGCTGAAAGACGTGGGCAAACATTCACATATGTTGGTCCATTTATAAAGTAGCTTCACTGAAAGCCTCATGGCATAAAATTGTACCTTTGCAAACAGATGTCTATTCTTTTTATTATTATTATTATGCATTTACACAGACACACATCATTAGGTCTTTATTGACATCCTGTTTTATTTTTATCTGGATTTCATGCTAGCTGCGAATGTCATCATAAAACTGTCTTCTAGAATACCTACTGATAGGAGAGAGGAAAATGATGAATCAAAGCTTGGTGCCATATGGGCAGAGAGTCCTCAGGATCCTTGCTGCCTGCGTGACTGAACAGCAGGTGCTACTTGCATGGTGAGTGTGAGCCCAGGGCAGGGAAGGAGCTGGCAAGGCTAGCTTAGATCAACTTGCCCCAACCTCAGCATTAAAATGGAGCGCAATAACCACTGGAGATCTGAGGACAGACCCAGAATTCCACAGCCCAGGGGGAACCTCTGGGCCTGTGTTTACTGTGGGAAAGACAATGAGCACTTTCAGGAGATAGAACTTCAACAACCATTAAATGGCTTACATTCAGTTAAGTACCAATAGCTGGGCTCCTTCTACTCAACTTCTGTCTACTTGGAGTTATTAATTTTAAAAAAGATTTTCCTTTTTTTCCCCCTAAACTTCATTTTGTTCTTGTTATTCAATTTTGCTTTGGGGGTGGGGAAATCAAGAGATACATTTTCAGGCCTATCTAGATAATCACATGAATGGCTAAATATCAGACATGTAATTTAGACTTCAAGATGATCAGTGGTCTGATGCAGAGTTGCCTTTGACTCTATTTTTTTTTCTGGTGGTAGAAATGGGATGTGAATCATCTTAATAACTCCTTGCATCATACCCACCCACTCTCTCCATTTGTGCGAGTCATATTCAGGCATATGAGTGGTGAGTGTCAGTGGATGGGAAATCACAGTGGAGATAGGAGAGATAACAGCTTCCAATAGAAGTCCTGTAACTGGAGCCTGCCCAGCTAGGAATACAATGTACAGCATAAGCAGAGGTTATAAATTTGGCTGTTCCAGTCAGACTATATGTACGTCAATGAGCTCATTTACTTCCAGATGCATCTCAAGATGGATACTCCAACTATGACCATTTAAAATACTCTCTCTTTGTCTGTTCTATATGTTCCCCAATGCTTTATCAAGCTCATCTCTGAAAACTCTACCTTCTGAGAAGCTTCCTGTTTCTTCCTCTGGTCTGGATGATTTTATCCAAGGTCTTTCACTTACAGTTTTCCCTCCTTACAAAGCTCTTCCTCTCCTATTCTCATGCTTTCAATTTGTGTTTTTTTTTTTTAATTATTTTTTAATAGGTTATTTTATTTATTTACATTTCTAATTTTATCCACCTTCACAGTTTCCTCCCTGCAAACCTCCTATCCCACCCCTTCCCCTGCTTCTATTAGGGTGCTCCTCTACCCACTCACCTACCCACTCCTGCCTCACTACCCTAGTTTTTCCGTATGCTGGGGCATCAAGCCTTCACAGGACCAAGGGCTAGATGAGGCCATCCTCTGCTATGCAGCTGGAGCCATGTGTCCCTCCATGTGTACTCTTTGGTTGGTGGTTTAGTCCCTGGGGACTCTGGGGGTCTGGTGGTTGATATTTGTGTTTAAAGAGCTTTCCCAACTACTCAAATCAGAAGCTTTGGCCTTCATCTTCATGGACACTCATTCCTGTGACAGTCACATCCTGACATTAATGAATCACTATATGAAAACAGTTTGTGTGTGTGTGTGTGTGTGTGTGTGTGTGTCGTGCATGCCATGTGTGTTATGGTCTCCTTTCTCTACTCGTCTGATAGCACATGCTAAGAGAAGCTCCATTCATTCTGCATCCTGCTCCATCATGAGCCTCTAGAACATCACTTATTCAGCTCAGAATTTATCTGTTCAATCAATCATAAATAATTGAGTAGAGCATGTCTGGTGTTAGCTGATCAGGCTTATAAGGGGACACAAAGACGTTATCAGGAAAACTATTTAAGCAAAGGTTATATGATCCCAGGAGAGAAAAGATTGGAGGAACTCATTATATTTGTCATGGTCAGTGTGGAAGATAGGAGAAGTTAGAGGCAGGAGATAAGGGTTGCTGGCTGTGCAGCCCTAGCTGTGGAGAACACTATCTGGGGTATCATGGAAAGGGTGGGTTTCTTTACTCTTCCAGGTTGTCTATTGGTGCGCAGTATTCAAGAGATACCCAGAGCAACTGTCTCATGTAGGAGGTAGTACACTTTGGTCAAGAGAATATATGAAAATTGTAGAATGCAATTATTTCACTTCTCTTGGAAAAGAAGAATGCAAGGCTAAAAGAGGTAACATAGTTTGTCCCAGAATACAGCACGCATTGTTCCTTTTCTTATTGGCTCTTGTGCATTTCTAGAATAGAGGCCAGATACTCAAAACACTAACTTCCCTAGCTTGCCCTGCAGTTGGGAAGGCGACTCGAGATGATCTATCCAATGAGTTATAATGTATGGTTGGACTAGTACACCTTTGCCTGCTTTAGGAAGGGATGGGATAGCTTTTGCTGTTTTTCTCTCTCTTCCATGGATTGAAAGTTGATATGAGGAACCTAACTGCATGAACTAGTGTAGACACAGGAATCTGGTTCTAGAATCATACTGAGACATGGCGAGCAACAGATTCTTTTCGTGATTTCTTTAGTTTAAAAATATTTGTAGGGTTTTCCAGTAGCCTAAATCCCTCCTGAATGATACCCAGATATAAGGGGAAGTAGCAGAGTTGTGATTAATTTTGTATTTTATAATGCTCAGGGCCAAAGCCTATGTCATTGCATATACATTCATTTAGTAGTGTTCAACGTTTACTATGATCTAGATATAACTAGGACATAGAGAATGATGGGGAGAGGGTAGGGAGTCCTGTATACGGAAAAAACATAATCTAGAAAAGAAATGAGTGAATATGTAATTCCAAATAAGGAGATGCAGGCTATTACAGATTGCTCATAATCGCAGAGAAGCTACTTGGGAACAAGACAGGGAGAGAGGGCTTTCTTGAGGTGGTCTTTTCTTGTAGCAAAGTCATCCATCAAGAGTAGCAGTTAAACAGAAGGGAAGGCTTGGAGGTGAAACATTTCAAGGCATTAGAGGACAGCCGTGCACAGCAGAAGACATGTGGAGAAGGTCCGTAGAATTCAGCAAGACAAGCTCAGTGTACGTGTCAGGGTATGTATGACAAAAAGGCACTGGGAAGAAGTCCAAGAAGTCTTGTGTGTGTGGTGATGAACAATGCTGGTGAAGAAGAAAGAGCCTGCTCCCCCAAGGTGATATGTTGGGGCTGATCTAGGAATAGGTGCTAGGAAGATGTTGAAGGTTCAAACTCAGGGGAGTAACAGGTCAGTTCTTCAGGGATTTCAACACACCTGCCTATGGAGCAGGCATCAGGGAGGAGAGAAGGATTAGAAAGAGATGGGCCATATATGATGAGAAAAGGCTAGGCACTGTCTGCAGGGTGTTAAGGATGCAGCGTCAAATCAGTAGGCATAGAATCTACAGGAGAAGTGGGGATGTCCCTAGACTCCCAGGCTGCTGGTGACACGAACACTGGCTCCTCACATTCATGACAATCTGAGTGCAGCTTGGGACAGGAAGCCCAGGGAACAGGTAACTGTGATGGATAATACATGACATGTGCAGAAGGAAAGGAAATGACAACTGCTTTGAACAGCAAGTGGGAAATTAGGATTCCTTATTTGGAACTCTGATAGTTATCTGTTGTATTAAAAAGACAATTTTCCCAACCCTTAAATGGAAACAACCCCCTAGGACTTTTTCAGTACAGATTTTATATTACATAAAGATATTTGAGCAAAGGGCTAATAATCATGTTATGTCCATTTAAATTTCCAATGGCTACTAAAATGATGTGTCTCATTACCTTAGAGTCAGGGCTTGTACACCCGCAGAATGCCACTAAATGTCAATCAACTTATTTTTTTCCCCTTTTTTAATGTTAAAATTATTCATTTCAGGTGGTTTAGGAGAATGTTTTAAATTTTCTGAATATAAAGCAGGTTTTGTTTCTACCTGTGTTCTACTGCTAAATAGTTCTTTTAATCTATTTTTCCCTTTGTGATGAAGGTAACAGTACAATTGCTTCTTATATTCATAAATTACCTAATGGCCATTCCAGCCAAATGTTTGATGAAATGTTAGTTTTCACAAATCAACTTTTGACATGCTTCCAAAAGCATCTTTTAAATGATTCCTAGTATTTCAGTTCAGGTTTCAGTAATTGTGTAAAAAATACACATTTTTTTTTCTCTTACCCCAGGAAACATATGGCATAAATGCTTTAGGAAGCGTGAGTCATGCCTTTGATGAGGCAGCCACTGAAGAATCAGCTCCTACTGTCACAATATAAATAGCATGATAAGCCCTATCGAAGGTCAAAAATCTAATTTTAAGATATGTATTTTAAGAATTTTTATTTTAGCTACCTTGTCATGAATTAGAAATGTGGTCTGTTTATGTCCCACATTGACATTTGCTAGTGTGCCTGCTTTTCTTTCTTTCTCTCTTCCTTCCTTCCTTCCTTTTTTTTAAGTAAGAAAGATGAAAACCTGATTTTGTCATATTTCAACTCAAAAATCTCTGAGATTTTGCAGTGCCAGAAAACAAATCTCATCTGTCCATTTCCTGCCCCCTTACTCCAGAAAAGTCCTCTCACCTCCCAAACCACATCTAAAAATACTCCCCCCCTTTGCTGTTAACTGCTCTCTTGAAACTCGAAGCAGTGTCTGAAGAACTAGGTTGTCAACGTTTGATTTCCCACCTCCCTTCTGGTTCTTTTTCTTCCTCTTCAAAGTGAACATCTGAGAGTAATCCTGGATATGATAGTGAGTAGGTTACCTCCGTCTAAAACACTTGCTGTGTAGGATATACCACGTAGGAAATAGAATGTGCTTCCTCCAGCCATCTCTTTCTTCCTTTTAAAAATTTGAAAATAAAACTTACTTGTTAGTCTCTCTCTTTCTCTCTCTCTCTCTCTCTGTGTGTGTGTGTCTGGATGTTTGTATTGTACCATGGGCATGTCGGCTACCTATGGAGACCAGAAGAGGGTGCCAGATTTTCTGCAAGAGGAGCTATATGCAATTGTGAGACATCTTTTGGGTAATCAGAACAGAACCTCTGTAAGATAATTAGTACTCTTCAGCCCTGAGCCATCTCTCTACCAACCAGTCTTCTCTTCTTTGTCCCCTTACACCCAGTGAATACTGACAATTATTAGTGATTAAATACCTATGCCATACAGGGGGGTTGATGGGCCACTGAAAGTTTTGGTCATTTGCATACTGTTTGTAATTAGCCCACGTTTAACTGGAATTTTACTCTTCTGGATTTCTAGATATAAGGAAACGAGTGAAAAGGTTAATTTTGGTTTTCTAGCTATTATTTAGCCTTCAGACATATCCTTGGGCAACTCCTAAATTCTTAGCACACTTTACTGAGTCAGGAATTTATTTCTACCAACTAGTCTTTGCATTTGTTGAGCGAATATTTGTTGACAACTCCTTAGATTGCTTTCAACCTGGCAAAATATCTAGGGAACAAACAAATTCACAAATGATTTTAAAGACAACTCTGCTGAGATTTGTGTTTGTAATTCCCATAAATAAGTTGTTTTTATTTTGTCTTATGCTCTTGAGCCAGTATCCCATTCTGTAGCCTAGGTTGGCCTTGTTTAACTCACTATTGAGCCTTGATTGACAGAGACTTCATGGTGATGCTGTTGCTGTAGCTTGCACGGTGCTGGGATTTCAAACCTGCTCCTCCATTCCTGGCCTCTTATTATCAAAAGAGATGCTGATTGTGAATAATATTAGAAATAAGACACAGGATAAGGACTGTCTAAACTATCCACATTTCCCACCCCAAAATATTGAAGACTAACATGGATGAATTTAATTTAGTCTCACATGATATATATGTGGATAGTTGCATATATGTGTGTATTTTTAAAAACTGATACCATATTGCTTAAACACAGATCATGAGTATCTCACTTAATAATTTATGAATATACTTTTTCATTTTTCAAAATATATTTTAATATTTTAAATATTATCTTTAAATAGTTGTATTATAAAATACTCACTGGACATCGCTTCTCGCCTTTTGGCTAAGATCAAGTGTAGAATATGCACTGGTCATTAACATTTATGGTCTGTTCTGCTCACCAGATACTGGAAATTGCTATATTTTTATACAGGACTTCTGCCATATTTTTGCTGTCTGAAATATGCTTCCTGGTATGGATAGAATTGTACTAGTGTCTCCAGCACTGTTGTCCATATATGTATACACCCTACATAATTCCCTTCTCTTTTATGAGAGACTGTCCTGGAAGCCTAATGATCAGTTGTTCTGATGACCATTTTACAGAGTACAGAGGAGGAGAAAGGGACTTACTGATGCAATCAAGAGTCCTATATCAGGTGTTTTTGAGTTAATCAAAAGGCTGTTTATTCTGATTGGGTCTGACTTAATTAGGAGAAAGCCAATACCAGTTGAGGAACTAGCCTCCCCCTCCCCCCCCCAAAAGGGGAACATTCTTCTTCGGGCCTTGAAGGAGTCCATGGAGATATTCTGAGAGGAAGTATAAGAGGGTAAGGACTGCAGACAGCAGCAGGAGCAGAAGCAGCCCCAGGCTGACCAGCAGCAAGGAAGAGGGAAATAGTCCTAAAATTCCAGGAACCGACTGCTGCTTATGGTGTGGAGGAGCCTGGGAGAAATCTCAATCAGACATCTAGATGAACAAAGAGAGCAACTGCTTGCAGCCTATGAGGCCCTGAGGAGGGGGCCAGTCATCTGAACTGGACTCCCAAGTCTGAGAAACTAAGGTACTGAGTGATGCTTGAAGGCCCTGGGCTATCTTCATTTGCTACTCAGCCATGTAGCAACCCGGGGCATTCCTGTTCTCCCTTCCTGCAGCAGCTTCTCCTCATCCTGCAGGTCTGAGCCATGAGGTCCTGTCCCCAGAGCTTCTCTCATTTAAGGTACCTGCTTCTTTTTTATTTTCTCCACCAAAAGCAACCATGGGGACAATAGTAGTTGCCTTTTATTCCCCCTGTGTTTGCACAGTTGACAACAGTGAACATCCAGGCCCAGATAGGTGAGGCCATATTTGTTCAAAGGCTAAAATACATAGAGAAATCTGAAGAAAGGCAACCCATGGGAACCATAACAGATTCGCCAATGCAGGATGTGGTTTGAACAATACCCGGTGAATGTCTCATAACGTATAACGTTTAACGTATTATCTAAAACTGGTCACACATCAAAGTGACACAGAAATCCTATTGAAGCAAGTTTCACTGAATAATTCATGTGTGCATTAGCTGTGTGGATTCAGAACCTGCATGCATATACAATTTGTTACACAACCTTGTCAGTTTTTATGTGAAAATCGGAGTGAAAGAAACTGCACATTTATGGTAATTGTCACTTACTGATTACTTTGGAAGGAAACAGAGTTCTTCCCAGGGTTTCAATGCCTGGTTAGCACCCAGGATCCTAGAAGTGGTTACAGTCAGGGTTGTTGCATGACTCATAAACCACAGGAGGTGAGCATGCTACATACTAACGACATCTAGCTAAATCCTCCCACCCATTAGAAACGGAGCAAATATATGGATAATATTTTAATTCTACACTTAAAACATTAATTCAGCAAAAAATATACTCAGTGACCCAGTGACTCTCCGATTCTGTACAATGACTAGGAAAAATTAATGGCAAACCTGAACGTTTGTTTTAATTTTGTTGAAATATGCTTAAGTTATCTTTCTAACCTATTTACCAGATTTACCACTGGATGCACTGAAAAAGGACTTTTTCAGTGAGATTTATAAAAGGTAAAATATTACATCTTACATCTTCTCCAATTCTGGACAAGGGGTCTAGAATTATTGTCTAAGTCTAACCAGTTTCTTCTAGGAATTATATAGCAGAAACGCTACCTGACCCAGAAAGAATTCAAGAACGGTTGTGTTTCATAAGAATCACCTGAAATGCTTGTTTTGTAATTTAACTGTCCCAGCCCAACCCACTAAAAATTCTCTGTCTCTGTCTCTCTGTCTCTCTGTCTCTCTCTGTCTCTCTCTCTCTCTCTGTCTGTCTGTCTGTCTGTCTGTCTCTCTCTCCCTCTCTGTGTTGGGAGTATATGAACCTACAGCTATCTGTGTACTATAAACAATGAGTCGCTAAGCAAAATACCTATATGTCTTAGCTTTTATTTTGAAACAAGGTCTCACTAAGTTGTCCAGTCTAGCTTCAAATGTATACTCCTCCTGCTCTTAGAACACTGAAACTACAGGTAGGCACCTCTAGAAATTGTTCACCTGTGCTCTCACAGAGGTAATAATAAACAGAGGAGATGTCTATCCCACTGGCCACCTAGCTCTTTCACATAGTGATTAAGTAGACTACTAGAGCATTGGTTACCATTGTACCCCTGTGAACAGAAGGGGATTTTCTGATGTGCTGTACTCTGTCTGACTCTTAGTGGATACAGAGTTCCCTTGCCTGGGACACCTTATAATACAAATGAGACGGGAAAGCCATGATGCCCACTGTGAGTCATGAGGGATGCAAATAAGACAATTCCAAGTCCTCACTTCAGCAGAAATTGCCAGCCTGGGAACTAACCACTATTTCTAAATGCAGATGCAGTATGCTAACAGGGAGGCATGTGAACAGAGGGTGTTTCAGGAGAAATAGCAAATCTGGATTTGCATACAAAATCACATGATTTTAATATTGGGCTTTGATAATGGAATTTGGAATTTAACTATGAGATGCCATTTTTCAAGTTATGCCTTAGCCCCTCTGATTTCTCATAGAATTTGAGAAGCAAAAGAACCTATCTTTTGGACAATAATGGCGGCGTGATGAGATGTTCATGGGTTTAGGAGGTGAGAGACAGAAAGGAAGAGCTATTCAAATAGGCATAGTGCTTACAGACAGGCACTTGTAAAAGGTAGATGTTGCCTTTATCAGACAAGCATTGAGAGGAGAAAGTATTTTCCAGTACTTACAGCACTAAAACACAGAATCAGATTATCCCTCACCTTCTTGCTCTGAAATGGGTTTTCATGTCTTTGTATCTTTGTGTATGCCTGTAATTATAATACAATTAAAACATGTCTCCCTTTCTTTCCTGACCCCAAAGCCCTCTCATATATCCCTCTCTGCTGCCCTTCAGCTTCATGGACTCCTTAGTTTCATTTATTTTCATTTCATAAATATATGTGTGCATATTCATATGCATATGCATATATGTATATGTATATCCATATAGGACTATATTAAGCTCCTCAGTAATGGAGGAGGACTTGAGCTCTTCAGCACTCTCTGGGTGAGGTGATGGAGAAGCAAGGTGGGGCTCAGTGCAAAACAACTCTTAGTACTGTTGGAATCATTTAAAGCCCTCAAATGTCTAGCCACTTACCTTTCTTGAGGTGTCAGGTTTTGTTGATCAAGTTACCCATGTTGGACAAAAGTCCTGGAGAGCACTCGTAATACCTAAACCACCAGAAAAATCTCCACAATCCAAGCCCAGTATCTCCATATGGCAGAAGTCTGCTCTGAAAGTCTTTCCTGAAGCTATTGGCTTGTGCTAAGTTGCTAAAAAAACCATGGTAGTGCCAGTCCCTCTGCCCAAATCACTATGATCAAATAATAAATTGAGGTTTTCAGCCCAGCTTCTTAGCAATCTTTCAGCCCCACCTAAATCTAGAGAGACATCTTAACTGTGATGTCATGAGAGATTCGATTAAGTCTACATAGAGAGGTGTCTGTCAAGTGAGACGCTCAAAGAGAAAATATAAAAGAATTCATATATATGAATGCTGTCATAACATATGACATATATAACATATATGTCATATAGTATTCATATAAAATGCTGTCATTGTTTCATGCTTGTAATTTTGGGGTACTCATAACAAATTATAAAAGGTGTACAGGCTCATCTCTAAGGTTTACAGACCAGTTTCTAAGGCAGAGCCCTTTGTTTGGGTTACAATGGACAGCCAGTTGGCAATAGGAGAGAGAGAGAGAGAGAGAGAGAGAGAGAGAGAGAGAGAGAGAGAGAGAGAGAAAGAGAGAGAGAGAGAGATTGATTTTCACTGTTAAGGGGATGTTTCCAGACAAGCATAGGCTACACTTTTGTTCCCAAATTGATAGCTAAAGACAGAAGATGTGGATGATGTCTGGATGAGATGGAAAGATTGAGAGCTCTCTCCTCTGGGGATTCTGTTTAACACCCTAGTATCATTAACATTCTGTTAGTACCTTCTTATGTCCTGAACGAAAGAAAAACAAATCCAAAGGGAAATTCTGTAGGACCAACTCTTGACAAAGCATAGACACAAGCTTTGTCAGACACAGCGGAAATGATGGTAGGAAGTGCCCGCTGGCTACATGCCGAATCATGACTACATGCAGAGGTGTGGAATGTAAATGCCACATGCGGATAGTATCAGTTAAATTCATAGTGTTTCATCATTTTTCAGGAGTCACTTAATGTTTGTAAAAACAGATGATAAATATAGAGCCCATATCAATATGCAGTTTGAGAATGATCAATGAATAAGATTAGAGGAGAATTTTAGAAATAGTTTGTTTCTGATTTTAAATATCATAAAGGTTTCTTGTAAAAATTTAAAATGAAAGAAACATAAAATTTATCCAGAAACTTTACATTTATAGCCCTTAAATGTGTTTATGGCTGCCCTATAAAATTAAAACATTCTTGCCATGCAATTGTCACATATTTCACATAAACAAATGTTCAGAATTTGCTCATGCCACCAAAATTATTTTCAGTTTACATAAAACTTCCTTTCAAAGGAGATTTAAAACTATAAAAGTCTGCTCAATAAGAAAATCCAGGATGCAAAACCAAACAGGCGTGACCTCAGGAAATATAACGCTTAGTGTACCCACTCACTTGTAGGGTTCTTTGTTTTGAGCTTTAAAAAAAAAGTCTTCATATTCATACATAAGCATTTACCGAGATGATGTGCTAGGCTTCCTTATGTTTACCTCTGATATTCCTTAACAATATAGTGAAGATGAGGTTTTACCGACCACACCGTGCTTTAGTGGGTGCCTACTATTCTAGCTTATGGATACAATTCCACATTGATGACTCGTTCTTACTCTGATGCTGTTTGGTTTTTGTATTTAGTAAAAATGGTGAAAAATCCATCTACCATTCAAGTTTGTTGACTTCCGTGGGATAAAGTTTCAAAGTATAATTATTAACCTAACAGTGCATAAATAAAGTTTCAAGAACATTATTTACATCTTTTGAGAAACCTTGCAGCAATCTGTAGGTTGACCAACGGTAAAACAGTGATTCTTTACTCCAGTTTTGACAGCAATCCCCAAACAGCATTCTGCTTGTTTCTCTTGTATGTCTTTTGAGTAGTGAACTAAATATTTTCCTACTTAGCCTGTTTCAGGCTCTATACCATGACTTGTCAATGTCTTGCAACCATTTAAATTTTAAAATGTTTATATTTTTATTGCTTCTGACAAGACAACTGATACTGCGTCCCTCCTTCTGTCTCTCGGTTCCAGTCAGTAATGCCTTCCTTGCCTTTATTCCTCTCAGGAACATGATGTAGTTAAATATTATTAAATATTAGTCTTCCCACTATGGCTTCTTTCTGTGAAGTAGTACCTGGAAAGATTCACCCTCAGCCATCCCACATGTTTCAAGCACTTAGAATATTTGCATATGGAGTTTTTCGGATTCTATCTTTATTGTTCTTTAAAACACTGCATTTGAATCCTGTGTAATGTGTGAGATTAGAGCTATATGTTTTGTCCCAGCAACACTTCTTAAACAAAATTGTGATAAATTCAAAATACTGTCATCACTAGTAAACAAGGAAAGAAAAAAAAAGGTACCAGTCACAATTGAAATCTTAACATTTTGTTTGCCATGTCCACCATCTCTTATGTACCATATCTTCTTCCCATTTTCAGTTTTTTCCCACTTCACCTATGTTTTGCCGGATGACTTCCTATAATATATACCAAGGACCAAATGCTGTGCTTTGCATATTCATGAGTTTATTTTCTCAAACTAGGAAATTATTCCATGCCAAAGACAAGGAGGAAGAGATGTGGAGAGATGAAGTGTTGTAGATTAAAGAGCTCAGTGCCTGATGTATATATGTAAATGAGTTCCCTGATGTATATATGTAAATGAGTTCCCTGAACACTGAAGTACAGATGCTTTCTCACTCTGTGTGTACGTGTGTGTGCGCGTGTGTGTGCCTGTGTGTGTGTGCGTGTGTGTGTGTGTGATGTCTGTGTAAGTCTCTACTTTTGTCTCTGTCCACATGGTCCTTTTTCTTGCTGTGTTGTCAACACATCGTATTTAACCCTCTGATTTGTTTGATTCTAAGACAATCAAGCTTCTCAGATTTTGCTTTTGCTTGTGAAGACAAACAGAAATGCAGACTTTAAAACCTGAAAGCCAAAAGGACAAAAGGCAAAGCAATTTAGAAGAAAGAAAACCCAGGCACATGTACTCTATGAAGTTGCAAAAGCATTTTTCAAGGGACCTTGTGAAAGTCCACAACTCATTTTTTTAAAGAAGATAAGATAATTTGAATGCAAACTAAACCAGAGAGGCTAAAATATTCATAGTTCACATTTTGTACTCTATCCATTCTTTAGATATGGAACGTTCACAATTATTGCCAGGCTGCTGGCTATTGTGGATGTTCTTGAGGTGAGAACATTCTATTCCCACAATTTCACATTACAATGTATTCTTAGGAGACAGAAAGAAGAAATTACTGCTGTTCAATTTTAAGGCTATCATATTTTTTGGATAGCAATGCAAAAAAAAGGAAGGCTATTTGTTTTACACAACACATTTTTGTTCACATAATTATCTTAGAAGACTTAATGGGAATTTGATAAAAATAATTATTTTAAACTATGAGTCAAGTGCTCTGGGATATTGCTCTTGTACTGTATAAAATCCCATATGATTTGGACAATATTTTTCCTTTATTTTCAGCAAAATGTGACAAGTATAGAACATATTAAATCTTAGGACTAGAGGCTCAAGTGTGAATTGTACTTCTTTAATAACAATGCAACCCAGTAGGGGGATGGAGGTTACCTTAGAGTCCCTAAGTACAGCTCAATACCATTATTTCCTAGGAACTGATACAAAACCCATCATTTTTAAGCTGGAAGAAACCTTAGAGATCATAAAGCTCAATCTGTGCTTTTTGCAACAGCTTGATTACTGATTGCTTTTGTTTTTCAAAACCAAAAAGATAGCAAATTGCATTTATGGTTTAGCACTGGTATTCCATTCACACTCTATTCTCTCCCAACCTTTAGTTACCAGCATTGTGCTGTCTATAACTGTGATATAGGTGAAGGATGGACTGCCTACGAGGCTTAATTTTGACTTAGGAGGCATACAGTCAGGATTAGTCATCATATTAATGTGAAAATGCATTTCTGTAGGTGTGTGTTTCTCCCATCAATGAGAAGTCTAGTGTGAGAAATCTCCCATGCACAGATAAGAGAAGCCATCCTGCAGTGAAGAGCACATGGAAGCCTTTCCTCTGAACATACAATGTACAGTCATAGTGGCTGCAGGTAATGCCGTGATCGCCTTACTGCATCACTGGCAGAGCTCCTGCTCAATACCTGGAGACCTCTGTCCTCTCATCACTGACTTTATGTTCAATTTGCATAATGTATCAAACAATAAAATGAACAGATCTAGTTAAAGCTTCAAGTGGAGAAAAACGTGAGGAAGAAAGTACACAATTATGCATATTCCTAGAAATACATTGAAATACACAGAGAATTGAGGTCAAGTCTCAAAGTGTCACACTCCTGCATTGATGGTGGGGGTGCAAATTTGTGCAGCTACTTGAGAAAACAATTTGGCTGTTTCTAAAATGTGGAAATAGTTCTCTCTTAAGACCCAGCTATACTACTTCTGGATATACACCCAAAAGATGCTCCACTGCACTACCAGGGCATATGCTTCACTATGTTCATAGCATATGTAATTGTAGTAGCCAGAAACTGGAAATAACCTAGATGTCCCTCAACTGAAGAATGGATAAAGAAAACGTGGTTCATTTACACAATGGAATACTACTCTGCTTTTTTTTTTTTTTAAAGAAGGACATCATAAATTTTGCAGGGAAATAGATGGGACTAGAAAAATCAGGTTGAGGGGGTAACCCATACCCCAAAGGATATCCATGGTATGCACTCACTTATAAGTAGATATTAAATATAAAGAACAGAATAACCTTGTTATAATCCACAAACCCAAAGAAGCCAAATAACAAGGAGGATGCTTGAATCTTTCACAGAAATGTGAAAATAGACCTCAGAGGTGGATGGAGGGAGGGAACTGGAGGGGAGAGGAGATAGGGAAGGGAATGGGCAAAAGAATCAGGTGTAGGGAGAGCAGCATAGAGAGAATGGGAATCGTCAGTGGGTGGGTGGGGCATCTTTTGACACGCCAGGAAACTGGGATGGGAGAAAGCACTATGGAGTCTATAGGGGTAACTCTAGCTGAGACTCTAAGCAGTGGGGGATATGAAGCCTGAAGTGGTTGCCTCCTGTAGCCAGGCAGGAGTCCCAGTGGAGATATAAAGACAGCAACCCACTCAAAAAACCTTTAACCCAAAATGTGTCCTGCCTATAAGATGTCCAAGGATAAAGATAGAACAAAGACAGAGGGAATGGCCAACTAATGTCTGACCCAACTTGAGACCTATCCCATGGGCAAGACCAATCCCTGACACTATTAATGATACTCTATTTTGCTTGGAGACACAATATTGGCATAACTGTTCTCTGAGAGGCTCCACCCAGCAGCAGATGGAAAGAGATGAAGAGACCCACAGCCAAACATTAGATGGAACTTAGAGAGTCTGTGGAAGAGTTGGGGGGATTGAGGGACCTGAAGGGGATAGGTCCTCCACAAGAAGACCATCAGAGTCAACTAATTGAACCCAGGGGGTTCCCAGAGACTGAACCACCAATCAAAGAGCAAGCATAGGCTTGACCTATGTCTCCCTTATGTATGTAGCAGATGTGCAGCTTGGTCTTCATACAGGTTTCCCCAACAACTGGAGCAGGGGATATTTTTGAATCTGTTGCCTTTCTGTGGATCCTGTTCTCTTAATTGGGCCTCTTTGTCTGTCTGGCCTCAGTGGGAGAGGATACACCTAGTACTACAGTGACTTGATGTGCTAGGGTGGGGTAATGGCCAGGGTGGTCATCACCTTTTCAGAGGAGAAGGGGATGGGGATGGGTGGAATGTCTGTGTGAGGGGGGCTTGGGAGGAGGGGGGCTGCTGTGATAGGGATTTAAAGTGAATAAAGAAATTTGTTGATGCTAAAAAAGAAAAAGAAAAAATACAACTCCTTCCATTGTGTTCAAGTTTTAGTAAGAAATCTTAAACAGTCACTTTTTCTTAATATTCTTTTCCAGGGCTTTTTCAATGAAAATACATCTTAATAAGATTTCTGTTCTCTATAATCCACCCACTTTGTAAAAGGCAAATGTATTATATTATCATATTTTATACACTAGATAAGTTCTTCAGAACCACAGATTTGGAAATAGAAGTAGACGATTCACACAATCATTGTTTACGTCATGAATGAGAGTAGTTATTGCCTTGACATTATCCTTATGACTGATCTGTCAGCTTCTTTCTCTACTTTCTGAATTCAAGGACCAAGAAGGGATCAAATACTCACCTGGAAACTTCCTGATGGCAGATATATGCTCATACCTTAAAGTGATGTGAAAACTTCACAGGGAAGGCAAGTCAACAACTACTTCACCCAGCTGTGAACTCTGAGTTACAATAATGACTAGCCTGGCAAGATGTGCCTCTTTACGTAATAGTGGCACAGGTGTTAAACGTATAAGTAACTGCTTTCTGATTGTATTTAAGGTTACCTCCACAGGACGGAAACTACTATTTGGTACTATAAGCTTGACCAAGAATCTATGACTGCAGATGTCATATGTCCTATGGGTGGGTCTAGTATTATTCCACCAGATGAGTGTAGCATCAAATTGAGCCCCAAATAGTTATCCTTCTACTCACCAATTTCAGTAAAGCTCTCACTTTTAATTAGACAAGCTTCTTATTTTGGTGGAAGGCGATTGTCACAGAGACACACTAGTCAAAATGTAGAGACTAGGAGTCTGTGGATTGGATAGCCTTAAACGGGACATCTACATAATCCTCTCCCCCCAAAGCTCAGGAAACACCACACAAGACAGGGTAGTGTCTTATGAACACAACGAAGCTATTGCATTTAAGAACTCACAGCTGTTGTTTCTCTCTGTACAAGACCCACATAAGATTGAATCAGTCTGCTTTCTGACATAGATAGGGAGGAACCCATGAGATCTAACCCCTAGCTAAAATCTATTGACAATTGACAACAGCTGAAGGAGGAAGAACCAGTTTTCTTCAGGGGTGTGATCTCTGATATGTGTCCAAGTATCAGAGGTTGACTACATACCCATGAGCCTATGAGAAGTTCTAAACTGAGTCAGTGACTTATTAAGAAATAAAAAGGAGACCATGAACTTGGTAGAGGTAAGCTGGAGCAGTCTTGAGGAGGTTGAGGGGTGAAAATGATCAAATATTGTATAGATGCATGAAATTCTCAAAAAAGAGGTATATTTAATTGCATTAAATTAAGTTTAAAGAAGAAAGAAAGACTCAGCCATGGCACAATGTCACCCAAAAACTGGGGCGTATAGAAAATGGATCATATTTGAGGTCACTTCTGGGCATTCAGACCTAAGAAGACTTTTATATCTTTGGATGATTGAAACCATTGTTCATTATTATCCCAGCGCAAAGAGCACCTGTAATCTGCGTGCAATGATAAACAAGAATTTGTCGCAATTGTAATTTTTTAAAGGTGGCAAATTATATTTATCTTTTAAATTATTTCTGAATGATTTACTGGACCTTTCAAACCCCACTGAAGACATTCTTTTCAATTCTCTTTCTCTCTTTTTTAAAAAACTCCAGTTCCCAGAATACATCAAAGTCTCTTATATTTTAAAATATATGAAAAAGAATACTTGAATTTTTCTTTTTCTCAAACTTCATCTCTGAACACCACTGGGGAGGAATTATAAATAAGTTATGACTAAAAGCAGCCAGGTCTCTAGCTCTCTGATGAGCAAGTTCATTTCTGAATCAACAGTTATTTTTGTAAGTTATCAACTAAGTTTAGAACAAATAAGATTTCAGAGGATAGAAAACTAACGTCAGTTTTCAATGAATTTGATACACCAATAATGTATCACTTGAGCTTTGTTTCTAAGCCTCCAAAACGTATGCTGAGGTAGACATCGGTAATATCTAAAGCATCCAAACATATCAAATGC
Source organism: Rhynchomys soricoides (assembly GCA_019843965.1). Classification (NCBI taxonomy): domain Eukaryota; kingdom Metazoa; phylum Chordata; class Mammalia; order Rodentia; family Muridae; genus Rhynchomys; species Rhynchomys soricoides. The sequence goes on along the minus strand of JADRCH010000005.1, from coordinate 25,656,812 downwards.
ATCATCTTTAACTGAATAACCAAAATATCAGAACTTAAAAAATATAAGAGAAAGACGAGAGAAAGGGGTTACTTGATTGTCTTGTTTCTACTTGTATTCTATTTTTAGGTAAAAACAAATATCCTAGTGATGTGAGTTTTATTTTGTCTCATGATATGAAAGAGATACATTTTATAAGTATATGAATACTTGGTGGAGGTAAATGCTCTTGTGTACACACTCAATAGCTGAAACTGCCTTTGACATTCCTATTCGATTCTCTCATGTTTCAAGTCTGAACTGTGGTAGTTGTTTGAAGCTAAGGAAACAAAGACATAGAATTTTCCTCCTCTTCTTATGTGGAAGACATGACTGGACCCCAGTTTCTCACTCCTTATATTCTCATTATTTGCCATGTAATTTTCTTTGAGTTATGAACAGAAAAATCTACCTATGTCTTGCCTTTGCCCTTAGCGAGAGAGTATTAGCAAATGTAATGAAAGAGGTGTGCAAAGATTCAAGTTCATTGCTCTTGTTTCTGTCCAACTCTTCTGTCTCCACAAAAAGAGCCCATGTAGGAAAGCTCATCTATCCTAGAATAAAGCTGTCAGAGAATGTGGACTAGAGCCACTCTTAGCCTATACAAATGTGACTCTACTTGACCTATAGAACTATTTCTAAATTCATCATAAATCAATGAAAGTGTGTTGAGCCTCAGATTTGCTATAAATAATAAATAATTGTTCTTTCAAGCTACAATAATAGTTTAGTGATACATTATGCCTTCTGTGGTGGTTTGAAAGAGTATGGCTCCATAGCATCTTATTTGAATGCTTAGGGAGCAGCATTAGAAAATAATACCTTATTAGAGTAGGTTTGGCCTTATTGAAGGAAATGTATCATTTGTTGTGGCCTTTAGGTTTGAGAAGCTCAAGCAAATTCCAGGCTCCTGCTCTTTGTGATGGTTGCCAATCTGGATGTGGAATTCTTGGTTCCTTCTCCAGCACCATGTCTGCCTGGTCACTGACATGCTGTTTCCCATGATGACAATGGATTAAACCTTGGAAACTATAAGCCAGCCCCAATTGAAGGTTTTCCTTTATAGGCATTGCCTCAGTAATGGTGTCTCTTCACAGCAATGGAAACCCTAAGACACCTTCCCTCGGATCTAACAAAGTTTTTTTTTTTTTTTTTTTTTTCAAATTAGAAAGAATGGGTGTCAGTCCTAGGGAATAGCTTTGTCAAAAATCGACACAAGTAAACAGTGAGAACTGAAGAACTATTTTGTGGTGGTTGATATTGAAGTCTCTAAACAGATATAGGACAAGTACCAAAACAATATTGAAATGTGGTTTGTTGGAAAGTAACTGTTACTATAGATGTATTAATATATTTCTGTTAAATTCTGTTAGAACTGGTGTTGTTTCTTCATATATCAAGAGTTTAAAAGATAGAACAGTTGGCTAAGGCCCACTGAAGGTCAGCCTTAGGGAAAACTGGTAGCTGTCCAAGACTAGAATGTATGGCTCAGTTCATTTCAGTTTACTAAAAGGAACATTTTCAATGTCTTGTGACCTGAGCTGCCCAACACTCTTGATTTCCCTTAAGTGTCCACAGGACCATTCAGCCCTCATCTTCCAAAGCCACGCAGTACCTTGAGCACCAATCACTGACATAGGCTCTGACTAACCATGCCTTGTGCACCTAGGTATTTTCCAAACTTATATCCTATGCCTGCAAAGTTGTTTCTGTACTTCAAAGCCCTCATCAGTGAGGCTGAGATTTGGCCACTTAACACATTTTAAGCTGTCAAAGAGTTCATTACATTTTCATGACATATAAAATTTTTATATGAAAGTGATACTTGCTTAAAGCAGAATAAGGGGAAACAAAAAATGGAGTAACCATGCATAATCACACTAGTGATGAGCATTCCTGGCTTATTTGAACTCCTATGACACGTAAGGTCTGTGCTTATGTTGTGTGTGTGTGTGTGTGTGTGTGTGAGTGTGTGTGAAGGCATCCATAATCAAAATTGGGACTGCTACCTGATTTGAGCCCTAGTTTGTTCATTTGGGGTAAGTTGCCTGACTGTTCTACAATATGGGCTCCACATCCACAGAATAAGGTTATTAATAACACATAGTTCACAGATAGCTATGAATACAGATGTGGGTAGTCTTAGGTACAGTGTATGCCATGACTAGAGACTATGCATCACAGTACCAGCTGCCTAGATTTGAACCCAGTTCTATCATCAGCTGCCTTATTACTATGACAAAGTTTCTTCATCTTCATGTACCAAAATTTCCTCATCTATAACATCTAGGAAGTTAATTAGATAATGACAAATAAAAGCCACTTCACAGTGTCTGTGTTGTTGGAACAGAAAGGGCAAGGACAATTATGAACAGATGGTCTGAGATGAACTCAGCCTTTCTGTCCGTGGGCTACCAGCTTTCTAAACTAAGATTAACTTCTACAACATAGCATTGGTTATATAAGTTTAAAAGCAACATCTTCCGGCAACCCACAGGGACAAAGAGAACAAACTTCTTAGGTTCTCAAATGGGCCCATGACCCAAGAAATGTGGATTGTCAAAGCAGTATATGATGATCTTGATCAAATGTTTGGACTCCTTTTTTTCCCCAACCAATCCTGACAATCTATTCTCTATTAATTTCTTTATGAATAACACCTAATGTAACTTCAAAGTAGTGTTCCTAACACTAAATTTCTTGAAGCAGTTGTGTTTGCTTGGGTGCTCTGAAATAGACTGTCTGAATTTGCAAGTATTCATCCCCTCCACCCTCAGTATCTTCTTTCTTTCATCAAAATGAGCTATAATAATGCCTTTTTTATTTGTGTATTTAAGTAATGATATAACTTTTATTTTAATTATATTTATTTATATTTCTCCTAACTTAGGCCTGAAACCATAGTTGAGAAGGAAGAATGTTTTGGTTTGAGTGTAGTATACAGTATAGGATTAAAGAGTTGCAAATCTTTATTTGAAATGCCACCATTTGAGGATGCTGAGTGACATATCTAGTATCTTTTAGGCTTGAGTTTGATAAGAATAATCTGGCAGATATGAAAGCCATGCACCCCAAAGAAATGACTTGAGACATGAGGTTACATTTCCATTCTCATTCACCATCATGTACCTGAATTTTTGACCTGACTATAAATGCAACCTTTTTACCACTCTTTCAGAGATCTGGGTTCTAATAGGAACGATAACAAGTGATAAATATCTTTGAGTTCCATAAGCATTGGATTTCATTTTTTGACAGACGATTTTATTTTATTTTTTCAAAAATATAACTTATGCTTGTGATAGTTTGGGCATGGTGTCGAGGGCATGCTTCTTCTGCCTGAAAAAAAAGAGAAAGAAAACGAAATGCCATTGTTTCAAAAATATCCCTCGACACCATTGATGAGATTCAAAAGAACTCTGAGGATGAAACAGATGATGCAGCTTCAAACCCCAACTAGCTCTCTGGAAAGGTGAGTCACTGGGCAAGGTTCTGCATCCAGTGCTCCTGGGGACAACACACAGGCAAGCATCATCCTTTTGAGCTCGTGGAGAGCTGAAATTAACCAAAATATCCTCCCTTGGAGGCTCTTCAGAGAAGGATTTGCTCAAGCTTCTGGGGAGGTAAGGCAGCTCTACTCCTTAGATGTCTAAGATGAAGCCCTTGGGGTCCAGAAGATGCTAAGCAGGGGTCAGCTGGGATTTTGTAGAATTAAAAGCTTTAATTAGATCTTTTAGAATCTAATATTTTTAAAGGCCTACCCAAGTCCAATCCTATGACTTTTTACAATTGAAACTGTAAAATGTGTAGGCTATTTTTATTCTTCCGTGGCTGTAACCTGAATGTGGGAGATTTCCTGTGAATCGATTCAAGGGAAAAATAAAGCGTCAGAACACACCTGTCCAATCAATCAACACTTTAGAATATTGACTTTCTAAAAATAAACTAGTTCTACCTCATCCTTCACTGGCCCGTTTACTGTTTTATTCACTACTGGCTGATAATTAATTGTAGTGCAAAGAGGTATTTCAATGCACTTGATAAACAGCTGGGAGCATGTGTGACGAGTGTCTGTGAATTCTTACCACAGACTGTGCTCTGGGCTTGAATGTGTTATTTTGGGTAGTATTATTTCCTGTATGGCTCCGTGGAAATAGCAAATACAAGAGACTGGCAGTACTTTTCACCCTCTGATGCCAACAGAGCATGCCCTATGGATAATCACTGCAGCTGTGCCTTTTGGGGCTGGTTCCTTGGTTCCAGGGGAAAAGTAGAGACAGCAGGTAGTAGTTGATGTTACAAGCTGATGCTTGACCCCACTTGCTAAGTCCTCTTGTAGACCTACTCAGAGCTGGCATACCTGTTCTCCAGGGCTGCCATGCTAAGTACAACAACAAACCCTAACCCTAACCCTAACCCTAACCCTAACCCTAACCCCCTAACCCTAACCCTAACCTTAACCAAGGTTAGGGGGTAGCAAGAGTAATAACAACCTCGTTATCATAAAAGGGCAGCAAGCTGCAACTTCTGTGAAATAAGCTAGTATTCTTTGCATTCCTTTCTGAAAGGTGAGTTTCTAAGATATACACAGAAAGGAACGGGAATGTTTGATGCCTAAACAAGATGTTGCTTAAACCTAAAGGAAGCAACTTAACCACAAAACATGCTTTATGGATCTTCAGTAGAAAAAAAAAGGGGGAAACATGGTGAATTTAACTTGAAATCATTTGTTTGTTGCTGTTCATAAAAATACATTTGTCAATGACGAATGTATTTTGATAATCCTTTCATGCAATATAAGTGATAACAAATAATCTAAAAGTTCTGTGGTGCAATCTGGATGCCCAAGATTGCATTCTATTTCAGCCAAAGCCTGTAATTTGAAATACTGAGGTACCAAAGAGACTTTTTGTAGTTCTTTGGGTATATGTTTCAGAACTTTATAAAGTCAGAGTGAAAATGTTGTTTTCTTTCCTGCTTCATTGGGTCAGCTAATACCAAATCCAAAGGAAATGGTGCCACAATGTTCCCACAAAAGCTTCTCATACACTTTTGTTTGGAAACAGAGTGAGTATATATTGTGTAACAATTATTAGGCCCTTTTATTTTGGTAATTAAGCTTTATCAAATCCCATTTGAGATAACTACCACTAACTATTGTAACAGTGAGAGTAAATTATTGCTTACTGAATGCTGTGCTTTGTGTGTGATTTCATATGGACAGGTCATCTGTAAGTCTCCCATTGTTTCACTGCAAGGTAAAGTGTTGCTATTTCTACAGGCAAGGAAGCTGAGCTCCAAAACTTCAGAGGAACACTGATATCCTATAAATCAGTAACTTGGTGGTATCTTAGGTAGCTTAAACTTGAGCTGTTCTGAAACCACTGTAGTTGGTGCACTTTGCCTCTGGCTTGGGTAGGAAAGAAAGACTATTCCTTCAAGTTGCTTACATTCTTTTAATCTTGAGATCTATAAAACTATAATTCACTACTGATTTCCTGTACATTAAGTCTGTGAATAGACAGCCTATTTAATCAACAATTCTTATTTTTTTCTTATTTAGTTTTTGTTCATAATAATAGACTTAACTTTGCAATCCAGCTACACTTGAAGGGGAATGAGGAAAATATGGAACCCAAAGAACTTCAGTGAGAGCAGAGATTACAGGGTATTGGGAGCAGATGGGGGAGGGGGTACTCTGCTGAGCTATAGAAGGAATGATTGTGGGTAAAATGCCCACAGGTCAAAAGAAATTAGAGTTGTCTATAGTCAGAAACAGTGATCTTCTTGCTGGTCTTGCCATTCCTGGACCCAAAACGCTCCATGGCTTTCCACAATGCTCATGCCTTCTCTCCCCTTCCCAGAGACCACATGCTTGCCATTGAGCCATTCAGTCTTGGCAGTGCAATAAAAAACTGGGTACCATTTGTGTTTGGCCCAGCATTTGTCATGGACAAGATGCCGGGACCTGTATGCTTCAGGATAAAGTTCTCATCCACAAATTTCTCTCCGTAGATGGAATTGCTGCCAGTGCCATTATGGTGTGTGAAGTCACCACCCTGACACATGAATCCTGGAATAATTCTGTGAAAGGAGGAACTCTTATAGCCAAATCCTTTCTCTCCAGCACTCAGAGCATGAAAGTTTTCTGTTGTCTTTGGAACTTTGTCTGCAAACAGATCAAAGGAGATGCGGCCCAAGGGCTCATCATCGGCCATGATGTTGAAGTACACAGTGGGGTTGACCATGGCAGCAGCAAGCGTTGAAAAGTGACAGTGGCATCTGCAAAGCCTAATCAATAATTCTAACTCCAACATCTTATCTTCTTAATCACCTCCCTGTTTGTTTACAGAAGTTTGAATTAAGTAAAGGTTCTTAGCAATGCACTACCAGAAAACCACTTTTCAGATCTATAATAGGCAGGGTTCATTAATAGCTTTTTTTATTCAAAATCATCTTATCTGAATTCTATCTGATTATACTTCAAGGTTCCACCAAAACTTTCACCATTCTGGTGCTAAAACCTAAAAGACCATATTCTAGTTAAAGGCAAAATGGTGCTTCTATCACAAATAAGAAGCCCTTTTATTAACCTACCTTAGATTCCAAAAGCCTTGTAATGAACAAAATCTAAGAAAATGATGCTAATTCTACTTCCCAAAAAGCCAAGAATGAAGAAGGCATCAGAGAATTATGCAAATGCATATAAGATAGAATGTGAAAAGTTACCAGAGCTCAACTATTGACAATATCTCTAAAATATAACTAGTCATCCCTTCCTCTGAAAGACCTTCTCAATTATGAGTAGTCTCAGGGGCAGCTGTGAAAAATGACAACAGAAGTTGTCAGCATCCCCTTAATCAAGTTTCTTCCATAGTGTCCGTGGGGAGTACGCAATGTCTAATGAGGTTTGGATGCTTTGTTAGACTAAGTTTTCCATCTGACACAGACTTTCATTAATTATGATTCTCCCCTGGCGGCCAGCCAAGCAGTGTGTCCTTATCTTATAAAAAAGAAATTAAGAAAAAAATCTTCTAAAGCACATGTAAAATCCAGAAAGTAAAAGTACAGGTGGTTTCTACCCTTTGGTGATAATTTTCAAATGAGTCCAATTCATTGGCATAGACACTTATGTCTGGAATACTAAGGAGTCCTCTGATTTTAGAGATAGGAACTGAAACTGCTGTCAGTGAAGAATAATGAAAGAAAGATACAGAATGATGGGTGGGTGGTGAGACTGCTACAGCCAGACTTGAGCTTCATGAATGTATTTCTTGGACCTGACAGTGTTTCAAGACATTCCATTTATTGTATTCAACATAGGGTTTGGTTTTGAAAGCTACTGGGCCTCAATGAAGAAGAGACAAACATGGAAACACACTTGGCAAATGTTAATCATTTTATAGTGTGCTATATCATAAAATTCTTGGAAAGTAAAAGTAATCACAAGAGGGTAAGTTTGATGTGTTTTAATTGAATAGTTTATATACTTAAGGAAAAACTGTTTTGGGTATTACTAAAATGTGAACTTGGCAAGCATTCTACCACTTAGCTTTATTCATAATCCCCTTGTTCTTATTTGAGACAGAATCATAAAACCAGACTGGCTTTTAACTCATTCTATAGCCCAAACTGGCCTTGGACTTGGGATTCTCCTGCCATAGTCTCCCCAGAAAATAGGACTACGGGGCAGATATCACAAGGCTTAGTTCAAATTTTAAATTTATATTTCTTCTGATGTGAAATAAAAATATACTTATTTGATATGAACAGGTAATTAAGTGTAAGCTTAGTCGCTACAATGAGAAACAAGCTAACATTGACCAATAGGAAACTGACAAAATTATGCTGCATCCATGGTGGAGCACACTGCAACTGTTAACAGTGCTGTGGTTGATCTACATACAGGAAAGAGTCTCTTCCTCTGGTATAAAGGGAAGTGAGCAAATAGCAAAGCAGGGTAGATCATGTACTAGGAGTTGAGTAAACAGATATATTTTCTCTTACCAGAAAATGAAACAATAGCAGTTACATCCAGGAAAGGGAATGGAGACCAGAGAGACTAAGCTGGGAAAAGTTTACTGAGTATGAAAAACATCTCTTGATAGTAAAGAGATTTTTATTCAAGTGCTTCTATTAGCTATTCAAGTCAATTAGCCAAATGATCTATGAAACTCGGGAAAGAAAAGCTACCAGAACCACTCAGATAACAAAGTTGGGTGAAACTGCCTCACTGAAATGACTTAGTAAAGTAGTTCTCAATTACTTTGGTCTCTGACTCTCTTTACACCCTCGCAATTATATACAACTCAAATCATTTAGTTTCTGTAAAATACTTGCCTTTAAAATTTGAGAAACTCAAGAGTAATTACTTCCAAATTACTCCTCAAAACCAATTGTAAAGACAATAAAAAAACCAAAAAACCTCCTTTCCTCCAAAATAACAAAAGCAGCAAAAGTGACAGTGTTTCCTACTTTGCTAGTTTAATAGAAGGCAGCTAGATCCTTAGAACTGTATTTGCATTTGGTCTACTGCGACATGACATGCATTAGCTTCTGGTTAACTCTCCTGAGAAAATGGTCAGTGGGAAGGAAAAGGACATACTGCTGTCACTCATGGTAACACATGGAACTAGATCACCATTTTTAAAACTTAAGGAGGATTAAAGACTTATAGGAGATATAAAACAACCAGAAGGAAACGTAACAATTGTTTTGAGATGTTTGAATGGGCAAGGATGGGGGGTGGGTAGGACTCAGAAGTATAAAAATCAAAGCAAAATATGACAAATGAGATGGTATCAAACTATTCTTTACATGCAAAGGTAGTAACTAAAGAATGAGACAACCTACAGAATAAAAGAAAGTTTTCAAGAACTGTACATCTGGCAGTGGGTTCATACATAAAACGTAAAAAGAGCTTCAAAAATCTAATGGCAAGTAAGAGAGAACAAAAGGAAAATCCCAAATAACTGAATTAAAAATGGATGTCAGATCTAAAGAAACATTTATCAAAGGAAAACATACAAATAGATAACAAGTATATATGGTAAAGCATTCAATATCATTCATCATTGGGGAAATACACTGCAACCACAGTAAGAGACAATCTCTACCCAGCAAGAATTGTCAGTCTCAAAACCACTGAAGAAAACAAGTGCTGACAAGGTTGTGGAGGAAGATGGAAACTTGAGTCCTGTTGGTTTAACATGGATTACTAGAGTCATTATAGAAAATGGGATGGAAGTTCCTCAAAAACAAAACAAAACAAAACAAAACAAAAACCAAAAAAATAAAACAAACAAGCAAACAAACAAAAAAACCAAAAAAAAACCCAAAAACAAAACAAAAAACAACTTGCCCCCCCCAAACTCCAACCATCATATAATAATGGTGAATAAGTAATTTAACTATTAAATATTTGACATATTCTAAAAATTATTTTGAGGAAGGATCTGAACTCTTATTACAGCATTATTAACTATAGCCAAGAAATGGAAACAACCTAAGTCTTGAACACTGAGGAACAGATTAGCAAAATGTTACTACAAATGGTATTAGTAAATACTCAGTGAAATACTATGTGGCTATAAAAGAGAACAAAACCTTACATTTTGTGGCAGGGATGTAACTGGAGTACATTATGTTAAGTTGCAACTACCTAGGTAAAGAACAAGATCAGGATATTTTACTTGTATGTACAATGTAAGAAGGTGATCATATATTAAGAAGTTGAAATTAAACTAGCTATTTGGGAAAGCAATGGAGAGACACTGATTGAAAGATAGTAAGTTACCATGAAATCATTGAATAGTAAGATGACTATGTATAATGATAATATACTCAACACTTAAAAAATTCCAAAATGATTTGGAATGTTTTAACATAAAGAATGCTTCTACTAGGCAGTGCAAGGTGACAGATTAAAACCACAGTGTCAGAAATGGATTACCTCTTTTAAACTTGCTGGCCACGGAGTTCCCATAGAAACCCAAATATTACAGTTAATAGTCCTTGCTCTTGACTACCCACTAGAACTTCATGGTGAGTCCTAATTTGTGAAGATACAACAAACTTGAGTCATAGGACATAGAGAAATCAAACTGGTACTGACATGGAAGCTGCATCCTTTTATAGTGCTGGAAGATGCTATATATAATACTAAAGGAGAAAGGTAATCATCACTGTTACCCAGCTGTGAACTCTGCATGCTACAGTAATGGCCATCCTGGAAGGATATGTCCACTGGTGCAATATCAACGAAAACAGTAAGGGTGTAACCAATAACTTTCTGATTGAGCTAAAGGCCTGCCCCACAAGTTGAAACCCATACATGGCAACTATATTTCATGTATGAACCTATGGAGAGACAGAACATAGGCCCTAGGGGGAGCTTACTACTGTTATTGTGCTCAGTGAGCATAATATTAAACTTATTCCTAATGACACGACTTAGTGCTTCTCTAAATCCCCATTAGAAAAGCTTCTTTGTACAGTAGATGGTAAATGACACAGAGACCTACAGCTGGTCAAGGTGCAGAGAATATGAATGCTCAGTCCTAAATGGAACATCAGTATCTTACCCCTTCCTCCCAAGGCTCACAGATTATTGTGGAAGACAGGGCTGGAAACTGATAGTTGTTAGGAAGAGCAGAGTCAGTTTCTGTAAGGGTGTGGCCCTGGTACATTGATCACAGAACCAGAAGTATATGCACAGCACAAACTATGTTTGATGGATTACAATAAATGAATAAATAAATAAATAAATAAATAAATAAAGGCAAAAGTATGTAGACTGGGAAGGGGAAGGAGCTTGGAGGAGTGGGGGAGGGGATGAAAATGAACAAAATACTTTGAATAAAATTATCAAAGAACTAATAAGAATGTAAAAATAATAGTGATAAATGCTTGGGCTGATAGTTATGTCTAACCTGACTAAAATATTATAAAAATTTAATACACACATATGATGTGTGCATGCATTAAGGCATATTTCCCTACTAATATGTGCGGAAATGCAAGGTGAGTTTTCTTTGTGGGTAGTAGTCATAAAAGCAGATTCTTTCATGCTGATGGCAAAAAGTTGGGTATTTATAGCAAGAGAAGAAGAATTATGTTAAAAGGTGTTATATATTCTGATAGTACATATTACTAGATGTTTACTAAATGCAAGGTAATGTGGCCTGTCCCTAACTAAATGGCTAATTTCCTCATTATTCCCAGTTAAAAGTGGCTCTTACCACCTGCCATTTTGGGATTTAAAGACTATTCCTTGATTGGATCAGTAATGTATAACATTCCACTTCCCCAAGAAGAGTTTCACTGGAAGCTTTCTTATAAATGCTTCTTGGAGAAGTAATTCTTTAGCATGTTCAAGTGAGATATTCAATGAACGTTATCATCACTAAATGTCAAGAGCTTTATCTAAGAACCAGCTATTAATGAGAGCTACCTGTACTGGGTTCATAATAATTTATTACTCGGATCACCTGCCTAGGCTTAGCTTCAATACTTGTGCCTCATTTCCCCCAAAGGCGAATATAACAAAAAGCCCTGTTCCAGATGTGTCTGGATGTGTTGCCAACCTGCTACTAGAACAATGCTGATTCTCTTATCTAGAGTTCCTACGAAGGCAGCTACACAAATAAGTGTGTTACCACTCAGTCCCCTCAAGCACAGGGTTTCCCTCAAAGAACTGATATATTTCTTCTTTTGCATCAATGAGAGCAAATTAAGTTGCTAAATTGGCTTGATATTTGCTGTCAAAGTAAAAATTTTGGTTCAGTAGCATCAGCTGTGGTGACTCTTGTGTATTTCCTTTCCTGTTTCATGCCATTGAGCATTTTGCTTATATAAAAATATGTCCTTAAGCCACTTCTAATTCTTTTATGATGTGATATGTAGAAATATACACAAATGGAAAAAACACTTACTTTTAATTTTATGAAGTCTAATTACCATATTAGGAGTTTGAGAATAAGTACATGTGAGAATTTTATGAGCAACACTTTGTAAAATCTCACTAAAGGGTTAATAAACAGCAAAGGGTTAACATTTATTTGCATCACTGCAGAAACAAATCAACATCACACAATTACTCATTTATTTAAATGAGTGCTCGAGAGATGACTTTATATTTCTCTTATTGATATATTTTACATTACGAAATTCAGGCTGGTGGCACTTCATGTAGGCTATGGCCTCTTTCCAAGCTGCCGAAGCTCATTCTGGATCACGAATGATTTACTAAAGGCTCACCCACCATTGCTGCCAAGATCAGGAAATTATATTGAAAAGTATATTCCAGAGAAAATTTAACGGTCTCTTGTCTAAGAAAGGTGAAGCCAGGACAAGACATGGATATCTAACAATGAGATAAGAAGAGCCTGGGGAAAATTCAGAAGGAAAAAGTATACAAGGAGAAACAAGAAGTACAGTGTTACTACATCACTGGGAGTCTTTCAATTTGTTACCTGCACACATTTACTTACTTACATCTATTTAAATATACAATATGATACACACACACGTATACATACACTACACATACACATATATATTGCTGGGGTCACAGAATTCTCTCTCTCTCTCTCTCTCTCTCTCTCTCTCTCTCTCTCTCTCTCTCCATATATATATATATATCTCCTTACCTCCTGATCTTCAGTATTTATGGAATTAGTCATTTGCTTTGAGATAATGGAATATGGCAAAAATGAAGAACTGGTTAGGTACACTCAAGTTCCTTAACTGGTTGGCTTTAAATTAATTCAAAGTGTACATTCTAGGCAGATGAGCTCTTCAAAGAAAGGTAGAAGAGCCAAAGAGTGGGAGCCTGTTTCTGCTGCTGCCGACCTTGAAGGAACAAGCTTTAATGAATCACACAGTTACAATGACTGAGAGTTTGAAAAACCATCTACCTCATGTGAGAGCTCAATCATACCAGTTAAATGCATCCTGTTATGATGACCCAGGGAAACTGAAATAAAGATGCTAATTTTGTGATAATGTGTTGTGTTGCAATTTTTAAAGAAATCTAATATAATGCTACTAGGTACTACAGGAAGAGAATCTCTCCTGAAGAATACCCTGTTAGTATAACTTACTAAGAACTGAACATGTAAGTTACTATAACTTACATGACTGAACAAATGTCCATGGTATTCATAAATGAACACATGTGCAAATACAATCCACACACACTCAAATCTACCAGTGAGGATGAAAGAGCAAACTTGTTTTCACTAACTTCATCTCAAAAGTGGTTTCATGTTTATACCACACATTTGGATAAAAGCAAACCCATTTCTGTCTACTAGACACCTCACCATCATCACTGATTCTTCATGTAGTTTATCTTTCTAACAAATTAGTCATCAAAATCACAAGCTCTTAACTCCGTATTACTCCTACTAAAGCTCCATCTCTACTGATACTCTTGAGTTCTTCTTGGATCCAACAATGGCTCCACCTGACCTCCCAGTCCATAACTTCCCCACCAACACCCGAGGCCCGCAGTCATCTGTTAGCTCTGGAGGTCATCCCTACATTGACCAGTAGAGAAGGAACAATGGAAATGGATGACTAAAAATGGGAGAAGAAAGAAGAGAAATGAGACAGGAGACCTGTGTGGAGAGTGTGGGTACATTTGCAGATCTTGTGGGCTCTGAACATTCTTGACAAGAACAGAAATCCATGTTAGGTTTGCAACAGAGGAATGGTATTTAAAAGAAGTTCAGCAGCATCATCTTTCATTGTAGGAAATCATTATTAATTTGGAAATGAGTGTTCTCTTATGAATCAGCAAAATTCTCACAAGAAAAAAGCTGATTACTAACTCGCTAACCTTGAAGAGATTAGATAAAATAATATTTGTTCCTAACTTTCTATTCTAGAAAAATACATTTAAAACTACTGCCTTGATCATTTAAAAACAGTAATTTTGGGCAAGCAGAATTTGGGAAATAAAATAGTATAAATTGCTGAAAGGATCTGGCTTGATGATCCTTTATCCTGGTTCTTTCTCCCTTTTACTAATTGCTGAAATGTGAAACAGTATTCACTATTCAAGAATATTGAATTAAAGCTTTCTGAGTGAGCATAATTTCAGGAAATGTACACAAGTCTCTACAGCAACATTGCTAGTGTCTCAATAGCAGTGAATACGATTAGAGCAAAATAGAGTTGGCTGTCAACAGGGAATATTTTCACATTTGTTTAGTGAGTAACACAGATCAGTGGCGACATGCCAGGTATGATGGTGCACACTCAAACTCCTGTACCAGGGAGGTTAGGCTGGGAGGATCATTTTCAAGGGCAGCCTCAGATACACAGTGAGGACTATGCCAAGTGTGTCAAAACAATCAACCTACAAATCAAAACAACAAAAGCAGATGAGCAGAGAAACCCCTGCTTTCAAGTGTGAAATGACATAGAATACCAGTCTCCATCTCTACACTGAAAAAGGAAAGCCTTTTTATATGTCACCTCTACACCTAAAACTCAATGCTAAAATGGTATTTGAGACTATCTCCCATCTCCAGGTAGTCCTGTACACTAAATGGCCATGTCTAAGCAGCTAATCTGCAGTTGAGATGCTAAAGGGACATTTCTGAAGCGAAACTGTTAATCCTGTGTTCCTCTTCTTCATTCCTTGCTCTTTCCCATTCCCACAGAATGTACACTCCTTGAGAGATTTAAAGGAGAAACATGCATGCTGCTGCCATCCAAAACACAGTGTCCAATTCTAATTCCCTGTGATTTAGAAGGGAAAATTCCAAGAACTTAAGCAGAGATCAAGGGGAAATTCTTTTCATATGATATACCCAGATGACACAGATTTCTAAAGGCTAAAACAGCAAGGGGGATGACTGGGCACATCTTGAAGCAATCTGGTGATCATGTGATGTGCCATCACTTGTTTTAAAGCCACACTTGCACGTGGGGCTGTTGACAGCTGAGCAGTGGGGATCTGGGCTAAGGCTGCTAACTGCACAGCTCACCAGATACAGGAGTGGGATTTGCCACGCCAGCCATGCAGAAGACTGATTTAGCCAAAAGTCTGGAAGGAGAAAATATAAAGGGTTTTCTGCTCTTCAAGGCTTAAAAGTATGTGACTTCAAGGCAGAACCACATAAAATTGGTACTGTTTCAAAACTTTCATAAAGATAGGTCAACACTGCACTGAAGAAATGAAGAGGAGAGGATTCATGTAAAGTGTTTCTATAATATTGCATACACAAACACACACACACACACACACAAACATACATATGTTGCTGTTCAGAGGCAGAGAAATGATTGATGATAGAAAAGAAGCCACAGCATACATGGTACATTTGAACTCTGTGCTTTTGGAAACTAACATCTTATGCCAGTATGCCCAAGATAACACATTGTTCCTAGACAAGTAAAAAAGATTTGTGGAAATAAGAAATGGTCTAATATAATATTTTGGTAGTGACATTAATTAGAAACAAAGACTTTTAGTGATTCCCATGAAATACTGGTTTCAGTCTTATCACTGTCTCACAGCATCTTCAGGTATTATCAGATCAGATATGTTCCCACCATGTGATGGAAAATTTCATCACATCAATTGGTTTTGCATGTTATGAATAAAAAGTGAAATATAAACATTTGAAAATTCTAATATGCATCAGAAGGGAATGTCAATTGCCAAAAAATGTGTCCTTGTGGTAGAAATAATCTTCATAAGACTAGAAGGACACAGTAATCCTGGTGTGATGATATTTGTGAAAGGAAATCATTTTATTTCTCTCTCTACATGTTTTGACTTCTTAATCATTAAAAAATATGAGATTATTTGGAGACTCCAAAGTGATATTAGATGGAAAAATAGCAAGCAACATCATACCTTTTTTTTCATGTACAAACAAAATGTTTATACCAGGATAGAGATATTTTCCTCACTGCTGATTATTATAATTTATGTCCCTATATTGAATCCTCACACCTTGTTCAAACATATGAGATAAAGGTAAAAAGTGTAGCATTGATTTGGAAGGTAAGGATCTTCATCCTTCATGTTTAACTTTCAATTATGATTAATAAAATTCAACAAAGGACAGCTCTGTGGAAGTATCATGTTCTAGACAGATACCAAATACACTGTCAATAGGACAAAATGGCAACCTACAGATTGGGAAAAGGTCTTTACCAATCCTACATCCGATAGAGGACTAATATCCAATATATACAAAGAACTCAAGAAGTTAGACTCCAGAGAACCAAATAACCCTATCAAAAAATGGGGAACAAGCTAAACAGAGAACTCTCATCTGAGGAAACTCAAATGGCTGAGAAGCACCTAAAAAAAATGTTCAACATCCTTAGTCATCAGGGAAATGCAAATCAAAACAACCCTGAGATTCCACTTCACACCAGTCAGAATGGCTAAGATCAAAAACTCAGGTGACAGCAGATGCTGGTGAGGATGTGGAGAAAGAGGAACACTCTTCCATTGCTGGTGGGATTGCAAGGTGGTACAACCACTCTGGAAATCAGTTTGGTGGACCCTCAGAAAAATGAATATAATACTACCTGAGGACCCAGCTATACCACTCCTGGGCATATACCCGGAAGATGCTCCAACATGTAATAAAGACACATGTTCCACTATGTTCATAGCAGCCATGTTTATAATAGCCAGAAGCTGGAAACATATCAGATGTCCCTCAGCAGAGGAATGGATACAGAAAATGTGGTACATTTACACAATGGAATACTACTCAGCTATTAAAAACAACGACTTCATGAAATTTTCAGGCAAACAAATGGAACTTGTAAATATCCTGAGTGAGGTAACTCAGTCACAAAAGAACAAACACGGTATGTACTCACTGATAAGTAGATATTAGTCCAAAAGTTTGGAACACCAATGATTCAATTCACAGCAACTGTTAGACTGAGCATGGGGTCCCAGATGGAGGAGTTGGAGAAGAGACTAAAAGAGCTGAGGAAGTTTGCAACCCATAGGGAGGGAGCAACAATGTCAACTGTTCAGGTCCCTCGGTGCTCCCGGAGTCTGGATCACCAACCAAAGACTACACATGGAGGAGCCCATGGTGCTGGCCATATAAGTGGCTAAGGAGGGCCTTGTTGACCATCAGTGGGAGGAGAGGCCCTTGGGTCTGAGAGTGTTAGATGCCCCAGTATAGGGGAATGCCAGGGAGGGAAGATGGGAGTGGGTGGGTGGGGAATACCCTCATAGAGGTAGGGGGTGATGCAATAGGGAGTCTTCAAAGAGGAGAAGTGGAAAGGGGAAAACATTTGAAATGTAAATAAAGTATTAAATAAAAAAGTAATGCATTAATCTTTAGTAGTTTGCACTGAAATATATATACATACATACATATACAAATATATATAGATATATTTGTGTGTGTCACAAAAAAAGGCATTTGTTCTGTTTGGTGCAATGACATAATTTCCTATCTACAAAACAAAAACAACCCTGAAAATTTCAACTGAATTTGAATAATTGTTTGCCTTGATTAATATTTCAGACTTATCCCCACTAAAGCAAACAAGCAATTAGCATGACCTCCAAGAAGTCAAAAAGTAATAATATCGTACGTTTTCCTTAGGTGTCCAGATACTTACAGATTCCTTAATCATATTTTCCTTGACTACAGCTAATAGGTTACTGGATTTTATATTGTTGAAACATCAGCTAACAAACACCATTTCTGCTTAGAAAATCTTAAAGTCATATCTTCTTTGCCATCATTCCTTCTACATTATTAGCTCCAGATTATCATCATTTATTTCTCTTTAAAATTACCATAAAAGTAACAGATTTCCCACTTTTAAAAATGTCCAACATCTTTAGCCATCAGGGAAATGCAAATTAAAACAACTTTGAGATTTCATCTTACACCTGTCAGAATGGCTAAGATCAAAACCACGATTGACAGCTCATGCTGGCACAGATGTGGAGCAAGGGGAACACTCCTCCACTGCTGATGAGAGTGCACACTTGTACAGCAACTTTTGGGAATCAATACGGCAGTTTCTCAGAAAAGTTGTAATCTACATACAAGACCCAGTCATACCAGTCCTTGGCATATACTCAAAGGATGCTCCCTCCTACCACAAGGACACTTGCTCAATAATGTTCATAACAGCTTTATTCATAATAGCCAGAAACTAGAAACAATCTAGATGCCTCTTAACTGAAGAATGATTTTAAAATATGGTACATTTACACAATGAAGTATTATTCTACTGTTTAAAAAATGATCTGAAATTTGCTGGAAAATGGATTAAACTAAAAGAAAAAAAAATCATCCTGAATGTGGTAACCCAGATCCAGAAAGACAAACATGACATGTACTCAATTATAAGTGTAATATTAGTTGTAAAGTATAATCATGCTACAATTCATAGATCTTGAAAGGCTAAGTAACCAGGAGGGCTTAAGGGGGGATGCAAGTATCTCTCTGGGAAGGGGTAATAGAATAGATTTTGTGAGTGGACTAGGGGAAGGTGCAGACAGGGTCAGGAAGGATGGGGTTGGTGAGAATAGAGGAAGAGAATACTCAAAAGATATGACTGGAACTGGGGAGCCATTTCGTGGGTGAGATAGAAAACTAGCACACTGGAAACTCCATGGAATCTATGAGTGGACACTAGCAAAGACCCCAAGTAATGGGAGACACAGAGCTGGAACTGACCTTCTTCTGTAACTAGGCAAAGCTTCAAGAGGAGGATTGGGATACCAACCCAGCCACAAAACCTTCAACCTACAATTCGCCATGCCTGCAGGATATGCTAGAACTGGAGCCTAGCATCGACCAGTGAGAGAGCAAAGAGATTTCACCTAGTAACTGATGGGAGCAGATCATAGAGTCCCACAGCCAAATATTAGGTAGATCTTGAGGAGTCCTGTGGAGGAGGGGAGGGAAGGATTGGAGGAGACAGAGGAGTCAAGGACCAACCTATATAATCAATTAACCCGGTCTCAAGTAGGCTCAAGTAGGCTCACAGAGATGAGGGTGCGTGTATGGGTCTGACCTAGGTCCTTTGTGTATGTTATGGTTGTGTAGCTTGGTGTTCATGTGAGATTCTTAACATGGGGAAATGGGGTTATCTTTGACTATTTTGCCTGTATTTGGGACCCTTTTCATCCTACTGGGTCCCCTCATCGAACCTTGATGTGAGAATATATTTGCCTGTTCTTTTGGAGCTGGTTATGCCATATTTGGTTGATATCCCTAGGAAGCTTGCTCTTTTCTGAGGGAAGATAGAGGCAGGGGTGGATCTGGGGGGAAGGGGAAGTAAGGGGAGAGAATATGGAAAGGGAATAGAGAGAAAATTGCAGTTGGGATGTAATTTATGAGAGAAAAATAAATTAAAAGGGAGAAAACAGCCTTCTTTACCACATTTTAACATGCTTCGTTTTGGCTGATCTCCCCTAGCGTATCTCCCTGTCCTCTCTGCTTGGACTCTCCAGTCCCTTTCATGTCTCTTTATACTTTCATATCACTTGTATGCTTTTACCTTCCCCAACCTCTTCTCTCTCATGGCTTCTTTACAGGTTTATGGCCCATGTCCATGCTGGCCCATTAATAATAGTGAAGCTTAGAATCAAATCATTGGTGTGAAGTGCAGCATTTGTCCTTTTGAGCCTCAGCTACCACAGCTAATACTTTTCAGATCCACCCATTTTCCTAGAAATTTCATTTTTCTCTATGTTGGAATATTTCCCCTGTATGTATGTATGTATGTATGTATGTATGTATGTATGTTGTATTTATGTATGGATGTATGGATGTACCACCTTTTCATTGTCCAGTCTTCTGATGATAGACTTCTAGGGATTTCCTTTCTATCTTGAAGAGTAGCATTACATATGGATATGCTAATATGTCTGTGGTAGGCTATAGATTCTGTTGTGCATTTGCTCAGAGGTGGTATTTTGAGTCACATGGGAGTTCTACTTTTAATTTTTTAGAGACATAACTAGACTGGTCTCCATTGTGGCTGCACCAAGTCTCACTCTTCCTACAGTGTTTAACGGCTGCCACTTCCCCAGTGTGCGTTGTGTCTTTTCCTTCTTTTAACCTCTTCTGTTGTCTCTCTTTTTTTGAATGGTGGTTATTCTGACAGAGATAGAATCTCAAAGTAGATTTAATTTGTATTTCCCTGATGGGTATAAATGTTGAACACTTTGAAATAAACACTTATTGGCCATTCATGTACTTTATCTGAGAACTGTTTGTTCAGTTCATTGGATCACTTATTATTGGCTGTTTTTGAATCTTACCTCATTTGCTGCAGTAGACATCTAAATGACACCTCCCATTTCTTCCCATTTGATTCTCCATGTATCTGTCAAATGACTGTAAATCTCAAAATAAGCTGCACCAGTTAAACATTCCTAATTAAAATCTCAATTCTTCTATGACATCTTGGAGAAAATCAAAGAAACAGTTGTTCCATCCTCTGGCTAGTTCTACACGGGACATCTTGAATACTCTGAGAACTACATTGGAACGCCATTTGATACTAGAGCTCTACAGCCGTTAGCCAGCTGTTTTACAGTGTTTCTGGTTTAATCCCAGTCAACTGTCAGCATGTCCCACTAAGAACCAAAGGCTTATAGGCATTTAAATAGGAAATTTTTGTATTTTAGCTTTGTCTTCTGTAATTTTTAGTTTCTCTTAATTCATTTTTATAGGTAGTTTTTTGATCATAGTAAGAAGATCCAAACTATTCATTAAGTACATTAAACTCTCATATCAAATGAGTAGACAAGAGAGTATCTGATGCAATAAACAGGCTGTCAGACTGTTTGAGGGCCGGTATATGATTTTGATCTTCTATAGATGGCGTGTCCTCAGTTGCTCCTTTATTGGTTCATTTTCAAAACTTTTCACAAGTTACAAACATTCAAATGAGTTTCTGGATCGATATTGTAAGACTCATAATCCAGCTTAGACAGATCACTTATTTAAAAGTTCTCACCTTGAACTTGCTTGCTATATACGCCAGTTGCTCATGTACTCATAACTTAAGGCTAGCAAAGGATACCTCCTTTTTCTCATGTGAAAGACTGCATGTTACTTTCCTTTGTTTTTCTATCTAATCAATGAGACTTGTCATCTTGATGTTTGAGCTCACTGAACATTGAGTAGCATGACACCATAAAGTAAGTGGTCATGCGGGTGAGTTAGGCATGCCATATCTCCCGTAAAAAATAACACAAAATTGTTCTTCTTTATTACATTCTTTTCTGCATGAAGTATTATACCATGATTTCAGAATGTTCTAAAATCTGTCTTTTGTGATTTTTCAACACATGGTTGTTATTTTGCCCTACAGAATTCTCTATGCCAACAGAAGTGATAACCTCTTCAGCCGCTTGCTTGTTTAACTATACAAAAATAAAAGCAATATACTATCTCCAAGAAAAACCTTTTGAAGCTAGGAGCACTAGTTTGTCAGAATAATGAAGCATATACTTTCTTTATCCCTCTATCATGAGAGCTCTTGGGTAATTTGATGGGTTTGTGTGGTATTATGAACAGGAAATTCATTTTTACAAGTTCTTCACATTTCAAAGAACTTTCAGATGGTGAGGTTCTGTGTAATTATAGACCCTTTACATTTGCTTAACCCAGATGGACAGAAGCAAAAAATTTGAAGTAAAATATTTTTAATTTATAAATAATGGGTAAGTGATTAGCACTAAGTTAAATCACTGTGTAAATAAAGCTGCATAATGTTAGTATCTCATTTCCATCCTTCCTTCTAACCTTGACCATAGTGGATAGTCTACAATCCTACTGCTTCACTGGCTTCTTGTTTTCCAGGCTATTTTCCAGAAGTGATATTCCATTATCAGATTATAACTTGCCCCTGCTAACCCTCAATGGCTTTTACATAAAATAGGTTGTAAGTCTGTTACTCTTTACAAAAAGCCTCATAAGGAAAATTGCCTGAATTTGGAATTATTTCTCTTCAAAGCAATAGCTTGGAAGTTTTATATATCAGGTAATCTCATAAAATTATTTAGTAATTCTTGTAGTGCATGTGACATCACAGTACTATGCATAAGTGGAAGTAAAATTGTTAATTGCTTGTACATGGGGCTATTTGTTGAAAACATACTGGCATTAAGCAGATAAACACATTTAAGCATGCAGTTAACATATTCCAAATTCTATAAAGGAGAACTCCACAATATTATGATAGGCTTGAGAGAGTTGAGAAAACTTTGCCCAACATGTTATCAAATCTCAAGGATGGAAAGTTTTCCAGAACATCTTAAGTGAAGTAAAACACATATTGGCTCTTGTCAGGAAGATACTCTGTTTGACATGCAAAGAGGCCCACTCCAGTAAAACCATGGTTATATTCTTTCTTATAACAAAGACCTATTGACATTGATAAATTCACCTAGTGTTTGTGTCTATTCCTGAGTTGTTAATATAAATACTTGGTTTTACACTTATGTTACTTATGTTCTCCTTGATCATAATTATATTGTTTACTATTTTTTTAAAAATGTGGTTAAAACAAAACAAAACAAAACAAAATCCTGCTTCTTATTGCTTGAGGATCTTTCTTTAGTTGATCCAGTGAATATTCCATGATGAGAACCTACATGATTAAAGTAGTAGACATCCCCTTGGTGAGATGCTGGTCCTCCATACGGCAGAAGACCTTGGATGCTGAACATGATTCCAAGTAGTGATGAGAATGAGAAAGTATATGGAGATGACACCAGCATTATATTTGAAATATTTAAAATCACTTCCAAGAAAATCCATCTGCCTGTGAAGTAAATAACAAGAGCAGGGAGACAGTGTAATATTGTTACTGTGAACTTGGCACAATCACAATAGACAAAAGGTGTTCTCTGTGTTCAGAGAGAATGGTTGTAAGCCAATTACTCTAAAATAACAACCTCTTTGTGATAAATAATTCCCATCTTTTAATTGGCCTAGACCCATACTTTATATGGGGTTGATTTTGTAATTAGTTTATCTGGATCAGTCAGTGGATACTGAGGGGAAAAGAATAAACAGACCTCTAAATATTTGAGGTATGAGATCGTCTCATCATGTCAGAAAATCCAAGATTTGCATACAAAGGCTGAATGTCCTTGGCTATATTTCCTATCAGCAATGAAAAGAGACTGAGTTTAGGTTGGTAGACCTTAATTCAGGGCCAAGATTGAGTCAGCTAGGTTATATATGACTGGAGGCTGCAGTTACAGAGATAAATTGGGTCAAGAAGTAGTGGTTGAGGGAGCCACAGAAACAAACAGTATTTAATCCCAAGGACTAGGGAGACAATAGGCATGTAATTCAATTCAGGTATCTGAATGAGAACTGAAGACTGAATGTTGGCTCTAGGAGATAAGAGTCTAGAAGAATTCCAAGCTAGAAAAGTATCTCTTATTCTCAGTGTGTGTGTGTCTGTGTGTGTGTGTATGCATACATGTATAATCATAGAGACCAACCTCAAGTGTTGTTCTTCCTTGGGCACCATACATCCTGGGTTTTAGACAAGGTCTCTCATCTACCTGAGCCTCCTCAATTTGGCTAGCCTGGTGCCCTGTGAACCCCAAGGGTCTTCCAATTTCTGTTTGCCAGTTGTAGAATTACAGAGTTCTAGGATGTCTGGTTTCTTTATTGGGTCCTAGGAATTAAACTCCGGTCCTCATGATGGAACAGTTTCCTCAGCCCCCAAGTCATCCCCCTTTACTATAAAAAAGAGCACATTCAGAGCTAAAGGGAAAGAACTGAAAAGAATGCCAATAAAAAGCAATTATGTAGAGTCTGCATTTAAGAAAAGAATGCACGAATGGAGGGGGGAATGGTAGGAGGCAGGTGGGGAATTGGAAAGGAGGGCATGGCAAGTGGATTAAAGCAAAACATACAATATGCATATGAAGCTATCAAACCATATAAACAAACAAACAAACAAACAAATAAATGAAAGAATGTCAACCAGGACTCTGATCCTGGTAGACTTTGAATGCCAACAACAGGATATCAATATATAGTTTCATAAAAACACAGTTGTAGTTATGAACAACATTCACACGTAATTCATACTTAATAGACTATAGTGAAGCTGATGAAATTGTGTGCACCTTATCATAGACACCACAGGGAATTTCTTTGAATTCTCAATGTTCACCACAAATGTATTCTTAAATCAACTCATTTGTTAACTTACTGCACACATGCACCGTAAACTGATGTTTTCTTCCTTGAATTCACTGTTAGAAAGCACACAGCCACATCTCTGAATTGTCTTTGGCAATTACTCAATAATCAATGGCATGGTGAGTTTGCTTTCATGTTGCACACGATCTTCCTGCTGTTATTTTTTCTCTTTTAGGACATTTTCATTTCTGTACCTTGTTCTAAATTATATGATAGTGCAACAATTTTCAGTTTTAGAGGTGAGGAAGAAAAGAGGGCTGTAAACAAAGTATATTGACTGAGATAGGTAGAAAATACAAAGGCAAGGAATATATCATTTATGTATATTGGGAAAGCAATTTATGCTGATTTTAAAAAGAGAACCAGAACCAAAGTAGAAAAGTAGAACATATAGCATAAACGCCAAGACTCACTGAATACTTCTTCTTTAATATACCTGAAACAATTGGTGGAGGTTTGCTCCTATAGAGGATGCAGATAGGGAGAGATGTGCACATACTCATATACATAGAGACATGGACATACAAATATGCATAAATGCGGAAGATTAACTTGGGTCATATGCTGTGATCTATTCTTTATATCCATTCACATAAAAACACATTGAGTTTATCACTTCACCTTAATGCATAAGATCTTTCTCAGTTTTTATTGTCGTGATCTTTTGTTGCAGGTATGGCATCATTTTTATTTTAATGCTTCATTAAAAGATAGTTGGATAATTTTCTGACATTTGCTATCAAGTGCAGTGTAGTTGTCTGATATAATACTCCCTTGCTTGTGTATTCAATTGTATTCATAAGCCAAATTCCTGTGCACAGAATTACTTTAGCAAAGGCATGTGCACAGAACACTGATAGCTGCTGCTTGATTACTCATTAGCAGTTTCTTAATTTATACTCTACACCAAAGTTATCTATAAAAACCCCAATTACTTCCCTATACCTCCAGTTCCTGTAAATTCTATCTTTCCATTACTTGAAAAATGATAAACGAAAAATTGCATAACACGTTTATTTTCAGTTTTATTCTATAACTAGAAAGATTTAAATTTTTAAATATATATTCATGAATAATCTTCCTTACAAAATAACCTCTGATGCTTTTTGCTCATTCTCTTGATTTTTATAATTTTATTATTGAATTTACTATGGATGTTAGGTATTAGTTTTGTGCTGTGAGGTAAACTGTTTATTTTAATAAGCCAATGAACACCATGTACTAACTTAGCGTATTTGGACTGTGTTGGGATGCTGCCCTGACTGTTTTCTACATTTTCATATATGCACAGGTCTCATTCTTCACTTCTTTAAATTCTACCACTTCATAGAATTAATACCATACCACCTAGAGCACTAGCCAGAATGATTTGTTCTGAAGTCTCATTGGTTATTAACATGTTTATCAATATACTCAATATATACTATGCTTATATATACATTTCAAGTGAAATCCATAGAAGTCTACTGAAGGAAGATATATTGATTTTAAAGTCCTCTAAGCCTTATCTGAGATATTTATCTGTCTGTCTGTCTATCTATCTATCTATCTGCCTATCAATCTATCTAAAACACACACATATATATCATACTGCTTAACTTCATCATCCTAATGCAAGCCATCATTCAGATATATATGATGTTCTCCCAATCATTCCCTTAGTGGATTAAGTCAGCAACTTAGTTAGCTTTAAATCACGTGTCTTAACTTTTGTGTATCTAGCACAAAAAATTGCAAACATGATGAACATGTTCCTAAATTCTGCCACATCCCAATATAGTGGGTTATCTGAACTCTCAGATACAGAAGTTAAGGATGTACACCACAAGCATCTGTTTAAATTACATTAAATTCAGGGTTATTTGTATTTTAATATACATTTCTGTTTAATTTAATGGGGAGAAATTTTTTCAGCGTTATTTTAATTCTGATATAAATTTCTCACAAGGTAGACAAGAAGTGTTGTCTCCCTGGCTAAGCACTGCAACCCCCATCTGCTTTCATATTTTAAGTAGAATCATACAACTGGTACTAGAAGATATTCCACTTTAATGAAGATATCATCAGCCTAAGGCTTTTAAAGCTTGCGTCTGAATTCTGTATTTGAAAATGGATATGCATCTACTTTTCTGACAGGCAATATTCCTTTCATAACTTCTGAAATGAGGAAAATATCACTGGCTTTGTGTGCTTCATGGATATTATTAAGGGGATCAAATATATCCTGTCTGGGAGAGCTCAAACCAAAAAAGTAAGGCTTCATTATTCCTACCACATTAAAATCTTATCGTTTATTGAGCACCCACGGAGGCCATAATTTATGCGAAGTTGTAAAATACCCAAAGGAGGACACAATATAACCAATAATTAAGTGACAGTTTGATAACTCTGAAGCATAATATACAAAAGAATATTACTCTCTCTTTTGTAGGAAGGTCCCCAAGGGTAGTAAATATGAATTCAAAGAGACATTGTTTTTGTTGTTAAAATTTTTCAGGTTTTGAAATAATACATTTATTTCCTCTCTTCAACCCTTCCCATGTATCCCCATTTCTCATTTTCAATTTCATGGTCTCTTTTTCTTTAATTATTGTATATAGACTAAAATCTCAGTGTTTGATGGGTTTGGTGGGATGGGGTGGGAATGAGTAATAAGATTTCCTGTAAGGTAGACAGGGTTACCATCACAATGTGCCAAACCAAGAGACTCAGATCTTATTTCCCAGGCTAAAAGAAGTTGGTCTAAGATTTTATACAAGAAGATGTGATTGGTATCTGGCACATAAGATAAACTGAAGTTAGTGGTTATAGGAACTGGAGTTCACTACAGGCTACTGCAAATGTTTGAACGTGATAAGTGCTTCCCTGTGGGAAGTGACAAAGGGAAGATGTGCCACTACAGAGGTTAGGTTGTAAGATCTCAGTGGTCACTGATGTCCAGAGTTATGGGAGAAGAGGAGCCCAAGAAAGATCACTAGCTTAAGACAATGATATAAATGATGACATCACACACTGAGTAGTTCAATAAATACTAATACGTACTTGTGTATCAAAGAAAGCCTGGGGTCTCTGTTAACCTCTTCTATCTCCAATGTTGTCTGAGGACACTCATGGCAAATGTGTGTGTATGGAGTCACACAAACTTAGTCAATGAGCTTTTAAAAATTGTAATGCTAACTGTCCTCTTCTCTGGGAAAAAAAATAGAATTCCTATTTTTAAATGTAGAAAATGTTCTTTGGAGTAAAAATAACCACAGCATCCTTTGAAATATAATATAGTACTGTTTAGAATAATCCCTTAGCAATGTTGCTGATATGAATGGGGACTATAGGTTTTATGCTACAGATGCATATGCAGACTATATAGTTTTAAACCTAAACTTGGGTAATAGGCTATGAAATGGATGTACTTTTAACCCATTAGACTTGAGATATTTGAATAATTTAATAGGTATTAATTTTTCAGACAATTAATTCATGTCATGTTTAAGGAACTTTTTCAAGATGCCTCTCTAAATATACATTAAACTAGTGAGCAATCCATTACTCTGTATGGGGTAGGATGGAGTGTAAGTATCTATTCACAAAGGAAAATGACAAAAAATATTTTCTGAAGTCACCTCTTACCGACATCTGAATACTCCATTTACTCACAAGTACATGATAGGGTAATTTTATGGTAATTAAAAATGTTTAGTTTTAGGCTATCACTTGGAAGGTGAGAGCGTTGGCGGTTAAAGGTTAAAGGTTAAAGGACTACTAATCCAAGCATGGTGACCCATGCCTGTGATCTCAGCAGGCATGGAGATCAGGAGTTCAAGACAGTTTCAGATACATAATGAGTTCAAAGCAATCCCAGACCGCACAAAACCTTGTGTCATCATGAAACAAAACAGAGCAAAACAGATGGCCACAATATGGAAAATGCAAATTCATTGTCAAGAGATATGGAAAGTGTAAATTGCACATTTGCATCTGCTAATAAACTAATGGAGTAATTAAACCTCTCAGGAAAGAATTTTTCAAGGGCAAATGATGGCTGGTGTTCAGGTAGGTTGGTTTGTTAACGGGCAATGGTACCTTTTTTTCCTGTCACTGTTCTATGTGAGCAACTGAAATAAATTTGAAAAAGACAAGAATGCAACAGTATTCTATTTTGGAAGACACTTTTTATGGGTCCTTGTTTCTATTCCCTTTTTTTAAATTCCCCGCTCCCTTACCTACTCTTGTCCAGCAATTCCAATGAAACATGAAAGGTTCAAAGTTTCAGACCAAATTATAAGGTGACAGACTCCCGATGTGTTTCTAATACATTAATGCCTCAGAATACACTGTCTAAAAAGAATTTTAAAAACGTAACAAGATCATCTTTCAGTGGAAGTAAACAAGGGGAAGATATTTAAATCAGTTTTCTTTTAAACTGTCTATTACTATTGGGGAAACACAAGAAATATGAAAAATATGGCCTTTTCTTATATTGTTAATATTTAGTGTCCTTACTTAAGTTTTCAATGTGTCAACCTTATACTGGCTATAAAATATTAAAAGAATAAAAATATAAAAAATTAAGTTATTCTTCATAAAATCTCCAGACTTGACTTTATTGATACATACAGTGTAAATAACATTCTCAAACAATTACTTTGGTAATATGAAACTCCAGACTTAGAGTATGTTTACATACTTTATTGAAGAAAACAGCTGCAATAAAAGTCTTTGATGAAACCAATCAAAAACACTGGAGAACAGCTCTCTTAATCCAGAAGCAGAGAGTAGTTTTGGTTAATAGTTTCTTAGTGGTATAGTTCTAACCAGAGTCTTGCATATTCTATGCAAGTGCTCAAGTCCTCATGTTGACTTCAATAGTCCTGAGATATTATAATATAAAATTTTCTTTCTTATATGAAAACTCTACATATTTACAAAGCTAATGGCACATCATTTAAGTTTATGTTTAGTATGGATTTCGGGTATTTTTCTGTCACATTTGTTACTTTTGTGATATTGACATCTCTTATATATATAGAATCAGAAATCACCTATGATGTTTAAATCTCCAATACTTATTCTTTATTAAGAATTTATAGCTATTGTGAAGATTAGAAATATATATTACTGATAAAGAAAATGTTTTGTTATATAAAAAGAAGTTAAAGAAAGCTTTTTATCAGATAAGACTAACGGCTACAGTAGTCTGAAGGCCTATTAGTCAAAATGATAAATCTGGCACTTAAATGGGCATTGTTTTCACATTTCATTTAGTTCTCTTGATAACACACAGACTCACTTTTTTGGAAATTTTGTTCTTTCAACTTTCTCCTATATTGATATTAATAAATAAATCTATCTTGTTAGATAACATCTTAATAAAAATGTATTTGACACATTTACATTTTCCAGGAATTCAAAGGAATTGGCCATCAATGTCTGAGACCCATCTCCTTCCTGTCAATATAAATTTCTTCATTAAAACAAAATACGTCTTTCCCATTGCTTCAGATATTATAACCAAGTCTCAAAACTGCAGCACAGATAATGACATCTGGACATGCTGCTGTACGTACTATAAATAGTGTTTCAGAGCCATATCATTTTAATAACCCTAGGCAATCATTCTTCCAGACATTCATGAGCTTTTTTTCATACATTAATTTTCACAGACAAATTAAACCCCTATTCAGATCATGGTGTGTGTGTGTGCGTGTGTGTGTGTGTGTGTGTGTGTGTACTTTTTGTTTGGTTCTCTTCTAGAAGATAAGTAAAAGCAAACTAAAATGTTTTCATTACTCTTAATGTCTCTAAACACTAGTTCATATTTATTATTGTCAACTAATACAGAGTTTGCACTGCATGATAATGGAAACCAGGTTACTTTGGACAGGACAAGTTGAGAATAAAAATTCAAACCTCTCATTGCTTCCAAATGCTCATGCTGTCATTTTCAGAATGACTTAAATGTCTCCCTTTTGTTTATCTGGACTTATACTCTATAGTATACATGGATATAAATTTCATGCATGGTTTCACATATTCTTGATGCTGTCAACTTTTGCCAGGAATCACGCACATTAATTTCAGCAGGGCCTTAGTTGAGTCAGGAGACCTGCATTTCTGTCTCAATTCTGGCCTGTCTACTCTATGTGATGTCAAATAAATTACTTACATCCTCAAGGGCTCAGTGTTCTTGTCTATAAAGTGGTCATAATATATTTGATATTAGCATTGTTGGGAGAGCCTACTCTTCTATGTTCTCTAGATATGAAACTTCCTTAATAATTTGAAAGCATTGCTACCACTTTCCCTAAATAATGAAACTAATACCCATGACCTCTTGGAAACACATTCATTTGCAAAATGATTTTTATTCAAGAAAGAATTCATTCAGTTTATGAACATGTGTGACATATGCAGCCAGTGATATAAAGAATTTAAAGCCATAAACCCCTGAATAGGGTGACAATAATATATCATATGAGGCACAGTGGGGTCGACATGTAAATATTACACATCTTAGTTTTCTCTGAACCATTCACCTAAGGAATTTCCAATATAAAAATTAATCAATGTATAGAGCATAGCTAAAATTAAACTCAAATCAATGATACAATGTTTCCATTCCAATTTGCTTATTTTTCTCAGCTCCACTCTCCCCAGACAAATCTATTTTATTAAAAAAATGTAGTCAATTAGGGGATTTTACAAAGTGACCGACCTACATATTAAGCTAGAATGTTCTTTTTAAATATTAATTACGGACTCATTACTGCATGTTTTTGTATTAATAAGTCAAGTAATATCCTCATCTCTACTCTGCTCTTGGGGACCCATGTGGCCTGATGCTCAGCTACTGGGGAGCATGACCACCTCTTCAAAAGAAGAATGAAACTATATGTGTGATTGAACATTATGTGCTACAAAGATGAAGCTTGCATATTGATTTATTAATCTCTGCAATCATCATCCATCATCAAACCTTAAAATGATCTGAATTGAGATTAGCTAAGGTTCTCATCTTTTGCCTCCAACAGATACAGTGTCGTCAACAAGGGATCCAAGGAAGCAAAGAAAGAAAAGAGCAAAGTGATATATGCCAGCTGAAAGAATGCCCACAACCTGAAGGTGAGGATGCTGATTGGCTAGATGTCTTTGTTTCATAGGGAATACAGCACAAGGGGAGACATAGTGACAAATGTGCAGCCTCACATAAGCATGCGGTTGAAAGCCATTATTATTTTCTTATTAATCCAGCCTATTGTCAGTAAGAGCTACACAAATAATCTCTGCCCCAGCTTTTTCTGTTTACACAACCAGCTGTGATGTATAATTGCCCATTGTCCAGTGTGGGGGCTTAATGTAGAGGCATTTGTGCCTGCCCCATCTATGGCTAGATGACTGCTCCACTTTGCCAACAAGTGTAGAAAGGATAGCAACTCCTAAAACCCTTGAGTGACTCTTGTGTGTGCATGTGTGTAAAATCTCTCTCTCTCTCTCTCTCTCTCTCTCTCTCTCTCTCTCTCTCTCT
>JADRCH010000005.1:25550208-25625059 GCA_019843965.1 Rhynchomys soricoides | reverse complement strand
TCTCTCTCTCTCTCTCTCTCTCTCTCTCTCTCTCTCTCTCTCTCTCTCCCCTCTCCCGTGTGTGTGTGTGTGTGTGTGTGTGTGTGTGAAGGGATCCATGGCCTTAGGACCAAATAGGGCTAAAATCCACCTCCACACTTGAGTTAAGAATGAGGTGATTGCTCAGCCACTGTAATCGTCCTTTACACTACTCATTTCCTTGGCATCTATTAAGATTCCCGGCTGACATGTAGTTTCCCTGCCCTGTCTTCCGGAGCACTTTATGTTAAGGGGAAATCACTATAATCACATCTCTACTCGTCTTGCTTGCTACAAAAATGAGGCGCTTTCTTACGAGGATTGTTCAGGGACCACCAGTACTTCACATTCTGGGTGTATGCACGCTCACACCCACCCACACGGACACAGGACACAGTGTAACTCCCACACCATCCTCGCTTCCATCCCTCCTCCTTCTCTCTCTTAAGGATTGCTGAACATTTAGCTTCAAACTCTCCAAGTCACCCACGTGTTTGTTCTCCTTTTTGCTGTTCAATTTACTTCTGGACTTGACAAGAGTTGTTCTCATGCTATGTGCTGCAATTCTGCGAGCAAACTGTCTATTCCACGCCCTGTGCACTCTCAGGTCAGATCTGCCTGGCTGATCCCTCCTTTCTGGGGTGAGTGGACAGATTTATGGGAGGTTTCCAAGCTTGCACTGCAGCCTTCCCCCCCCCCCCCCCCGCTTTCACGCCTTCACCCTCCCTCTACTAGAAACAAACTGAATTAGGTTTCATATTACTGCTGGGGTGGGATGGAAACGAGTGGGGAGAGGGAGGTGCAGGGCGCAAATAAACCAACAAACAGGTAAAACACATCACACACACACACACACACACACGCACACACGCACACCACTTAACAATTATACTTTACTTTCAGGTCTATTACACACCTGAATTATATCTACTAGGGCAAGGACAGACACGCCCCTGCTCACCCTCCCTGAGTTTCTTGAATTTGACCCTGGATTCCAAGATTGGTGGTGACTAGTTAACAGGGAGGATGGGAGAAGAGGGGAGGTGACCCTTTGCCTGAGTGGGGGAGGGGGCGCTCTCTACTCACCGTCTGAGTCCCTGGAAAGACGAGGGCCAGGACATCCTAGATTTCTTCAGGCCTGGCCGGTGACCGGTCTCCACGGCGTAGGAGGTGCGGTCCATGGCACGGCAGTACAGGTAGCGCTCGGTGTCCGAGTAGCCGCGGTGCCGGACGCGGCTGGCCCCGCTTGAGGCGTAGCGACCACGGGTGGCTCCGGGCGGTGGCGGGGGTGGTGGCAGTGGGGGCGGTGGCGGTGGCTGCAGCTGGGGCTGGGGCGAGGGTGGCGGCGGCGGGGGCAAGTGGTGATGGGGGTGCAAGAGGCGGAACTGGGGTTGCCTGAGCGGGTACTGGTGGTGCTGCTCATGCCTCCAGAGATGCTTAGGAGCTTTGAGCGTGGCCCCGCCAGTGCCGTCGCTGCCCTCGTCGCTGCCCGCCCGGGCCGGCACGCTGCTGCCCTCTGCCTCCATTCTGGCCGGCTCTATGCCCCTCTGCCCCGCCGGGTCCACCACACCAGTCTGAGCGCCTCCCGGCTTCTACTGCCGCCGCTTGCCGAGGTGCCAGAGGCTGGGCTCAGCTTCCGACTTGTAGCGGCCAGAGGCTTCTGGCCACCGAGAGGGGGCTCTGCTAGCGGAACGATCACAGAACACCACAGGGATCCCTGCTCGGTAGTAGAGGCAGAAAGGCGCGCTGGATGCTCCCAAGTAACCAAGATTGGCAGGCTAGGCTTCTCTGATGGACGGTTTCTTTTTCCCCTCTCTTCTCTCTTCGTTCCTCTCGTGAGATTAGGGGCTGTTGGCAGCTAGCTCTATAGAATCTGCTCTTCGCAGCAGTAGTCTGCTCCTGAAGTCCGGGCACCTGAACCTGGATCTCAGAGCTGCTGAAAAGTTGGACAGCTCCCGACTGACCAGCTGGAGCTCTGACTTTCTCCAAAAGCATTCCAGCCAGTCAGGAGTCAGACCCGCTCTCTGGATCCTTCCCCTCCCTGTGCCCGCGCCTCCCTCCCTCTCTGCTCCCCACTGCCCCAGGTTTGCTCTTGCTTGACTAGGTCCTCTCCTCTCACAGAAATGGATTTAATGATTCCTGGCTGGTTCTCGGAACGTATTGAAAATGAGTCGCAGGATGCAGGCTTCCAGAGAAAAAGGATGCTACCTGTCAAAGTTGCAAGGAATGCTGTGTCTGTGTGTAGTTACAAAAAATGGATCTGCACGAAGATCGAATATTTTATATTAATTTAGTCTATTTCTCTGCCATAGGATTCTGTGAATCTTTCTTACAGCAGGAAAATTGCTCACTATTTCCTTCTGGAGATACTCCAGCTAGTGTTTTGGTCCTGGAGAGGAGAGCTAGCTGGAAATCAAGATGAACAGCCTTTTGATTAGGAAGGCACAGCTGAGCTCTCTGACCAAACTTAAGCTTGGGGTACCTTTTCCATAACAAACGTCTGGTTATCTTCAGGGGCTGCTACCTTCCTAGCCTGACTGCAGTTTGCTTTTCTGCTATATTTAACAGAGCATAGCTCTATTACCAAAGAATTTTAAAACATGTTGTGCTGTTATTCCACAGAAATAGTCACATTTGATGCTACAGTCTGTATTCAACTTTTATCTCCTAGAATTAACATTTTCCTTCAATATCAAATATTTTTAAAACGTTAAAATAATTTCATAGCTCTGTGGGGACATTTTACTCACTTTCTTTGAGATTATTGTATTACTTAAAGATCATATGCCATCTCCTTACTATTAATTCTACAATTTGTCACTGTAGAAGTCACCATGGTCCCATCCATTAGTTGTCAGATAGTTAGATCTCACAATAACTCATTGGCAGCTTAATCATTCTGTTCTCTGCAGAAAGTCATAACATGATGGAATGTGTACTAGAGTATTGAGAATCAGGAACATTCAAACCATCTCTACAGAGTGAATGTTCAGCCATGAAGAAAACAGCAGTAGTGAAAATAGTGAAGCTAGATGTCCTTTGCTCGCAAGTAAGAACAGCCCCTGAAATACAGAAGCATTTTCTTCTGGAAGTGGCAATAGTTTAATACTGAACATAAGACCCCTGGAGCAGCTGAAATGGCTATTCATGATTGGAAATGTCCCTTTCCTTCAGCCTTTAGGCTTGGGTATTCTGCTCACATGTGGACCATGCACAAACAAACTCTGGAAAAGGAGGTTCAGAGAGAAAAGAGGCAAAAGTCTCTGAAGCACCATTTGCCCTATGAAGAATGTAAACTGTACATGACTAAGCACACCCTCCCTTGGAAGACACAAGAGTGGCAATGATGAAAGTATATTTTGTTTCCTAGAGGGAATTGAACCATTATCTTCCCAAATGTGAACAGAAAGAAAATAATAAAGTGTTCTGGAACATAATTGGGTTTTTATTCCTTTATCATTCTTAGCCTTGTTAACATCTGGAACCATTTCAAAGAAGTATACAGATTCCTAAATCATCCGATGCATTTCACATTCATTTCCTTCCCAAAACTGTAGTACTATATAACTCTACCTAAAAACCCCAATTTTGCAGATAGTAATGGTCAAACGATTTATGATCATTTCTCCAGATTAAACAGAATAATTCCAATCTGACCTGCTTCTCATTGTCAGTTTGCTACTTCCTTGGGACTGAGGAACATTTTTTAAATCTATAATTGCCATTATGTTCAAAAGAATTTACTTTGTTTATAGGATAAAATTAAAGGACAGGAACTCTTTTAAGTTCACAGAAACCATTTGACATATTCCCTACTTGCAGAATTTTCAGTTTTCCGTAATTCCCATAGATGATTCTTTGAAAGATTTTTCTATTTAATGTATGAGTACACTGTCACTGTCTTCAGGCACACCAGAAGAGGGCATCAGATCCCATTACAGATGATTGAGAACCACCATGTTGTTGCTGGGTATTGAACCCAGGACCTCTGGAAGAGCAGCCAGTGCTCTGAACCACTGAGTCATTTCTCCATCCCAGATTATTGGTTTTTAATGGATTGCTTAATAGAATTAGAGATTGCAGGCTGGCTCCACATTTACCAGTTCCTACTACTTAGCCCTACTTAAATGTCCTGTCTCCTCTGTATAGAATAGTACTCTCACTAATTTTCAGAACCTTATGATTATTGTTTTAATGAGACTATACTTATACTAATGATTTAAATATGATAAATGAATAAAAGCTAGAAATATTGATAGCTCTTGCCAGATATGGACAAATCCTAAGTCTCATTTTCATTAGTATTTAGTAACTTTGCCTTGTCTAGGGAACATCAGCGGTGGGGAGTTTCAAGTTTGGGAATTGATTCCTAGACCAGTATTTACAAACTTTGTACTGGAATAATCAGCTTAAGAGCTAATTCAGAATACATAGGCATAGGATCCTTAAAGCAGGACAAGACTTGAGGCTTTATATTTTTGCTAAGTTTGCAAGTAAAATGTGATTGAGAACCAAGCTTGTGAACCAATACTCTTGCTCACAAATTAAATGACTTTTAAGGGGAGTACTGAGCACTCTTAAAATGAAGATACTCTTTGTTGATCAGTAACTACAGATCCACACCAATTCTTCATTGTGTGGTTCTCTTGTCACAAGTCTCAAACATTCCCAGTTAAAAGCAGCTTAATGCTCAGCTCTCATGAAAACATATATTTTATTCATTACTCTGTTTGCTTTTGTGCTAAAGAAAACCATGCACTGTTCAAAGCTGAGCCCTCACTCTCTTCCATTTAAAACCTCTGTTCATTAATGTAGGGTGTCTCTACCTGGATGAAACAACAAAAATGTAAGAAGTTCAACTGACTTACTGGCTTCTGCGTCAGATAAGTTATTTTCCCCTTATTGATTGATTGGTAACAGGTCTTAGAATTTGAGAGGGCACAGTCTGGGACAATCTTGGTATACTGGTTAACATGGAACATTCTTTAATATTATTGTTATTGATCATAATCTACATCTGTGTAAAAAATCGAGTAAATAGATGGTGTTCTTTTCCTGAACAAACTGGTCTCAGTGGTGATTTGGTGCCATGACCACGAGATAAAGAGTACATACCACCTCCTCCACTGCTGACACATTTCAAGTCTTCCCTAATGACAAGATCGATCACTCAATGTGCTGTTGTTAGCAAGGGAGAACATTCTTGTCAATAATTCTGGGGAGGAGAAAGATGTCAGTTCACAGCTAACAAGAAGCCAGCACCATTTCTTTTAGCCAAGAATGCAGAATTAAATAATATGCTACAATATTTAAGGGCCAATGCCTACCTAGATAACAAGAAAAACATATAAAGAGACATTTATTTTGCACATATTATATATTTTATTTGTTATGGGGCTTCAGTTAGATGACAATCTCTTTGATGTTAGAAATTTCTTTCATCAGGTATTGTGTTACACAAGACCAAACTGTTGTCTAGTTAAAATATTCAAAATTTTTGCAGAAAGTCTCAGATTTTACCCAGGTCCTCACTGTTGAGTGGAAACTGGCATCAGACATATTTCTAAGATATTGGAAAGGTTCTTAAAAGTATAAATTATCTAGGCATATATTAGAATAAATACTATTGACATTTCTATTCCACTTGGTACAATTAATGTGAGCTAAAAATGTTGCCTTAAATATATTTGTTTTTGCTTACCATGATATTGAATCTGCATCATTTTGGGAGCCTCAAACTGGTTTATGGCTTTATGTTACCAGAAACCAATTTTGTAACACCCTAATGGCACTAGTCTTCAGGAAAGCTAATGCTTATCTGTAAGTGCCAATTCCCATGGATACTTTGGTGTTTGTCATAAAGACCCACCAAGAGATAATGCTTTCAAGAGCTTTGTGTCTTACAAAGAAAAAGATAAGTATCCAACTTTGGTTTAGTGGTATATATTGATATATCTGCTATAGACGATAGAAAAAGCAGGGTAGGCAGTTTCTGTCGCCTTTCCTCCACCTACACTAGTGAGGGAGGGGCTGTTAGAAAAGAAGAATTTCTTTTGGTTAATAGTTTCAATACTTCTGGTTCATGGTTGCTTGGTTCCATTTTAGTCAAGCTTGTGGTCAGGTAGAACACCATGGTAGGAACTATGTGGCAGAGCAGAGCTACCTACTTTGGGGTATCTGAGAAGAGGAGCAAGGAAGAAGGGGCCAGGTATGAGGTATACCTTTCGAACACATGCCTTCAATAGCCCACTTCCTTGAATCAGCACTGCCTATATTCTAGTTTTTAGCATAATTCAGTAATGCCTTCAAATTATGAATCCATCAATGACTTATTTGCTTTATTAGGTAAAAATATTCAAGGTCTAACTTTCTCCCCAAATCCTCACCTCTCAATGTTGCTTTTGTGAACAAGCTTTTAACTCTAAACCACAAGGAAGAATACCAAATTATTAAGGCACTGTGAATCTTCTCAAACAGTAAATAGCATCAGAGTCAATGCCATAAGAACATGTTAAAATAGGCTGTTCTCATGATATATAAACTCACGTATGACATGTGCACTACATATAGAGACTGACATAAGCAAAACCACAATAGAAATAAGGGTTCATTGGATATACGGAAAATGTAAGAAGTTACATAGGTCTGTGAGGAGCACAGATGGGCAGGCTTGTGTGTACCAAGGGAAGAATGACTTCATTGTGTCTCTTCAAGGCAATGTGATAACTGTACCCCATGATCAAACGAAGCCTCTTTGGGTGAATTGGATTTAAGGTGTATGGCTAAGATATGAGGTGTATGAGTATAGAAGGACAGCAAGGACATTTGAGGAGGAAGAAAACCAGTGCTGTATTGTTCCTGGGAAGATGGTACAAAGGGGAAGTAAGTTAAGTAAGAGATGAAGTGAACTGCTCTAAACTATAAGAAGCCAGCATTTCCTTTGTGACATCAAAGAAAGAAAAAAGGAAAGAAAGCTGGGAGAAAGTACATTTACATTTGCTGAACATTTAAAGTTTGGCACGCTCCCAAATACTTTCATACACTATTTTATGTAATGCTAGCAATACTATTTTCTTCACATTTTAATGTTTGAATGTCAGCATGTCTTTCAGCAGAGACTAGAAGAACAAAGTTAGCATCTGTGGATATTTGATATAGCCAGTGTGACCGTGACTCTACCTGAAAAACCACCTGTTCATTTAATTGTCCAGGGTGAGTGTACACTTGTTAGGGTAATATTTGTTGAATGCTTAATATGTGCCAGACACTAAGTCTGTTAAGCAGAGGAAATTTCTACCTTTCACTTTCCATTGGAAACCCTTAGAATGAACGCTCAAACTTGTATGTAAATATGTCAAATGATGCTAAGTGCCCTGACGTGCACTGAAACAAATTAAGAACCTGGAGCCTGATGTTTGAGTGGGTTCTTTTTCACAGGCTGCCCAAGGAAGGCTGTTGTGGTAGGATGTCATCAACAGTGGGAACCCGACGGATGTTAGGAGTAAGTCAGCATCCCAGGCTGTGGCCAAGCAAGCACAAAGAAATTGATAAACTTGTTATGGAAAAGAAAATAGTCTAGTCACCAATGGCCTAAGAGGAGGTGAGGTGGAAGCGGTTTGGAAATTAGACTATATCAAAGAGATGCACTTTGGTCATGTTAAAGACTTCAGATTTATTTGGTCATCATATTTCTATAGCTACATATTGTTAGATTTTAAATGTAGACTCATAATACTCACACAAAATAGCTAGAAAATATTACACTATCCTATAGGCTTCATTGAAGAAAAAGCCTACTTTACATGCAATAAAAAGGAAAAGGATGTCTGTAGTGTATATTTATTATAAGTGGAGAACATATTCTATTTTGCTGAAAAAAGTTTATGCTTTGCCAAGAAACCTCTAATAGAGTTGATTCTATGAAGTAGCAAAATACAAGTATTTGGAGTTGTATATAATTTTATTGCTAAAATGATTCCAAAATGATGGACAGTTGGACAGCTGGCATCCACTTAAAATGAGAAGATGTTTTCAAATCCCTCAGAAGATGTCGCAGAACATTTAAAGTGTTTTGTGACACTTGAAGAATAATTACTCAGGTGCTAAATGTCCATCTGTCAAATGTTCCTAAATGCTGACTTTTTAAAGAAGGATTTTTAACTTCTGGTAATTGACAATGAAAATTTTCAAAAGAATCAGCATTCCTTGAAATGTTAGTCTCAATGATGTATCAGATATGGAACAAAAGAAGTCACTGCTATCAAATCAAGACTAACCACAAATGGCCAAATATCTAGATGCTTAATAATTTTAACCAGAGATGAACATTCAGCGATTTGAGATGCTGAAAAGTAAGAGGACATGGCAGTGTGTCTGAATATCTTCATTCATTTAAGAAAATAGCATATTTAAAATAATGTTCCTAAATTTCAAAAGAATTTATGAAAAGGGGACACATGCTACAATTAATGAAAGTTTCGGAACTGAAGTGCTGTAACCATATATAGCACGGAACTGCACCTTATAAGGTAGTTACTTATATAATGTCAGATATATATATAGTGTCATTGCCCAAGCTTGAGCCCTTGCCAATCTGCACTCCCAACCTGTGATGACAAAGGGGATAAATTAAACATAGACTTTTGAAAAGCAAAATGTCAAAGGATGTGTTATTCAATGCTGTCAGTGGATGGGTGGTATAGCATTCCAGCTAATATTGTTATGTTCTAAATCCATATGAGGCCACTCATCCACTGATAGTATTAACAGTATATTAAGATATCCCTATACTAGAGGGTTTCTTGTCTACATGACACAGAAATAAACATTTAGATACTTGTAAACTGAATTAACCTTTAGAACTTGCATTCACCAAAAGTGATCAAGAAGGAGAAACCAGGAGGTGATATTGCAAACTGCATGTAGTTTGCAAAGAATTGTTTCAAAATACATATTCTTATTTATCACTGAAAATTGAAAATCAGTGCAATATTTTCAGATATTCTGTAGAAGAAGAGAGAAATGGTGATTAAGCAGAAGAAAAACAGATACATATCATCAGTAATCATACCACCACAATCTTAAGACCTCAGTGACTGGGGACTTCATCAAAAGTGCTAGATAATATATTTTGTAAAGATGTAGAACAATGGGAATTCTCATACATGGGTAATAGAAAATACATTGCTACTATCTTCCAAATATAAGCATTCACATACAAGTTGATTTACAATTATATTCCAAGGCTTGTGGCATAGAAAATGTCTTACATGCAAACTCAGCAATGGAATTATATGCCATCAATACTATAACAAGATATGGAAAACAAACTAAATGTTGAGCAACAAAAATGTTAACGCAGATTTCATGTTGTGAATAGATTTGCAAAGAAACCTGGATTAAATAGAGATTGTTTTTGTTCAATGAATAAAGCAAGTGACAGAAGATGACATAGTACCATTCTTAACAAAACCTAAAACAGAAAAGGAAGCAAACAGCCATATATGGTAACTTAGCATCATGTAATTCCAGCACTTCAGAGGCAAATGTGGCAGATATCCATGAGTTTAACATTGCCTAACTTATGTAGCACTATATATGGAGAATATGTCTGATAAAGGAAGTGGAAGAGGAAGAGAAGGAAGAAAAAAAGATGAGGAGGAGGAGGAAAGATTAGGAGAAGGAGAAAGAGAATGAAAGAAGGAAGAAAAGAAAGCAGAGAAAGAAGAAGGTGAGGAAGAAGAAGAGAAGGAAGGAGGAGGAGAAAGAAAGAAGGATGATGATGATGAAGAAGAGGAAGAGAAAGAAGGAAGAGAAGGAGGAGGAAGAAAAGGAAGAGGAAGATTTCTCAAAGTAAAATCCAGGTCAATAACTCTGAAGCAGAGGCCAAAGGTCAGTATTACAGACATTTCAAGCCAAAGTAGATGTGATACATGCATGGGTCACACCCAAACAGTGACATTTTAGAGAATATGTATCTTGAGATCCTTATAAAAGTATTTACTAATTGAAAAGTTATACAATTCACCAAGTTTCAAATGATTGGCAAGCAAATAGAGAAGAAAAAGTTGCTGTGAGCGAGAAGAAAGAAGCTAACAAGTAGGGGCAATGAATTGACAGCACTGCAGCTCATGAGTTTCAGCTGCACAGCTGTATCCTGCAGGCACGTTTTCATATACTAGATATTGCACAATATAAATAGCAGTCTCCATCAGAATCCCCATGGGGAAGAATTCCTTCATCATCACTAACAGAACAGACAACAGTGTGTGCAGTGGGAAGAAGGAACATGCTTGGTGACGTTTAATACTCCTCTCTAGAAGAGAAAGCTGTGGGTCATTTATACTCTCCAGTTTTGTCACATTGCCAAATTAAGCCACTAGCAAACTTTCCAGACTGTGATAGCATTAAAAATGTGAGAAATCCAAATAGGACTGCAGACAAAAATTAATTATGCTGTTTAAAATAAAATCTGTCAGGATTGGAGACATGGCTCACAAGTTAGGAGTGATGGCTCCCATAGGACCTGGGTTCAATTCCTAGTACCCACAAAGTGCCTCACAATTGTCCACAACCTAGTCTGAGGGCCTTGACTGGCGCATAGCTGATGTACGGACAAACATGATGATGCATTAAAAAAACAAATAAATAAGATTTAAAAACTAAAATCTGTGTGCCTTTCAAAGTGTGGTTTTAAATGAACACCGAGTTAAGATAAAAAAACAAAACAAACCCAATAAAACAAAAACACCCTGCGGAAATCTGTAGTACCTAAACTCAAGTACTTGCTCAATTCTTTATCTGTGATTCTTCTGATCCCAGAACATGTATATCACTAAATATCTACTCCTTATATCCTCTGGATATCCAGACAGAGCTGCCTTAGAATTAGAAAATTTTTGATTACTTTGATTATTTGATTATTACTCTGCAAACAGCAGAGCTTGCAGAGAAGGGAGCACCAGGACGAGGGTGGAGCACTCAAACAGCAGAGCTTGCAGAGAAGGGGGGATCAGGATGAGGGTGGAGCCCTCACAATACTGAGCTGCTCTACTGCTCCTCTATTAACAGGCCTTGAATCCCCACACAATGAAACATTCAGTTTAAAAGATGGGAATAAGCCCCAGAGAAATAACTTGGAACCCTGAAATGTATGTGGAATTTTTTGCAAGTCTTTTTATAAAATTTATAAATTTACTGAGTCAGATTCATGATAAAGTGCATATGATATTGTTTTTATAAAAAATTGACTAGAGCAATCCATTTTATATAGTAAACATTAATTTTAACACTTTGGTGTTATTGTCATCACTGAGATTATCTGTGTATATTCAGGCATGTCTTTCAGATGTCATATTAATGTATATATATATGTATATATATGCATATATATGAGTGTAAATTATACAGATATATGAAATAACTTTTATCTCTCTTTCTCCATGAATCAGATGGTCATTAGTACAGACGATTGGCAAGCACTTGAGCTTCTCTAACTTGCAACCTTAATTATTGGAGAAAGAGAAATTCTCTCCCATGTTGCAATAACAAAATTAGTTCTTAGATTTTGTTTCAAGTTTTAACTCATTAGCCTGCCAGAAGTCTGTGAATCTGTTTAGATAATTGTCCAAGGCACCTAAGCTTAATTCCTAATGTAGCTATAACTATTTGTAATTGAAATATGGATTCTCATTTATCAATGAATCAAAAGAGTTTTCCTCAAAGGATAACAAATGTGTTACTTCTTCGTGATACCATTGTTCTTTCTTAAGATCTTAAGTAACTAATACCTCAGATAAGTTCCCAGTGTTCAGTCCTTTGGGAATGCATGTTTATCCCAGAAATATAGTGAATTAGGATCAGTTCTGGGGCACAACTGTAAATTAACATGGGAAGAATTTACCTCGTTTGCAAATGCAGCAGTTTTAGTAAAGTAATACTTTAAAAAAGCAAATGTATTGTTTATTGCTATTCAATTGTTACATCTTCATGTGTTTGATGAGTAGAATATTGGAAAATCATAACTTTGCGGAAGGAAAAATGCATATAATTTGTAAATTAGTGTCTAATTTTAGCTTCTTAGAGATTACGCTGTGAGGAAGGACTTTTAAAAATGTAATTACATTCATTGTTGTTGGTTGTTGTTGTTGTTGGTGGTGCTGGTGGTGGTGGTGGTGGTGGTGTGTATACA
This sequence comes from Rhynchomys soricoides, assembly GCA_019843965.1. NCBI lineage: Eukaryota > Metazoa > Chordata > Mammalia > Rodentia > Muridae > Rhynchomys > Rhynchomys soricoides. The sequence continues at coordinate 25,612,851 of JADRCH010000005.1, read as the reverse complement.
TATGTGTTCTTCATGCTACAATATACACGTGGAAGTCAGAGGGCAACTTAAGGGGATTGGTACTCTTCTTTTTTCATGTGCATCCTACGGGTCAAACTCAGGCTTGGCAGTAAATGCCTTTACTCACTGAGCCTTCTCACCAGTCCAAGACTTTATTTATTTGAGTCAATTTAGTTTTGATATAGTATTTGGAGAAGAAAGAAGTCATTGAGTGACTGTTCTCGATAGCATAGCCTATTCATTTAAAATGCACATCACATCCATAGTGGGATCTTGCTAAGGTTGAGTGGTTTTTCCCTTTGCTCATTGCATAGAATGCAGCATGCTGCTTCATGTATAAATAATGGAAACATCCTCCTTTGAACACACTAAATTGTTCAGAGTGCCTTGTGGACTGTGCTAAATGTGGATCTAGATATTATTTGCAAGTTGCTTCTTGAAGATAACAAGATATACAGTTACTGACAAATTACAAGCCCCAGACTAGGCTAGTTGACTCAGTTCTTCCTTATCATTGGTCAAATAATATGAATGTGATGAACCTATTTATTTAAAAATAGGCAAATTGAAGTCACATTGTGATTAAATGGTATTTTTGTTCAAAAACATCCATGGCTCCTGCTACATGTGTAGCAGAGGACTGCCTATGTGGCATCGGTGGGAGGGAAGGCGCTTGGTGCTGTGGAGGTTTGATGCCCCAGAGAAGGAGAATGGTAGAGGCAGGAGTGGGTGGGTGGGGGGCACCCTCACAGAGGCAAGGGGAAGGGGATAGGTTGAGGGGGTTTCATGGAAGGGAGACCTGGAAGGGAGACAACATTTGAAATGTAAATAACTAAAATAATTAATTAAAAAAACCATTTTTATGGCTTTTGAGAGAATGGGGAGTGTATACAGAAAGTTCCAAGGCATTTTAAAAGTCTTCTGGATTGGGTACATTACCCAAATTGTCAGGTTTTATTCATCAAGGAGGATGATAATAGAACCAACTGTGCAAAGTCACTGCAAAGATTAAATAATAAATACGAAATGCTTGGCACAGAATCTATTATATATACCCAAATATGATTTCATTGTATAATATATTTACACATCTATCTGTCATCTATCAATTTAGCTATTATCTACCATTTATTCTTTTAGTTTGATTTGCTGTATGTCTAATAATTTCACTTAAACCAAAATTAGGATTTTGACCTTTGATACTTGGTTATCATAGATCATTCAATAAACAACACAGCATAGACGCATAGAACAAAATCTAATTTCAATGTTTCCTAGCCATGAAACGTATGTCCTCATTAGCAAAATTGATTAATAATAATAATAATTAATAATAATAATAATAATATCTTCCTCATTGAAAGGTTATGGCTAACAGCTACTGTAGCATAGTGAAATGCCCCATACAACAACACCTGGCATATTGCTCAATAAACACTTACTTTCCTGTTTTTTTCCCATATTCTAGAAAAGACTTATGAAGTAAAACTAAAGAAGAAACAAAGGAGAGAAAAAAAGTGGCCTATATTTTTAAGAAAAATTCTAACCCAATAAAACACTCATTGATGACTTAAAAGCACAGTTCTCTTGCAAGTTGTACACAGATTGATAGATAACAAGACCTGATAAAAATTGAGTACTCTAAATAACCAGCAGAAATAGATTGGAGAACCCCTTTAAAGTCTTCAGCTTCAGAGAGAAGGAGAGAGAAAGAGAGAAAGGAGAGCAGAAAGAGGAGAGAGACAGAAATACACAGAGAGAGAAGGGGGGAGAGGGAGAGGGGAGGGAGGAGCTTGAACAATACATATCAGTTAAAGAACAAATAAATAGAAAGGTAACTTCCTCAAATTTAGAAGGGTGCAAACACTCAGCAGAAATCCACTGAAGAAGCTACTTAAAGGCAATCAACTGGAGTTCCCTGTTGAGAGCCCCAGGCAGAGCTTCCTTTCAGGTGACGCTTCCAAATAAAAGAACACATAGGAATTAAGAGAGATGTTATCATCAAACTATGACAGCTCTCAGAACCTGAATGGGGATGTTGAGGCAATCAGCTGGCATCCCAGTTGATCTCTCTCTCCACAGTTGAGCTTCCCATGGGCGAATTTCTGTTGGTTGAACTTTGGATAGCTCAGTTTTCAGGTCCCTTTCTCATTGCAGCAATTTTTGTATGGTAGCAACACTTGTTAGAAATGGCCCACCTTCTTATTCTCAAGGACACAATGTTTCTTGGTTTGTTTACTTGCTGGTTTCCCGCCTAAATATCCTAGAATTAGCTAGTGTATCCCCCAGACAAGGGGCCTTGGGGGACACTTTGAGTCAAACATGCTTGTGTCTGAGATGGTGGGGGCAACTCCACTTTACAGATAGCTTCTTGGTGAGCCCAAACAACACATGACAATTTACCAATATTAAGTATTCTCAAGCACCTTCAAAGCCTTTTACATTTGTTAAGGAATTCACCAGTAGATTATGAGGTTGTATTCATGTATAATTTTACTCTTAAAACTTTTGGATAAGAACCTATATTAGGAAAGATAGAATCTTAAACCAAGAAAGATATTTCTGTAAGCCAACTAATAATTCACAAGAAATTTAGTGAACTGTGTCTGTCTGGAAAGTCCAGCTCCCCACCTGTTTGCTTAAATAAAGTCATATTGGCACCAAGACACTTCAACTCTTTTTCTTATGCCTTATTACATGGCTATGTGCAGAGTCACATTTTTGTGACATACAGTAGAGTCCTCTAAGTTTAAAGACTTGCTAAATTTATCTTTATAAAACCAGTCCCCTGATGACTAAAATAATTAGTACATTCTATCACCACCAAATCACTATTTGTACTGTTCTCTCCATAATGAAATTCTCCCTGTTGTGTTTATGTGAAAACTGAATGTAACTGGATTAGTAAATGATTTCAAAATCCTCCATGCCAGTCATAGAAAGGCCCCCCGGGGAGGAGAACCTGTCTGAATTAGTATACCTCTAGTTGATGTAGGTCTTCTTACAGAAAGCACTTCTCTGCTTAGCACAAATTGCTTGTCTCTCCAAGTTTCTTTATGGCTACCGTTCTAATCTACTGAAGTGCTCCCCCAAATTCCCCTTCTTTTTCTACTTGATTTCTCTTGTTCTATTCAGAAAGCAAGTATCCCTTTTAAACATAAAAGGCTATAGGAAGTAGCCTGCATGTAATCTCTTAGTTCAAGTTTCTTGAGCTACGTGGCAGTTTCCCTTTCATTGGTGGCACTTAGGAAATTGCCATAATTTTTGGCAGTATTCACATGCAAGAAACATTTCTAGCTCCCAATAACCAATGCTACCTATTACTAACTATGAAGATAATCTATAAAAATAATTGGAGGTTATTAACTAGAAAGTTGAATTGTTCTTATATGTTTTTAAAATGGTATGAAATATTAAAAAATAAAAAGAAACTTTTTGGAGATTGTATTGCTTTTGGGAAAAGTTCTTCCTGGCTATTGATCATTGTTTGATGAAAATCAATAAAACCACCAGACTCAACATTTGCATCATCCAGGAAGGATATGCGTCTTGATAACTACTGCAATTTCTACTGAAACTTAATTATCCTAATGCCTTTCACTTGTATCATTCTTGGTGAACTATTAATGGAAGCTAAACCCTAACAGCAATAGTCTCCACATATTCTTTTCTTGGAAGTTTCTTATCTAAAATAAGATTCAAGATGGCACACATACACATATATATCACATATATTGTTCAAATCATGAACAAGGTTTGCAGTCAGAACTCCAGAAAATAGAATTGATTATTTCTAATCAGACTTATTTCTTCCCCAGATTCAGGATGCTTCAGTATAGCCCCTAGAGTTGTCCTCTTGGCTAAACAAAGATGATTTTGATAACTGAGCAACCTTCATACAGTTTGAAAAGCTGTATGAAGCTTTTTAATGATAAAAAATAACCCAAGAATCTTTACTGAGGATTCATTAAATCCATGATATGCAAAGCTAAGTAAGCATCACAATGATATGTGAATATAATATGATGGGGCCATTTTGAAACTAGGTTTCTATTTTTATTTACATGTATATTAATTTATATGTATTTATATTTACATGTATGTTAGTTCATATGTATTTTTGTATGTATCTTAGTTCATATTATAATGTTTTCATTTCTCATCTAGATGTAATCTATAAATGCATTGACATTTAAGTGAACAAGTAAAGTTATATGAGCCACTTTTTCCCTTTGATTTTATGTACTCAAACATTTCTAGACCTTATGCTTCCTTCTTTTTCATCTGTAGTCTAAAATTATATTACAAACTTTACCACTCCACTCCTAGATTATTGTGACAGTCTTCAAATTTAGTACTATTCAAATTGTGGTCTGAAGACCTCTTAAATCAGAATCACACTGATCCTTGTTAAGATGGAGATTAGGGGCCTCTTCAGATTCACTGAGTCATAATCTCTAGAGTATGGCTCTGGAATCTGCAATTTTAATAAGCTCTCTAGGAAGATTCTTAAGCACATTAAATTGAAGGGCCACTGTTCTCACTACCTACTTTCTTGCTTGCTCACCTCTCTCTATTTTCAAGAAGTTATGTACATTTTTATCAGCTTAGTCACTCTAACCTGCTGTCCTTGTCCTAGCTGTCACCTGAAGAAAACCTTCAAGGACTCCCCATTATTCAAAGAACAAAGTCTTGAAGTCTTAGCCATCAAGGGCCTACACAATATGGCCAGCAGCTACTTTTGTGATCTCCCACTGTTTCAGAATAAGGACAAATGAACTCTTAGGTTTCAGACACTTAACTCCTATTTGAATGCCCTCACTACCTTACTGCCCTATGAGGAATATGCCTATTCTCTCAAACCCAATCCATTCGATGTCAAAGGAAAGGCAACGGCAGCTTGGATGTGATGCCTTTCTTGAATTCTCCCCATAAACTCGTATGATTTATTATTTATACTAAATATTTATAAAATATATACTATATAATATTTATATAATATATATTATTTATACTAGTCACATGATATTATTTGCTGCTGCTTCAGTTGTCATTTAAATTCTACTACTGTGGGCATGCATGCCTCATTTCTGCATTTTGATGGTTGATAATCACAATGGAAAAAATATCATGTTTTTGCCAAACTATGTTTCTGATATACCTGTAAACAATGAACACAAAGCTTCAAAATAACTAAGTGATTACAGGTTTAGCTACTTCCATTGTTTTGAGTAGTTTTTGGCTGATACTGTTGATTTACTTTTAGTTGTTCACCATATGATTTTAAACACATTGCATGGTTTTATGAGGCTACACCTCTCTTGTTTTCACTTGTGAAGTGGGTATAACTATATCCATGACTAAATTGATGAGTTGATCCTAAATCAGACAAAATGCCATTGACAGATATATGTGCATCATGTTCAGAGCTTGTCAGATAATTGACTAAAAAGAAAGCTTCAAGTTCTCAGCATCCATCTTCCCATTTGACTCCTAGTCTCACGCTCACAACATGTTCCACTGCACTATGATTTCCAAATCTTTCCTTTTTTTTTGGATAAACATTTGGGTTGTATGGTTCACAAGTCATTGTAGATACCAAGTTCCTTAATGAAACAATTTCTCATCTTGGTACCTATTACAAATAGCTCCTTTCTGCCAAAGGATTTCATGAACAGCTTGTAAGTCATAATTCAAAATGCAGTAGAATTCTGGGTCAAGGCTAGGGTTCACACTGCACTCTGCTGAGGAAATGACAGTCAACTACCTTGAAGGATTAGAACAAGGTTTGAGCAACTTAAAGTTCATCTTAACCACCATAGTTTAATATTTACTATATTAAATACCTTAATTTATAAGGCAGCTCCTTCACAAGAGCACATCGGTCAATAATGGACAAATTTGACATTTCAATGATTTTTTTTGATTAGGCCTAGTTTACAGTGTGCTACATTTTATTAATGTATAAGTAACAAGTCGTGATGATGGATGATTTGCTTAGTTTCTATGTCCCAAACCATAAGCTAATGTCTCCATTTGAATGGGTGATTTTCATATACAATTATAACTATTTTAAAGCTTTATAAATCTCATGTTTTTTTATTTTTATGTTTCATAAAATAATAAAATAATAATAAATAATAATAATTCTAAATAATAAAATGCATATGAAGGGAGCTTTGGATTATTAAAAGTTTGTATTCAAATCCCAGCTCTGCAACTACTAGATTAAATAAATATATATTATATAATATATATATGTATGTATTTATTTTGTATGTGTATGACACCTGTGTGGAGGACAGAGAACAACTTTCAGGACTCTGTATTTTCTTCTTCTACCATATCTAATGATAAAACTCAGATCGTCAGGTTTGGTGACAAGTGCCTTTACCTGATAAGCTAACTCAATGGCCTTATTTTTTATTAAAAAATTGAATTATTAACGTACATGGATTATTTTCCTAGTATAGTACATGTAATGTGTCCATTCATTCCATTGATTCAAAGGGTAAAGGATAAGAATGGAAAGAAATGAAACTCATGAGAGAGGCTGGTATCAAGCAGAAGTTCAAGATCCTGTGTTGAAGAAGCATGGCTTGTTTTTTTCAATAAGAATAAAGAACGAAGCTGATTTTCTATATTTTCATATAACTCATGTGAATTGTTTGACTGAGATTATTTCCTAGAAAAGAAGGCGACAACAGGAATTTGAAATCACTGTTTTCTTTCTTTCAGATGCAGAAAAACAAGACTGTGCTCAGTGATGGGATGTGCATGCTTTGGAGAAATTAATGAGCATATGATGAACAATGTGTTCATTACAGAGTAGCCTGACAACATCTAAAATGTATGGCGATGTTACCTTGGCTTATAAAGGTCATGCCAGCTAGTTTTATGTTTTGCTAATGCCATGTGTGAGGCTAGAAGTAGTCTACATTGTTAATCTGATGCTGGTTTTCAATCATCAAAACAAATAGGAGAGGTAACAGAGATTACATCATTCATTTATTGAATAAACAATTATTGAGTATGAACAATCTTCCAGGAACTATTCCCGTCACTAGGGATACAGTAGCGAATAAGATAATCACAGCTGCTACTTTCCTTATTTAATGTACCGTAATGAACAACAACACATAATAACTATCAAAACAAACACTCCAGAGAGAGTAGAGTGAGGCGTGATATCCATGATACATTGAGTAGAAGGTGACTGGGGCTGCTTCAGGTTGGGTGACAAGGGAAGTCACTTGCTGGCAACTGACCTTGAACTGATTCTGATTGACATAGATGACCCAAGAGTACAGTCACAGAGTATTGATGTAAAGGCAAAAGCCTCAAAGCTTGACTTAGCAATTTTCATTGAACAGACAGTAAACTAATTCATGTGAAAGCAAATCATGCCATCAATGGTACAGGTCCAGGGGAATATTTTTATTTCTTATTGTTGTATAAAAGGTCTTGGATGAAACAATCACCAAGCATTTTATTCCATTTTTCAAGATCCAGCATCTATGATCAAGACGGTTTAGTTGAATTACATCCGCTCTTTATGAAATGCTGAATCCTTTAAATCCTTTAGTAGAAAATTCCCACACTCTGAACTTTGGCCACATAAGGATCCAGTCATCACAGTTGCTATAATGTACTGTACATAGTAAAACTGATGACAGCAATGCTATTTTATGTATGTGGGAGAGCCAGACATTTTTAAAAATACACATTAGTAAGACCTGCACTGGAGAAACAAAACAGATCTAGATTTTAAAATACACAAATGCTGAAGCTGAAGAAATGGCTCTGGAGGTGAAGAACTCTGACTATTCACCAGGGAACCTGAGTTCAGTTCCCAACACGCACATGGGAGTTACTAATATCTGTGACTCCAGTTCCAGATTCCGATTCTCTTTTCTGATCTTTGTGGTCAGGTCTGAACCAGGTATAAACACAGTGCACACACATGCATGTAGGCAGAACACTTATGAAGCAAGGGAATAGAGAGATGAAAATGGTCCTGAAAACCAAGGATGATATGGCCCATAACATATTGGAATGTCTCACATTTTATTATCAGTAAATGACAGTATCTAGCTGTTAAGAGAACCCAACAGCTATTAAACTTGCATCTTGCAGACCACTATCAATAAAGTTTATGGCAGCTGCTTATTTATTTCAGCAAATCTTGGAAAGAAGAAGTGTGTTGCCTTTCTATTGGGAAAGAAGAAAATGGTTTTGTATCTCTTCCTGATTCCAATGTAAATACTGGGCAGTGTCCTTGTTATGTCCCTAAAAATAACATGAATGGAATATCTGCCTATTCAGACATTTTACCTCACTAGGGACTATGACTTTGTATTATGTTTGGACTGTATTTACCTCACTAGGGACTATGACTTTGCATTATGTTAGAGCTGTATTGATTTTCTGCTTTCATTTTGTGTGAATCATTCTTAATAGGAATATTTGCAAATCGGGAATTCCCTCTGATGGCAATGTTCATTTCTTATGGCACATTATGTTGACATGAAATATCAAGAACATTATCACTCCAATAGAAGAAAGTAGTTCTCCTGTACATAATCTCTTGAAAATCACACTGGTTCACATGTGAAACACATTATTTGTCTGAAATACTTGCACAGCCTTTACTCTGTCTTTAATCGCCTCCTCTCCAGGGCTCTTGGTAACCGTGTTTATCTTGGTCTTTACCTCTGCTCCCATTGCATGCTATTCCCAAGATACTTTGCCAATCACAAAGTATAGCCCACAAAAGATCTTTTATTTTATTATTTCTTCGAACCCTTGTATTTTGTGGAGGAAAAAATGAAAAAAAAAAATAGCGGCCCCTCCCTCTGGAAAGGCTGTTTCACTGCAGCTCTGATAGATGAAGAATGTTGCACTTACATGCTAGCCTAAAACCACTAATTGTCACTATCCAATGAAAATAAAGGTTTCTATGCAAGTAGATTACAAGAACAAGCATTCTATGATGCTTCTACAGATATTTCTTTAACAAAAGAAGAATTTTACTTCATGTAGTCAAGTTAATAGGAGAGAGGGAGGGAGGGAGGGAGAGAAAGATTGAGAGAGGAACCATGACATGTACAGGGAACAAAGATATAAGCCACGTCAAACTTATATTGCTAACTTCACTTATGCAAAATTAAATTGTAGAATATGAGTTTTCCTAGTGTGAAATCAATGCACTTAATAAATAGACTATGGCAAGTTGATTCAGGGTCCATTCATCTTAAAGCCTGCTTGAAGAACTTCTCATTCATGTTGCTGCTTCACTACAAATTAACAATAATTCTATGCTTGAAATGCTTTTCTTCAGACAGCTCCATACAGTACTGACATTTAGTAAATATTTTCAGAAGTTGGTGCATTCTGGCTGGGAATATAGCAGCTTTGCAAATGTATGATTGCAGACTGGACTGCATCACAATGTCTTTTGTTATGGGTTGCTGCTGAGAATGCAGTGGTGGACAAAGGATAGAGAACAATCAAGGAGTAGGTTGAATTCTATATTGCCATCAGTACCTGGCCAGCACACTTAGGCAAAGCACAGTGATGTGGTTGCTTATGTCACAGGATGACTCCGATATGTACTACTTAGTCTTACTATGTTTTAGTCTCTCAGCTGAGCTGTCACTACCACCGATGAACTGACTTACGGATTAGCTCTCTCAGTGGGGACCTGGACACTGATTTTGTGTGGTTCAACAAAAATCTCTAGCTACTTTGGGGGAAAATATTAAAGAATATATTCTGCTCATGGCAGGTCATTCATCATATTGTCTGAGAAATGAAGCCACAAAAAGTGCTGAAGATTTTGTATACTGTGGTTCTGGAGGCCTGGATCCAGCCCTAATTCTATGGCTCCTAAACTTGCAACCTAAAACATCCTGGCTTTTAATTTTGTCATCATGTTGTTTGAACACCCTCCTATCCTAGTACCAAATATTGAAAGCATCAAATCATCAGGTAAGGGGTGACCAGTCCATTTTTGCTCACAGTTTACATCCTAAGATGTAGGTGCTTATTTAATAAATACTTCCAAAATAAGATGCCAGAATGAATTTGGAAGCTAGAAGCACACTATTTGAGTGTAACTAGATGGTTGTAGATGACCAATTGTAGATTTAAAATTCAATATAACTAAATTATGCATTACAAAGATTATATATTTAAAATATAATTATATAAGAATACAAAATAATCTATTATTATGTCTCTTTTGAAAACCAGTTGCAAACCAGTGTAATTAAGAATACTTAGAAATTCAAAAGATATAACTAATCTTCAAAGCTTAATAAGTAGTTAAAATATTAATGTCTTATTTATAAAACATTATTTATTTATTTATAAAACCACATTGTTTTATAATATATATAAAAAGTTCCACAAAAGGAGAACCATTTTGAGAAAAAATATCATTGTATTTATTGAGATGCTATCTACTCATTTGAAAGACTAGTTTTCTAATATAATTTAGGAATTCTTAAATATAAAAAGAAATTAAAAATCTTTATAGCCAAGTTGATTACAGGAATATCGGGTAAAGTATTAAACTTTTGTTTACTTATTATTGTTTTTTAAAAGCACTTGTTTACATAACAGTTAAATGCCATTTGAACAATTGATTATTTAAGTTTGATTACCAGAAAAGCTCAAAATTATGTCTATGACGAGACTAAGTTTTCTTCCTTGGAACACTGCAGACAGGCATCAGGTGATCCATGCCTCCTGTTAGTCATTGCTTTGAATCATTCCCTCACTTTGAAGGTAAACAGGAATGTTAGCTTAGTTCTAACAAATAAAAAACATTAGCAAAATGATAGCCCATCACTCGTAAGCTTTATTTCTGTTACATAACGCTTGCTCAGTCCCAATTCCTTTTTCTTCCTCTTTCGCTGGGCTCTGCATAACCAGATCCCCATGCTGTGGGAGAGTCTGAGCATGGAAAAGCCAGTAGAGGTGAACTGAGGATGTGTTCTGGGGACTGAGGATAACGTCTTTTGTTTCAGAGGTGCAAGGAGATTAAATATATGCCTGACATGAGTGAGCTCCATTGCTGCCATCATATACAGAGGGAAACTGCAGCGATTGCAAAGCCTCAAACAAGTCATACTTTGTCTCTTTAACTCCCCAAACTTTTGAAATGGTTTATGCGCTTTTTGAGCCACTAGATATTGAAATATTTGAGGAAGTGAAAATATTCAAACAAGGCTATCAGAGACTGACTCAGTACACACTTGTATAGAATGTAGATACATAAACATAAGCAAACTAGATTTTTGGCAGGGCATGGACTATTTATGTGAAAACGATGATACCTAAAACTTGGCCTAGCTAAAATTGAAAATATTTTTCTCTAATTGTTCACATATGGTTACATTCAGCACACTATTGCCAGAGCTGGCTGATATGCCAACCATCTGCTTCCTTGATACCTGTGAAAGCTTCCATTTCCAATGCCAGTCTAGTGTTTCAAGTTAGCTTTGAGATATGCATGTAGATTAAGGCTGTCTCGAACAGAGGCACCTGACATTTACCTTCCTTCTTCCAACTACAGTTGTTCACAGGGACCAATTAAACTTTGCACAGTCCAATCTGCATGAATATTCTGGGAGACTTATTCTTCCCTTAAATGTGTTAGGCCATGATTATTAAACTAATTGGATTAACTATATCTGTGCTTTTCTGCAAAATGCCCTTCGGCAGCTACCTAACAATGACACTTTTTAAATTCAGGCCCAATTTCCAGTGCCTGAAGTTATATCCAACATTATTCTACCAAATAAGACTACATTTCCTTCACACTTTTAACATTTATTTTTATACATATGTATGTATGACCATGGCCTGTTCAGCCTGCTCTAATCAAATCCAGCCTCCCTCTATCTATGCCTCCATGGTTTACCCGTCTTTAGCATTTGTTATTTATTCTTTATTCAGGTCAAACTGATTTTAGTTCAGATAATATGAGGTAACTTTTTCTGAATCTTGACTGCAATTAACACAATTCCTATGGTTTTCATATTATTGCAAATTAAGGGATTTTATTTTGTTTTTGTAGCTAACATATATTCTAGTATGTATATGTATATGCTGTATTTTCTCGGTCCATTCATCTACTGATCAATCTACACTGATTCTAGATATTTATTATAGAAGGTGCTGCAATATACATTGGCATGCAGATATCTCCTTTGACTTCATTTTCATTGTATCCTTGACCAGGAACATAACAGTTGGTTCAAATGGTAGATCTAAATTTTCTTTTTTTGAAGAATCTCCAAACTGCAATCCTTAATAGTTGAACTAATTTATTTTCTCATCAATAGGATATGAAATCCTTTTTTTTTCATTTATCTTCAGCATTTGTTATTGCTCCTTACGTGTTTTTATACATCTTTGAGAACTTCATGCATGCGTGTACAACGTATTTTGGCCATGACACAATCCCCAGCTCAGCATATTCCTCTCTCAACTTTATGTCTCCTCTCTTCATTTCTATCTTTCTTCTTTCTTCTTGAAATGATAACAGTCTACAGATTTGATGAAGTCTCAAACACAATTCCATAGCCATTCCTCACAGACATCTCAGAGAAAACATTCTGAAAATTTACCTGGAGGTATAAAAGACCAAAGGTAGTCAAAGAAATCCTGAACAAAATGTGAGAGAATCCACACGCTTGTCTTCAAGTTATACCACAGAGCCAACGAGCAAGTGCAGTATGGTACTGGCATAAGACAAACAAACAAACAAACAAAAACAAATATACTAATCGAAGAAAACAGAGGACCCGGATATAAGTTCACATGACTACAGGCACATGTATTTTACAACGATACCAAACACACTCATGTGTATACATATATATCTATGAGAAAAGACAGAATCTTCAACAAATGTAGCTGAAAATCTAAATATCAACAGGCAGAGAAAAACGAAAAGAGATCATTATCCTTTACCTTGCATAGAACTCAGCTTCAGATGGATCAAGGACACCAATGTAAAACTCAAACCTTGAAACTGCCTGAGGATGAAGCAGAGTGCACATCAACTTACAGGCACAGATAGTGACTATCTGAGGAGGACTGGAGCAAGGTAAGAAATAAGAGCAATGCATGGCTTTTGCTGTGTCTAGTTTTCTGTGATATAAATCATAACATCTTGGGCGGGATTAGAATCTTGCTATTGATTGGCATTTCCCAGTGTGCTCCTTTGCACTACACTCTAGATCTGCAAACACAGACCTAACTTGCAAGCCCTGGGTGACCTGCTACTTTCTTATTGGGGGAGAAATGCTGTCTGTGTTTCTCTTCTCTTGCCTGCCATGCAGTGAACATTTAGTGTGCACATGGGAACCTCTATTTACAGAAAGTGACTGGACTTTCCATCAGTGCCTGTTGTAGACTGACAGATGTCCACGTCAATATTTGGCGAATTCACAAGTGTGAAGTATGTCCATCTGTTTAGTGATGTAGGAGATGCTTCCTTACTAGATTATCACCTGAACATTAGAGGAGTTATATTGTGTATCTATTATGTTAATCTACATGGTAGCTTTTAACAATATTCTCTTGATTATTTTCTGGGAAAGATAACCAAATTGATATGATGTACAGTTTTATAGTTTAAATATTAAAGCATGCACTGAGACCACAGATACAATTCAGCTAGGACCTAAATACTGCACTAGTGATGACAATGTGTGGTTGAACATTGAGGATACTCTGGAAAATGCATTGTTTGTTGGCCTTGTTGCCTTTTGCCTTGTACCAACACGAACCTATAATCAGCTTTAGCATCTATTCTGACTCAACATCTACATTTTTCCCTACATTATAACTAATCCTAAAACAAACTAGTTAATTTGTTAATAATAATTTTAATTCTTTTTTCTGACACTTCATGCAATTAATTATACTTAGATCACAAACTCCAGTATTTACTTACAAATTATTGCACACTGCCAGATAAATACTGAAGTGCTTCTATGCTGACTTTCTTTTAATAGAAATAGACTTTGTTGAGGTAACAGGCATCTGTGGCTAAAATATTTTGGAAAATTTTCAGTTGAACTGAGTAGTGTTTTATTTTCTTTTTATTGCTGTTCTGTTTTCTTTTTTCTACTTAGCTTTGAATTGGCAATATGCAAGATCTAGAATAAGTTGAAAATTGGCCTTCATTATGAAATGATATTAATGAGAGAAGATCCTATGGCCAGATTACCTGGACTTAAATTCAAGTACCTCTTTCTGGCTCTGAAGCTGCTGATGAGTTGTTTAACTTATCTAAGCTTCATTATATTTACATTTAAAAGAATAATAACTAAAACATTTCATAGGGTTGATGTGAGTATACGTATGTTAATGCACATGTAACACTAAGAATGGTGCTGGTCATGCAAGGTCCTCAACAAATAACTATTAATAATAATGTATCTTATGCAACTTCTCTGCAAAGGTAAACATTTCTTAGTGGCTTGCTTGTTATGGTTAATGATTTTAAAATGATAACTATCAGGCTTAGAAAAGAGATAACATTTCCAGTGTTGAAAATATTTTAAGCAAAAAAAAAAAAAAAACAGTAATTTTTTTTTCAGCATGTTAGCTTGTATTTTATAAAGAAAATGCTAGAATGAGGATTACTCATATAATATTAATCATGGCATTTATTCTCATTAAATAAAGTCCAACATTGAAATGCAGTAGTTAAAGTTTTGAGAAAAGTCACTTTTAGATAGAAGATATTGATTTTTAGAAGAAAAGCATAGCTCATTAGTCCTATCACTGATAGCATCTCTAAGAGCATGCTACGAGCCCAGGAGATAACACTCAGGACATGTCACATGTACCTTACCAACTCTCTCCCACGGTTTAACAGAGCTTGGGCTTTGAGGGAGCCTTTGAGAGAAACATCAGACTATTCCAACAACCTTCTAAAGCACCCTCACAGATAAAGCCATGAGATACGGTATGACAGTGCTCTTGGGTAAAGTAACTCCCACTTGCTGCTTAAATACTGTTCTGGGACAGTATTGATCAATAGCTTAGAATCAACCTGGAAATAAACTCAAAAAAATTCAAGATTCCAGCTCTGGTTTTTTTGTTTTTAATCAACAAGCTGGTAAGGAGTGCCTTATCAGGTTGTTTTATTTTTTTTCATGCTAAAATGGAATATTCCAGAATTAAAATTACTTTAAAATACTTAATAGAACCTTTCTTTAAGTACGTCTCGGCCATTCAGGATTCCTCTGTTGAAAAATTCTCTGTTTACCTCTGTACCCCATTTTTAAATTGGGTTATTTGGTTTTTTGGAGGTTTACTTCTTGAGTTCTTTATATATTTTGGATATTAGCCCTCTATTGAATGTAGGGTTGCAGAAGATCTTTTCCCAATCTGCAGGCTGCCATTTTGTCCTATTGAGAGTATCCTTTGCCTTACATAAGATTTTCAGTTTCCAGAGGTCCCACTTGGGTCTCCCTGTCCACCAGGCATGCGCAAAGTATATAGATTTACATGCAGATGAAAACACCCATACACATATTTTTAAATAGAAAGAAAACACCTATGCAGCAGTGTTAATTTATATTTAGGAAAAAACCCTCTAAACTTTTTATTCCTTAAAAAATTCTCCAGCAATGAAAACATTGACAAAATATCAAGTGTATTGTCCACATCTATAACTAGAGATCTTTGGACTTGAACATGACGTTGGCTTCAGGACAGACTGACTTGGTTGAAATTGAGTGCTGCTTCTTGAATGCAGATGCAGATGCTAATGATAATGAAGATGAAGAAATCTGGAGAAGGCAAGTGGAGAACGCAGGGAAATAGGAATGGAACAATAACAGAAGATCTATCCGCATACACAACTGAAAAAGTTTCCAAACAAGAATGTGAGCTGCCTGACGTGGAACATCTGCATTTCTCATAATGGAATAAAGCTGCCATGATGAGACATTTATTACTAAGAAGTGTGATTGCCTAGTTGCTCACTGCTTGAATATTTATGAAGTTTACAGTTCACTTGTGACATTCCTATAAACTGTCCTGATTAATGAATTTAATTGTAAGTGTTATGAGACTATCTCCTAAATTATATTTTGTTTTGTTTGCATGCACAGGATGAAAGTAAACTTTCAGGCTAAACAATGTTCAGTGGATTTGAATTGGGTGACAAACCTGCTATGCTATATAATATAAACGGTGCACATGATGGTGACTCTGAGAGAGGATTTTGAATAGAGCAAAGGCATGCTCATTGCTAGACTTCCTGAGCTGTGATAGATCTCAAGTTGGCTCAGAAGTTTGTCCAGAAGACTCCTAGATAAGTAATACAGGAAGATATTAAAATAAAAAGGTTAATATCAAAACCTACCCGACGTAGATCTTCAGATACATATAATAGGACTGAGAGGGACTTTCATGAGTCTTCAGCTTAAACAACAGGAAGAGCTAAAGGAAACAAGTAATGGAAGTGACCTATTCATCACCTTCCAGAGCCTCTTGGATTTCTATCTTGTTCTACAAAAAGGATGAACAAATATGGGCTTGATACTAGGCTGCAACCCTTGTGTGTTCCTCTTGAGACTGCCTGTCACGTCTGCCTTCATCTTTCTCTGTGTGTGCAGCAATTATTATTTTTTTTTTACAATTTTATACGTTCTCTAAAACTTAAGGTTTTGAAAGCTTCATTTGTATGTATGAGACCGAAGACATCTTGCTCACTTCTAAAATACCATCCCCAAGCAGAACAATTTACAGAAGTACACTGATTGAGAGGTGATTGACACTTTTAGCTCCAGGGGAAGAGCTTAAATAAAGATGCTTTTCTGAGTCATAAAAAGATAGACAGCCTTAAAAATCATACAATAAGCTTGACCCATTGTAGTATGAAAAGCCATTTTTATGCACTCATGGGAAAATTAATCTCCTGATAAAACTTTTCCCGTAAGTTATCCACACTGGTTTAGCTCTCAGAAGAGACTAGCAATGTGAAGTATATGGACATTCTCCAGAGCCTCTTTTATCATCACATAATTTCTAACTTTGGTTTCAGCAGTTCCTGAAAAACTCTACCTTCACTCTTCTTTATTGTTTTTAAACTATTTATTTATTTCTCTTTGATAAAAAGCCAATTTCCCTGCACATCAAGGTATGCCAACCTCATACACACATCTTTTACTTGAATTAGTTTTCAAAAAAGCCTATGTTAGTAAATGTTTGAGTTGTTCAAGTACATTATATCTGCAATATTTATTTTATTGGCTTGCTCTCCATCTCAGCGATCCCATGAAGTTAGATATTGTGTCCTCCGTAGTAGTATCATTTTCTCCAAATATGTTGTCTTAAGCAAGTGCATAAGCATGTCATTAATAATGTATGGATATATTCATTTATAAAGTGCATTCTTTAAAGATTTTATCCATCATAATTGGCATTATTTCTCTACCATAGCATCTTGGTAGATTACTAGTAGACTTTACTATAGGTTTAAGTTGACTTGCTACACAAGCCAAGCCTACTTTGCACAAGCCAACAGCTACATAAAGTTTGGCCACCTCTTTCCTAGGAATTCGTTTACCATAAAAACAAAACAACAACAAAAAAACCCCCAACTAGTTAGGAAGCCTTAACTGTTTCTGTTTAGAAGTCACAAAGAAAGCTTGAGCCATGTAATCAGATTCATGCAAATTCACAGTTTGCATGCATGGTCCATCTATAGAGAGAATGTAGCCAGCAGTAGTCAGAAGGAATCTGTAGTGGGTTGAAAATTAGTCCCACAGAAGACACTTCCATCCAGAACATGATTATACAGATGCACTTAGGTTAAACATTTGAAAATGAGAGATCTACATATCCAAGGATACGTGTCTTTATGATAAGAAAGAATTGAAAAGGAAAGAAACAGAGAAAAAGGATGAGAAAAGATGGGGGCAGGGATGAAGTGTCAACTGCCACAAGCTAAGAAATGCCTAGAATCACCAAAAGTGGGAAGAGGAATCTCTTAAATCAGGCCCCATAAAGAACATGTCCTGTGGCATGCCCACTTCCAGCGCCAGGACTCTAGGACTGCAATGGAGTAAATGTCCTTACTTAAGCCACCCAGACTGCTGGAGACTCATAATAACACAGCCTCAGAAAACTAACACTGGGGAAGGATGGGGTCACCAACCCAACTTCAAAATTTTTGACCCAGAAATGTTCCTGTCTAAAAGAAAATACAGGGACTAAATAAATAAATAAATAAATAAATAAATAAATAAATAAATGGAGCAGAGACTGAAGGCAAGGCTATCCAGTGACTGACCCACCTTGGCATCCATGCTATGGGTGGATCCCAAACCCTGACACTCTTACTGATGCTCTGTTGTGCTTGCAGAAAGGAGCCTAGCCTAGCATGCCTGTCCTCAGAGAGTCTCTACCAGCAACTGACTTAGACAGAGGCAGATACTTACAGCCAACCATTAGACTGAAGTCAGGGAACCCAGTGGAAGAGTTAGGGAAGGACTGAAAGAGCTGAAGGGAATGGCAACCCCATAGGAAGACCAACAGTGTCAGCTAACCTGGACCCTTGGGAGGTCCCAGAGACTAAGCCACCAACCAAAGACTATACATGGGCTGGTCTGTGGCCCGAAGCACATGGATAGCAGAGGACTGCCTTGTTTGCCTCAATGGGAGAGGATGCACCTAATCCCCTAGAGACTTGATGCTGGGAAAAGGAGGCATGGGGGTGTGTGGGGGTGTGAGGTGGGGGGGGTGGGGATGTGTGGGAGAACATCCTCTCAGAGTGAAAGGGGATTGGAAATTGGCTGAAGAACTCTGGGTGGGGGTGTCGGGACAGGGAACATTTGGAATATAAGTAAAATATGCACACACACACACACTTAATATATATATTATATATATTAATATATATATTTTCTTTAATATATATAATATATTAAAGAAAGACAACTAACACTGGAACCACTATCATATCATCAACCTGGGGCCTGAGCTCTCCTAACATATTTACACTAAAAACCAGAAAACCAACAGTACAGCAGAGCAAGTGCCCAGCTGCTCAAGGAAAGAACTCTCTGCTCTCTGAATTCTGAAAGTGCAGCAGAGATTTTATTTAGAGTCATCAAAAGAAATAATTGTTCTTAGAAATACTGTACAGAAGCAGGGGTCCAAACAAGGTTTCATCTTATTATGATGCCACTGGTAACCTCAAGCTCCAGGCAAGGTTATGGCAGGGAAATCCTTCTTTACGGAGGACCACAGTTAGGATAGCGACACATGGGAACATTTTGTAGATTCTTAATATTTCCTCCTGTTTCCTTTTGCAGCTTTCAAGGCCAGTAAGATAGACTGCACTAAAATAAAATTGTCCATATTTTATTTTCCAATTACAAGGTAGAGAGTGTTTGGAAAACATGTCTGATCTCTGCAATACTTTGTAAAGGAAAGAGAACCAATCAAAATAGTTATCATCCCCATTTTTCTTATTGATATATTTGTATAAAGAATTTTTATATATGTACATATGTTAAATTTTAAATTATGTTCATGACTATTTCCAAGTATGTTTCTATCTAAATGATTTTTACAGAAGTTATCTCAATGTACACACTTATATAAGATTCTACTAATTTCACACAGATAATTTATTGATTACTGCTTAAACCAATAAAGAATTGTGCATTTTAGAGACAGTGCTACAGAACACCTTTCTACCTCTTGTGGCAAGAGCTGTCCATGAGAGATGGCTGCAAGACCTAATTATGTATCAGGTGGTCTTTAAGAGTTGCATCTAGATCCTCACATTCAATGTTTGGAAAGTCATGAAGTTGCTACTATTGCAAAGCTCATTTCATAGGTATAAAAACTGATACTTCAATGGGGTTAAATAACTTGCTCAGGGTCAAACAGTTGGTAAGTTGCAATCAGATTTCAACTTTGCAGTCCAATGCCCCATAACCACCAAATTTGTATTAAGATTTTTGTAAGTACTTACATTATTATATGATGGGAGCATATTGGGAGATATGGTTATTTATTCCATCTTGGGGAAGTCTGGAAAGGCTATATGTATCAAATAAAATCTAGTGGACTTTGAATATTTACACATGGCAGAAAATACATTTCAGCGAAGGAGATTAGTTAAAATTGAAAATCCTCTAGAGAATACTTTTCCAGAAGGCACTGGGAAATCGTTAGCACACAGACAATGTCTATACTCCATTCTCTACCTCCCATGCCCCGGATCTGGAGCATGGCCTAGCTCTTCAAGAAATTCTGAGGCCTCTCTACATGAGCATCAGAGGTCTGCAGCCCTGCCAGATATTAATCTGGAGGCCTGGAGGAGGGCATCTGGTCTCTACATCATTGCTCTTAAACAAGATTCAGTTAATTCAGTAGTTTTGATTGCCAGCACGAAGGCAGAGGAAAACATTACAGTTTGAGAAGGTGTTTCCATAATTACTGATTTGTCTCTGAGTCAATGTGTCTTTTGCTCTTCGTACGTTTAAGTTTCAAAGTCGTGATTTTCTGTCTCTTCAGTTAAGGGTAGAACTCTGTGGAACTGCCTCCAGAGTAAACAGAGTGATATTGAGAAAGGAAAATCATAGTACTGAATAGCTTTGGGGATCCTGCAATAAAAAAACCGTGCTCATCTCTAAGTTTGAAAACTTTCACTAGAGGAATCATTTTGTATTCAGCAAACATTTTACATTTATACTGAGAGAAGGCATCCTACTGTGTGCCATCACTAACTGAAGGACTTTAAAGAAATGATTGAAGCCTACACATTTGGATGAGGTCATATTATTATACTCACTGGTAGGTTAGGAAAAAAGGTTCCCAAAGAAAGCAACTTGCCTATACAACCCTAAGTCATATATGATTAATAATAATTTAAACATTTATATGTTTCACACTGGAATTAAACTGTGTGAAGCTGCATACCCTCCCCTTAAGTGTGTTTTCAAGCTAGACAGACAAAAGATGAAGCACATAGAAAAAGAAATGAATAATAGTTTTCCCTAACCTAAAAAACTATGGTTATGTAAATTAGCTTACATAGCTGTCTTAGGGTTTTATTCCTGTGAAGAGACACTATAACCAGAATAACTTTTATGAAGGAAAACATTTAATGGGGGCTGGCTTACAGTTCAGAGGCTTTGTCCTTTATGGTCATGGCAGGAAGCATGATGGCAGGTAGGCAGACATGGTGCTACCGAGGTGGCTGAGAGCTTTACATCTGGATCCATATGTAGCAGGAAGAGTCAATAATCTACTAGGCCTGGCTTGAACTCCTGAAACCTCAAAACCTGGTCCCCCAGTGCCATACTTCTTCTTCATCCAACAAGGCCACGCCTTCTAATGGTGCCACTCATTGTGGGCCAATGGAGGCCATTTTTATTCAAACTACCACATTAGCCAAAAAAACCTTTAAGTCTGCAGGGCTCTGAGGGACAGATGTATTATCAAGCATAATGGAAAACATTCAAATATCAATCCTGATTCTAGAAGAAGAAGCTCTTTTATGCAATCTAGACAGACAATGTCCAGGCAATAAGGTTTTCTTAAATTATGACATATTTAGCTAGCATAAAGCAGAAAAGCTAACTCTGGCATTTCACAAAGATTATGAAACCCAGGGGAATAGACAAGAGAAGAAATGTGAGCAAATGGAGACCTCATGTCCAAGATCACATGGGAGGGTCATCAAGGTTCTGATAAGTGGCTGAGAAGCCATAATAAAACATTTCAGTTCCCTTCTGTTTGTGTTTGAATTTGCTATCAGTGTCTCCAACCTCTTTAAAACAATTATGCTACTGGCAATGATCTCCTAGAAATGGAATTTAGGGGTAATACTGATAAAAAGTGGAGCCTCATAGTTTTGATGGCGGCAAGCTTCTGATTAGATCTGATAATATGGGTGGGACAAGCTATATGTTATCATCTGGACAGGACAGAATGTCTATGACAGCAATGAAGAAGAGTGAATAGAGCTTTCACATATAGGGCTAGAGAATATGCCACAAAGGATATAGTACCTTCTTATAGGCCTTGAGAGAATTACAGTATTTGAATAAAACCAAAATTGGTACTAGAGTACTAGAGGTTTTACTGGGGATGGAGATGACATAAGGGCTGCTGATTTCAATTTTTGTCCTGGAAACAGAACACAATGATTCAGACTAATATTAGTGAGCCACATATTTAAAAATCAATGTAAAATAAGTAAGAGAGAAGTTTAGTAAGAGACAGGGTTTCAATACTAGGGGAAAAAGGAGTGCTAATTTCACACTAATTAGACTCATGGGATTTCTGATAGAGTGAGCATAATATCCTGGTGATTGACATCCTGGTCTCTGGAGTTACATATGAGGTATGTGTGAAGTCTGGAAGTTGAGTAAGAGAACTTAAACTTTCAATTTGTTGAGTTTAAAGGGCTGGCAGGTCATAAATACCAATCGTTGGGCATGCAAGGCAGGACTTAGGAAGTCTTTCTGGATGATAGATGCTGATCGGACTGTGATTCTGAAGGGCTCAATTGATGACTAAAACTGTTCCAAGAAAAGAAAGACAGATAGAGAGATGTCAGGGGGAAAGCTTCAGGCATGATCTGGGGATTAAGAAGTAAAAAGTGGAGATAATAGAAGTCATGATTTCTTTCTGTTCCTGGAATCCATATGAGCTTCTGAAAGACAAAGAGCTAAACGAACAAGAGCTAAAACCAGGTCATTTTCTCAGTTTAGAAAAAATATCACATCAGAGTCCTTTCCATCTGGGTGGAGAGGAAACTAATTCTAACCACCTCTTTCGCTATTTGATATGAGTCATAATATAAAGATCTGATATGAACCATGTGAAAGAGTCATTCAACCCACCAAAGGGATTACAACACTCAGGTTGGGAAACACTGTTTTAAGAGTATATGATTCCTGATCAAATGATCTTCAGTGTGCCTCATGATTTCAGAGAGCCAGGGTATTAAAAATACTTAAACAGTATGCTTGGGTTTCCTGTAAGAGAGTTTTAGTTAAGAATGGAGCTGGGGGGTGGGGCGGAAGTAGATGATCCATGTTACAAAGTGATTCCTACTGGGGTCCAATTTTTCTTTATAATTGTAGAATAAAAAAGATTCATGATGCCTACAAAATCTATAAAATCATTCTCTCTTACAAGTCTAGCTTTATCTTCCTGCCCCCCGCCCCAATAATATCTGTCAAAGCGGAAAGGAAGATTTTATTTGGTGGGGGCATTTGAAATGATGATGCCATAGGACTTCTGTTATATGATTCCCCGTTTGTGCCCTCAAATTAGAATATAGTATAAAGCAAAAATAAAAGGGCAAATGAAAGAATCAGTCGCAAATCCTCAATATAGTAATTTGTACATGAAAGAGTGTATCCCCTAAAATTCATACTATCAACCCCATATGAAGTTATAGCTGTAAAAGAAAACTAGGCAGAATAAAAATTAAAATAATAATAAATGTATCTCAAGTAATTTTTAGACATTAATCATAAATAACTATGAGACAAAAGCAAATTATAGCCAGTCTTATTACAGAGGATACCTGGGGAGGAGGGTTGAAATGCTCGTTCCTTCATCCATTACTTGGACTACCGCACGCAAAAGACTACGTTCTTCAGTATTTTAACTTTGGCTATTATACCCATATTAAATGCCACATGTAAATGTTACATCAACCATAGAGAGAAAAATAGAGAAGTCAGACTTGGATTATGATGGCTAAAGTTATTTTAGTTTTGGTTTTTATAAATTAAAAGTTTTGAATTAGCATACACATTATTAGTTTAACATTAATAAGAACTTTTTAAACAAAATTTGCTTTTGCTGATTCTCCTCTTCCCCTCCTCCCCCTTTCCCTTTCTCCCTTCCCCCCTCCTCCTCTGTGCTGTGCACCCACCCCAGGTCCTCCCTCCCAGTCACGTCAACTGTAACATTTTGACGGCTTGCAGTTCCTCAGTATCTGTTTATTCTGCCTCTCTCATTGTTCTCACAGTCATAGTCTGTATCCTCCCTTGTATACAAATATATACACATCGTAAGTGAGGATCTACATATCTGCGGCAGGATTTGCCTTGACCAATCTATTTAAATATTAGAGCAGCAGGAAGCCTGTGATTAGACAAAGAAAAGGGAGGTGGAGCTAAGAGTGGGAAGAGAGAGAGAAGGGAGGTGGTTATCTGAGGAGAAAAGGAGAGCCAAGATGGAGGCAGACGGACAGGATGATTCCGAACCAGCGAGGCTTTAAATAGCCATAGGTAGATACGTCATTATATAGGAATAAAATTATTGGAGTAACTTGTCTAATCTAGATGGGCGGCATGTATCTTTATCATTTGGCATAGAAATTATTATGTGGGCAATCTTGGTGTATTGAGTATTTATTGTCTGCTTAATTATAAGTTTCAAGAGTTTTGTTTCTACAGGGCTGCTGGGTGAGGTGGTGGCTGACCGCAGGTGGACAGCCTTTGCGTGGTGCTGGCGTTGCAGTGATCCACCAAGGGAACTTGGGAGCTCCAGCCCAGAGAGACCTCCGAGTTAAGATCACCGGGCTGGAGCCATGTGGCCCGCCAGTGTCTGCACTAGCACGGGAACATGCCAGTCCATTTTTAATATTTCCTGCAACACATATCAGCTAAAACATGTAGTGTTTCCTAAATGTTCAGGAGTTCATTTCCTTTACTGAGGCGTAGAAGGCCATCATGTCTATGGACTACAATTCCATTTTTCATTTGCCTGTTCACAGCTATCTGGGCTGCGTCCCCTTGCTGCTCTGAATAAAGCAGCCATAAACGTGGACATGCAAGTATGTCCGTGCTAAAACAGAGACTCCTGTGGATGTGTGGCAGAAGCAGGAGTGGGAGAGCTGCAACATGTGTCCGCAGAGTTCCAGTTTTTTTGAGAAGCTTCTATACAGATTTCTCGAATGGCTGTACAAGGTGATACTCTTACCTTATGTGAATAAGCAGTTCCTTTTCTCCACAGCCTTGCTCAAGCTTATTATTGTTCCTTTTTCTTGATAATGGCCATTCAGACTGGTGGCATGAAATGAAATCTTCAATTCTTTACATTAGAATATAGTTTGATCATATTCCTTTCCTAATTTGGACTCCTTTCAGATCCTTTCCACCTCCTCACACACACAGTCTCTTGTCTTTTCTCACAGCAGGGTTTTTATATTTTCATTTAGCATTTAAAATTTTCATAGAGATATACAATGTGTCTTGATCATAACCATGCCACTTATTCCACTATCTCACCTGAGAACCTCTCAACAGGTTTCCTTTCCAACTTCATGTCTTCTCATGTATACATACAGTTTTAAATCTATACATTTTAAACACATACATATGCATGTATATATAAACCATCTATCTTGTCGTTGAGAATCTCATACATGTGTGCAGTTTATTTTGTTCAGATTTAACCTTTCTCCCATCTCCAACTTGTCTCAACCACCCCTTCTACCACATTCCCTCCCAGTTCCATAATTTCTTTCTTTTCTTTCTTTTCTTTCTTTCTTTCTTTCTTTTTTATTTAAATTTGCAATACCATTAAGTTCATTTAGAGCTGTGGCTCCATGTATGCCATTGGGCTATCCACTGCAGCATGTGCAATCTTTGAGAGACCAAACTCCAGAAGAAACTGAGTCTACCAACAACTGCCAAACAGCTTTCAGCTCAAACCAGTTTATATACTGATTTATTTTATTTTTATTTAAGCATATGTATATCTCTATGTAATGTATATGTTGATTTCTGTGTGGCAACCCCTAGAGGTGGAAAGAGAGTGCTGGATCTCTTGGAGGTGGAGTTACAGGAAGTTGTGAGCTGTCAAATATGGAACCTAGCACAAACCTCTGCAAGAGCAGCAAGCACTCTTAAGGGCTGACATATCTCTCAACCCCATCCTCAGAGGACTTTTAATGTGCATTTCTCTCCAGGCTAAGGATATTGAAGATTTTCTAAATTACTTGTATGTCTATGGTTTTCTACATCTCATTAGCTCATGAATTGACTGGCATACTTATATTTTTGTTGTTTTATTTTTTAATTTTTATATAGTCTAGATATTAACTTTCTTTTAAAGTATAGTTTGCAAAAATTTCTCCTTAGTGGAGCTGGGGGAAGAGAATCTATAATTAGAATATATTGTACGGAAAAAATCTATTTTCAATAAAAGAAAACTAGAGAAAAGAAAAAGAATTACAATTTTTCTCTTTTGTGTAGGCTATTTCCTCAGCTGATAATATCGCTTGCTGTGAAGAAGCTTTTCAGCCAGTCCCTTTTGTTAAATCTGGAGCTCTGCTCAGAAAGTTCCTGCCTATATGTGAATCTCGACGAGATTTTCCTATGTTCTCATCGAGCAGGTTCAGGATTTAAAAAGTCCTTGTTCCACTTTGAATTAATTTGCAGAGTGGTAGATATGGGTCTATTTTGAATATTCTACAGGTATTTATCCAGTTTTCCCAGTGCCATTTATAGAATAAAGCTGCTTTCCCCCTAGTGTTGTTTTTGACATTTTTGTTAAAAAATAGGCCAAATATGATGGCGCCCACCTTGGATCCCAGAACTTGAGTAGCAGAAGCAGGTTTGATTCTATGATCCTGTACCAGAGCCACTCATATTTGGTTCAAGACTAATATATACATTTTTCCTTTTAAAGAAAACAGTAGATGTCAAAATAGAAGGAGAGTTTTCAGGAAGGAGGAGATGATTTAATGTGCTCTGGATGGTAGAGACAAACAATCAAAAGTCAAAGGGCTATGCATTCTTATTTGATAGGAAAGGGGCAGACTATAAGGCTTGTAAATGATTAAGTGTGTTTAACATGGAGAAAGTAATTGAAGCAATTTGGGTCTTGCCAAGTTGGATTTTAATTCTCTTTCCATATCCTGCATCTAGAATACAAAATGAGAAAACAAACAAGACAAAACTCTTAGTAAAAAAATCTTCCAAGTCACTATTAATAAAACCAGCTCATTCTGGGCCATTCAGAGAGGATGGCCAAGGCTCAGCCAACTGACACCATCTGGGAGAAGGTCAGAGTGGAGAAGTCCAGGTCCCTCCAGGGCTTCCTGCATCTGAACCTGCATTTTAATGTGACCTTCAGGTGTGATTCAGTCATTAAAGTTTGAGCAGGACTGCTGTACAAAATAGTTTTGTCTACATGAAAATTTTAGAGTATTTGTGGCTACCAGTATGCACAATGATCTATTTAC
Organism: Rhynchomys soricoides; assembly: GCA_019843965.1. Classification (NCBI taxonomy): domain Eukaryota; kingdom Metazoa; phylum Chordata; class Mammalia; order Rodentia; family Muridae; genus Rhynchomys; species Rhynchomys soricoides. The sequence goes on along the minus strand of JADRCH010000005.1, from coordinate 25,585,580 downwards.
AGTTCCCAACTTCACATTGCTCACCCATAACCATGCTATGAGACTGTGCTTTAATTTTAACGCACTACTCAATAGATCTAAGAAAAATAAAAAGCAAAACACTCCCCCAGCCCCAAAACAAAGCAAACCAAAACAAAACAAAAACCCAAACTCACTCTCACTCTTCAGCTGTTTCCCTGCATAGTAGTAGTCACAAGCAGTTCTTAATTTCACGAGTCTTAAATAGTATGTTGATAGGGAGGGTATGAACCCTAGGATTTTTATTTGTTCTATTTTTGTTGTTGTTTTGGTTTTACTTTTTGTTTTTTTGTTTTTGTTTGTTTGTTCGTTTTTGAAACAACGGACATTTTGAAAAAAAAGTGGACAAAGCTCCTGTCTTGTAATTCTAAAGCAAAAGTAAGAAGGCTTTAGGAGGACAAGATCAGAGTCCTGTGTTTGGGGAGAAATTGCTTTATTTGCTTCTCTACAGGGTTCAGGGGTTGTCTGGAAACACCTTTTCTTCATTTGATAATGCAGATTCTGAAGCTCTGCCAATCTCCAAGGAAGACAGTAAACAGCACGAAGGGAAGCTGACAAAGCCCCAGGCACATTTGCATACATACCCTCTTTAATCCACACAACAGCTCCTAGGGCCAGTCAGCACTGTGGTGGTATCCAATCGGACAGGAAAACTAAGGGTCAAATAAACTAGTGTCTTCTCAAGGCCATCTGATTAGGAGAAGCCAAACTCAGAATCTAAGTATTTTTACCCCATTTGCTAAGTGGAATTCCTCAATCGAGTGCTATCAAATGAGGAACTAGGAATGAGAATAAACTAGCATTAACTAACATCAATAGTACCACATAAACACTATCATTACCATTGGGTTTGAGTCTTGAGTTGGTTGGTTGGTTGGTTGGTTTTGAGACAGACATTAGCTCTCTAGCCCAGGATGGTCCCAAACTCATGGTAAATATCTTGTCTCACTGGTAATACAGGCAGGAGCCACTCTCCCAAGCATATTACCTGTGTTTTTAGGTAAGTCTTAATCAGCACAAACTGTCATCAGAAATATCATAGACTGGGGAATGGGGGCTTAAACAACATTTTTTTCTTACAGTCCTGGGGACAGAAAGTTTGAGATTAGGGAGTTAGCATGTTTGGTCTTAGTGAGGCTTATGTCCAGGTGGCCAATGGCGACCTTTCTACTGAGTCCTCATAGGGTCTTCCCTCTATGTATGCCAACTGGGAAGTCTAGCCCCCACTTACTCATCTTTAAAAATCCACCTATCCTCTTGGATTAAGATTATATTATACCTTAATTGTGCCCTAAAGGTTGTACCTCCAAATAGATTTTCAATGGGAGTGGGATTTGAACATAGGAATATTCAGACTAGTGATATGTGTTTCATGCCACAACCATAAGCAGTCACTACTGGGAATGATGAAATGATTTTCTCTAATATCAAATAAAAATTAGAAAAATTAGACAATATAATATCTTAGATCTTTCTCATCCATCAAAATATGTGCATTGTTTTCTCCAAAGCTTCAGTTTCTAAGATCCAACTCATCCTCTGTCTCTCTCTAGCTGAGCAGGATAATTCCCTTTCACCTCTACCTCTCTCCTTTCAGTCATATTGTGTGGGTGCTATGGTCCTTGAGCCTGACTTATGAATAGAATTTCTATTATGAATTGATTACAATTTAATAATTGCCTAGATTATTTTTAAGTAACATTAATTTCCTCCATAAACTTAGCTATCCAAACATGCCCATGTTCTGCTCGAGAGAGGAACATCTTTTTGTATATCTTGACTAGGGTCTTCTTTCTTTGATCATTCTCAGATGTTAAAGCCCACTGGTTGGTGGTTAATGGTTGTATTGCTGTCTACAAAACCTTAGGGGCTCCATAAACTAATATAATTAGGCCTCCATGCTGTTGGAAGCATAGTTCAAAGTACAGTGTTTTACATTTGCTATGACACCAGCAGAACAATTCCTAGCTCTTTCTCTAAGGTTTGTTCCTGCCCCCACCACCGGAACTGAATTCCTCCCTGCAAGCTAGTGTGCAGTTTTGCCTGTATCTCCCCCAGTTACCATTCTCCACAGTTTTTGCAGTTCTGGAGGTCAGTCTCAACCCTGAACTCTCCCAAGCGCAATCACTAATGATGTCAGTGCGTCTGGGAGGACATTAAGAACTATTTATTTTATGAGCTGTTTTTCCTCCCGGCCAAATCTCCAGGCCAGGCTTAGGAGGAGGGAATGGGGGCAATGACATGGTAACTGATGGATGACCCCACTGAAGGAACTATGCTCAGTGGGAAAGAGTGGTACTCAGTAACCTGACTCCCCTAGGCTTGTCATTCTCAGAATAAAACACCTCAGGAGCTTGAGCAATAGGAACAAGGTCTTAATATTCCCAGCATGCTCTGCCTAAGGCAGGCATTCTATTTAATGATGGAGGGGGATTTGATTTGTCAAGAAGAGAGTCCCCATTCCACTCATAACCATCCTACCACCCTGGGGCTTAGCCTTAAGACAGTAGATGGAAGGTAGGGAAAGTGGGGTAAAAAATGCTGGAACCACTCCTCCCTGGAAGAACTCTTCCTCATAGGACCTGTGGGAAGTGCTCCTGGCCACACCCATCTGGAGTGAGATTGGAAGAGAGTGGGCAGAGGAAGTCTTAACTCAAGTACCAACGGTTCCCACATCACTGGATTTATATAGTAAGTGATTCTCTCTTGCTCCTTAACCTTAGGATGACTTTCAGTGGTTTTAAACTGTTAAGAGTTTTTGTTTGTTTGGTTGACTCTAGCTTCAGTAAAGAATAAAGCCACAGATTCCTTTAAGCTACCATGCCAACAATTGGTCCTCCCCTGTACCTCGGCCTTGGGTAGCCCCTTTGACATGGCTCTGAGCATTTTCCCGGAGGCTGCTAGAAGTGATACAAGCAGGGGCTCAGAGAAAAGATGACTCTCTTGCTCTTGGTAACCTTTCTACCGGCATTTTCAGAAGACCACTACAGAATGCTGATGCATGGTATATTCACACAGAGGGAAAGGTTTGAGTTATCTCCTGTGTCCCCGACTTTACAGTTTGGGTATTAAGAGAAGAGTGTCAGGAGGGTCAGAGAAAAGGGGCATTTTTAGGTGGTGGTGCTGAGAACTGGATTTGCTGAGAATTATTATTAACCCTTTATATAGATGAGGACACTGAGATGCAGGACGGGTGGGTGATGTGTCTTAGGAAGAAAATGCAAGTTGATAAGAGCTCTTATTCTCCTGACATCCTGGTAAAGACATTTGGCATCAGCAGCAAAAACCCAACCACGTGATATTAAAGATATCTATTGCTTACTCTCTGAAACCCTTGTGCTTCTCCTGGCTCACATTTTCTTCATTTAATGATGTTTTTAGCTTGCTTGTAAGACTGAGTACACCCTTTAGTGAAGAGACTATAGGTATAGTCTAGGCTTCAATCTTCTTAGACCTATTTGTAGCCATTTAGCCTCTGTCTTTCACAGGTATTATTTTCTTTTCAGGGCTCCCCTTCTACCTGAAATGCACCCTCACTGAGGCCTCTCCCTCCTTTCCTTGAAATGTTCTCAAGTCTAAGTGACTGATGACTTATGTGTGTAGTTCACAGAAAGGCGGCAGCTCACTCTGCAACTGAACTCTTTCTTAGGTCTTTTTTAATATGTCTGTCCTTGACTGGACATTCTGTCCTCCTCGACTCCTAGGAGCAATGTTGCAGAATTCTAAGCACAGCTGCTTCATAATAGCAAAGTACCTTAGTCATAGTCCAGTCACTGTGCAGTTAGAAGCATGCCCTGGAAGCACTTATGTGAGGCCCAAGGGACTAATACGCAGGCCAAGGGAAGCCAGGATATGAATGGCAAATGAGGAAATAAAGGGAGAGAAGGTCACTTGGAGCCAAAGAATGCATTAATATGCTGACATGTCTGTAGAAGAAACCCAAAAGGTCTGTACCCAGGGGACAGCCTAAGATTGACACTCAAAGTGTCCAGAGAAATTCTACTTCCTCTCCAGGAACTTGGCTGGATGTAAAGGAAGACTAAAGAAATGTTAACCTAATGATGCAGCATTAAATTGTAGGAGATTTGGGAGACCCATGAGTCTACATACTTGCTTGAACAGATTCTGTGTTTGGACTATTTTTAATTCTCATTGGACAGATTTTATAACCCAACATTCTTTCTCTTTCCAGCTAGCAGTGCTTATCTATCTCAGGAAATCCTTCATTCAGATTCATCTACCCTGTTCTTGATCTCACGATGTGCAATTGCCCCTTGGCTCACTTTAGCTGAAGAAACTCTATGGCCACTTATAAAATGACCAATACTCTCGGCTGTAAGATTCTTTTTCCTCCGCTGCATCTTTGTCTCTCCTTCCCCCCATCTTTTCCCTCTGTTCCCATTTTTTATTCCTCTTCCATTCATTTTTCTGTGGTCTTTTCTCAGTAGTTGAACCCATATGTGTTTGATCCCAAATAGCACAAAGATTATAGATTACCTGAAATATAAACAGCCACCCTTGGCTATAGTGTTATTTTTTTTCCACGTGACTTACTATGATCTTAGGTTTGGTTTTTTATTTTGTTTTTCGGTAACATTACAAAACATATTAACCCACTAAAAAGCAATATAAATTCTCTATTATTATTTTGGCATGTTTTCCTGTCATTTCATCGAAGGTATGTAGAAAAAGTTCATTTACCCAGTTTTGATATATTCAATACTGCATTAGTAGATCACAATAAATAACTGAAATGGCAACTTGCCATAACTTCTACCACTCAGAAGGAAGTGTGTCAGAAGAGGATATCATATACTATTGAATAAAAATAATAAAAGATGAAATGCAACATTTGAATCAATTGCTTTTCACAAAAAAATCATTAAAAGTCAACCAGAAAGACACTGAAAAGCCCTTGGAGCACAGCCCAACAATTTATTTCAGAGCTAGAATTACCATCCTGTTTGTACCGCTTTCCAAAGAGGCCACACTTAAGAGAGACAGGATTCAATGAGGATCTGTGATCTTTTAATCTAGGGACAGTTTCATGTTTGAAGCTTCAGGAATGGACAATTTATATTCTGTTAAGTTTGGCATCGGAAGACAAGGGCTCTGGTTTTTCTTACACCTTATTCTCGGTGTACATGCTTTTGATTTTCTCTCCAGGATTTGTCATCTATGCTGTCAGGTAAAAGCCATGATACAGCATCAAAGGGATTGTTGTTCCTGTGGTCACAAGTGTCCTCACAGCTTCATGCCAGTCAAGTAACTGAAAGGGAATGTGATCAAGAGACATTGGAAAACACTGAAATGTTTTGCAACTCTATCCAGAGTAATTCTTAGGCTTTTCAAATTCAAAAAGTCAATCCTTCATAATTACTTACACTTAAAGCAGTGCTTCTCAAAACAGCCACAATCCCTTTTCACAGTGATCACATAAGCCCATCTGCATATCAGAGATTACTTATGATTCAGAACAACATAAAAATCACAGTTATATATGTTAAGGAGCAATGGACATAATTGTAAGGCTGGAGTCATCACAGCATGAAGAACTGTGTGTATTAAGGGGTCACAGCATTAGGAAGGTTGAGAACCACTGCCTTAAACACTGGCTCAAATCTGGTTTTGTGAGTCCATTGCTATTGTGAGATACTGAAGGGCGTCTGAGTAGCACTGGGCAGTTAGTAGAGAGGAGCCATCTAGTTAGCTAATCACAGCAAAACTCAAGTCTGAGCACCTTATGAAACAGCTCATCAAGTGGAAACAAGGAGATCGCTGATACAGAGGTTAGTGTCCCAGTGAAACTAACCCTCGTCTGAGCATCCTCATAAGAACTGGGACATTCTGGTTAATAGTGTTCATTCTGATCAAATTAATCTGAAGCTCTGACAGACAAACGTTGTCTCCATCATTCATTTTCCCTTCTTTCTTCCTTCTTTGCTTCCCTCCCTCTTTTCCTTCCTTCCTTCCTTTCCACAAAACAAACTTGTATAAGGTGGGTGCATTACTTACTTATCACTTTGCTGGAACAAAACACAGAACAAAGGCAACTTATAGAAGAAAAAGTATCTTTGGAATTCTAATCCCTGGGGCTATATAGTCTATCATAGTGAGATGCCACAGTGGTAGCAGCTGCTACTTTCACAATTAGGAAGAGTGGTGATAAAGGTTTTCGGTTTCCTTTCTCCTTCTGATTCAGACCCCAGCTCAAGGAATGGTGTTGCCACAGTTAAGGTGAGTCATCCTACCTCAGTTAATCTAAACTAGATAATTCCTTAGACCAGAGAGTCTCAACCTTCCCAATGTTGTGACTCTTTAACACAGTTCCTCATGCTGTGGTGACACCCTTTTCCCCCAAAGCATAAAATTATCTTCATTGGTACTTTATAACTGTAATTTTGCTACTGTTAGGAATCATAATGTAAACATCTGATATTCAGGATATCTGATATGTGACCCCTATGAAAGGGTCCTTGACACTCAAAGGGGTCATGACCTACAGTTTGGGAACCACATGCTTTGAGGCTTCTCTTCTGAGTGATTCTAGATCCTGTCAAGTTGATAGGATCATGTTGAGCAAGCAGCCTACCAAATACCATAATAGAATACAACATACTAGTTGGGGTTAGAACGCGTAAGCCCCACAAATTCCCATGCTTAGCAATTATTACAATGATGTTTAAAATTAACTCATTGTATCAAACTTATTGTGTGCCAAGAAAATAACTATGATTTCTCTTCCAAGTCAAAATGAGGAATCAAAAAAGTTTGAAATTTTGAGATTTTAACGGGCTCTGTACCAAAGGACACTTATCTCATCCCAAGCATGAAGAAATGCCTGGACTTAGGCTACACATACATGCTAAAAGCTGGTATATTCTTGAAAGGTGAAAAGCAGTTATGAACAAAGAGGGATTTCATATCTTTAAATGACACATTTATGTAGAAGCTTTTTTTTTGGGCAAATGATCTTAAAGGAAATGGTAGATGAACTCTCTAGAGTAGCTCCAAAGGCAATTATGGTAGTTATTTATAATGATTATTTCACCAGTACACTCTGACAGAGATGCAAAAAATATACTTAAATATTAGGTTACTGATTGTAGGTAATGGGGCAACTAATGCATTGTGCGCATAACTCCTTGATGTAAAAGCCTTTATCCAAAGCTAAAAATAGTCTTCACTCGAGATGTTCTACCAGGTTTTCCCTGTGGGAACTTGTTATATTCTTGGGATAATTTTATGGCCTGGGTTATGGCTGAATTTATACAACAATAAGCTAAATTAGTAATGGAATTCTTTTGTGATTGAGTGGTATTGAATACAAATTCTATATGTACACGACACAGCGGAAGCATAGATGAATTAAATTATCTTCTTCATATTACAGAAATGTAGTATAAAAATTACCCACTCCTCTCCCAGGAATCTCAGAGGGAGGAGACAGTGGTTGTGCATTATGCAATTCTAATTTTGGCCAACAGATTGCAATGGCTGGGTGTTCTTTTATACTAAACTACCTAAATGGAAAGGCAAAATATGAGATGAATTTCCCATTGACTGCTGTGATGCTAAAAGCTCATAATTAACAAATGAATGCTGAGCCCCTGTGATTGCAAAAGCTTTCTCTAGAGCTTTGGGTTTATGGTGTCTCTAACCTATGCCTGCAATTTCTTTAGAAAGCCAATAAACCCATATAAGAAAGTTATCAACCCAAGGAATATATAATCAGGGGAAAATTAATTAGATGGCTTAGCAAAAATGAAAGAATATTGAGTTGAGATTCATTATATGGGTCTTAATCCCAATTAGCTATTCAATACTTAGTGGCCTTGAACATTCTTATCTGATCAATATTTTTACCTAGTTATAGCATATATACTTTTTCTCATTTCATCCTTAAGTGGAAGTAAAGTATGTTTAATTAAGCAGTGTATGATTATCTTAGTTTCTATGCTATGATAAAATACACTGACCACAAGCAACTTTGGGAAGGAGGGAGTTCATTTCAGCTTACAGTTCAATTGCTGAGGGAAATCAAAGCAGGAGCTCAAACAGGACAGGGATCTGGGAACAAGAGCTGATGCAGAGGACATGAAAGAGTGCTGCTTACTGGCTTGCTTCCCATGGCCTTATAGTACCAGGACCACCAGCCCAGAACTGGCACCGTCCACAGTGAGCTGAGCCCTCCCACATCAATGACGTATTAAGGAAATGCACCACAGGCTTGTCTACAGCCCTATCATATGGAGACATTTTCTTAATTGAGAGTCTCTCTTCTCAGATAACTATGGCTTGTGTCAATGTGACTTAAAACTAGCCAGCACAATAATTATTCAATAATTATTTAGTGTGTGGCAAATAATTTATACGTGTGTGTGTGTGTGTGTGTGTGTGTGTGTGTAACTGTGCATATTTCTAATCAAATTTTCTGGCTATGTCTTTAAAAAAATACCATTTTGGATTGCCAAATTCTCTAGTTAAGTTATGAGATACTATAAGTAGATATTTTTTTTTTAAATTACCCCTTTGTGGGCCTAATATTCTATTTCAGTTTTCATAGTAGGCTAAACACAAGTATGTGTGTTACTCTAAACATTAAGAGACAACTTTCATGAAAAAATAATCTGCTATGTTTTGTTACATTCTATTAGTTGTGTATATGAGAGACAGAGACAGAGAGAGAGAGAGAGAAAGAGAGAGAGAGAGAGAGAGAGAGTTATGCAGGGGTATGTGCATGCTATAGTACGTGTTTGGAAGTCAGAGGACAACTTCAACTTTCAGGGGTCAGTTCTCTCCTTTGACCATGCGTGTCCCTGAGATGTAACTGAGGCTGTAGGGCTTTGCACAGCCCCCTTACCCACGGAGTCAACTCATTAGCCCATGTGCTGTGTTTTAGACTTAAAATGGCAAGTGCAATCCACTTACTAAGTCCAGCAAACCTAGCAATCTTGTTTCTGTATAGACCTACGACAGATACATTTTATATGAACTCTCATTTTTCCTCATATTTGTAGACACAGCAAAAGGTACTTGTCCTTGTGTTGTATTTGTTCATTTTGTATTAGTTTCAAGAGAAACAAGGTAAGAGATTCAGTTTGTGATGAAGAACAATCGGTAGGTATTTTAGTGAACAGTAACCATTTTAAACAAATTTAATCCATACTGAATTCTTTAAACAACAGAGTTAAAACTTTAATAGGTTTTGAAGTAGGATAAACAAAACCAAAACAAAAGGTTGGTCTTGTGGGATTTCCCTCAAATGTGAGTTGTTTTAACAAATCTTAATATTTTTGGTTCTTCCTTCATAATTCATTTCACAGATCTTAGTGTTCTGTTTTGAGTGCTTCACATAACTCATAACATCTGTAGACAAGAGGTGGGTACCTTTGGGCCAAGTTTACTAACCTATCATGCACCAAGGTTCTTAGCACAGTATTTATGGCCCAGTAGCTAGATAGTGAAATCTGTCTCTTGATGGGAGGAGGGCAGAAGAGGAAGGGCTACCATTGTGGGTATCATTGTAAACATTGTACTTGGAGAATTTATAATTCATTTCACTTTGTAATGGAGCTCAGGTAAATATTCATGATTACATGAAGGTGAAGGACTACTGTGTTATATATGGATGGCATTTGCATATCTGTGAGATGAATAACTGGGTGGATAGATGGCAAACAGACAGACAAGTTCATACTCATGGGTTAAACTAAGAAGCAAAGATCTATAATATGAGTCAGCATGGTTTGGACTACCTTCTCTTTCCTCTCCCTTTCTAGGTTTTACCTTACTTTCTTTCCTTACCTCCTTCTTTTCCTCCTTCCTTCCTTCTTTCCTTCCTTCCTTCTTTCCTTCCTTCCTTCCTTCTCTCCCACCCCATCTCTTTCTTTCCTTTATTTTTTTTTGAGGGGAGGGGAGAAGTTTGCAGTGGGAATCAGGACCCTGTACAGGGTACCCAAGTGGTTTCTATCTACCACATGTTTCCATTACTACCCTGGCTGCCCGTTCTCAACCTCTCAGCCTAGAACAGTGCTTCTTAACCTTTGGTCTGTGACCACATAATAGGGGTCACCTCAAAATGTCAGAAAACACAGATATTTACATTACTATTCATCATAGCAGCAAAATTTCAGTTACGAAGTAGCAATGAAAATAACTTTATGGTTGGGGGTAACCACAATGTGAAGAGCTGTATGAAAGTGTCATGGCATTAGGAAGGTCGAGAGCCACTGCTCTAGGCTATGAAGTAGGGTAAAACCTTTTTTGTCTCTCCTATATTTAGTTGAAGTTTATTTTGTTCTTATCTTTTGTTTTCCCTATAAGTTGGTTTATTTTATTATTAAATGTGTTCATTGTTCACAAGTAACTTAAATTAAACCTGTGTAAAGTACTAGTTATTAACAATTAATCAGAGATAGTTCAGTGGTTAGGTTAGGAACACTAAATTCTCTTCTAGAGGACCTATGTTCAATTTCCAGCACCCACATGGAGACTTACAGCTGTCTATAACTTCAGTTCCAAGAGATACAATGCTCTCTTCTGGTCTCCATGGGTACCAGTCACATATGAGAAACACAGACATGCATGTAGGCAAAACACCCCTACACATTAAATAAATAAATAGAGAAATGTTTTATAAAAGAAAGACCAAAAAAAGGCAGAAAAAAATGAAAGAATAGTCAAGTCAGGCTAAGAGACTAAAACAACATTTTGTCTAGGTCAAGAGAAACAAAACATTGATTCCTTATACCGAAAAAGCAATTTCAAAAGAACTATTATTAAATATCATCAGTAACAATATAGAAGTCTATTTGGTATACCAGGTGGGACTCTAGATTCTTTGTAAGTATTAACATTTTAATCCCCACAAAGAACCCTTGTGAGAAAGATGATAATATCATATTCAGATAATCTCGGCCTCAGTGACAGATATTAATAGTAGCAGAAAACAATAACCCAGGAATAATCCTTTGGCATTGTAAGAAATAAAAATATGATTTTCCATGTATTCCAATAAACTAATGCTATGCTTTTACACTCAAGACTAATAAACATTATCTAACATGAAGGGATTAAAGTGTTTTGTAACGAATCTCCTTGCAGGCTAGAGGAACATTGAGTGTTGGAGACTGCAGGATGTTGACCAGGAATTTTGTACTCCTTCAAGTAAGGCTAATTAAAAACTGAAACCACCAGTGTCACCATCATTTTGAAAAGAAAAGACCATTTCAAAGTGAAAGTGTTTGGAAAATAGAAGCTCATAATGAAAGTCATTCTATTTAAGTGAGCAGAATTGGCTTGGTGAGGGGTGCATGATGTTACCTAAATTCTGACAGCCCATCCTGCCCATGAAATGTCATCCTGGGTTAAACGAGGCTTTGCACCCACTTGCAAGTCACCAAACCTCAGGCCACAAAGGCCACATTCACTATTAAATTGTCCTGAAAGTAGATGTAACCTACATTTCAGAAGTTTCCTCTGTTTCCCTTCATCTAACTTGAGGCCACATTTAATAACTTATCGCATTGTTCCCAAGTGCAAACCCAACTGGACAGTGCTGCATGGTATCTTTTTCTCTAAGAGTTATAAGAAGCTAGCCAAACCAACTTCATATGGGTCCTGTTTAAATATGTCTGTTTTTCCTTCTGAATATAGGAATTCCTTGCCTTTCTTTCTCTGTGCCTCTGAACATACATAATCTATTAAACCTTCATATCTCCCCTGGTCCTCTTCCCTCACCATTTCAAGACCTAGGCTTTCATGGTTTGCTCAATAATACCCTAAATGGGCATTACTGGATCCTGCTCCCTTCCTCGACAGCTATTTGTGCCTCAGAGTGTTGGCCTGTTGACCTGCTTTTCACACATCCTTTCCTTCCACATCTTACGGGAGTCTGTGGTTATCTAAGTGATGAAGTGTGGTTATAGAGATGGTATATGCTTTCAAGGCAGGGCACAAAGAAGGCAGAGTTACTACAAGGATGTCACTCTGTAAAGATGCTTCCTTTAGATGTCAACCACCATGCTATGAGTAAGCTCAAACTTTCTGCAGGGAAAGAGGGTTCAGGGAGAGAAAAGCAAATCTAGCCTGCAGCCAGAGTCAACCATCAGTTGTTTGAGTGGAAAATCTCCCAGATAATGGACTCAAGAAACTTCAGACATAGAGCAAAGACCAGCCATTTCTCTTAACCTTGTTCAGTTTCCCGACTATGAGCAGTAATGGAGTATTAGCATTAACACCCTCTTTTGGATTGCCCTGATAGCTGATGTGGATAATTAAATTGTTCCATGACAAAAGGATTCCATGACAAGTTTTATTACTTGCACCATCTTCTTAGAGGGGTACAGCATTAATGTTTCAGCATGTTCTATGCCAAACCACTCCAAAATGTTCACCACACAAACACTGGTGGCATATATTAAATCTCACACAGTGTTTGTCTACTTGTTTACATACAAATGTTCAGTCTTTAAGAAGTCTAAATTTTTAAAATGAAAAATAACAGATTTACAAACTTGTCTGAGTTACTCATATGAGAAACACTGGAAGCAAAAATTGTAATTTACTAATTGCACATCAAAATACTTATTTGTTAAATGCGTGTGTTCTTTAGAGTTTTGAAGTCATGAAGATGAAGTATTAAACTATCATTTTAAGCATATTTATTATTTTTATACAGAAGGAAATAACAACTTTATTGGAGCCGACCAAATTCCTCATTAACACTCACTTGATAAAACTGGAAATAAGACTAAACATTCATTCGATTATAAAAATAAACCCTAATGCTTCCGAATATTTTCATCAGTAAAGCTAGGGAAGCCATATTTACTAATGTCTTTTCAGTCTTCAGTCTGTTCGTGGCAGGAGATCATGCAGGCTGATTGAGCCCAGTGCTAACCTAAGTATTTCTGTTGCTCACAGTATTGTAAGGAGTTTGTGAACGTGTGTAGCATTACAAACCGCATTTGTACAAAGGATGGACAGACAGTCGGCAGTCCCTTCCTACCCCCTTTAGCCATCCAACAAGACTGTTCCACCTTCGCTGTAACAGAAGAACCACTAAGAAGGCCTAAGGAACATTGACAGTGATACATTTTAAATTTTATAAATTTTATTTTTGAGATGATAATATAATCATAACATTTCTCCTTCCATTTCCCCCCTCAAACCATCCTATATATCCCTCAGCACTTTCCTTCAAATTTTGACCTCTTTTTCACTAATGAATATATATATATATATATATATATATATATATATATATACTTGTATATTTCTAAATATAACCTGTTTAGTCCATATTCTGTTACTTTTTATGTATGTTTCTAGAGCTGACCATATGGCACTGGACAACTAAGGAGGTTATTCTTCCCAGAGGAAGATACCTTTCCAGGTCACAGTTTTCCACAGATGTCTATAGTTCTTTGAGCAGGGTTGAAGCATTGTAGGCTTCTCCTCCTCCACTTTAGCAAGTCCGCTGGTTTGTCCTCTTTAGGTCGTGTTTGGGTAGTCATGTTGGTGAGACTTTATGAGTACAGCTTCTTATATTACTAGGAGATATATGAAACAAGCTAAAACCTAAGATTTCATGAGTGATTTTAATGTCCCTTACAGGAGAGAACTAGAAAAAAAGATGCTCTAGCGTAGGGGGTGCTGAAGTGGTGGGGCAGGAGTGGGTGGGTGGGTGGGAGAGCACCCTCACAGAGGTAAAGGGGACGGGGAGAAGGCAGGTAGGATGGAGGGGTTGGAGGGGTAACCGGGAAGGGGGATATAATTTGAGATGAAAACAACAGGAATGATTAATAAAAATAAATAGATAAATACATAAATAAAACATACATAAAATAAAATACATAAAATAAAAACAGAGATTTTCAAAATTCTAGACATTTGGAGGTAGAGGGACAGTTCATCATTAAGAGTACTTGTTGCTCTTATAGAGTTTCAGTCCCAGAACACACACTGAATGGCTTACAACTGTCACAGCTCCAGTGCCTCGTGATTCAGCCCCATTTGCTGGTCTCCTAAAGCATCCATATTCAAGAGCACTTGGGTGTGCACAAACAAACACAAGTAAACCTTAGACACTAGGATTTTCCTTAAAAATAGACCTCCCCCCCCCAAATGTTTTTTTTGTTGTTGTTGTTGTTGTTGCTGTTGTTTTTGGCACAAGAATCCAATTGTCTGGGTCAGAATTTCTGGACTAAAGTTTTGGCAATTGCAGAAGTAGCATTCATCAGGAAGAACTAGATTTAGGTGGCAGCATTGAGTTTGAAAGTTGTGGCTAAAACCAGGGATGACTGACAAAGCACAAGTGGCTATGGTTCTAAGAGCAGGTTACAAGGTCTGGCAGGCACCAACCAGCACATCTGGAATTCACTCTTATTCCCAGGGTCCAGCTGCAAGAGGTCACTGCCCTGAAGGCTCCCCTTCTCTTGCTGAATATTGAATGCAGTGCCATGTAAAAGAACATGTATGAAAAAAGATCAGAAGAATGTCACACATATGCTCCAAGCCCTTTTCTTCTTGGTTTACACATTGAAATTTGATGAATACTTGAATTAATCCTTGTATTATTGTTCACAAACATGGGAGAGGTACAAAATAATGACTACATAAACTGTTTCATTGAAAGTTTCTGTGAGTAATTATACACCTGGAAGTCAGTATATGATTTTATACTAATATTATAATTTATTCTTTGATTCAGTAAGCCTTGTTTTGGGGAATATTCCCAAGGAGAGTAAAAGATATGTAAAATATTTTCACAATACACAGAATTTTGAATGCTATCTTAAGTTGATAATTTGAATTATTAGAAAATTTTCGTGAAGTGTTCATGATATCAACCATGTAAAGAAGGTTCAGAAAAAACATTAAGTTACAAACAACACGACACATAAAGATATTATCCAAATACTGAAAGGTATTTGGTATGAATTGAGGTATGAATCACATATAACAAGTACAAAATACTCATAATAGTTTTGTGAGCATTACATTAAAATTACTTCACTCTTCTGGATGCCGCTATAAATTTTCTACAATGAACATGTCTTATGTAAATAAATATGTTTTCAAAATAGTAACAATAACATTTCTAAGTTTTGCAACAGAAATAGTAACATATCCCCCATAGACTGTAATCACATTTACTGCTGATGATGTACAAAAATTTAAAAAAAAACACTGAAGTGATTATAATCATGATAATTAAATTGACTTTCTAATCGAAAATCATCAAGGTAACAGCTAAAAGCAGCTGTGTGATTGTTTATGTACACATTATAAATTTGCATAAGAAATTAGCAAAGGGGTCTATGCCTGCCAAGGCAGAGGGAGCGGGGGAACAGGGGATCTAGGGTCAGAGAATTGCATCCTACCACATATTTTTATTGTTCGTGTTATTTGTCATGCACATAAATTTTTAAAAAATTAAAACACTATGTATAATAATAGCTGACATTGATAAATACCTAATCTCTCTAACTAGAGCTCTTTTCTGTTGGAGCTAGTGTTTCCCCCAGGCAATGCCTGCTTGGCAGTTCAATTGGCATATGCAGCTCAAGTAGCAAATCAGTCATTCTGTTCCCTGAATGTCTGCCAACTTGCAAGAACACACCACCATCCAAGTCCATTGCTCAGCTCAAAATACAGAGGGAATCCCAGGGGATATCACAGTAAAATTGGACAGAAGCTCTTCAGGCTTTCAGCGTACAGGTTCAAGATTACTCTGTTTTCTTCATCCAAGCATAAGGACTCCACTCATTATAGCTAGGAGGGTTTTCCCTGCTTAATATTCTTGCCCCATTCGTTTAAACCACAGCATCAGCCATCTGCAAGGATTGATTCTCTGTAGCAGGCAAATGCTAGGCTCTTTCTCACAATGTGTCTCTAACATAGCCAGTTTTTTTTTGCCAGCTCAGTCAAAAATAACTGCTACTTTCCTTTACTGCCATCATGTTTACCTGCCTTGGCTACTCTTCCTATCAGATCTTCCTGCTCCATCAGGAAATTTACTATGAAATGACAGACACAGGTCCTATAGAGGACTTGCTGCTATTTCTTAAAAGGAATACTAAAGAGTCTTTAATTATTCTCCCATTTGGGTTTCCTTTGTGATATGCTATTCTTCCTTCCTTACATAATCCTCCGATAGGTTCTCTTGAAGAAAGAATAAGTATTTGGCTCTATCGGGGAACTATATAATTTCTGACCTTCACAGAGAAAGGTAGAAAGGCCATTGACTAAGAGCCTGAGTTGGACAACCCTGCAGAAGCAAAAGTGAAAACACCATGAGAAGTGGGTCCAAGAGACCAGAGCTTACTGTGAAATGAAGCAGGGCTTCAAGTGAGAAGTGATGGATTTCTAGGTGGACCTAAGCAGTCACCACATCTTTTGTCATATTAAACAACCTTCATGGTTCCAGAACAGCCTGCTGACCCCAGATCACTTGGAGACAAGTCCTACAATCCTGCCCGTTATTAAAGTCCCCTGAGTGCTCCTCCCAGTATCTTTCCACCATAGCCAAGGGATTATTTGAAATATCTGCATTTGTAAATAATGACAATGTAGCATCCTACAAAGTTATAATTAAAGACAAAATGATAATCAATACAGGTTTTAGAGAGAAACAAAGCCAGGGAAGTCCTTTTGTGCTTATGAACTAGATGCAACCAATTGCTGCTTGTCAGCCTGAGATGTGAGGGAGTTGGATGTGTTCTGTGTTTTTGTTGTTGTTGTTGTTTGTTTGTTTGTTTTTAATGATGAGGGACCATGCTTTCAGAATAAAGGTAGACACTAATGGTAGAGGTTGCTTATTTAAGTATGTCTCTTTTTAGATATTTGTTTTATTTATTTGTTTATGTGTATGAGTATTTTGTCTACAGGCACATATGTACTCTGTGTGTGTGTGTGTGTGTGTGTGTGTGCATGTGCACCCACAGAAATCAGCAGAGCAGCAGATCTCCTGGAACTGTAGTTACAAATGTTTGTGAGCCACCATATGGGTTTTAGGAACCAAACCTTGGTCCTCTGAAAGATGACAAATATGACTACCTACCAAGCCACCTTCCATCCCTCAAACACTCGCTATAATTGTCTCATTAGGACCTGGTAGCTTGTTTGTCTCCCTTAGGATCTAAGACAAGAACTAGAGGACCAGTACAAATTAGCTCAACTGCTCCAGTTTGATCACCCAGCTAAGATGTTTTCAAGATCTTGAAAGAACAGGCAAGGTGGCTACAAGAACATGTTCTAAAACTTAATTTTACTTTTCCACATCTTTGTTACACAAACAAGATGACATTTCATATCTTCTTACATTCAGAAATTAAAAGAAATCTAACACCTCTTTCCATAAAAACAATAATGCCCATACTCCAAAAAGCCATAAGCATAGGTAAAGGAAGGCTATGATTCCAATAGCTGATCAATCAATCAGCTCATAAAATATTTTTGTAGGTTTTTTTCCTCCAAAGCATTTGGGAACTAACTTTTCTAGTTGCAGTTTTCTTTTCTAATGCATTGGTAGATGAGGTACTTTCTCCCTTGTAGAATATACAGTTTTACTTCTGTGTATATAGTTAATTCTGTCCTTAAATCAGCAACATTATATATTGATGAGAATGTGTGTATGCATGCTTATTTACTAGCAAAAGTGTCAGCTTTTTAGAATTTTCTACCTGAAATAGCCTATAGTCCCTCTAACGAGCATCTTTCCTAGGAGTACAAGTCTATGAGATGAATTAGCTGCTGCTGACTCACAGAATAGAAATATCACTGTCTTTTACATATATTTTGCTGTGCTTGTAATATATTTACTATAATTTTTATTTACAGTATATATAATATTTTAATGAAGTATTCAGTTTTACAAAAAAAAAATTAGACAAATGGATATCAGGATGATGGTTTTCAATGTTACAAAGCATATTCTACTTCTTGCCTAGTGAGATTTTTTTCAACTTATTATGAGCTCCATTTAGTTGTGAATATATGAATAAGCTGTTGTCCTAAGAAGGCTTGCAAGCTCAAGTTTATTGTCTAATTAAGAAACTAAATGGTGAATGGGTACAGCATAGCAAACAAATGATGCTGTTACATCAATACTGTCTGATCTTCACAATGAAGAGCCTGGACAGTGTTTTCTGTTTTACAGAGATAATATAGGAAACAGGCAATTTAGGTAATGCTTTTTATAAAGTATGAATTTTCAAGAGGCTATTAGAGCCATTGGCATTTCTAGCAAACATTTTTATAGGAAAATATAAAATATTGGTGACCGTTTCTTGCCTCTTCTTTTTTTATTCCTGATTTTCATTTTGCTCATCTGTAATATTTTAAGTTCAACTTATAACAAGCAAACGTGTAAGAGTACAATATAATTATGCTTACAACAAATCTCATTACTAAAACCTGATATTGGAATTTTTAAGTAGAATTTTTAAATTTACATATGCCTTTCAAACCTGTGTATACTCTTAGACAAAGAGAAGGGATTTTAAAAAGAAAAATTTCATTCCTTGTCAAGACCATGTCTTCTAAAAAGATACCTCACCCATCAGTGAGTATGGAAGAGGATGCTTGCATCGAAGACAAACCAACAACCAGTGACTCCAAATGAGTCTGCAGCCCATTTACATGTCTACTATTTGCGTATCACTAGTCACACGTGCTGTATTATTTTACAAGGTCCATAATACATAAACACTATCAGAGATAACATTTTTATCTTTACAACTTTTATGCAAATAGAGAAAAGAAAGTGAATCATCTTGTGGATGAGTTAACTTGCAGCCATCTACATATTCTGTATCTGGCATGGTGTAGGACCTCAGTGTATTTATTCAGCAAATGTTTATTGATCACTAACTTCCTTTCAGGCTCTGTTCTAGGTGCCAAAGATACAGCAGTGAGCAAAACAGGAATCTCTGCCTTGTGCAGAATGCTGAACTTTAGACCACATGGAATGAGAATGGAGCTCTCTTTGCATCAAGGGTCTTCATAAATGTGATTAAGGTAAAGATCTCCAAACGAGATCATCCTGAGTTAGGCTGACCTCAAGTCTAATGAGCCATGGCTCTTCAAGGATGCTTTTTGAAGAATAGTAAAAAATGCAGAAGCACGGAAAGAAGAAGGCCATCTGAGGACAAATTCAGAGACTGAAGTTATGCAGCCTCACACCCAGGGATGCCAGCAGTTGTCAGAAGCCTCCAGAAGCTCTGAGAGAGGTTTGTAGCCAATTATCCCTCAGAGCCTCTTGAAGAAATTAGGTGGACTGACATTTTGATTTAGAAGTTCTGGCCTCCCAAATTCAGAAGGACTACATTTCTGCTGTTTTAAGTCATCAATTGGTGGTCATTTGTGTCTGACCCAGAAAGTAACAGGCCTATCTCTGTGGAGTTTGGACACTAATGAAGAGAAAGGAAGGGGAAAAGAAACAAGATTTTAGAGGGGGTTGTTATTTTTGTGAAAACAAAAGCAGCATGTATGAGTGATACAAAAAAAAGGGCACATGTTAGAGGTGAGTGTGTGTATGTGTGTGTGTGTGTCTTGGGAGTTTGAGACAAGGAGGAGAAGCAGTGGGCACCTTGGTTTAACCTGGGGATTCTGCCTACATAAGCATCATCAGCACCTCTGAGAAGGCATTTCCTCGTCTCTGTGCTTATCCAATAATATGCTCCAGAAATACTAAAACAAATGGCACTCCAATAGCATACCGTGCAGTTGGAGAAGTGCTTGTAATCTTTCAATAATTCAGGTGGGGAATTACTGAACTCAATACAGATGTGTCTGAATAATACCTCTTTTATCCTTAAATTCATTTATTAAAGAAATTTTAAAAAACAAATCACTGAGATGAAATTTTGAATCTTGTTATTGAAATATGAAAATTGCAATAAAGCTGACTGATTAAATCAATAGAAACAGTCATATACCAAGAAGAAAATTGTAGCCATTTTTCCAGATAATCTTAAAAGGGGTAATTTGGAGAGAAAGAGAGAGAGAGAGAGAGAGAGAGAGAGAGAGAGAGAGAGAGAGGGAAAGAGAGAGATTTTAAGAAAAGTAGCTCTCAGGAAAATCTTGACAATTGAATTAATCAAGAGAGATTGAATCAAATTAACATATTGAAGAAAGTTTAATTTTTTTCCTAATTTAACATAGCACATTGACACTAATGAAGAAGACCTCAAATTTATGTTATGACACACAGCCAAGACCTCAATGACAAAGCATTCACAGAATGAGAAGATACATAGTACTAATCACTATCCCCACAAATACACCCTGCAAATGCTCTGAAATCATTTAGTTCATTCATAAAACACACAGTAAAAATTTCTTAAAACTTGACACCCGCTTTCATAATTTACACAAATTAACCAAATTTTTAAACTAATAATAATAAATAAGGCATTCTTGAAAAAGTCTTGGCTTTTGTTTCCAGTGTGTTCATACAGGGCACATTTAGTAACATTTGAAGAATTCATCAAAGAACGTGTGGTTGAAATCTAGAGAAAAAGTTTTAGAATTATGCTATAGCTAAGAAAACACAGCTTTTAAAATGTCCTGTGATATTTATAATAGAAGCTATACTCTATTTAAAATTTGTAGTGGTTTCCTTCTCACTGCAAAGATTAATTTGAAGATGATTTGTTATTAACAGTTTTTGATTTTGCACTTCAAGAGGACAATGCAGCTAAACTGACCTCAGCTCCAAATTGCAGCCACTGTCTACCTTAGAATTGAACCCTTTCTGCAGAAGAGACTAAAAAAACAGGAAGTAGAAAAGATCATGTGTACGGTCTGCCTTTGTAGAGCTAGCTATTCAGATGCTGTAGAAAGGGACACAAGTTGTCACTGTCCTCAATCAGGAATCCCAGTGCTTAACTAGAGGGTAAGACTTTGGGAAGCAAGGCCCACTCCTACCTCTCCTTTATGTAAGGCATCAAAGACCTTCCAATACTCCAAAGGAGTTCCTAAGATAACGCTTTCATACCTGGACAAAAGCCTCAGAGGAACAGAAATTAGTTGTAATTCCTCAGTTTAAAAAAAAAAAAATTCTGATTCCTTAATACTTCACTCCATAAACATGACGATTTTGATCAATGCTCCCAAACAGGACTAAAGAACTGTTCTTTCCACATTTGTAGGGATGAGCCCACGCTCTGCCCACTGCTTTTTTCACATTTGTAGGGTCGCACCCACACTCTTCCCATACCCACTCCCTGCTTGTTCTTCCAGCAGTCCATCAAATGGTAATTTTTACTAGAACACAATGGCATTGAGCCATACCAAAAGCCATAAAGCAGCAGAACAGAGAAACAGGCTGGCTTCCAACACACACATTCTCTATCCTAATTTAACCTCAGAGTTGAAAAGACAAGTCTGTTCCCTGGTACAACAAATGCGATTGTGAATATCCATACCTAATATTCTCCAGTTTGGATTTTCATCACTAAGGTATATTCCATGATACACGGAGAGTTCCCCTACTTTAATTATGCTTTCTGCTAAAATTTGTGATCCTACTGTCCAGTTAAGGAACACACCTCTATTTACTATGAGGTGATGTATTCTGAGCATTGTTTTTGTTTGTCTTGAAAACACCTCTAAGATGACAAACTTCTTATCCTGATTAACAGAACTGAACTTTGGACATCAATTCTTAATCTTTTATTTCCACAACCATTTCTTTAAAAATAAATGTATTTTATTTTTTGAGTATTGTCTGCAATGGACCTTGTGCAAGCCTGACTCCTGCAGAAGTCAGGAGAATGTGCCGTGTCCTCTGGAAGTAGAGTCACAGATGGTTGTGAGCTGCCATGTGTTCACTGGGGACTGAACCTGGGTCCTCTGCAAAGGTGAGATATCCTCCTAACCACTGAGCAATCTTTCTATCCCCACCATAATGATTTCTTAACTTGATTTTTGACAGAATCTATAAGGTTATACACTTTTCGGCAGAGATATTAAGCAATATGAACAATAAATGTATATTTTGGGCTCCCTGTACTAGTAAATTATATAAAGATGATTTATTTTAAAAATCTATGATCTCTACTCATTGAGAAGATGAGCCAAATAAAATATGTAATCAATAGGAAAGAAGCTTCTACATTTCGTTGTGATACCCCGAGTACAGGACACTTGGAGGTATCCATTGTTATCATTTCAATCAACAATGAATATGTAAGTTATGATCTAACCTCTTCTTGAGATTTTGACCTTGGTTTATTCTGTGATGAAAACAAACACCTCAAAACCTGTAGCTTTAAAGTAAATTAGTCAATCTAATTAAGCATTTCAGTATAAATTCCAAGTAGCTGGCATGTATTCACAACTAGAGTGCTGTAATGGAGCACGTCCCTTCCCACACTACAAGGCTCTTGTTGGCCTTCTTTGCTCCCAGTCAGTTGTGAAATTTGACTCCTTTTATCACCCATGCTTGGCTTCATCATTCAATGTCTTAAGCCAGGATCTTGGTCCTATCTCTTAGGCATGCAGGGTTGAGACTGCAATTAGTCAACTGGGGCTGGGGAAGAGTGCACTGCTAAATCACTGGTTACATCCATTCTGGGGAAAGCACAGGCATTGGCATCAGCTGAGCAGCCACTAGGGAGCTCATCGTGTGTGAATGGACATTTCTAACCCCATGGTCACACAGGATGCTGGCCCTAGTTGTATACAGTGGTTGCAAAACAAAACAAGAGCACATGAATAAGAGAGAGGGAGTAGAGGAGGAGACCTGATGGAGTCAGAGAGAAATAAGGGAGGAGAAGGAATGAGAGCAACCAGAGTACATCACACACACATATGGAATTGTCAGGGAATAGCTTTAATAAAAAGTAAAACAAAACAATCGTCACATCTCTTGACTTGGAAATTCCATTATTTTCAGCTCTAACTGGCTCCCAAGCCCAATACTATGTCCTTTCCTATGACTCTCCCAGAGAAAGCAGGCTAGCGCTGTTGCCTTCCAGACAGACTATTAGAAAAACAAATTTCAGAAGCAAAACTATGCCAATCCGTATAATGCCTTTTTAGATATGTTTACTAAAACCCATAATTTAAAATGCTATAGTTAATGTATTTCTCAGGTGTACAGGCCTTTGTCGCTCAAAGTAATCTTCTGTTTGTTTATGCTTGCAATAATGCTGCCATGAGAATGATTTAAATGCAAATTAGGAGCCATCCAAAAATTATTTTGTTGTGGTAATATTAGATTACTTGGTCATTTTATATATATATAAAACAAAACATCAAACAGAGGAAACAAAATTGTGAGACTTGGCTTAGGTTTTTCAGCTGGTGCCAATTTTGTTCTGAAAATCTCTGGCTTTGTTTCCCTCATCAGTAGAGCTGCATGGTTATTTTTCTAAAGCTAATTTTTACATTGCTTAAACAATAATCAGTGGCAGTATAACTATAGATCTTGGTGTTGTGTCATGTGACATGGTGTTCTGATGAAAAACATTTTAATTAATAGTGCAAATTAATGGCAGTGGAATCCAACTAGAGGTGACCCTTGTGAAGGAGGACTTTCTTTTTTATGGTGTCTAATATAGTTCTATAAAACTCTTGTGTTGTCAACTCTTTCAGAGCAGTAAGTTAAAGACTTGTGGTCTTGCAATATAATTTTCTAAGAGAATTGACTTTGAAAACCCTGTTCCCTTTATTAAAAATAGATTCCATTCTCATATAATCGATCCTCATTTCTGTTCCCCTCCCTCTGAGTTCCTTCTAGTTCCTTCCCACCTCCCCTTTCATCTGAACCTAGAATTTTTTTTTTTTTTTACAATCTCTAAAATGTCCTAGGAACCTGTCTTTGACATACCGTTTCGTAGCAGCTGGGAATTAGTTTGGCCTAGTCATGCCCAGTTCATACCACTACTTGAGAAACCATGGGGTTTAGTAGGAACTTCCTTGGATGGGATGGGTACATTAAGGCAAAATTCAGAAACTATCCATGTATTCAACAGGGGAGATTAGAACTGCAGATGGGTTGTCCCATATAATTAGCAGCTATGTGGATTGTGCTAGAAATCAAAAGTTATATTAAATTGGTCCTGGACATTCTGGTATACATAGATTGAAAATGTAGATATTTAGATTTGGGGTTATATCTTATTTTTTTATTGAATCTGAGAACATTATTTAACCCCTCCACATTGCAGTTCTCTTACCTGTGAAATGAAGATGGTACACACACGAGCCTGCCCACTGCTGAGGACAAGGTGCATGTTAATACAGCTTCCTCACTTGTCAACTTTTATAAGATACAGAAATGAATGACAATGAGGACTATTACCTTGTTTTGTAGTATATACATGTACATTTATATATACTCATACAGGCACCATGTTATAATATGCAGCCTTCTCAACTTTCAGAATGGCACCAAAATCTCTTTCTTGACTGTTTTTATTTCACACTTTTCTTTGGCCAATCATCAGATTTATTGTAGTTTTATGAAATAATACTACACATGCAGCTAATGTTGTGAGGAATTTTAGAGTCCATGTCTGTATCTGTTTCTTTTCATCACATTAACACTGATCCTTGGGCACGTCACTAAACGACTCACAATGCATGGCCCTCCTAGATTGGTTCTATTTCACTAGAAAACATCCCACAAAGAGCAAATAGTTTATTCACATAGAAGGAGTCATAATAAAACCAATTCTGAAGCGTGGGATTATAACTGAAGTTTGAACGCTGAGGGTAGACTAGAGGTGGGCTATGTTCAGGTGGAAGGAGGGTATTGGGGCAAGGTATGACCTCCAGGCTTCTCAAGATTGCTGTTTGGAGAAACCTATGTTTTCTCAACTTCCAGGGATGATCTGTCTCTGAAATAATTCTTCATAAGAACTTCATGCATATGTCCATATTCATTTTTTAAATTATTTTAATTTTTTGATACTTTATTTACATTTCAAAGGTCTCCCCTTTGGAAACCCCCAATCACCTCACCCTCCCCTGCATCTATGGGGGTATTCCCCCACCCACCCCACCCACTCCTATCTTCCCTCCTTGGCATTCCCCTATACTGGGGCATCTAACACTGTTAGGCCCAAGGGCCTCTCCTCCCCTTGATGGCCAACAAGGCTCTCCTCTGCCCAATATGTGGCCCAAACCATGGGTCCATCCATGTGTATTCTTTGGTTAGTGGTCCAATCTCTGGGAGAACCAGGGTGTCAGGCCAGTTGCCACTGTTGCTCCCTCCATGGGGTTGAAAACTCCCTCAGCTCCTTCAGTCCCTTCTCCATCTCCTCCATTCGGGACCTCACACTCAGTCCAATGTTTGCTGTGAAGTGAATCTTGAGTATTCCGAACTTTTGGGCTAATAACCACTTATCAGTCAGTATATAACCTGTTCATTATTTTGTGACTGAGTTACCACACTCAAGATGATATTTTCAAGTTCCATCCATTTGCCTGCAAATTTCATGAAGTCATTGTTTTTAATAGCTGAGTAGTATTCCATTGTGTAAATGTACCACATTTTCTGTATCCATTCCTCTGTTGAGGGACATCTGGGTTGTTTCCAGCTTCTGGCTATTATAAATATGGCTGCTATGAACATAGTGGAGGATGTGTCCTTATTACATGTTGGAACATTTTTCTGGGTATATGCCCAGGAGTGGTATAGCTGGGTATTCAGGTAGTATTATGTTCTTTTTTCTGAGGTCGGCCAAACTGATTTTCAGAGTGGTTGTACCAGCTTACAATCCCACCAGCAATGGAGGAGTGTTCCTCTTTCTCCACATCCTCACTAGCATCTGCTGTCACCTGAGCTTTTGATCTTACCCATTCTGACGTGTGTAAGGTGGAATCTCAGGGCTGTTTTGATGTGGGTTTCCTTGAAGACTAAGGATTTTGAACATTTCTTTAGGTGCTTCTCAGCTCTACGAGTTTCCTTAGTTGAGAATTCTCTGTTTAGCTCTGTTATCCATTTTTTGATAGGGTTATTTGGTTCTCTGGAGTCTAACTTCTTGAGTTCTTTGTATATATTGGATATTAGCCCTCTATCGAATGTAGGATTGGTAAAGATCTTTTCCCAATCTGATGGTTGCCATTTTGTTCTTTTGGTAGTGTCCTTTGCCTTACAGAAGCTTTGCAGTGTTAGGAGGTCCCATTTGTCGATTCTTGATCTTAGAGCATAAGTCATTGTTGTTCTGTTAAGAAACTTTTCCCCTGTGCCCATGTGTTCGAGACTTTCCCCATTTTCTCTTCTATTAGATTCAGTGTATCGGGTTTTATGTGGAGATCCTTGATCCACTTGAACTTGAGCTTTGTACAGGGAGATAGGAATGGATCAATTTGCATTCTTCTACATGTAGACCACCAGTTGAACCAGCACCATTTGTTGAAGATGCTGTCTTTTTTCCACTGGATGGTTTTAGCTCCTTTGTCAAAGATCAAGTGACCATAAGTGTGTGGGTTCATTTCTGGGTCTTCAATTCTATTCCATTGATCTATCTGCCTATCACTGTACAAATACCATGCAGTTTTTGTCACTTCTGCTCTGTAGTACAACTTGAGGTCAGGGATGCTGATTCCCCCAGAACTTCTTTTGTTGTTGAGAATAGTTTTTGCTATCCTGGTTTTTTTGTTATTCCAAATGAATTTGGGATTTGCTCTTTCTAAGTCTATGAAGAATTGAGTTGGAATTTTGATGGGGATTTCATTGAATCTGTAGATTGTTTTTGTCAGGATGACCATTTTAACTATATTAATCCTGCCAATCCATGAGCATGAGAAATCTTCCCATTTTTGAGGTCGTCTTCAATCTCTTTCTTCAGAGTCTTAAAGTTCTTGTCATACAGATCTTTCACTTGTTTGGTTAAAGTCACACTAAGATACTTTTTATTTTTTGTGACAATTGTGAAGGGTCTCATTTCCCTAATTTCTTTCTCAGCCTGTTTATCCTTTGAGTATAGGAAGGCTACTGATTTGTTTGAGTTAATTTTATGTACACCCACTTTGTTGAAGTTGTTTATCAGCTGTAGCAGTTCTCTGGTGGAGTTTTTCAGGACACTTAAATATATGATCATATCTTCTGCAAATAGTGATATTTTGATTTCTTCTTTTCCAATTTGTATCCATTTAACCTCCTTTTGTTGTCTAACTGCTCTAGCTGGAACTTCAAGTACTATATTCAATAGACAGGGAGAGAGAGGGCAGCCTTGTCTTGTCCCTGATTTTAGTGGGATTGATTCAGGTTTCTCTCCATTTGATTTGATGTTGGCTACTGGTTTGCTGTACATCACTTTTACTATGTTTAGGTATGGGCCTTGAATTCATGATCTTTCCAAGACTTTTATCATGAAGGAATGTTGAATTTTGTCAAATGCTTCTCAGCATCCAATGAAATGTACATGTGGTTTTTTTATTTGAGTTTGTTTATGTAGTGGATTACATTGATTGATTTCTGGGTATTGAACCATCCCTGCATCCCTGGGATGAAGCCTACTTGATCATGGTGAATGATCATTTTGATGTGTTATTGGATTCCATTAGCAAGAATTTTCTTTTTCATGACCACAGCAAGCAGAAGAAAGTTAATTTTTTTCTGAAGATAATTCTATACCATTCTATGTACATGCAAAGGATAGGGTCAGTTCTTGGTCAAGAAACAAACAAGGCATAACCAAAGTCCTGTGATCACTGTATCCAGGGACTTATTAAGATGAAGATATTAGGAACACATTCCTCAGCTGTATTTTTCTTGAGACTACTTCCTTGTCCTAGCCCAATGTCAAATATTGTTGGTTTGTGAGAATTTTATTGAGTATTTTGCATCAATATTCATAAGGAAAATTGGTCTGAAGTTTTTTTTTTTAATTGTTGGGTCTTTGTGAAGTTTTGGTATCAGAGTAACTGTGGCCTCATAGAAAGAATTGTGTAGTTTTCCTTCTGTTTCTATTTTGTGGAATAGATTAAACAGTATTCGTGTTAGGTCTTCTTAGAAGGTCTGATAGAATTCTGCACTGAACCCATCTGCTCCTGGCTTTCTTTGGTTGGGGGACTTTTAATGACTGGTTCTATTTCTTTAGGCATTATGGGACTGTTTAGATCATTTATCTGATCCTGACTTAGCTTTGGTATTTGGTATCTGTCTAGAAAATTGTCCAATTCATCCAGATTTTCCAATTTTGTTGACTATCAGATTTTGTAGTAGGATCTGATGATTTTTTTAATTTTCTCAGAATCTGTTGTTATATCTCCCTTTTCATTTCTAATTTTGTTAATTTGGATACTATCACTGTGCCCTCTGGCTAGTCTGGCTAAGGGTTTATCTATATTGTTGATTTTCTCAAAGAACCAGTTCCTGGTTTTGATGATTCTTTGTATAGTTCTTTTAGTTTCTACTTGGTTGATTTCAACCCTTAATTTGATTATTTCCTGCCTTCTACTCCTGTTGGGCATATTAGCTTCTTTTTGTTCTAGCGCTTTTAGGTGTGCTGTTAAGCTGTTAGTATATGCTCTCTCCAGTTTCTTTTGGAGGCATTCAGAGGTATGAGTTTTCCTCTTAACACTGCTTTCATTGTGTCCCATAGGTTTGGGTATTTTGTACTTTCATTTTCATTAAATTCTACGAAGTCTTTAATTTCTTATTTCTTCCTTGACCAAGTTATTATTGAGTAGAGCGTTGTTCAGCTTCCATGTGTATGTATGCTTTCTGTTGTTGCCATTGAAGACCAGCCTTATTCTGTAGTGATCTGATAGGAGGCATGGGATTATTTCAATCTTCTTTTATCTGTTGAGGTTTGTTTTGTGACCATTTATATGATCAGTTTTGGAGAAGGTACCATGAGGTGCTGAGAAGAAGGTATATTCTTTTGATTTAGGATGAAATGTTCTATAGATATCTGTTAAATCCATTTGGTTCATAACATCTGTTAGTTTCACTGTGTCTGTGTTTAGTTTGTGTTTCCAAGATCTGTCCATTGATGATAGTGGGGTGTTGAAGTCTTCCATTATTATTGTGTGAGGTGCAATGTGTGCTTTGAGCTTTAGTAAAGTTTCTTTTATGAATGTGGGAGCTCTTGCATTCGGGGCATAGATGTTCAGAATTGAGAGGAGTTCTTGGTAGATTTTTCCTTTGATGAGTATGAAGTGTCCTTCCTTATCTTTTTTGATGACTTAAGGTTGAAAGTTGATTTTATCCGATATTAGAATGTCTACTCCAGCCTGTTTCTTGGGGCCATTTCCCTGGAAAATTGTTTTCCAGTCCTTTATTCTGAGGTAGTGTTTGTCTTTAACATGGAGGTGCATTTCCTGGATGCAGCAAAATGCTGGGTCCTGTTTATAGATCCACTCTGTCAGTCCATGTCTTTTTATTGGTGAATTGAGTGCATTGATGTTAAGAGATATTAAAGAATAGTGACAGTTGCTTCCTGTTATTTTCTATGTTATTTTTATGTTTGTGTGGCTATCTTCTTTTGAGTTTGTTGAAAGACTACTTTCTTGTTTTTTCTAAGGTGTAGCTTCCCTCCTTGAGTTGGCGTTTTCCATCTATTATCCTTTGTAGGGCTGGGTTTTTGGAAAGATATTGTGTAAATTTGGTTTTGTCATAGAATATTTTGGTTTTACCATCTATGGTAATTGAGACATTTGCTGGGTATGGCAGCCTGGGCTGGCATTTGTGTTCACTTAGGGTCTGTATGAGATCTGTCCAGGATCTTCTAGCTTTCATAGTCTCTGGTAAGAAGTCTGGCGCTATTCTGATATGTCTGCCTTTGTATGTTACTTGACCTTTTTCCCTTACTGCTTTTAATATTCTTTGTTTTATGCATTTGGTGTTTTAACTATTATGTGACAGGAGGAATTTCTTTTCTGGTCTAATATATTTGGAGTTCAGTAGGTTTCTTGAATGTTTATGTTCATCTCTTTCTTTAGGTTAGGGAAGTTTTTTTCTATAATTTTGTTGAAGATATTTACTGGTCCTTTAAGTTGGAAATCTTCACTCTCTTCTACACGTATTATCCTTAGGTTCTGCCTTCTCATTGTGTCCTGGATTTCCTGGATGTTTTGGGTTAGGAGCCTTTTGCATTTTGCGTTTTGACTGTTGTGTCAAAGTTTTCTCTGGTATCTTCTGCACCTGAGATTCTCTCTTCTATCTCTTATATTCTGTTGGTGATGCTTGCACCTATGCCTCCTGATCACTTTCCTAGGTTTTCTATCTCCAGAGTTGTCTCATTTTGTGATTTCTTTATTGTTTCTACTTCTATTTTTATTTCCTGGATGGTTTTGTTCATTTCCTTCATCTGTTTGATTGTGTTTTCCTGTAATTCCTCCCTTTTGATTGTGTTTTCTTGAAATTCTTTAAGTGATCTTTGTGTTTCCTCTTTAAGGGCTTCTAGTTGTTTACCTGTGTTTTCTTATATTTCTTTAAGGGAGTTATTTATTTCCTTCTTAAAGTCTTCTATCGTCATCATGAGATGTGATTTTAAATTTGAGTCTTGCTTTTCTGGTGTGTTGGGGGTATCCAGGGCTTGCTGTGGTGGGAAAGCTGGGTTCTGATGATGCCAAGTTGCCTTGGTTTCTGTTCCTTATGTTCTTGCCCTTGCCTTTCGCCATCTGGTTATCTCTGGTGTTAGCTGGTCTTACTCTCTCTAACTGTGGCTTGTCTTTCCTGCAAGCCTAGGTGTCAATACTCCTTGAAGACCAATTCTCTCTGAGAGTAATTTGGGTTTGGAGAGCTGTGGTACAGGGCCAGCTCTGGGGTGCAGACAGAAACTAAAAGGATCTTGTCCCCAGTTGTCCCTTGGTTCCTTTGTCCTGATGGCTCTGCAAGGGTCCCTCTTGGTCCAGTGAATTTGAAAAGAAGTGATGGTCTTGCCTGTGCTTGAAGGTGTGTGGGCACTCCTGGGATACCAACTCTCTCCTGGCACTACTGTGTATGGAGCCCTGTGTCACAGGATCCGCTCCCTGGCTACCAAAAGAAACCAAAGCCTGTTCCTCAGTCCCTGTGTCCTGGGGATTCCAGGTGGGTCCCTTTGAGCAAGCAGGCTTGTCCTCACTCCTAGGAGTCTAGCTTTCTCCTGGCACTATTTAGCTATGGAGCCCTTGTGGCCCAGGCAGAGGTATCCCACCACAGATGGCTGTTCATATTTTTATACTCTCCATCTGTCTGTCTGCCTACCCACCTGTCTATCTGTCTGTCTGTCATTCTTGTACACTACAATAAATAAAAATGACATTTAGAGGACAAGAGCATCTGTGACAAAAGCTTACTGGACATTTTTATTTTTTTTTTTTGTGTTAGCCTTCAAGACATTTATATCAGAAAAAGTTGATAAACGTGAAACACTAAAAACGGTTAGATAAAGGTTTGCTCCAGTATTAAGAAGAATGCCTTAAAAAAAAAATATCAGCAAGATAAGAAGAATGCCTCTGCCTGTAGAGTCTTGAGCATTGGAGTTAATTTTCCTTCAGGAGAGGAAGAAAAAAGGTAGAGGGAAAAGAATAGAAGGAAAGAGAGCCAAAGGGAGGGAGTTCCCACCAAGACAGAGAAGTTAAGAAACACTTATAAGCAATATTCTCTAGAGAGAGAAAAGGTATTTAGTTTTTAATTTCATGCTCTTAATTAATTGCAACGCAAACCACTCTCATTAGGAGTCCATTTTAAGCCTACCAGCTTGAACAGTCAAAGACAAATAATTGCAAGGAGGCCCTGTCTTTATCTCCATATTGAGAGCTTTGTGAAGTTAGCCAGGGGCATCTTGATAGGCTCTTCCCTCTTCTGCTCTTACATTGTTGCATGTATATCTATATCAATATTGATATCTATATCTATATCATCTATATCTATATCTATATCATCCATATCTGTATCTGTATCTATATCTATATCTATCTATACTGAAATGAAACTCACTTTTCTCTTTGCTTTCTTCAACTAAATGTACTACTGATAGGACAATTAAATTCTAGAAGACTCAGAGTATTTCCTGTATCTTGATTTCTAAACTTGATACATTTTATAATAAATTCAAGGGCTGTGCCCTTGTCATGGCTCAGAGCCACAAGCAATAGAAATCACCACTTAGGCATAAACAATAGAAATTTACCAAGTGAGTACGGAGTAGTATTCAGTATGGAAAGAGAGTTTGAAGAGCCAGACATGAGCAGGATGATGAAAAGCTAACAAGCAGCCAGGGGCTTAATTTAATGGAGTATAGTATCCTTGGAATCTTGTTGATCAATTGCAAGGTGCATCATCAAGAGCCACAAATACAATGCCACAATCTTTTCCAGTCAACAGAGTTGCATATATTTTTCTGGGTTAGCCTAACCACATAGAGGCACAGAGCCTCATTCTAACTGCCAGAGGGCAACCAATGAGCATCTGTCACACAGCTTTGCTAGAGAAAGCTTCTTCTCCTATCTATCCAGACAAAATCAGGACTATTCTCTGCCAAATTTCAATTATTTTCATCTAGAAAGATTTTGATCTAGAGCAGTGGTTGTCACTCCTCCTAAAGCTATGACCCTTTAATATCCTCAATGTTGTGGTGATCACCAACTATAAAACTATTTTTGTTGCCACTTTCTTAACTGTAATTTTACTACTGTTACAAATCGTGGTGCAAATATCTGTATCTTCTTATGGTCTTCTGACTCCTGTGAAGCGATTGTTTGATCCTAAAGGGGTTGCAATCCTCAGGTTGAGAATCACTGCTCTTGAGCCTTATAAATATCATTCCTCTGCCTTTCTGAAAACCTACAATTTACTGTTAGTGTCTTTCATTGCAGGGAGCTAATGCTCAGTTGTCTTTGATCAATTGTGCTTTTTCTGATGGTGTTCTCTAGAAAGTTGATAACAGAGGAATGATTAAAGAAAGTAATCTGGAGGAAGGTTGCAGGTCCATCAACCTTCCCCCATATCTGCCAAATTTCCTATTTGATTATGTGCAATCACACATATCATAGACTCCCTGATCATACTTTCTTTCTAGTACCTCACTCAGTGTCAATACTTAGTATCGACAGGGCTTAGTAGATACTTAGATGTGTAAAACAGCTAGTAAAGCTTGTATTTAATTTTACTACAACTTTATTGATGGAATAAATTATATCAGAGAATTATCTTTTTCACATTGCTTCCCAATTCTTAGACAGGTGCAGTAATATGAACATATGTGCTTCTCCTTCATTCCCAAATGGGTTCATAGTTATCACTGCAGTTATCTTAATGACTACATAATGGTCCATGCATGTGAATTTTCACTACCGTCCATTCACTGCTTGCCAATAGCAAAGTGTATCTTTGACACATGGGAAGTTTTACAAAAACAATTAATTTAAAGTTATCAGTTCTCATCTCAGGTTCTTGGGCTGAACTTATTAGAGCCTATAAGTCAAGAGAGAGAGAGAGAGAGAGAGAGAGAGAGAGAGAGAGAGAGAGAGAGATGTGGTTCTGGCCTTAGTTTGTTGCAGCAACCTTCTGGAAGAACCTTCTCATTTCTTCTCAAGACAAGTTGTAGCACCCCCTGCTTAAGTCTTTATGGCTTACATCATCATTTTGTAAACATAGCATACTATGAAGCTGCTAAATTAGAGTCACAAATACTATTAAAAGAATTTACCTGAAGGTAACAAAAGATACAACTATGAAAATTTGTGCTAATGTTAGGCCTCAAGCATGCAATTCTTTCAGATAGTATTAAACACAAGCAATAAGCTTCATCTTTCATGGCAAGCTTCCAAATGAAGGAAGCAATAGGTATGTGAGAGGGCTTGGAGGAGAGAAAGGGAAGGGGAGATGGTGTGATTATAATCTCATAAATTAAAACTAATACTTGTTAGAAAAGTACATGGAGAGAGTAGAGCCTCCTGACTACTTAGGTGGTTTGAATGAGAAATGCCTCCCATTGTCTCAGGCATTTGAATACTTGGTCCAGTTGAGGTTTAAGAGGCTTAGCTTTGTTGGGGGAGGTAGACTTTGAGAGTTCAAAAACTCAAGCCATATCTAGTTTGTTCTATCTCCTGTGTGCATTATGAAGATGTGAACTCAGCTGCCTCCTACCCACGCCATTCTTCACTGCTATGGTATTAACAGGCTTTTATCTCTCTACAACCATAGTCCAAAATAAACTCTTCTCAAAAAATAATAGGCTTCAGGTTACTTCATATTAAATTCTGAAAATAACGTATTGCTTCCAAATTCATGGAAACACAGTATATGCATTGTTTTATCAAGGCCACTATAGTGACCCAATTTATTAAAGATTGCATTCTGCAAATAGAATTAACCACATAGATTTTACTGCCTAAATTGACATGATTAACTAGAATAGTGCTCACATTTCAATAACAGTCTTTGAGAACAGAAGAGGAAGCTACAGTGTTTAAGTTAGCCATCATTTCTAAGAAAGGAAATTTGCTAATGAAAACTTGAATGCTTGCTCAGAACACTTAAGTTGTTACATTATCTAATAAGATCATTAGAGCTAGGTATAAAAGAGTTTAAAATACATTATATCATAACTGAACATAAGAATGAATACCCATCTTTAAAAACACCCCTCATTTTCTATATTCTATTGTAATAAATCCAAGAAACAGCTGAATAATTTAGAAAATGCCAACATCTTCAAAACTAGAAGATGCTGCTTTTTGTAACGGATGCTGAGAACTCCACAGTACCATAGTGGAACCTGCAGTGAGGTTTACAAGCCATGGTCCACCCACTCCACTGAGTGCGTATCTGTCTTTTATGGGACAGCTAGGAGATTCTTATAAATGTTTGCAAAGTTAGCTCTCCTTGTCTCCTACAGGAGAGCTGTCTGAGACAGAGGTTCTTCCCTCTCTCTCTGTGTTCTTTCAATGTCTTGGCCTGATCTTGCTCTGTCATGTCTCTCCTGTTTAAATCCCATTCTCACTGTTCTCCTGTTCAGTGAAGTCCTGCAGAATTTTCTTATCCCCAGGGCAAATAAATGTCCCTTCATTTCCAGCCTTTTTACTAGAGGGTTAGTTCACATTTTGACTTCTTCCCAACCAGGTGTCTCCTGAGTGGTCACTTCCCCATGACACAACAAGGGAAGGCTGTTCTATTTTCTCCTAGCTGAGCTTCTAGGAGTATACTTCCATTTATCCATGTGTATATACTGATGATCAGATCTCTCCTCTCTTGATTAAACCTTTCTTTTTACATCTGTGCTAATCCCATTCATCTCAGGACTGTTGACACCCTCCCTTTTATCTCTGCCTACCTTTTTAGCCCCTTGACCTCCTGAGTGTCTGTCATTGTTCAGAGTGATTTATGTATTAATGTTTCCTCCTATGTTTTGCAATAAAGTAAGTGCTTCAGTGGGCTCAATGTTAGAAAGTATCTG
>JADRCH010000005.1:25436410-25550198 GCA_019843965.1 Rhynchomys soricoides | reverse complement strand
ACATTGTACATCTAAGAGTAAAATGGTATATTACATAGCCAGGGAATCCTTAATACAGATACCAAGAGTTCTGCAATAATAAACATAAAATCTCACTCTGAAGAAAGGACACTGCAGTTGGATAATTACCCTACTATTTTGTAAACTGCGAACATGGCAAATAATGTGAACCCTTCAGAGAGTACATGATGTGTGAAGAAGTCAGCATTTTGTTTTGTTTATTTTAGATTAAAACCACAAATTGTTACTGATTATCAAAATAAAATGTTGTCAATAAACATAGTAGGGAGAAAGTACTCCATTATTCTGGGACTAATTTTAGTCTTGAAAAATCACAGATTATAAAGCCAGAGTAGACTAGACTTAATTAAACAGAAAGGCTATGATGTTTGGTGATTATCTTAAAACTTTTAGCATAGAATATTAGGTAAATAAATTGAAATTAAATGAATCAGAGGCAAAAGAATTATGTTTCTTCTATGTTGCTTGTATATTCAACTCTGTTAGGCATATTGCTTCTTATCTTTTTCCACTTATTCATTTTTAAAACCCCATACAGCTCAAAAATGATTCATTGCTACTGAATCTCTCACAATCATGGTTATGTGTCCCCCACCAGCCATAGGCAGCTGTGCCCAGTAGATTATAGATGTTCTATATAATGTCCAATAAGAACCTAGCAAATGAATCTCCTGATACATGAGCACACAATCAATATGAAGGTGTGTAGGCTCAACAAGGAGGCTGTGGCATACAACCCTTTAGCTTCATAAATCTTTACAACTAAAATACCTCAAAGACAAAATGCTTATTGCTAACAACTCTTCACATTAGAAGGGCACAGATGTGGAAAAACAGAGGCGTCTGCTCTAAGCAGATTTCTGCTTCTCTTCTTTTCACCTTTTGTTCAGATTTCAGTTGAGTCACTAAATGCTAAAAGTTTTATTATTTTTATTTTCGTGTGTGTTCACTGTGGTGTACGCTTTGTACTCAAGAGGACTAGGCACTGAGCGCTTGATCAAAGACTTCATCATCTAACTGGCATCTGGGACCACCCCCTCCCCCATGTGAATGACACACCACTCGTGGAAATTAGTCTGGAAGAACCTCGTAAAATGAACTTTATGTGACTAAATAATTCTCCCATGCACTATTTAATCCCCAGGAGGGATCATTTCTTCCTTTAAATTCTTTTCATTTTAAAAGTAGGACATAGTGATATAAATGTACCCAGTACACTCCTCCAGACAGGTAATAGGATGCCAGTGATGAAGAAATGCTCGTGATATTCTCCTCCCACATATAGGCCTGGATATTATACATCTATCCAGAGCTGTGTCATCCTATCACAAGGGAACAACTTGCTCCTTGGCTCCTCTTTTATTATGGCCAATGCTGCAGTGAACCATGACTAGAGAAATTTAGCACCTCCTCCCTCCTCTTCCTCTCCACTCTGGTGCAGGGAGTGATTGCCTTATATGTGTCAAGCTAAACGCCCCTTAGAGTACCTGGGATACATGAGCCACCCAGGAAACATAAACCAGTTTCTGAGCTGGGGCCCAGATGGAACTCATGATTCCTTTTGAAGTTTTTGAACAGGGTGAAATCAGTTTTTACTTCTAGAAGTAAACTGGAAGGACAACTCTTATTGTCATTTCAAACACAGTTGAGTAGCACTTAAATCAGGGCTGTCATCTGCCAATGATGCTAAAAGCAAGATGAAGACTTATTGACATACATATAAGTCCCACAGTAATGGTGACTCTCTGAATCAGAAACAGAAATAAGCCTCCCTTCTATATCTGCTAGAATGTCTATCTCAACTCCATAGATATTAGTAAAGGCTCTTCAAAGCCAGCTTCTGAATGTGAGATCATAATGCCTCCAACAATTTTATTTTTTCCAACATTTTCCCCAAAGAGTATAGTAATAGAAGCTCTTATTGTATATCAAACACATACAAAATGTCAAAAACAAAACAAAACAATTTTAACTATTTTGCCTTTGAAACTAGCCTATGAAGGAGAGACCTCATTTTCCTATTCTACCTTATAGAGATAGGCACTTGAAGTCCCTTCCCAAGATGCAATGCTGGTGAAGGGCAAGACAAAGCTCACACCCAAGCCACCCAATCCAGAACCACGGCCCCTATCCAATTACTGTGCAATCACCAAAAACATGGTGTATTCTATTCTCAACATTTTTTTCTGTCTGCATCTCTACTGCCTGTGTATCACAGGTGCCACTATCCACCATCTCAGGAGCCAACAACCATTCTCCTCAGAGGAATTTACCCTTAGAGTTAGTGGTGTGTATACCAGCTGCTATTTCCTTATTAAGCAGGATCTACTTCCTGTCTTCAGAACCCATTGTCTTTTTTGTGCCATTCCCCCACTTTCTGATCTTCCTCCCTTCTCTCTCCTCCTACCTCCTGTCATTACTGCACCAGGTCTCCTAAGCTTTCATTTCTCTGATATTCCATTTTTTCTCAACTGCAAATGCTTACAATTTGAGGGCCCACCATGTTGAAAAAAACAAACAGAAATTGAAAATTCAAACTGTTGTCTATGAGAAAATATTCAAACTACAGCACATTTATCTAGTACAACTCTTGTGTCTAGACTACCCAAAGAATCCCTCAAATTTAACAAGTAAAAGAAAAAAAACCTAGAAAAGTTTTCAAGTACACATGCCACAAAGGAGGTATCAAAAATATTCAGCAATGTATCAAAATGTAAACAATATCATTATTCATTATGGAAACCTAAACTAAAACCACATTAAGATATGGGACTGGAAAGATGGCTCAGTGGTTAGAAGCACAGGCTGCTTTTCCAGAGGTTCTCAGTTCAATACCTAGCAAACCACATGGTGGCCCATAACCATTATGAGATATGATGCCTTCTTAGGCTATAGCATTTTCATATATAGATAAAATAAATAAAAAGCTTAAAAACAAAAACAAAAGAAACATTTGTTCATCAGCATAAACAGTGGCTAGAATAGGGAATTCTTGTACATTGGTTGAAATTGTTGGGACAGATGAAGTCCTGGATGAATGTGTATATGAATCTCAGGGCCTTTTTCTGGTCCAAGTGTTTGTGAATATCCGTGAGCCAAAAATACTAACATCTACAGTTTCCTCCATTCCATTCCTAGGAATGGAACCAAAAGGAATTAGCCCACATGTCCATTAAAGATTTGCTCAAGAATGTTGATTGAGCTGTAGTCATGATATCACCAAGCTAGAATTAACTCCAATGCCAACTCCAATGCCTATCAACCAGTAAAGAGACATGGAAAAGTAAATTATGGTATATCACAAAATGGACAGCGAATCTTAACACAAATAACAAACCAATGATATTTTCACCAACATTGACAGATTAAGACAAAATACATTTTGAGCAAAGATGCCAAACTCAAGGAAAGCAGGGATAGGATCTTGTCTCTGAAATCTAAGAACAAGCAACATGACTCTTTATTGATAAGTCAGAAGAGAGGCACAGACTCACGTTAACATATTTCCTGTGTGTAGTTTATGGCTTAATAAGAAAACAGTAATGGATTGTAAATTACTTAGGAAGAATGCATATAAAATCACGGCAATCCAGGTTACTTCATCACTAACTTTATATGATTTCAAGCTGTTAATATCTGCCCTTCTGGGCTTGCAACCCCATAGGAAAAAGAACAATGTAAACCAACCAGACCCCCCAGTGCTCCCAGGGACTAAGCCACCAACCAAGGAGTACATATGGCTCCAGCTACATGTATAGCAGAGGATGGCCTTGTCAGGCATTAATGGGAGGAGAGGTCTTTGGTCCTATGAAGGCTCAATGTTCTAGTGTAGGGGAATGCTAGGGTGGGGAGGCAGGAATGGGTGGGTGGGTGGGGAAATACCCTCATAGAAGGAGGGGAAGGGGAGATGGGATAGGTGGTTTCTGGGAGGGGGGAAACCAGGAAAGGGGATAACATTTGAAACATAAAAAAAAAAAAATCCAATAAAGTTAATGATAATAATAATAATAATAATAATAATAATAATAATAATAAAAAGAAATGAGATTAAAAACATAGCTGCCCTTCTTATTTCAAAGAAGGTAAGTCAATGTCCAGAGAACTTGAAAAATCCTACCCTATGTAGAATAGTAACAGATAGGTGGGTTCAAGATTCTTGGTGTATCCAGTCTTAACAATCCTACTTTGTGCTCACAACAAAATACACACACACACATACACACACACACACACACACACGTACGCATGCATGCAAGCACATACACATGCGCACACTCACAACCTAGCAGCTTAGTCTTAGTTTTAGGTGATAGTTAAAGAACACATTCACATTGCTGATAATATAACCACTCTCTAGACTCCACACAACTGTTTTAATCATTAACTCACATCGACCCTAGTGCCCTCATAAGACTGGCTCACTTAAAAAATCACCAAAGAAATGCAAAGGGCTTATGGGACAATACCTTTTACCTATGAACAACTGGCTCTTTACAGTCTGCCCTCTGTTGTGTGCACTCTACTGGAACCATCAGACTTTAATAGATAATTCCAAATACATGGTCACACTCGTGTCCCTAGTTAATCTGGGTGGATCATGGAACAAAGTGAATAGAATTTAACAAGAGAGCAAAATTTGTGGTGTGAGTGGACAGAGGTGGCAGGGAGGTAGGGATTAGAGTGGTCAATATTCATGCTGCACATATGTAAAAATCTAAGTTATAACAACAATAGTAATTCAGAAATTGAAAATAGAGATCACTTCCTTACTAGAAAAAAATCACTTCAAGCTGAATTATGCAAGTCTTACTAATTAAAGGGCGTCTGTCTTTCAGTTTCTCTGACCCAGGTACTTCATGAGGAGACTTTTAGCATGTACAGCCTTGTTCTCAGAGAGTCTAAGGTTCCTATACCTATGCTGGGTGCCCCCATGGCTACAGCATGGTTTCCTTCAGGAGAAGAACATATTTCTAGACTCATCACTGCCTGATAATTGAAAGAGCCATATGATATCAAAGAAAAACGGCAGATGGTTCGCCCTGAAATCACATACATATGAGCAACACTAAATGGACTCGCTAGATCATCTTTATATGTTTATTTAGATGAGTAAAAATAATAACCAAGGTAAAAGAGGTCATTAGCTTGTGAAGCATTTCACCATGGGAAGCATTGGAGAAGTTGAAATCAGAGGGATCAGAGGAAAATTATGTGACCCTCCTGGAGCTCCCGGGGACTGGACCACCAACCAAAGAGTACACATGGAGGGACCCATGGCTCCGGCCAGTGGCAGAGGAGGGTCTTGTTGATCATCAGTGGAAGGAGCTGTCCTCGGTCCTGTGGGGGTTCGATGCCCCAGTGTAGGGGAATACCAGAGAGAGAAGGCAGGAGTAGGTGGGTGGGTGGGAGAGCACCCTCATTAGAGGTAGGGGAGGGGGGATGGGATGGGGGTTTCCAGCAGGGAGAACTAGAAAGGGGACAACATTTGAAATGTAAATAAATATCCAATAAAAGGAGAAAAAATGAAAAGTAAAAGCTATTGTACTGAGAAAGAAAGGAAGATAAAACCAAATGTTTGCAAGTCTTCTTTTTCATCAATACATAGACAGTTGCTAAGGCCTCAGAACAAATTGACAAGAGGACCTGAGGGGCACACTGGCCCTTAATAAAGGCTAACTGGGCTCTGATCAACTTATGGAGAGTAACATGAATCTCCCCCATCCTTTGTTTGTTACCATGGTTCTGTGGCTTGGAAGGAATCTAATGTTCTAATTTAAATGAAATGGCAGCAGAGTAACATTTGTAACTTTTAACTTCTGAAATTTTATACTCCTTAATTTCCTGACACATGATCTACTTAGGTTGTAGCAGTCCCTTTAATAACTCTCTTGTCTCTACTTTCTGATCACTGGCTATTCTTCATGGCTTCTCCTGGTTGTCTTTTGGAACAAAATGTCATCTTTGTCTCTTTGTAAAACACATTTGTTTCTTTATCATATTGCATAAATATGTGAACAGTAAGTACTGAAACTTAATTTTCTGGTC
Source organism: Rhynchomys soricoides (assembly GCA_019843965.1). Taxonomy (NCBI): domain Eukaryota; kingdom Metazoa; phylum Chordata; class Mammalia; order Rodentia; family Muridae; genus Rhynchomys; species Rhynchomys soricoides. The sequence continues at coordinate 25,544,132 of JADRCH010000005.1, read as the reverse complement.
CTTCATTGAGAGAAAAACAAATTTTGAAAGAACGAAAGTTCAAGGATGCTGGCATCCTAAGCCCTTAAGTTCCTTGCCACTTGGGGACTCTGTTTGTTGTGAGCAGCACATTCCTATTTAATTAAATACGTTTAGCTCTTACCTAGGGTTTTTAATTATACACATTATCAAACTACACAGAGATGATATTAAGTACACTTCATCATTTTCTTTTCAGAGCACATGACCTTGAAATGGGAAATCATGTTATCCACCAAACTTCTCAGATACCAACATTAATTTAGTATATCAGGAACTTAAATTAGTCTAGTGAAATTTAATTAGAAAGCCTTCCTTCTCAAGTGTGGAGAAAGCAAGGCAATTATTCTAAGATGCACCCTGTGTACAGAAAAGAGTTCATTACGGTTATGACTGTTGAATTTTAAAAGGTCAGTTTGAAAGAGAGACCCTAAGCTGGCATTTGGGGACTCCTTTCTGGAGGCTTCATTTCTCATCATTCCGTATACAACAGGTATGGCTCTTTATGACACAACTGGGAGACACTGTGGCTTCTGTCTCCCACCCACTTTTCTCCTGGAAGTCTGGACTGGAACATCCTAGGCTCCTAGACAGAGGAAAGGGTGACTACTCATAGTGGAAAATCTGGATACTGAGTTCTATGCAGGATTCCCGGGGATAACTTCACTAATGAGCCATTTCAACCCATGGATGGAGCAGTCCTAACTCCTCTTTGGGAGGGGACTTTTGGATGGTTGCATCTGACCAGGTGTCCATGTGGCTCTTTGCTGACTTTTGTTTAAAACTGATCATTATAATAAATCATAATCATAAGAATAACTAATGTGCTCTGGATATTCTTCAAGACGATCTCCTAGGGGTGATCTGGGGAACAACTGATAACCCGAAACCTCTTCTTTACATCAATGAACACCAGTGAAGCTGATTCCAATCAAGTTCAGGGCTACAGTACTTTTACAAAGAATCCTCACACCAGGTTGCCATACCAAATTCCTGCCTGTCATAGTATGAAACTGCTCAACATTTATTTACACATTTTCCTTATGTATAATTGATCAAGAGAAATATAATAATGCATATTTCCACCTTCCATTCTAACAAAGTGAGAATTTATCATCTTCTTATGTAGTAGCAATTGATTTTACTTCCATTTTTAAACATTACAGGGCTTGTGGACTGGTAAGTAACAGTTTAAGAAGCTAAATTTGGGACTGGAGAGATGGCTCAGCCGTTAAGAGCACTGACTGCTCTTCCAGAGGTCCTGAGTTCAATTCCCAGCAACCAAATGATGGCTCACACCCATCTGTAATGGGATCTGATGCCCTCTTCTGGTGTGTCTGAAGACAGCTACAGTGTATTCATTATACATAAATAAATAATTCTTTAAACAAAAAAAAGAAAAATAAGAAGCTAAATTTAATATTTTTAGAGTTGAATTACTGGACAAATTTCTTTTGAGCACTTTTCTTTTCCTTTGTAAATGTGGAAAGTGCCTTCCCTAGAAATGCCTTTCACCTTGCAGAGGATGAACAAGAAGAGTCCTTTATGAAACACAAGTGATTTTTCTGGTATCTCATAGGAAGTACTTGGGAGTGAGTCTGTGTACGTGTGGACTTCGGGTTTCCTCTTTCTTTTCCATCCAAACCTCTTTAAGATTGCAGCTAAGCCAGCGAGCAAGCAGTAGATGTGCCCACTAGCCTCATTTCACTGTTTCATGGGTCTATGTTACTATTAAAGAGTAAATTATCCATTGCCAAGCAGATAAAAAACCATAGGAAGTACTCATTCTGCTGAAGTAGGAAGCTGTATGGTGCAGACAGACTTTCGCTGACTCTCTTCTAACTACTGAGCCTAAATGAAATTGATTTATTAATATCAATACTGATAAGTGCTAAAATAGCATTCATAATAGCTTAGAGTGTCAGAGGCCAAATTACTAGGCTCATGAATATAATTGCATATCTTTTATTCTAATACAGTGTAGTATAGTCTTAATTCCAGATTCATTTTGCCTCAATGAATTATTATATCCACTGTTTCTGCCTGTGTCTGCCTACATGATAATTAATCCATTAGATATCATTTGTTAAGAACTGTAAAACCACTTATGGCCAGTTTAAGTTTCTCGGGTACAATTTCCTTTCCCTGGATGCTTACAAGCAGGCACCCAGTACTTTTCAACGCTCTTAGTGAATTGGTTCAGCTAAAATGTCTCCTCCTACAGAGACATATGTTGCCTGACGAAACCCTTTCATTCTTCTTTTGTCTTTGATTCAAAAACCCATTGTCTTCCTCAAATAAAACGTGTTCCCCAAACAGATCCCCAAACATCCCACATAGCAATTGCCATCAACAATGTATACTGTGGAAGTATCACCAAAGGCACTCACCCACTTGAGTCTGCAGATGTGACAGCAATCAGAGGCAGGATTTTCAAGGGGAGGCTAGTTGGCCGAGGGATGTTCTCTGATTCACTTCTCAGGTCAGTTTGTTCCAACTGTCTGAAGGCTAGAGGAGGAAGCTGAATGCTTCGGGAAGAAAGTCTCCGTACGAGATAGGGCTCCATTCCACGGAAAGGGTCTTCTTCATTACAGGAGTGCAATGTTTCCTCAGAGGCCTAAGGCAAAGTGCAAGAAAGTCCACAGAATTAATAGGAGTCCCTGTATGTGTCATTATGTAATGACATATGTCCTTGGGGAGAAATTAAGTGCAGCTTATATATGAAAAACGATGATTGGCAACAAACAACATTGGCCTAACACTATCTGTTGAAAAGATTAGAACTCACAACTCATACATAGGTTTGTTTTTTATTTAGACTTCATCACAACTGTTGGTGTCCCTAGGAATCTTGGAATTTACTTTGTGTGTGATTCCTATAAAATCAAAGATGAACCAAGTGTTTTTCTATTTTTTTGTGGAATGATTAGCAATAAAGTCATTTTATTACATGTTTTAATTTATACATTGCTAAGATGTGTGTGTGTGTGTGTATTTTTTCCTATAAGAATGCTTATGAAGAAGAAAGTAAATTTTTCCATTATTTTTTACATTTGTATTTATTATATTTATGCTTTTCTGTTCTTGAACAATTAAAATATCTTTCTTTTTCAGATTTCTATCTTTAAATTATTTAAATTTTATCTTTACTTTTTTGAATTAATTTTAACCATTCTTGTTTGTTTGTTTGTTTGTTTGTTGCCTTGTTTCTCCTCTCTCTCCCAGTGCTGGGATCAAACTCTGGACCTCACATGTGCTAGGCAAATGCTTTGCCAGCGAACTACATCTATAACCTTTAATTATTTTTTAATTTTGAGATAGGGTCTCTCTGACTTAACATATCCACATATTCAATAGTACTTAATGTCCCTCTGTCAGAGTTCCTGGAGTAGCTGACATTCCAGACGTTTACTGCCATATCTGGGGACACCCTTCTCCGCTCCTCCCCACATGCACACTTATTTTTTTTGTTTAAGATGGAGTCTCATGTAGTCTATGCTGAACTCAAGCTTCCTAAGTCCATGAGAAGGACTGAACTTCTGACCAGCTTGCCTCTACTTTTTCAGTTCTAAAATTTTGGTTGAGTCATGATGACTGGGATTGAATCCTTATACATGCTAGGTAAGTATTCCAATCACTGAGCTATACTATCAGTCATGTGTGTGTATGCATGCATGAGTATGCACGTATCAAGTCCAGCGTCTTTGTGCTTTGCTTCTCAACCATGTTCCTAGCCCAAATGAAAGGAATTGACCCCAGATCTATCTATAACACAGGCTTACCAGGAGACATAAGTTCCTAGCTGCCAACTAATCCCCAACAACACAGGTAAAGGAAGTCTGAGATGGTAGATCCTAAACCCAATGAGCTTCTCTATCTACTATAGTATTTTATTTTTTACCCAAACTTATGATTTGCAAGCAAAGAAGCTACAGGAAAAGTATATTACTGTGGCCAGTTTAAAATATATCAACACAGCACAATACACTAATATCCTAAGACACATGATCAGAAGAGGACCGCTTATTTTGAAGGCTATTGAATCAAATTATAAGGGCTGTCCATCAACAGACATGCGGCTCTCAATGCAAAAACACAATAAATATGAAAACAATGAAACACCAAACAAACAAAACTGTACTAAGGTTGTCTTTAGGGAACAGATCCTAGAGACTTCAAGGGGGAAGAAATGCCAGAAATAAACTCGAAAGTATGATTTTTTTTTTTTTTTTAAAAAAAGAATGTTCCTGTCTAAAGAAATTCAGGGACAAAAATGGAGCAGAGACTGAAGGAATGGCTGACCAGTGACTGGCCCAAATTGGAATTCATCCCTTGTGCAGGCACCAAATTCTGACACTATTACTGATGCTATGTTGTGTTTGCAGACAGGAGCCTAGCATGGTTAGCTCTGAAAGGCTCTACTAGTAGCTGACTGAGACAGATGCAGGTACTTAGAGCAAAACACTGGACTGAGGCCAGGGCCTCTATGGAAGAGTTGAGGGAAGGACTGAAGGAGCTGAAGGGAATGGCAATCCTGTAGTAAAGACCAACAGTGTCAACTAACCTGGACCCCTGGGAGCTCCCTGAGACTAAGCCGCAAACCAATGAGCATACATGAGTTGGTTGTGTAGCAGAAGACTGCCTTGTCTGGCCTCAGAGGGAGAGGATGCAGCTAATCCTGTAGAGACATGCTGTACCAGGGAAGAAAGATGCCTGGGAGTGGAGGGGAGCACCCTCTCAGAGGCAAAGGGGAGGGGGGGATGGGATGAAGAACTCTGAGAGGGGGCACAGGGAGGAAGGGCAATATCTGGGAAGCACAAGGTGGAAGGCTCAATTACCCAATTTTGGAAAGGAATAGAAATCTAACTACCAGAGTCATAAGAATATTATTGCCCCCAAAATGCCACTTTGTAAGTAGTGGGAAGATAATATTTCCAATGTTTCTAAGTCATCACTTCTCTGAAGCTCCTCTGTGAGTATCCCAGAGGGCATATGCAAACATCCAGGACCTGTTCCACATCTGCCTAATCACAGTCTTCATGACTAGAGTGTGTGAATAAAAATAATTAATAAGCTAGATTTGTATGTGCACTAACATTGGAGAAATAATGTTTTAACAGTTTAGAATAGTCTAATAGGATTATTTGGCATAGATCCAGATACAAAGACGTTTATCACAGCTCATTCATAATAACGAATACTGAATGTATTATAATTGCTTCTCTGAAGAGTTGGCTTCATAAATTTTGGTATGTCAAGTGATAGAATACTGTGAGGCTGTAAAAATACTGCAGAGGAATTTATGAAAATAAGATTATTGTATAATGTTGAATGAGAAGAAGCATAGAATGATCTTCATGTTCATAAAACAATAATATCAAAAACTTAAGTAGTCATATTCATCGTAAATTCTAGAAGGGTATATCCAAACTCCTTGGTAGTTATTGTTGGTAATGCTATTGTTTTTTATGTTTCTTTAATCACTAGTTTTTATAAACTTCATAATAAAATTTTACTTTTAAACAATTGAATTTAAAATAATAAAATGAAACATTCGCTACTTAAAAATATTTTATTTCTGAGGTAACATAATTACATCATTTCTTCCTTCTCTTGCCTCACTGTGAAGCTTCTCATAAACACTTCTTGCTCTCTTTCAGAATCTTGCCCTCTTCTTTTCATTAATTGTTATTATATAAACAGACACATATACATATATGTATATGTGTATGTATATGTGTATGATATACAGTGTATATGTATATTATGCATTGGATAACATATGTATTGGATAACCAAGGGGTGTGCTCTTTTCTGGGTAAGACTCTTTCTCCCACTTTCAGCATTCCTTTGTTGCCTGTAGTTCTTTGCATAGGGTTGAAGCCTCCTAGACATTACTCTGTCCACATCAGCATGATCATATTATTGTCTTTGGTCAGCTGATATTTATAGGTAGTCATGTTGGTGAGACAACATTCAGTGTTAATGGTACTTATAAGTACCTCAGATTCAGCTCCAGGAGATTTACAATTAAAAGAAAGAAATCTGGGAAGCGTTTCAGTGAATTTAATATGAATCTCTTTGATGATAATAAACTAAATTTTTCCATGGTAATTAACTAACATCTTTTGAATAGTTGTCAGACAAGTAATTTTAACAGAACACTGTTCACTGTGAGAATAAACACTTTTCTATAAGGTATACTTGAAACAATTCTGTAATAATTGCTACTTAATGTGGGTTAGCCTTAAATACATTATTGTTCACTATTACTTCCAGTTTTGCATGCTTTTATTTTCAATTTGTTATTCTTTTTCCTCTAAAAGTATGTAACAAACCACTTGCCTTTTCATAAAGATATACATACATATATATGTATGTATGTTTATAAAAGTAATAAATAATTTTGTAGCTGCTGATAATCTAATATCTTGAAAATTTATTTTATAAGGTCATATAAAATTAAATTTTCTATGGAAAAATCTTCCTTCAAATATTGTGATTTGCATATGAATGTCCCACCAATCACACACACACACACACACACACACACACACACACACACACAAACCAACTCATGTCCTGAAAGCATGGATCCCAGCTGATGCAGCTGATGGCATTATTGATGCAATTGGAATATGACTTCCCAATTTTATAAATCGATTAATCTGTTTGTGAGTCATACTAAATTGGTGCTTAGGTGAGATCTACTTGGAGGAAGTAGTTTCCTGGGGGTGGTGTGTCTTTGAAGGAGTATCTTGTCCCCTCTACCTTTCTATTGCTTTCTGCTTTTCATGTATGTCATGAGGTTAACAATCACCTTCACCCCCACAACTGCCACTGTTCTACTCTGCTTTGTCAAAGACCAGTAGCAATGGAGCAAGCTAACCATGAACCAAAACTTTTAAATCATGATCCACATTAATCCTTCCTTGCTAAAGATGTTTTTTTGAACATTTTTAAACAATATAGAAAGTCAAACACACACACACCTATCAATTAGTATTATGTGTATCTTTTCTTTTTCTTTCAATCTCTGTGATGAATCTCGTGTTTAGTTTTATGCCAACTTGAGTTGGAGACTTGATAATTTTAAGGCCTTTGAATTTGTATGGCTTTGTGAATTTTAAATCTGTAAATGTTTTATATTGTGATGTCTTTATTAATATGTGATCATGGGTGTGAACACGAAGAAAAAGTTGTGGATTAACAATGATTTATTTATGTGCTAAGTTGATAAGGGGTCAGTTGTGCTTGTTACGGCTAGTTTTATATCAACATGAAACAAGCTAGAGCCATTAGAGAGGAGGGAACATCAATTGAGAAAATGCCTCCATAAGATCAGGCTGTAGGCTGGCAAGCACATAGGGCAGTTTCTTAACTAGTGATGATTTAGGGAAGGGTGAGCCACTCGTGGGTGGTGCCACTTCTGGGATGGTGGTCTTGAGTTCTATAAGAAAGCAGGCTGAACAAGCCATGAGGATTAAACCAGTAAGCAGCACTCTTCCATGGCCTCTGCATTAGTTCCTGCCTCAAGGTTCCTGCCCTGTTGGAGTTCCCTGCCTGACTTCCTTTATTGATAAACTATAATGTGTAAGTATAAGCCCAAAACAGAACAAAGCAATACCGATTTTAAACTGCACAACTAACTCTTGGGCATAGTGCTTCTTCCCAACAATAGTAAATCCCTGAAGGCAGGTGGTTTGATGGAACCAACTCAGTTAAGACTGGTTACTCTAAGTTCTCACCTTCTGCACATTGTCGATGTTTCTTTATTGTACAGTGCCCTATTCCTTTCACTCTCTCTTGCTGCCTTCCCTCTCCATGTTTGAAGATGGCAGAGCATGAAATGGAGGAAACCGTTTACAGAAAGACCAATTGGCATTCATCGATATTTAATTTGGGTCACAAGGGCCCATGAATAATCATCTGTTGGAATAAGTTACTAAAATTTGGGGTTTACTGTTACAGAAAATGCTCCTATGGGTTAGCATTAAATACATTATTGTTCACTATTCCAGTTTTGTATACTTTTATTTTCAATTTGTTTATTATTCTTTTTCCTTTAAAAGTATGTAACAAACCACTTGCCTTTTCATAAAGATATACATACATATATATGTATGTGTGTTTATCAAAGTAATAAATAATTTTGTAGCTGCTGATCATCTAATAATCTTGAAAATTTATTTTATTTTAAAATATGTATACACAATACATATTTTTAATTCAGCTAACCTAAGTATGATGCTTGGATTATTCCTTATACAAATAGCTATTGAACACATAGTTAAGGACCTTCTGGATCTGAGAATATAGAGGCAAGCTAGGCAGTGCTTTCATTTAAGGGATTCTTGTCCATTTAGGGAGAACGACATGAAGTCATACAATCACTAACGTATAATAAAAGCAAAAACAAAAGATTTGGATATCCTGAAAAGCATACAATTAGGATAGACTTTGTGTGTGTGTGTGTGTGTGTGTATGTGTGTGTGTATAAGTACATGCATTCATTGTTGTAGTAATGCAAAGGCATGTGCACATGTGTGCTTACACATGTGAAAGCTAGTAGTCAGTGCCCATGGCCTTTCTTAATAGGTCTTTACCTTATTTTTTAAAGACAGGTGTTTGTTTCTTTGTTTTTTAACTAATCTGGTGCTCACCAATTGTCCAGAGTCCATCTGTCTCCCCCATCCCAGTTCTGCTGATAGAAATGTATACCAACTCTATTCCCTTTGATAGCCTGGAAGTATGGCTATATCTGAAGGTAGGGGAGCATGCTAAAACAATCTCTGTATTCTTGCCACACAGCCAGGGCTTGGGACAAAAACATGCTAGTTAAACCTTGTTAAAGAAGTGTAGTCATGTAGACATATAGAATATGGATCTCAATTTCAACTAAAATTTTGAGAAGTTGAGTAATAGTATTTGATATTTCATAACTACTAATATGTTAGGTGTAAAGCTTGAGCACATAAACAAGAATTTCTTTGAAATTTTCAGCGATCCTGATTGCTTTAATCTATTCTAGAGTTGAATATAATTAGACATCTGCTTCACATCTGTGTATTCAACCATGATAGGAAATAATGTTTAAAAAATCACCTATACTGAACATATAAAGATGTTTTGTTTCTCACTAATCTCTGATCATTATATATGTATTTATATGAGGTTTATAATGCATTATGTGTTACACATAGTAGATATGATCCAAAGTATATGGGAGATTTTGCATGGCTTATAAGCATCTACTATGCTATCTGAAAGATTTACTATTATTTCTTATTTCTTTATTTATTTTTTAATTATTTATTTATTTTATGTATATGAGTACACTGTTGCCATCTTTAGACACAACAGAAGAGGACATCTGATTCCATTACAGATGCTTGTGAGCCACCATGTGGTTGCTGAGGGTTGAACTCAGGACCTCTAGAAGAGCAGCCAGTGCTCTTAACTGCTGAGCCATCTCTCCAGCCCATTTCTTTTATTTTTGATATTATAATATAATCAAAGCATTTTCACTTCCCCTTTCTTACTTCCAAACCCTCCAATATATATTATAAATATTTTAATATAAGATATATATATCATATATATAAGATATACATGATATATAAGATATATATAAGATAAAAGATATATTGTATAACCTATATTATATATAACATTATTATATATAATATATTATATAATAGATATTCTTAAATACAACCTGCTCAGTCTATATAATTTTTAATGTTTGCACGTTTTCCAAGATGACCATTTAGTATTGGATAATTAACTGGTGTGCTCTTTTCTGTGGAAGACTATTTCCCCCATTCTCAACATTACTTAGTTGCCTATAGGGTTGAGACTTCATGGTCTTTGTCATAGTCTTTCCTTCTTCTATTTTGTCATATCTATTTTTATTTTTTATCTATGTATGGTGTATGTGTGTGTGTGTGTTTATATACATATATTTATGCTTATATATGCTTGTGGTAAAACCCAAAAGGCTTTGTTTATGCTGAAACAGTACTGACAGATGGAGATACCACCCTAGGTGGGTACTGGGAACTGATCTTGAGTCTTCTGGAAGAGCTATAAGGTCTCATAACCACTGAGCTATCTCTGTAGTTTCCCTACTAAGCCACTTTACGCATCTGTGGATTTTGGCATTTACAAGGGGTCCTGTGGGAACAAGCCTGGCATGGTGGAAAGAAGCCCCACAGGTCTGTCCTGGGCAATGTAGCTCTGGGTGAGACAGAAGACATGTGGGAAGTGTCTGCATGTTCTTCTACAGTCCAATGGGCTGGTCAGGTTATATGAGAGGCCTCTGCAGAGACACAGCCCGTGGGTGGAAGAGGGAGCCATCCTGAGGAACGCTGCAGCTGACTCTGAAGTTTCCGTGGTTGGATATCATGGACAATGCTGCGGGACCTGGGAACAGATGGGGCCCGCAGAACACAGCTAGCGTCGTGAGACCTGCTTTGTGACGGTTTGGGGCACTAGGCTAGCTGCTTAGGCTTGGGTGAACGGGTACCATCTGGGAGCACTGGGAAGCCCTCGGGGAGAGATTAGATGTGGTTCCTTAATTGAGGGCCGGATCCCTAGCTTCCCACAGCGGGTCCAGATGAAGAGACAGTCCATAATTCTAAGACGTTTATTTTCACTGTGGAGAGTGGTGTGGATGGAATTGTACCCCTGCCCCTCTGGAAGAGGCGAGTCAGATATAGTAACTGGGAAGGGGCTTGGCTAAGCCTCTAGGTGTCTCATTAACATAAGGATGGCTTGGGGCTGTGTGGCCACCCGTCTACCTGGGGTATGACCACACCTCTACCTGAGGAGGGGTGGTACTTGACCGGAGCCAAAAACCTCCCAGGAGTGTTGACATAACATTTTCTGGTCCCCTGTGGATTGTTCCACTGGGTCGCCCAGAATTTATGCCTGTGCTCCACTGGGTGCCAGACTGCCTGTCACAGATCACTGCCCCACAGGGTCCTAAGTCAATCATCTGCAGATGTGAGAGACACCTGTGAATGGACACAATGATGACTATTTCTACCCTAATTAAAAAATAAAAATGAAAAGTTTCAGACCCTCAGCACTCCTGGAGGACTCATGCTAGAGCTTTGAGGAGGTTGGCATGTTAAGCCAATGGATAGGTTTCAGAAGGACAGCTTAAGATGAGAGTAAACTTTTACTCACTTGCAACATTACATTCTTCCTGCCCAATTCATTTGTTATATAACACATTCTGCAAGAGTAAGATTTGCCTAGATTTCAATATATAGAATAAATAAGATAATTTTGAAACTCAAATAAACTCCATAAGGATTAGGATCCAGTTTAACAAGAAAGTAGAACTGAACTGAAAACCACACTTGAAGTCTAAGTAAATGATGTCAATGGTAGATTGCCTCTGTCTGCCTTTCTTTCATATCTTAAAAAAATCCTTTATTTATATACCAAAGTAACAATTGAGAATCAGCAATAAGATTCAGTCAGCCTTCTGAGAATTTCTCTTTATCTCATCACTAATTGTATATGTTTTTCTTTAAATACTACTATTACCCAAATAAGTCCAATGGAAACTGACAAGTTAAAGCAATAGACTCAAATAACTAAAACAGAGGTTCTCAACCTGTGGGTTGTGACACCATTGGGGGTTGCACATCAAAATTCTGTATCAGATATTTACACAGTGATTCATAACAGAGGCAAAAGTACAGTTATGAAGTAGCAACGAAATAGTTTTGTGGTTGAGGAGTAAGGGACTGTATTAAAGGTTCATAGCATTAGGAAGGTTGAGTATCGTTGATCTCAAGGCTTTTTCTGGTGAAAAGGTCATTGTTCTGGTGAAAAGGACATTGTGCTGAATTAGCATAATCTATTTGCAAGAGAATGTCTGTATACCAACATAGAAAATGCACTTGTAGCCTGAATTCAATGAAAATTTGTACCTCAGATTAATTCAAGGGGGCCAGATAGCTCTCTAGCATCCATGAAGCTCTACTCAGACATATAGAGATAGAAACACTGGCATTTTCTAAATTCATTTCCTGTAACTCTCCAAAACTTCAACAAAAATTCTAAAAGGAATAAAATGCATTTCTCATTCAATAATACTCTCATTAATAATAAAGTCTATCCATAACTCTAGAATTCATTTAACCTTCTGCAAATAGCATTGCACTTTACTGTCTGACACTGAAAAATGAAGTTGATTTTATTTTGTTTGTAGACAGGAAAATGTTGAAGGAAAGACATGGCTAACTGCCAATTATTTACTACAAGATGGCATAGAGTAATAGAATCACACTTGTAGGGAACACCATTTGTTGTAGGGTTTTTATTATTATTTTTTATATTTGGTCCTTACGTCATGTCTTTCTAGAAACCTAGACTAACCACCAGCCAGCTTATTTTCTTGTTGTTATGTGGGAAAAGAAAATCTTGAGGAACAAGGTATCAAAGCACTATCTTAACAGAAATACAAAGAATCTACTGTGTTTGCTTTTAATTTTAAAAATGCCTATAAAATATTATTTGAAGTTAAGAAAAAGCTAAAATCACCAACTAGGTAAGAAAATATTTATAATAATAAGCCAGGTCTACAAATCTTAAAGTAACAAAAATTAAGCAATGAAAATGAGAAGAAACAAGAAAAGCTGAGTCCCTCTGTACCCAGAAAGCTGAAGTAATGCTCTTGCTGTTAGCTTAAATGTTCACATCACTGTAAATTATTTTTATGATATATTATGAATAAAAGGATATATATATTAAACCTAAGGTCATGTTTATTAGTGATAGAACTTAAAAAATAGAAACATAAGATAAAACCAATCCCTTCTTTAGCAAATTTCTACTTGTTGCACTATATGCCATATGCAGACAGCTGCTTGGTTCCCAGAAAAACTGCATGAAATACCAGTATTTTTGTTTTTTGGATCTGGAAAATGAAGTATGCAGAGAAGTTATCCTGTTCAGAGTCACTCTATTTGCAAGAGTTAAAGCCTGGTTTTGAAACTGGGTTTACACATATCACAGTATGGTGATTTAAACTAAAATGCAACGCTGCAACTATTTTTTTTTAAGGATTGTAACTATTCTTGTAATCATATGTAAAGAATCAAATTTAAAATGTGACAGGAAGTATTTAAGCCCTGGTCTGAGATGTGAGTTCTGATCTGACTAAGTTGTACTTTTCCTCATCTATGGTCCAATACCAAACCTCTCTATCCATAATCCATCCTCTGATGCATTATAGGCCAGTAAGACATGAGAAAGACTCATATACATTCACAAACATGGTAATAAGGCAGTGAGAAACCCTGAGGTGGACTCTTGTAATAATCCAGATCTACAGAACAAAATCCTTAGCAAAATACTCCAGTATATGGAAAGGACCATTCAGCACTGTAAAGTTGGAATAATTATGGGCATTTAAGTGAAATTCAGTGTATTCAAATCAATAGATGTGATACATTATAATGACAGAATTTATTTAGTTATTTTCTTATTGTTGTGACAGCATACCTGACAGAAACTATGTAAGAGAGGAAGATATATTTTAGCTCATGGTTTCAGAAGAATTCTAGTCTATCAAAAGGGAAAAGTGTAGTGAAGTGATCTAAGTATAATGAGGATATGTGACAGAGGACCTCACATGGCAGATAGACCAAGAACTGAAGCAGAGATGGATATAATTTATGTATTTTGTCCTAGTGACCTATCTCTACCACCTAGGATCCACTTCCCAAAGGTTCCACAACCTCTTAAAATAGCAGATTTTAGATTTTGATTAGAGATGAGATGCTCAATGCAAGTGTTACAGTTCTGAGGGGAAAAGTATTCTGGCAGTTGGGAGCAAAGGAATACCACAAACTCACATAGCACAATAAACCCCACACAAGAGATTTATTGGTGAAACATAGGAGGCCATCTGCTTCTTGTCAGAAAAGAAACAGCAAAGAAATGAGTGGGAAACAGGCTTTATATAGGGTTTCATGAGAGGTGGAGCTTTCCAGAATGGCCTGGGATTGGTAGAAGTTTGTGGCCTGATCTTGGGGCAAGCTCAGGGATTGGTGAGATTTTATGTTTTAACCTTGGGCTGTTTTTTTCTGTAGGGTAGAGCTTAGCTGCCTGCATCCCAAAGGGCTGACCAGCCCTTAGAATAGTCTGGGGCCAGGGCTCGGCCACTCATGCCTGAGGGAGCTTACACTCAAACATGTGGACCTTTAGGGTACATTTTCCATGTCATAGTAAGATTATAAGAAAAAAAATTATGTGATTTGTTATTATTTCATCATATGCAGAAAAGCATGTAACAAATTTAGACATTTTTCTTTAAGAATTTCATACATGTATACAATGAAATGTATCATAGGTATCCCCTTCAAATCCCTTCAAAATCTTTCAATTTCCTCTTTTAACATGTCTTCATCTCAATTTAATGGCTTTTGTTTTTTGAGGGGGGGAGGCAGGGATAGCCGATTGGTTTCAGTTAATGGTGCCAATACACACATGGGTGTGGGGTCACCTACTGGAGCCAAACCATGGGAAACATACTAATAGTTAAATCTTCAAGTAAGAACAATTCTGACACATGCCTCTGTGGCTATTTATTGCCAATAGCTTCTCAGTAAGGGTAGGGGCCTGGAAATCATCTACTGTATCTATGCCAGAATTTGCTGGCTTAATTCGTTGTGGACTTGTATATGTAACCACACCTATTGTTATTTTGCTAAAGGGTCTGGTCATGCTTTCAAATTCCCTTGTAAATATTTATGTGTACATTCATAGACCAGAGTTGCTTTCAGCCTTGGTCAGAGAAGTTTCTATTTGTGGAAGACAAAAGTCAATGGAGAAATAATTCTCCAAAGTGCTAAGAATTAGAGACTGAGTGCTCAGCCCTGAATGGAATATTAAGTTCCCCATCAGAAAAGACCAGGGAACATAAGTGCAAAAGGATGCAGAAAGACCGTAAGAGCTGGAGAGTGGGTGGGAAGGACAGGTGAGAGATCTTTTAGGGTGACCTGACTATCACATTCATGAACTCACAGCAGCTGTAATTATTTAAACATCCTTTTGTGACTAAAACTCAGTATTTCAAGATAGAGAAAATACTGTTTAATGTAATGGAAATTGATTTTGACAAGTTTAACAAGAACATCATTATTCAACCATTAAAATTTGAATTTTTAAAAAATCTGAACAAAGTATTGATGCTCAGTTTCACCATTTCTGCTGAGTTTCTGTTATGACAGTCCTACCCAAAGCAATGGTATACGGAAAATAAATTAAAGAATCTGAGCTGAAAAGGAAAGAAGCTACATAGTCTGTATGTAGGTGACATGATCATATACATATATCATTCTATCATGGTCATATCTTAATCATAACATATAAACCCTAAGGATACCATGAGATAACTTCTATTAATTTATATGATAAATTCAGTAAAGTACAGAGTATAAAATTAACATGAACATTTGATTGAGAATGTTCACATGCAGTTTAAAAACTAAAAACTTTCAAAAATAAATTTTTTAAAATCTCACTTATAATTGCATCAAAATGAATTGAAACCCTTAAAAATAAAGGGAACAAAGGAAATGAGACAGATGATAGAACTCTAAAAACTTAAAACTATAAACATTGACGGAAGAAGGTACAAAAGCAAATACATGGAAAGCGATCACATGGTAGTGAATTGGAATAATTAATATTATTAAAATGCCTATAGTATCCAGATTGATCTACAGATTCAATAGAATTTTTATAAAAATTCAGTGGAATTTTCACAGAAATGGAATAAAGTCTAAAAGTTTTACGGAACCACAAAACACTCTGAGTAGCCAATCAGAACTGTGGGTATCACACCTCTTTGGCTTTTACTAAATTTCAAAGCTACAGTAATCAAAAATAGCATGTAGAAATAGAAACTAACAGAACACAGAAGAGATCCCAGAAATAAACTATGCATAAATGGTCAACTAATTTTGACAAATCTTCCAAGAATGTTCTTTGATAGAATGGTAGTCTCAACAATAAATTGTTCTGGTAAAACGAGACTGCCACAAGACAATGAATGAAATAGGAACCTTATCCCAAATCATGTACAAAAACTAGCTCATAAAATGATTAAATACTTGAAAACATAAAGCTCCAAAAAAAAAAAAAAAAAAAACAAAATAGGGAGAGAAGCTCCATGATCTTAGTCTTGTTGGTGATTTATTAGCTGCACCCCTAAAACCACAGGCAATAAAACTGAAAGAGCACAGGTGAGTTGGAGTTATTATCAAGCCAGGAGCACCTGCACTGAAAGAAAAAAATAAACACAATAAAATTGTGTTCTAGCTAAGAAATACTAGAAATGTTTCCAAACACTGATATAGGGTTATCAATATCAAAACACTCAAGGAACTTCTATAGCTTAAAAGTAGAGGCAATAATGTCATTTAAAATGGGTAATAAAGCTTTGCTTTAGCATATTCCTCAGCCCTTAGACCTCAGATTTCCCAGTGCTACAGATGAACCGCATTTGTACTTTACCAGATTGTCATGATCACATAATACAAACAAGGCATGTGTATTGCATCGGGTACATAGCATCAACTATAATTAATAAATGATTCATTAGATGTTCCCTTTCTATTTCAGGTAGTCTATATTCAAAGAGAAATTGGAATATTTCAAAGAAAAAGTATGTGGCTCCATTTGCTTTCCAGAAGGTCTAGGAGACTGAAAATATAACTCAGTTGGTACAGCATGGTGCTGGCATGCATGAGGTTTGAGGTTTGATTCCCAATACCACTGAAAGATGTTAGTTTTAAATGCTACAGAAATTATACTTACTAGAGTGTGTGCTAGCCATGGGGAGGTTCAGCAACTGCCCAGCCATTGAGCTAGTAAGGCATATTTATATATATATATTCAGCCAAAAACAAAATAAAATTAAAAATGGGTAATAGCCTAAACGTTTCTCTAAAAAGGCATACAAATGACAAGTGCATACATGAGAAGGTATTCAACATCTCTGAACAGCAGATAACTATACTTTAATGGATATTACCTCATATGTATTAGGATAGCTACAACAAACATTGAAGATATGGAAGATAAGAAAAACCCTTCATCCCTTGTATAAGCTCCACAAAAGGCAGTATCTTACACTTTGAAATCACTGCAGTATTAATCACAATGACCATGATATGGAAATGTTCTAAAGGACCACAAGCAGGTAAATGGATAGAGAAAATGTAGTGTGTCTGTATAATGCTATGTTATTCAACCAAGAAAGAGAAACAAATCTTTCCGTTGATATGCCAGGGGGACACTCAGCTATGTGGACTAACCAAATGTTAGGGAGTCACTCTTACACATGAAAACTAATGCTACAGTATCAAATGGCATAATTGTTCCTGAGGTGGGGAGTAGGGAAGAAATTGGGTAAGTGTTATCCAAGAGCACTAAATTTTTGTTTTAAGATCAATAAGTTAAAGGGATAATATATAATATAGTTAATTGTACCAAACTATTTCCTTAAAATTTGCTTAGAGTAGTGTCAAAGGTCCCCACGTTGCCAACATACAAGTGTTCACACATGGATATGCATGCATGCACACACATACACATAATGAAAAGTAATCATGTGAAGATGGAAATGTTGGCCAATTTTACCATAATAACTATTATTAAATGTATACATAGATAAAACACTGTGAGGTGCACCTTAAGTACATGTATGTGTGTACATATCTATTTTTTAATTATATTACAATAAAGCAAACACCCAATGAGTTATTCCCACTTTTTAAATATTATTAAGCTTTTATTGTGATGAGAAACACTAGAAAACTCAGCCAGATGCTCATGTAGCAATCAGCAAGATCTTATTAATGAAAAGTTCTAAGAATATATGACCCAGATATTTTCAACAAAACATTTCCAGATATAGGACATAAATGGGCACTTAATGCTCTCCAAGAGAATTAAGGGGCATATAGTTTAACCTGTTAACCTTGTATAAAGCAAACATTATTTCATAAAGCAGAGAAAATTGACATTAAGAAATCAAGAAATGAGATAAGTTTATAAGCATTTAAATAATAATTTAAAATCTGCCCTTAGACATACTTTAAAATTCATATGAAGGAGTATTATGCTGACTTTACTTGAATCCTACTGGAGGGACATGTGGGTGGAGTGGAGGGACACAGAAAGAAGCAGAATTAGGCTGTTGAAACTAGACAATGAGTCTGTAGGGTCTACTGAACTCCCCACACTTTAATACATAAGGAGATTTATGGATGTTTTTGCCTTTAAATCTAAGGAGGAGAAATAAGATGCTATGCCAGGAGGGGGATTTTATAGCAAGTAGAAGCCACTTATGGAAAGTGTTTGCAACACTGTTTTACCAAAGACTAAAGCTAAAACTAGGGCTAAGGTTTTATTAATGTTGACCTATGAGGAAGTCTTGAAAACTAATTAAAACAAACCTAAAAATTGCTAAGCATTCCTCAGAGAAGGAGGCTATGCATATTCAACACATTATCAAAATGATGACATAGGATTCTAGGTCCACATGATACCCTTTCTGGATAGGAGTTTCTTCATTGTCAATTGTCTTGTGAAGAATGTTACTTCACAGGTCTAATCCCACTGGCTGGTTCACAATTAGACACTTCTGTTCTTTTGAGTCCTGAAACTGGATACTCACAAGAATATTTTATTCCTTATAAATAAAATTTAGCTAAAAGAAAAAATCAATGACAATATCTGCTTCAAATAATCTGAAAGACTCCAAGAAATTAATGTTATTGTTTTTCATGGTTAGAATTCACTTCTCAGGACTGTGTTTAGAACACATTTATCCCTGGCACTCAAACTCAAGGCTGAGACTTTTCTTTGCTTCAAGGTTGTAAGGAAATTTCTCTAATTTTTAGAACATTCAAAGAGTTAGACTATCACAATAAAAGGTACATACAATTTTTATAAGCACTTAAAAACTAAAAACAGCCATATTTCTCTGCCACATTTTGGCTTCTGAATAACATTGTCTATGTTATTTCATAAGACGATTTTTCAAACTCCAGTTACTACCCCAAACAACAAAATTGAAATCAGTTCCCAATGGTTTGATTTGTTGCCATGGGTTTCCTTGAAGGATAGAATAACAAATCACTCCAAACCTCAAGGTAACAAGAATTTTTATGTTATATTACTGATATCAGAGGATAAAGTATTTTTCATTGCAAAGAAATGATTAATTACTTTTAGTTGACACAACACAGCTGAACAGTTAAAAACCACAGAAGTCAGTATGAATAAAAGATATAACTAAACATCAGAAAAATGTAGCTTGAGAGATTGCTATTCAGTTTAAAGATCCGGGAATCAATGTCTATATCTGTATCACAAAGACTTGGCAATAGGTTTTACTTTTCAGTTTTTAATCACACATACCCATTCACACAAACACACACACACACAAACACACACACACACACTTACTTGACTTTTGCTCTATTTATAATTTGATTTAATACATTTTCATTCTATATAATTTGCTGAAAAATTCCTTTCAGGGTTGAAAGTGACTTTAACTCACAATTAATTTAATATTCACCTTATTCCATCAGTCTTCACCTATGTAGCTAAAGAATTTTCACTATACTATGGAACAGATCATAATCCATTCTGTATTTGTATCCATTGTCAGTCATAAAATCAGACAAATTAATAAATATTTATATTTACTAAACATCTATAATATGACAGGCACTGACTTATAGTCTAAGTACAGCAGAAAACAAAATGGACAAAGATTCAAAGGCTCTACCAGCTCCTGAAATACAGTTCACTACCTGCAGCTAGTTTTGCCTCAATAGTAGGTATTGTGTGCCACAGGCAAAACAGAAACCTCCCAAGTCACCATGAAAAATTTTCTCTAATATATAATGCAAGGGTGTTACCCTATCCGTCTGCCTTTAGTTATCTGGGGCCAATCACATAATGTCTAAGTGCTTTGTTTTGTGTGTGTGTGTGTGTGTGTGTGTGTGTGTGTGTGTGTGTGTGTGTGATGTATGTGCACCATGTATTGACAGAGTTCATAAGAGGACACCAGATCACCTACAACTGAAGTCTCATCTACTCCCCTTCCCCATTTCTTTCATTTAGGTACAAAGTACTCAAATCCTGGCAGGTTCAAGGAATATGGAGGAAAGATGTAAAGTTGGCTAAAAGGAACAAAAAACTGAACCACGAGGCCTTCATGGTTGGTTTCCACACAAAAATACAAGTTCAACAAAAGTCCATAATGGAACATCTGCCAATCTTGAAACTTTTGCCAGTAATTCAAATTTTGAAAACTCTATAAATGGGTCACCTGAAGCACACCTCAGTACCACAGGCCTGATACTGCAGCTTTGATTTTCATTTGATATAGCTCAGACTTTCACAGTAATTGTTAATTTGTGAATGTATTCTACTACCTCAATAAATGTTCTGCTCTTTAAAACATTTTAAATTTTAGTTTGTTTTACTTTTTAGTTTGATTCTGCTATCAGTCACTAGCTGTCTGAAGTTATTTATCTAAGATAGGGTCCCATGAAGCTCCTTCGATTGCACACTAACATGTGCATCAGTATTGTCCCTGTCTCGATTCCCAGCAATGTAGCCATTGCTACAAGAGACTATTTCACAGCTGACTTCCTGATATTCTGGCTCTTATACTCTTTCTGATCCTTCTTCCATTGTACTTCCTTAGCCAAAGATGTAGAAGCTATTATGTAGAATCAATCAGAGAGGGAGTCATCATAATCCATTGATCTCTTGATTATGGCCAGTTGCACTTTCTGTGGTAGTCTTCAATTGTTGTAAAAAGAGGTGCCCTTGATGAGGGGAGGTAGCTACACTTATTTGTGAGTATAAGGATAATATTAGAACATAGTAAAAAATTATTCTGGGCTAGCAATGTGTGGTAGTATATTATTTCCTAAGGACCATTAGTACCTGGAAGCTGGCTAGATTTCCAATACCAGGCATGATACCCCTTCTGTTAAGTGACCCTTAAGTCCAATTAGATGGCAGTTGATTGCCACCAACGTGTGAGTGACATTTATTGCACCTTTATGCATAGCTTGTCATGACAGTAATTAGGTGATTATGATGGTTCATAGTTGTTGCAGCTAGGTAGGAATATTTGATTTTTTTCCTTGATAGTTTCATAGTATTCCTGTAACCATGGAATCTAGACTGTAGGAGAGAGGGCTTCGGTTCAGATCCAGCTCAATTTATGAGTCTTTTGTCTTAAGTGTGTGTCTTTCCAACAATAAGAGTCCACGCTCAACCTTGGGTGGCAACCAAGGGTTCCATCAATAATTTGTATTTTTTTGTGAGTTACTTGGCTACTTAGATTGCACTCATTGTACTAGGTATAAAGAACCGAACAATTATAGAGTTCAGTTAATAACACTTGGGCAATATTGTTTTAATGTATTTAAATTTTAATTAATTAATTAATTAATTTGGGGTATTATTATTTCCATTTGCGAAACTCAAAAATGAATGGATATTTGCTACTGAGATATGATGTCACAGAATTGTTTTATGTTTATTTATTTTTTAAAGTTCTATTTTTTTTATGTATATGTGTACACTGTAACTGTCTTCAGACATGTCAGAAAAGGGCATTGGATCCCATTACAGATGGTTGTGAGCTACTATGTGGTTGCTGGGAATTAAGCTCTGGACCCTTGGAGCTGAGCCTTCTCTCTAGCCCTGTTTTATGTTTATTTTACAGCCACCTGCACCTCCAATTACTGTTAAAATAGTTCTTACCCCTGCCCTTTCTGCTCTCTGATCATGAGTGAGTTTTTTTCTCTTTTATGTTTTGAAAATTTGTATTTTTAAGATTTTTCTATTAATATAGTCACATTTCTCCTCCAGGCTGTCAAGTGTTATCCAGACATTCATTTTGTTATCAATTATATTAACTGTTCCTCCCATCCTTGTGTCATCTGTGAATTAGATTCTCATGTGGTTAAGGTTTTCTATGTAATTATTGACAAACTCAGTAGCACAAATCAAATCCTTTAGTTCATTATTATGAACTGTCTGTGAACACCCATGAACAGTCATTCACTATGGTCTCATCTCTTTGCATCTTTAAAAGGAAGTCTTTATTTTATATGTATGTGTATGTGCTTGCATACATTTATAGCACTACCTAATATAGGAGCCTACAGAAATCAGAAGACAGCATTAAGTCCCCTGGAACTAGACAGCTGTGAGGTACCATCTGGATGCTGGGAAGTGAACCTAGGATCTCTGCAAGAGTAATAAGTGCTTGTAACCACTTGCATCCTAGCCATATATTCAACATGGGACACTTTACTAAGCACTTGCTGAAATGTGGACAGAGTGGAGATACCTGATATGCTGCTCCTTCAGGAGAAGAAAGCAATTCAACCTGACATGCTTCAATATTAGTTATCTGATACACACTCAGATGGTTTTCACTTGGTTTTTCTAAGGTTCATAACGTTTTTATAAAGATTCATTTTAAACCTGCATCTAGGAAAATGAATGAAACTTAGAAGAGATAATATAATGAACCTATTTCACACAATAGAAGTTTGAGAAGCCTTATGTACCATGTAGGCATTTAAAAATAATAGAAAGCAAGAAGAGGAAAGTAATATTTAATGAACAAAAGAAATTTAATTTTTAAATTGCAGTGTCTATGGTTTCCTTTTTTCTAGGGTGTTTTTTATGCTAACTTAGGCTGTTTATAATTATTTAATACTATGATATAATGCAATTTTCCTTCATATCTTATTTGTAATTAAAAGTATTCATGAACAAAATACTGCATCTAAAATTAAAGTGCTGATGTATATATCTACTCAATAATTACTTATTAAACACCTGTGTTAGGTACTGAGTAAAGCAGTGGAGAACGAGAATAGTGTTCACATAGAATGTTAATATTGAGGTCAAACAGAAAATAAATAGTAACCATAAGTGCATATTATGGAATACCAGATGGTGTCAGGGATTCAGGACAAAAACAACAGAGATATGTATATAGAAAATGTCAAATGTAAACTAAGATCAAGTTAGAAAGATGATAAACATTGACTGTTTATACTGGATGAGGGTCTGTAACACAGAGATTGCAAGCCCAAGCTGGTCAGGAGCCCTGCTCAGCATGAGGAGCTCAGTGCCTGCACAGGAATGCACAGGAATACACAGACCTTCCTTGTGATTGGTTACAAGAAACTCATATTTTCTTGTTTAGGATGGAGACACATGCATCATTTTAGGTTGTTGATTTTTTCCAGAGTTAATTGGATTAAATCCCTTAAATCAAGCTGATGAGAGTAAAAACTTTAGTTTATGTGTATATCATTGTCAGACTTAAAAATTCAGAGACATCAGCTTCTAGGTTCTGGGTTGAGTGTCTGCACTATGACCTCCACAGAAATATAAAAATGGAAGTCTAGACAACATAGTGCTTTTAGACAAACATCTATGAGCAGCCTTTCAAAAAGAACTAATGGAAATAAGATTAGTGTTCTACTTCCTAAGGGTATAACACAGGAGAATTCACTTTCTTTGACTTCCCAAAAACTTGGTATTACTTGGACTTATCTCCAACGTACTGTTACATATCTCTTCAAAGACTTAGGCGAGTTATTAGTTGCAGATTCCCACAGAGATATGAGTCAGGTAATAATTTCCAGTCAGGCAGAAGCTTTGGAGTCTCAATGAACTGAAGCACACACAGGGCTTATCATAGAGCCAGACATAATGGAAAGCACCATGTCCCACCACATATTTCTATAGTGGAAATAAAATAATTAAGAACTGATTAATTAAGTACTAATGCCAATATGATACAGTAACTTTTCTTCTTGACTAGGATATGAGTTTTTCCCAGGTTACAATGCTTTCCACGTGAGAGATACAAAGTGAAGACACACTGTGAGAGCTAAGCAGTCCTCTGGCAAGGCATATAATCTTGTACATAGCATTGACTTACCGTATATGGTATATGGTTTCACTCCCTTAGTTGAGATACATATGTTTTGTTGGAAAGTATGTTGCATCCGTTGATACACTTAGATTTTGCTTTTGCCTATGGAGCATTCTTTAGTAATAATATCTAAAATTTCTTTCTGTATCATTAGATTTATTTCAGGCTCTGCAGGGAGAGCCTTCTTTACCTACCTTGATATCACGTGTGTTGTATGTGCACGCATGTGCATGTATGTTGCTGCGCATGTGTGGTAGCAAGAGGGCAACACTTGGGAGAGGATTCTTCCCTTCCATCACAGGTTTGGGGGTTCAAACACAGGTCATCAGGTTTGAATAGCAAGTGCATTTACTTACTGTGCCTGCCTCAGCCACTGCATTTTATATTTTAACTACAATGAGCATTTAAGTAGACGATACGAATAAATTGACAGAGTCCTGGATCCTTACCCTTAAGGTCAAAGACAGAAGCGGTGTTCAATGTAGAGTGTTAAATTCATGATTCTAAATGGTTGTGGAGAAAGAAGAACACTCCTCCACTGCTGGTGGGATTGCAAGCTGGTCCAACCACTCTGGAAATCAGTTTGGTGGATCCTCAGAAAATTGAACATAGTACTACCTGTGGACCCAGCTATACCACTCCTGAGCCATATTTATAATAGCCAGAAGCTGGAAACAACCCAGTTGTCCCTCAACAGAGGAATGGATACATTTACACAATGGAATACTATTCAACTATTTAAAACAATGACTTCATGAAATTCGCAGGCAAATGGATGGAACTTGAAAATATCATCCTGTGTGAGGTAACTCAGTCACAAAAGAACAAACATGGTATGTACTCACTGATAAGTGGATATTAGCCCCAAAATTTGAAATACCCAAGATTCAATTCACAGACCATATGAAGCCTAAGAAGGAAGACCAAAATGCATATACTTCAGTGTTTCTTAAAAGAGTGAATAAAACATTCACAGGAGGAAATATAGAGACAAAGTGTGGAGCAGAGACTGAAGGAAAGGCCATCCAGAGACTGCCCCACCTGGGGATACATCCCATATACAGCCACCAAACCTGGACGTTCTTGTGGATACTAGGAAGTGCTTGCTGATGGAAGCATGATAAGCTGTCTCCAGAGAGGCTCAGGCAGAGACTGACAAATACAGAGATGGATGCTTGCAGACTACCATTGGACTGAGAGCGTGGGGTCCAGGATGGAGGAGTTGGAGAAGAGACTGAAGGAGCTGAGGGGGTTTGTAGCCTCATAGAGGGAGCAACAGTATCAACTGGCCAGACCCCCAAGAGCTCCCGGAAACTAGACCACCAACCAAAGAATACACATGGAGGTGCTGGCCATATATTTGGCAGAGGAGGGTCTTGTTGGCTCTCAGTGGGAGGAGAGGTCCTTGGGCCTGAGGGTGTTTGATAGCCCAGTGTAGGTGAATGCTAGGGAGGGAAGACGGGAGTGGGTGGGTGGGTGGGGGAGCACCCTCATAGAGGCAGGGGGAGGGGGAATGGAATAGGGGGTTTCCAAATGGGAAATCATTTAAAATGTATATAAAGTAAATATCAAAAAATCCATGATTCAAAATGTGTTCAGTTATATAATTTCTATTCATTACTACATTGGCACCCAGTTGCTATGTTGTAAGCTGATAAATATTTATTAATTATGACCAAATATTAATAAGTTATTTGAATGGGAAATACTAAACTATTGAGGAGTCAACAAACACCCCCCCCAATCATATTTCCCAGAAGCTTTATTTGCACAAAACAGATTTGACAGGACAAAAGTGTTGCCGTATGGCAGCATCTACATACTGTTCTCGCTTGGCATCATGTAGTTGTAAAACTCTGTAAAAATAGTACAGTCTACTTAAATATTGTGATACAGATTGATTGTTTTCTAAAACATGGTACAACTAACTATTGTGAAAAATTGAGATTTTGTTCTCAGAGATTTTGTTTTATTCAGTTTTATAGGCACTGACACTTTGTCGATCTCTCCTTATAGCTATAGTACTATATACAATAATTTCAAAATAAAGCCTTCTAGTAGTGACTCAGTTGCAGCAGCAGCAGGCAGAAGTATGTGCTGCATGACACAGAGGTCGTTATAAGTTGCACAGCTGCTGCTGGCTGAATTGCATCATTTCACAGGAGCAATTTATCCAGTCGGCAGTTTTCCTGGAGTGGACAGGCAGAAGCTCGGAGATAATGAAAACAAGATCATGACTCTACTATCTGACCAGCCCCTGTTAGCTTCACTGAGGAAGACGGGTCTGCAAACATAGAAGGCGGCATTAGCCTCACCAGTCATCTCAAAGCAGATGTTGTTCTTTCATTGAGAATTCAAGACAGACAAAATAGTGATGATAATTTTTAATGGGCCAGCACCAGTACAAGAGAGAAGTGCAGTCCTACAGAGGGTTTGTTATGTTGTACCTGCCAACAAGGGAAAGAAATCACTTTTAGAATATCTGCATGTCATGAGAAGAAATCAAAGTACAGGGTTTAGCTTGTGGTGGTGGCAGTTTGCTGACACTTATCCTGGGCTAAAACTATATAAAGATATATGATACTTGCAAACAGAGAGCCCTGGTACAAGGTGGATGCTTTGGGGAAGGGGACAGAAAAAGAACACAGCCTCCGAACATTTTAGCAACCACATTTCCTACTGTCTATGTCTTAATTCTGTACTGAGAGAGACTATATCATCTTAAGGTTTTATTCGACATTGTCTCTTTTGTTAACCAGACAGTGACATAGCTGTCCCTTTTGGTGTAGAAGGCATCCATTCTGACTAGACTACTGGTTGATTCCTGAAACTACAGATAATATCAAGCAGTATAAAGACACATTTTTCTATGTGAACAATCCTATGATAAAATTTAATTTCTTCAATAGATTCAATAGATATCAATGGCAAAACTAATCAAGTAGACCAAGTATAACAAAATACAGTAATCAAAATTGTTTAAAACTTACAACATACCGATTTCCGTAATTTTTATTTAGTATTTGCAGACCAGTTGGCTCTGGTAACTGAAACTTAGAGAAATCAAACTTTGAATCACGTGGAGTTGTTCAGATTGTCAATCTATGCTCAGGACCCAAAGCTACATAGCAACAGAGCTTGCTGTTACTGGACCTAATGGCTGTTAGCAATTTATAACTAAGATGCCTGGCTTGAAAAGCTGGGGACAGGTACTATCAGACCTTACACAGGGAAAATTGTCTGACCCCTGGTCTAGGACATAAAATTGCATCAGAACAGAGGGTAGAGAGCTGGTTTCCTAACTCATGCCTCAAATCATCAAAAATACTAATTGCAGTATCAGAACAGATAGTTACACCAACCATCAGCTTCCATTTCCTCAAATGTTGGGTCTAAGAAGAAACTGGGCAATAGAGAAATAACTTCAATGTTACTAAAATTGCATTTTATATTTTACATGCTACAGATTGTTAAATTAACAATGCTTAAATTCACTAACCAAGTTATGACTAGAACGACAGTGCACCAATGCAAGACCAGTAAAAATTTGACGAAGAGTTGAAACATCTGTGGGCTGATGAACCACCAACATCAAGAGCACTCAGAAAAGCCATAAAAGGAGATAAAGTTCCTAAAGAAATAAAATTAAAAACATACTCCTAGCAATAAGATGAATTCCTAAATGCAGTCTTTAAAGAAGCTACCTGAATGTTTAATGGACCTGTACCACAAGAAAAGAAACTAGCTTCTCTAATAAGAACTGCATGGACGTATATATCTACCCGTTTTCCTTCCTCACTGTCTTCTTTCTGAATCAGAAAACCATACTTTTCCCTAAACATGGCTTTAAGTAACTATTTTATTCTATTCAGAATCTACCAATGAAAAATGAACATGGTATTATCTTTCAGAGTAGAATAATAATGAGTGTGAGGAAAGATAAGATTTTAAGACAGATCCAGAAAAATTCTCAGTGTGAAAATGAGATGCAGACAGGAATATCAGGGATTCCAATTACCTGCTGGGTAAGAGTGTGCTCTAGGGGGGTGACTAACCTGAAAAAAGGTTATAAGGAACCACAGATGCTGCAGACAGTTTACCTGCCACAAAACACATATCCCATAAAATGAGGAGGAGACTGAAAATAACTGACAAGATAATTATCATCCTATGAAAACAAAAAGCTATAACCGACATTAAGAGCTGGGTGGCATTCTACTCATTCCTCGTTTAGCCAGATCTCTTTTCCAAACCAAGGTCAAAATCTGGCCACATACTAAGCCCAATTTCCACTCTTGTTTATAACAGGTTTTAGAGTATAACTTGGAATCTTTGTAAGCTATTAAATTTCTTTCTTCCTTTTAGGCCACATAACCACTTCTTCAATTATACTACTAGGTTATGAATCTTAATTGCTTAGATTTCCTTCCCAGATCATTATTTTAGATGAAGGACCCTCCAAACTTCTACATCTGATTTCAACATTCAGAGGTTTCTTGATTATTTCTTTGAACCACAGAGGGTCTTGAGCTACTCTGTGACTCCCGTCTTCTTCATTACTGTGTGTTCTTGTATCACTGTGATCCATGATCTCAAATTGCCGCTTGTACCAAGTACCATAGCTTTTTTTGGCCAATAGTTAATCTCTTCTATCCTTCTTAAGGTTTTTACCATTTTACCTTAAATAATCTTGACTTCAGTAAGCACAAATTTCTGGTTCTGATCTGGCCCTGATATGAGGAAACAACATTGATACTTTCAGTGTCTAATTGAAAACTGCCAGTTTGTCATATGTACCGTTAATATATCATAGCCACTTGA
The DNA here is from genome assembly GCA_019843965.1 of Rhynchomys soricoides. Taxonomy (NCBI): domain Eukaryota; kingdom Metazoa; phylum Chordata; class Mammalia; order Rodentia; family Muridae; genus Rhynchomys; species Rhynchomys soricoides. Next base: position 25,515,262 of record JADRCH010000005.1, on the reverse strand, counting down.
TGCATACAACTTTGGACACCTCATTCCAATGTTGTTATGCTATAGTTGCTATTTTATGAGCAACAAATCAGAAGCTCCAAAATATAGTCATTTATTTTGAATAATATCACTAATAAAAGGTAGAAGGCAATACATCTATACCTGTTTAACTACAATATCATTCTCTATGAAAGGCTGCCATAAGACATTATCAGTAGTGACTACCTCTTGGCATTTTTACTCTTCTGAAAATAAAATATGGCCTTGAGGTCACTCTTAAACCATAAGATGTGGTATAATGTGGCAAACTTTGAAAGAGCTGTTAACTTAGAAGAGTGTCTAAACATCTTAAAGATGTTCCCCAATGGCATCATAACTCTCAGACAAAAATAAAAAAGTCTATATTTTAAGACTATAAATATTTAAATTCATTGAGAATTTCATATATTCATATAATTCATATTTTGATAATAACCCCCACTTTTCCCCAATAAATCCTCCAAGACTCACTCCTACCACTTTCCAACTTTGTGTCATCTTTTATTCTTTTTTACAACCTACTGAGTCCAATTTCTGCTATGCATATAGTCATGTTTGTTGGGCCATCCTTTGGAGCTTGGTCAATGGATCTACCATGAGCCACATCCTTAAAACTACACCAAACCAAACCAAAACAATACAAAAGACTGATTTAACTCCCAGAAGAGGTCATTAACCTTAAATAGCAACTCAGCTGGGAAAAAGGGCCTATGAGCCCCTCCTTCATCCATGCTGAGATGTTATAGGTTTGATCTTGCACAGCCAAGCACAGCTGCTGGAAGTACATGAATGCAGGAGTCCTGTCACTGCCATAAGATACTATTTTCTTCTGGTCCTTCCACACCTCCAGCTCTTACAAGTTTTTTGCCTCCTCTTCCATTATGGCACTTGAGTCTCAGGAGGCATGATACAGATTGTCCATGTGTGGCAGAGCACTGCACACTTCGCGAGTAACTTGTGCTTTGAACATTTGTGGGTATTTTTCATTAATTCATATCCACATCACAAAGAAACAAAAGCTAGTAGAAATTTGACAAGGTGTAGAAATATTTGGATATTTCTGATAATGTCTGAGAGAGGCACTAATCTATGAGTATAGAAATAGGAATTTAGAGGGCTGTTTGATATCTTGTCCATTTAGAAAAAAATAGTAGGAGTCTCTGAGATCCCCACCCATGGATTCTAAGACATATTTACTGAACTAGGCATGAATTATCTCCTATGGAGTTGGTCTTAAATCCAATCAGAAAGCTGTTCCTTGCCATTATAAAATTGATGTCACTACTGAACCCATGGATATATCTTGCCAGATAGATGTACGAAGGATGAGGTGGGAAAAGGGAAATCTCATTGAAGACCTTTGGAAAAGCCATAGAAAAATCTACTGTTTTATAAACTTGGAACATGAGTTTACAGCTACAACCTGATAGAACTCTAAGGGGAGGAACATGACTCACTGTCGCTAGAGGGGGGAGTGTGATGGTTTCTGGTCTACAACTGTCTACTGTCAAGTGTGACTTGTTCTGACCAGTAGATATTGCATCCTGAAACCGCTGGCCCAAGCTTGAAGGTATCTCTTCTCTCTAGTAAACCAGTAGTCATCCTGTACAGAAGCTTTGACTGAACAACTAGATGAGAGAACCCACATGAGCATTTCCTAGTTAATTATATGTGCCAATCTGTTTGTGACAGAGCATCCACTTATTTGGTCAAATAAATCTGGATGTTGCTATGATTCTATCTTTTATATAGAATTAAGATTACATTAGTAGGTTTAAGTAACAGCAGACTAAATTCCATTATGTGACTATTCTTCATTAAAAATTGAGGCCTTATTAAAAAACTGAAGTCTCCAGAGGAATATTGAATTCTGTCTGCAGATAGTCATGAGACTTAAATTGTCATATCTACTCCATTGTGAAGATTTTGGACTTTCCATTATACATATCAATACGTACACCCACACACCTTGCCTTATTAGATGTATTTTTCTAGAGAAGAGTGATTGTTGCAGAAAAAAATACAATGATTTTAGAGAGGTACACTGAGGTAAATGTAAATAATGTAAGTACATAATACTTATATAATACTTATAATGAATACTTCAGATCATGTCAACAGCCAGTTGAATGCAGCTAAATTGATGCTGCATGTTACCAAAGATCCAAAGGGACAGACCTTGATATGATCCAACAAATCGTGGAAATCAGATATAAATTGTCGCCCTTTAAAAGCCACTAGGTTTGAGAATTATGGCAGAGCACTGATCTGTGAAACTTAATTCTCATGTTTGCTCTTTCCCATTCCAGTCATGAACTTAAGTTATTTTCAGTGGTTTAATTCAGGAGAAGCATAGGTGAGCCTATAACTGAATTTTCTGCACTTCAATTGATGAAGTGTTAATTTCCTTAAAATCAATTATTTGGGCTCATTCTGATCATTTGTGGATTTTTAAGAGATATACCTATGTGGTTGTCTTATAGTCTTAGTGTACATTTAGAGCTTTGTTTTGAGAGAGAAGAGAGAGAGAGAGAGAGAGAGAGAGAGAGAGCCACCAACACCAAAACCAAAATCCCAACCAAAACAAAACAAAAAACATGAAAGGAAGCAAAAACAAAATTGAGGCAAAGGTATTCTATAAGTGAAACAAAGTTTAATCTCTTCTACACAAAATCCTATAGACCTCTAGAAGCTCTGAGTCACAGTAAGTTCAGAAATTCATTGGAATGCATTGAGGTCTGCTGTAGGTTTTGCCAAGTCACTTGATGCTAAACAAGAGTTATTGGACCAAGCTTACACCTCAAGAAAGCATTCACTGTTTGTGAATGGGCATTACTGTGGACACCTTTAAGAATCCCAGAACAGCCATATTTATAATAGCCAGAAACTGGAAACAACCCAGATGTCCCTCAACAGAGGAATTGATACAGAAAATGTGGTACATTTACACAATGGAATACTACTCAGCTATTAAAAACAATGATTGCATGAAATTCGCAGGCAAATGGATGGTACTTGAAAATATCATCTTGAGCGAGGTAACACAGTCACAAAAGAATGAACATGGTATGTACTTACTGATAAGTGGTTATTAGCCCAAAAGTTCGGAATACCCAAGAGTCACTTCACAGCAACAGTAGGGCTGAGTGTGAGGACCCAGAGGGAAGACTTGGAGAAGGGACTGAAGGAGCTGAGGGAGTTTGCAGCCCCATGGAGGGAGCAACAGTGGCAACTGGCCTGACCCCTCCATACTCCTAGAGACTGAATCACCAACCAAGGAATACACATGGAGGGACCCATGGTGCTGGCCACATATGCTGCAGAGGAGGGTCTTGTTAGCCATCAGGGGGAGGAGAGGCCCTTGGGCCTGAGTGTATTAGATCCCCCAGTATAGGAGAATGCCAAGGAGGGAAGACGAGAGTGGGTGGGTGGGTGGGTGGGGGTGTGGGAAGCCGCCCGAGTCGCACCCACATTCGCCATTACAAGATGGCGCCTACATTCGGCCGAGAACAAGTTGTAAACAGGCTAGTGCGCATGCACCTGGTAATTTTCCACCTCAGAGTCTCAGCCTCTCTCGTGGCATCATCTGGCCTGATGTGTGGGAGCCAATGGGGAAGCTCCATGTCCCAGGCAAGCGCTGTGGCCTATATAAGGGACAGGTGTTCTATTGTTCAGGGTCTCCACTCGTGGCAAGCTTATGCTCTCCCTCTCAAGATGCATTAAAGCTTTACTGCAGAAGGATCCTATGTGTGCTGCGTCATTCTTGCTGGCGAGACGGTAGCGCGGGACATGGGGGAATACCCCAATAGTGGCAGGGGGAGGGGGGAGGAAATGGGGAGGTTTCAAAGGGGAGATCTGGAAAGGGGGAAACATTTGAAATGTAAATAAAGTATGAAAAAAAAGATATTGTCCACAGACATGCATACACAGATATTGTACCTGAACATCAGTTGATATATTGCATGCCTTTCCTGTGAGGTAGTGACTTCTTCAGTCACTGTGAAACTCATAGAAAGTATTTGTTGAATGAATGTGTGCAAAGCAAATATCTACAGGGGTTGATTTACTTATATTTGGATCTGTGTTAGTTGTGATTGTCTGTTTTCTGTTAGGTTGTACTGACTAAGGAAAAAATTTTAAGACATTTGATTGACAATCAAGAAAGGATAGAAACTTGTACCCCAGAGCAATGAAAAACAGAAATATCACTGAAATAAAATGAAAATATGTGCAAAAAAAAAAAAAAAAAAACCAACAACAACAACAAAAAACCCTCCAAAGTGAAAAAAAAAAAAAGAATCCCAGAACAATGAGGTCAATTAAACATTCCAGTATTGTGTCTGGAAAATGTCTCACTGCAGCTATCTAGAGACTCAGGCTTTGGGCACAGGCAGCATTATAATATTTAGCAGATCATAAAATTGAGGCAGCAGCCCTGTGTAATGCTGCTCAGAATAAGAATTTGCTGTATTTGGGCGCATGCAACTCACCTGGCTATAAAAAACTCAATGTATCTGAGAGGGTGTGTTTACTTGTTTATATAATGAGTACTAACATACTAAGCTCATTAGCAGACTGAATGAAAAGCTGAAGTGATCTTTTCACTCAATTTTATGGAGCTCCTATAATGGAGGATTTAGAATACTAAGTAGATTTAACATATACGCTCTTATCTCATAGTCTTCCTCTCCTAAGGTGAAGAGAGAACAGGGGTGTCCCATTGAAATGTATGCTGCCCATGGAGCTTTATATTTTATATCATTAGGACCCACAGTTGTATTTGTATTTGTCAAGGATTCACACTGAAATACATGCCTACAATCAGCAAACTCCCAGCTGTAGTTCTGCCAAAATGTCTACCTTGGCTATATAGAATCATGATGGAAAAGCTTGAAAGTTATTTCAGCAACTTCATTTTCCCTAGAAAGAGTTAACTTTAAAAACAGCATGAAAAGTTTCTTCTGATAGATACCTCTGCCATCCCTACCAACTTCTGAAGTCCCTTATAATCCCTTTGATAACAATAAAGTCACAGGGTTTATTGAATTCCTATAAAATGAAATATATTTCAGTGGAAGAAATGGGGAAAATTGAAGATATCGAGTGTGCTTAAACTCGAGAATTTTATAATCTTTTAGATAAGATCTTAAAATGCTTCTCTTTAATCATAAGCCAATAAAAATCACATGGACCAATTTACTGCAACTTTCTGCCAGTCTTACCTCTTTCGATTACAGAGATAGAGGACAAGCCCCAGAGAGCACCCAGTTGCCTTGGCTAAGCAATCACAGCCTCCCTTCTACCTCAACATTGCCTGCTCAGTCTGTGCTCACAGACTCCAAGCTGAACTGAGAAGCTGGCAGCCCCTACTCTAAGTGTCAACCTGTGTCAGCCACCAACTGCTATTTGGTAATTACTTATTTCCATCTTAGCAGACTCCCAGCACACACTCCAGTGATCACTCTGAGTCATACTACTCTCTAGAATCTCCTCTTTGTTTTTCTGGGTGTCTAAATAGGAAGGCACTTCTTCCTGAACCAAGTCGAACTGTTATACTTAATCCTTCTAAGTCATGCCTTGCATTGTCCCAAGCTCTCTTCCCTCCCTTTCTCCTTCTAATGCTGATTCCTCAACACACATATAATCCCATTCCTGCCTGTGAGTAGATCTGTCATAGTCATGCTCTACTGATTGTCCCTTTCTCTCTAGCCTGAGCAGGTAGTGTGACAGAATGGTTAGATGTCTACCTCTTTAACACATGTGCTTTAAATCCAGACACCATATGTGTCTATAGGAACTCTCTATGACTTGACTTGCTCATCTAAATACAGATAATAATTGTCAGGCATTCTATTGGCATTTTATGGAGATTAGATCAGCTAAATTATGGATACTATTCACTATTTAAAGTTAAGTATATATACTTAAAATTATAGTTTCAATTAGAAGTATTGATATGATATGCACACTTAGAGCAAAGCTCGTAAGTAGGAGGAATTCAAAATGAAACTTCCCAGTGCATAGAGTAGTAGCACTAAAAATATTTATGGCTATTACTATGATCTGCTCTCCTTAAATTCTTTTCCTATTTCAACAATTTTCTTAATTTCTTCATATTCTTTTTTTTTTTTTCTGGCTTAGAATTTTTATTTACATTCCAGGCATTGTCCCGCCTCCAGGTCCCTCCTCCCACAGTTCCTCAACCCATTCCTCATCCCCCTTCATATTTTTTAGCATCTCTATGATGATCCTTTTTTACTGCAATGGCAATCTTCTTTTAAAAGAGCTGTTTTAAATTTTCTTCCGTACCTGATCATATCTGCCTGATACAACTCCTGGTAATCTGGGCAGCAGTCTCCATGCCCATACCTTCCAAGACCATGAGCTCCAAAGGGCTATTTCTTTTTTCATCCTCCTATGTCTTCCCACTGACCATCCATTTCCATTTGGCTTGTTAAATCTCTATTATTCTGTATGTGCCCTGTGGTCTTTGCAGAATTCTCTTTCTTTCCTTCTCCATGTCTTATCTTTCCACTCACTCCTAAATTGTTTGTGTTTCTCACACTGTGTGTGCTATAAGGATCAGTGTGCAAAACATGTATTCACCCTTAGGGTTTAAAAGAGGTATGTGAATAGCCTGTGTATACATACAGTGCATAAGCTAGACTGCCCTTAGAAGCAGAATCAGGCTATTCGAGGGCATCAATTATTCTTAAAACTTTTCTTAGAGCAAAAGCTTGTAAGTAGGAAGAATTCAACATGAAACTTCCCAGCAACCTTGAATTATGGAATGGATCAGAGGGATTTAATCGATCATAGCTCAGTCCCCAATGAAATGATCAGTGATGTTTGGTAACAAATGTGCAAAGTACTCTTTGATGTTCACATAAAGTATGTTTTTAATCTCTGTGAAAGAAGGTGAACTTGATTTGACATCTATTGAATGAACAAAAAATCTGTCAAATAGTTCCATAATCCATCTCATTGAGATATGCCATTTAAACATTTTTTTTTTAAAAAAAAAAACATTTAAAAGTGAACGGTGAAAGTGAAATTTTCCTATAATCAATGTTTCAAAAGTATAATTGAAATGACTTTAAAACATGATCCTGAAGCACCACCAAGGTTGGCACAGAACCATGGAAAGATGAATGTATTCCCGAGAGAGAGAAAGACAGATAGAGAAAATGAAAGAGAGACACATAGACACAGAGAGAGAGAGAGAGAGAGAAAGAGAGAGAGAGAGAGAGAGAGAGAGAATACCGAGAAGACTACTGTGCTGTGCAGTGCAGGCTAGAAAAGATGGATTCTGACTCAGGAAGAGGCAGCTGAGTGGAAACAAAGTTCATAGTGTTAGAAATAAGATTATTTTGATTTTACATGATATTAGGATAACAAAGATGTACTTTTAAAAATAAGTTAGCTACATTCATAAAATCACCCTCCTAGACGGTTGCTGTTGTTTTCAAATATACACAGAGTTGGCAAAAATGACAATTATGAACATTTTGATTTGAATTATGAACTAGACAACAAGTTGAATTCAAATCTATGTTGAGCAATCCCTGAGGTGCATCAGTATGCATCAAAGACAATCTGCTCACTACAACAGCAACAAGTGATTTTGTTCATTCATCCAAACATCTGTATAAGCATCGACTGAAAGCAAGTACTACACTACATCCTAAGAATTCTGGTGAAAGGAGACATAGACTTAATCTGAGAGAGTTTGCATTTCCCAAAAGTCTTCCCCAAAGAGATTTTGTTTTTAATTTGGTTTTTCTCAGCATGTATAATGAAATGGAAAACATTTAGCATGCTATTCGGTTGCTCCATGGCAAATGGTGAGCCCTCCAAACATACATACAAGTAACATAGTGGACTGAGCAATTTGAATTTAGGAATGTGTATGTATACACACATATCCATGTAATGACAATTAATGTAAAAAGAGGCTGGGAATTTAAAGAAGAATGGGGAGGAGTATATTGATTATGAGAACATTTTAAATAATATTAGATATTATATAGATTCTTAGTTTTTTAAATGAACTTATAGTCAGAGTTTTCTATTTTTGCCATATAAGAGATTTGGTCTCATGTCAGTTACAGACATTATTATAAAATGAGAGAAAAGTCCTAGGTATAATGAGTTAATTTATTTGTTTGTAAGTGTAACAGATTGGAATTGTTCAGTTACAAGATTTCCCTTCATTCTCATTTTACTACTGAAAGGAAAACATGTGATAGTTTTGATATAGGGTTATATAGGAAATGGAAATTCAAGTGTTAGATTGAGCTATCAAATGTGACTGTGGGATGTAGTCACAAATGACAAAAGTTATAATGCCACGCATGGAACAAAAATGTACATTTCACGAAGTGGAGATGATAAAGAAGGAAGGGGGCATGAGACAAAGATGGGCAGTTCTGGGAATATGGCAGGGAGTGGGAAAAGGGTGAGGGGAGTAGAGATTGACAGAGCAAATGGACAGATCAGTACATTGTATGTATGTATGAAGATATCATGACACCCCATTTGTATATTATTTATACACAATTACCATGTAGGAATAAAAAGAATAGAAAATACCATTTATGAATATTTCTATGTGATTGGTTAAACAACAGCAGTGGCAACAAGGAGAAAAATCTAACCAGTGTGTGAGAGACTCATCTGATTTAGTACTGAACAAGTAGATAAGTATGTTGGTGAGTTAGCAGGAAGGACACACCTGACAACATGGTGACATGTTAACAGTTGTGATGCTGACCTTCTCCTAGAATGCTATTCACCATCTACATCATCTTTTAAAATATTTTAGTTTTTGAGACAAGATCTTACATAGACAAGGCTTGCCTAAAATTCACTATGTTACTGATTATGGCTGTGAACTTCCAAATTTTCTGCCTCTCGAGTACTGAGGTGTCAAGTATAAACTTCCTTTTGACCAGTTCATTAATTTGACCTTTAAGAATAAAATCTTTCCAAGACACAGTAGTACATGGTCAGTGGTACTGATCAAAATGTATTGTTCACTAGTTTTAATGAAAGCAGATGATAGAGAAGAGTAAATATCTCAATGAACAAAATCATGGGGCCATCTTTAGTCATCCTCTTGAAAGCTACAAGATTCCTCCTGTTATTTTTTCAAGTTTTCTTCTGGTCTCCATGCAACAGACTTTCCACACAACAAAAAGAGAAAACCACTTAAAACCCTAAATCAGATCACTTGATCTTCTCGCTTAAAACCCTTAATGACTTGCTGTAGAATGTAATGTAAAATCTACTTCTTATGTGGTCTGCCAGAGCCCTACCCACTATTTTAATTTCATTCTGTATTATGCTTTCTTGGTCTCCTTTTATACCCTTTATCTCTTTCCTTGATCCGAAATGTTTTTACAGATGTAATGTTTTTCTGCTCAAATGAGTTGTTGCTCATCTCTTTGTTCAACTGTATCCTTCTTATCAAGGGCTCGTCTCAACATGTTGCTTTATAATGAAATTTCTCTGATCTTCTACCTCATTTCCCCACCCCTCAGGGAGCATTAATGTTTTCTTTCCTTGTACTTATTTTCTGTGATATCATCAACTTATTACTTGTCTACTCTCTTCCTCTCACTAAACTGTTGGCTTCATGATGGTTCTAGTCACAGGTGTGTCTTTAGTATCTGGAATAGTTTCTAGGTTTAACTCTCTGAACCCATGAGCCCCATGTAAATTCTTCTATGAGTTGCTTTCAACATGAGCATCTTATCATAGCAACAGAAAAGTTACAGTGACACAGGCTACTGCCAATGCTATCAGTTACCCTCCAGAATTTAACAGTAAGACCCTGTTGCTGAAGTTACCACATAGGTGAAACATAGAACCCAGAGAAATCAAGTTGGTATTCACCTGGAAACTTCATTCTCAATGACTTGTTTTTATAGTGCTAGAAAGTCCTGAGGATAAAATGAATGACAAGTCTTACTCATATGTGAACTCTGTGATCTAAAGACTGGCCTACAGAGACCTAGTCATTGGCACAATAGGGGCACAAAGATCATGTCAGTAAACAACCATTTCCTCATTGGCTTTAAGGACTTCCTGTTCTACTGAAAAATTCTTTATTTTTCATTAACTGCTCAACAGTTCATACAGAGCTTGGCACAATGAGGCACATATGCAGTAACAGCATGCATACAGCCAAGGCAGAAGGGTCAAAAGTCAGAGAACCTAGGATACATGGCAAGACCATGTATCTAAACATCAAAACAACAAACAAATAAACAGCCTTACATCACTTTGTTTACTATAATGAAGAAGAATCTGTGTGGGTTTTCTTTGGAGGGGAACAAAGTGGTAGACAGATAAGTTACCTATGTGATTTGTTTTGACATATGAATCTCAACACTACCTTTAGTGACATAGTTGTTCCTTATGTTTGCATTACTATTTCCAATTTAGAAAGCCCCCAAATCCCAAGTCCATATATCACTAATAATCTCTTAGACCACATATACCAGATACCATAATCCCTCTGATTATCATTCATAAGTGCCAAAAAGCTCTTGGAAGGATCTAGAGCAATTGGTGTAATCAATTCCTATGTCCAAAGACATAAACAGAACTTTTCCCAATGACCATGACCCATGCATTGCTGAAAATCTAGGTTATTATTGAAGGCAGGTAGACTGAAAACTATAAATTAGTATTTCATTCTTATGCTGAGATTAAAATTATACAGTCATCTTAGAAAGTAGTTCTAAATCAAACTGTAAACAGCAGCATTATTTTAAAATCAATACACTCCATATGGCATTCTTTAGCATGCTGCTTCCCAAGACTCAATACTTTTGGGGAAAATGGCTGTAAGATACTGTAGAACATGTAGCAAACAGCTCAGACCCCTTGTCTTACTTCTGAACAGGATGTTTCCTTCCATTCTGTGACAGGCATCCTCTTTGCCAGTTCCAGCATCTATGAAATTTATCTTGGTGGAGGGTTAAGGAGCATTAACTAGTCACTTTTGAAAGAGTTGTGCTTTATCTTACAGACACCAGAAGGAGCTTTTTGATTTACAAGCATTAATTATTAATAAAAATATTTAAGGTCTTTCACAGGCAAGTAGATTTTAAAGGAAATCAAATACAACAGAGGCTATTTGCCTCCCCTTTCCTTCTAATCACGGCAGTTCCCAGCATATCCTACCATTATAAAATAAATCAAAACAAGAGCCAGGAAAACACAGGGCCAAAAAAGTAAAAAAAGAGGTTGGCTCCTCAGTGTAAGCTTGTATATAACTGCAGAATTCAGATTAACAGCATGCAACGCCTAGCCATAATTCATATATATTTCCTCCCTGAGACCTGAGTCTGAATGAAAATCAAAGTGGATTCCAGTAAACTAATCCTTCTTCTTGAAAATAATGCATTTACATGCAGCATTTAAATTAATCCTTTTTAAAAAACTGCTAAACCAGTGAGCTCTTTACTGCAATCACATTTTTTTTAATTTTATTTTTTTCATTTTTTTTATATTTTACACCCCACTCACTGTCCCACCTCCTAGTCATCCCCCTTCCCACAATCCTTTCCCACACCCTACATCCCCTTCTCTTCTGAGTGGGTGAGGGCTTCCTTGGGTATCTCCTCACCCTGGTACATCAAGTCTCTGTGAGGCTAGGCACATCGTCTCACACTAAGGTCAGATAAGGCAGCCCAGCTAGAAGAACACATCCTATTTACAGACAACAGCTTTTGGGATAATTCTTGCTTCAGTTGTTCAGGATTCACTCGAAGACCAAGCTGCACATCTGCTACATATGTGCAGGGAGGCCTAAGTCCAACTCAGAGGCAGAGAGCCACAACGAAACACTGGATGGAGCTTGGGGACTCTTAAAGAAGGATTGCAATCACACATTTAAAAAAACTGAGATATTTCTGAGTAGTCAACTATTGAAATACTTATTGACGTTAAGCAAATGATATGAGAGAATGAAATATAACACTATACCATATCCACTATAGTTTAAAATGATGAATTTTCAGTCTGGTGAGAATATGGTCAAGGCTGGTGATAAGAAATGTAAAATATACTCTTAGTGAGTTTGATGAAAATTATAAGACTATCAAGAACTTAGTTTTACTGTCAAGCTATTATCCTGAAGGGCTTTATGGAATCACTTCACTATTGAACAGTTAGTGCAGTGTTATAAAGGATAATTTTAATAGAGTTTTAAAATAAAAAATATACGTAACTCATGAAAGGGCAACAAAACCTTATTACAGATTAAGCTAAGCTCAAGAAAAATGAAGACTGTAAGAAATATAATTAATGACTTATTGAAGAAAATATGAATCTCATCATTCTTACAGTGTGGTTAGTTAGCATTTATTCATTTAACTTGATCAATATCTACAGCCATACTGAATAATTCATGGTTTTTACTTTAATGAAATTGATAATGTAATTTCTCCCCTAAGGTGCTCTCCTCTCTAGATTTAAAACTCTATTTGCTTAACTTCTCCACTGGTCTCAATACACTGTTTTCTGAGCTACATTAGAGCTCATCAAGGTAAGAGATTTGTATTAATTCCACTTGTTCCAGGGACATGTTGCATGTGTTTAAAGCACATTGGGAGCTTTGGGGTTGCATAGACCATGTATTCAAATTGTTATTTCTTCCAGGAATGTTAATAATCTCTTTGAGTTGGTAATGTCAAAGTATGAAGCAATTTACTGTGCCAGAGAGTTGTGAGAATTCAATAAAATAAAATATGTAAAACAATTGTCATTTTTTTCACAGAGTGGTTGTTAAAAACCTGTGCTTTCTTTCCTCTGTCACATGTCCAGCATACTTTTAAATAAGGAGATAATGTTGTGAAACATTACTTGCACATGGGAAACTTTGATTCCAGAACTCCTAAGAGGAAATACACTCATACAACACAACATATCACAAAGTGATGCAACATATCACAAAAGCTGAAGAACTGAAGTCCTATAAAAACACTTTGTTTTGTAATATATAACCTTTTTTATATAGAGAGACATATATAACATACATATGTCATATGTGTGTGAAACATCCTTGATATCAAGAATATATGAGTAATTCCCAAAAGTTATCAGAACAAAAATGGACCAGCTAAAACGTGGGCAATAGTTATAAATAAACAATTGTTAAAAGAGGGCATGCAAATGTCCAGTAACAAACAAAACTCAACAACACTAACCTAGGAATAGAATTAAGACCAATGACTCAGCCAAAGAGGAGTGACTAGTGTCAAGAAGATTCATGTTATGAAAGGTTTGGGGATGTGGGAAAAAATGAATTGTTGCACACTGTTAGAAATACAAATACATGTTGCAATGGAAATTAGCATAACAATGTGTTAAAAACATTAAAAACAGAAAGCAACATGTTCTGGAAGGACAAGAGAGGGTAAGAGGAGTGAATATGATAAATGTACATTTATGTATTAAAATATCATGAGAAAACCCATAATTTTGTCTAATTAACATGTGGTAAATTTTACTCTGTGTGTGTGTGTGTGTGTTTGGTGGGGTGTATATTTTTGTTAGTGTAGATCTATTCATGTGCACAAGTCTTTAGTGGGCAAAGGTTGGTATAGCAAGCCTTTCTTCAGGGACTCTACCTTTATTTATTCATTTTTTGATATTGGCTTTCTTAGTGAGCCTGAAGCACATTGTATGGCAGACATGCTGGACATTGAAGACAGGGATCTGTCAGCCACTGTAACCCCTCCCCATAGCTAGGGTTACATGGATTGAGCACTGTGTCCAGCTTTTGACATGAGTTCTGTGCATTCAAACTCAGGTTCTTAGGCTTTTGTCCCAGGCATCTTACCAAATGAGCCATGGCCTCAGCCTGGCTAGGAATGAATTTTTAATGTAAAATGATCTCAAAATTCTCCTACTATGTGCAATACCAGAAAAAAATGGAATGTGAGCTTTGTTTATCTCAGCAATTTTCATAGTAGCCAAAAGGGGAAACAACTTAATTGTCTATTGACTGATGAATCTGTTAAAAATGTTGGTGTATGTGTACCACAGGATACTCTTCAATCATTATATTAAAAAACCAAAATTCTGTTATTTGTGACAACTAGAGTATAAGTAGATCATTATGCTAAATGAATTCATCCAAGAAAGGCAAGAGTTTCATAAACTTAACTTATATTTTCTAAAAGCAATGATCTTGTAGAAATTGCCAGTAAAATGGTGGTTAACAAATAGAGGGTGAGAGAGAGAGAGAGAGAGAGAGAGAGAGAGAGGGAGGTGGAAACGCTGAATTGATCTAAGCTACAATTAAATTGGAGCAAGAAATGCCAATATGCTATCACAGTGTTTTGGCTGTAGGTAAGAACTTATGTACTTTGAACCTCAGAAAGCTAGAAAAAAGGATTTTGAAAGGTTCTAAACAAAACTAAAGGATAAATATTTAAAATAAATGTGTTTAACTCATTTTTACCACTGCATAATTATTTATGTTTTAAATATTATTGGGTCTCTGGTTATCAGTTTAAGAAGCTTCACTGAAGCATTTGAATAAACAGATGAAGGTAACATGGACACACATCTATAAACTCAAAAACATCAATTTAACTTAAAACTAAAGTAAGGAATATATCAAAAGAAAAATAATGTAGTCTTATTGTGTGGTCAAGTTATGACTGTCAACATCAAACAAAATATCTTTATATTAGCAACTGGCTGTCCTGAGGAGCCACTCAGGACAAAATGCCACTTCAAGATAGTGATGACTAATCTTGATGGCCAAGTAGATGGGATCTAGAATCAACTAAGAGACAAGCTTCTGGGTTGGTCTATAAGGACATTTCTAGGAAGGACTAACAGTAGGAGAAACCCTTCTTGAGAATGAGTGGACCACTCAGCAGGTAGTCCAGGGATACAGGGATATTAAGTAAAAGTAGCCTCAATTTTCTGTATCCCTAAACTTTTCTAGTAAAACAATGTCTCTATTGTATAGTCTATCATTTCTGTTCTTCTAATAATTAAAGTAGTTATTCAATAGCCAGGTCTGGTCAACATTTAGTTGTATGATGAAATGGTATATAAATTTCTTCAGCAATTCATTTCTTATGATTACCTCATAGATGATCTTCCTTAGTTTGAAAAGCTTTGAAATTGAGAATTTGAAGGAAAAAAAAAATATTCAGCATTCTCACCAAAAGCCACTGTTGATAGTTCCCCAAGAAGACAGATGTGTGTTTATCCTACCACCTTCATAATTGAGGGATTTGAAGCAGACATTCTGGAGAAGTGATTCTTAAAGTGTGCATCTTTATCATATCAGAAAAATCCACCTGAATGGTCCTAGCTACCTCTGTAATCTTAGTGCTAAATGCCAAACGTTGCCATTAACCTTTGCTGTTAACCTCAGTTTTAATTGTCTTTACGTACCCCTCCCTCCTGATAACATTGTGATAACCTAGCTATTCTGCCCACTTAGCGTACTAAAAATGGAAACACTTTGTAGAGAAGCATTGTAACATCATGTGGACAAGTCCAAGAACTAACACAGCATTCATTGCTATTTCTTTTTTATTTTTCTTTTATTCTTCTTTCATACAATGCAATCTGACTACAGACTTTTCCCCTCAATTCCTCCAAGTTCCTCCCCTCCACTTTCCTCATCTTCCCTTCTCCTCCAGATCCACAGTTCCTCTGTTTCCCTTCGGGAAAGGGAAGGCCTTCCCAGGATATCAAACTAACCCAGAATGACAAATGAAACAAGACCAGGAACAAACCCTCATATCAAGGTTGGATGAAGAACCCTGTAGGATAAAAAGGTACCAAGACCAAACAAAAGAGTCAGCGATAACCCTACTCCTACTGTTAGGAGTCTCAAAAAAGCCCCAAGCTAAACAACCACAACATACATGTACAGAAGATCTAGTTCAGACCCACGCACACTCAGTGATTGCCTCTTGAGTCTCTGTGAGCCCCTATGATCCCTGCCTAGTTGATTTTGTGAATCTTGCTCTGCTGGTGTACTTGACCTGTCTAGCTCTTATAATTCTTCCTCCCCTTCTTCCAAGGATTCTACAAGCTTTACCTAATGTTTGTCTGTGAGGCTCATCATGACTTCTAGCTCATTTTGGTGAAAGCAAAGCACAGAGAGGAACCTGACTGCAAACATGAGGAGAGCAGAAATTGAAATTGCTTCTAGTTGTGGTTTTTTTTCCCAATAAAATCACTTCTAAGGTATGATTCTTGTATGAGCTGTAAGGAAATCATGCTGTGAGCAGAATCCTTTTCATGTGTTATAGAAAAGTGCCACAAAGTTTTGAAGGAATCTTAGAACCCTTTCTTCTTCTTTTTCTTTTTTAAAAAAGATTTGTTATTATTTTTAAGATGTGTGTTCCTGTACATGAGTGTAGGCACATGGAGAATCCAAAGAGCCGAGTCCTCTGGAACTGGAGTTACAGGCGGTTGTTAGCTTCCTGACTTGGGTGCTGGGAACTGAACACATGTGCTCTGGAAGAACAGTATGTACTCTTGACTCCTGTACCATCTCACCAGATTCATTCATTCACTCATTCATTCATTCTTCATTCCTTCCTTCCTTTTCTTGCTTCCTCCTTTCTTTTCTTCCTTCTCCTCCTTCCCTCTCTCTTCCTATTCTTTTTTTTAAAGCAAACTCTCTTTGTAGATGATCTTATCCCTCAAGCTCCACCCATAGAATATGATGGAATTCGATGGGTGCGAAGATGTGAGGAAAGTAATGATGTTAGAATTCAAAAGTAAGTAGGGGAACACACGTGCAAAGTCAAGAGACCATCAATGGATACAGCTACTGTAGCTGGTAAAGAGCACATCATAGCACCGCGGGCTGGACATCTCCTGTTGCTCTTATAACCAATTGTGACAAACAAATTCAGTGCCTTGAAATGCCACAAACTTATTAGCTTAGAGTTCAGGAAGTCAGTTGCCTAAATTTGTCCTTTGGACTAAAATCCAGATGTAACAGGATCGATTCTTTTCCGAGACTCCAATGAGGAGATTCATCGCTATTGCCCTACAGTTTCTCAAGTCACCAGCAGTCCGTGGTTAAGCACATCAACACGATTTCAACTTGTGTTGTTATGTTTCCATCTTGGGCCTTATTTTCTTGCCTCTCTCTCTTGCCCTTGTGATCATGAAAGATCATCTCCCTTCTGGATAATTGAAGTGAATCTCTCTACATAGAGATAGGTAAATCAGTTCATTTTGTAATGTTTTTAGTTAGCTTTAAACTGCAGTATAAATATATGCGATAGTCAGCTAATACAGGGTTTATGTTAGCTCATGGTTTTGGAGGTTTCTGTCAATGGTCTACTGTCCTGCTACATTTGGGTTTGCATCAGCAAGGGCATTATGGAAGAAGTACAAAGAACTCATCCTGAGGCTAGGGAATGAGAGACAGAAAAGGAAACAGATTGGAATTCTACTCCCTGATACTGGGTCATATTCCCAATGCCTGAAAAGTTACGCACCAGATACCACCTCTCAATGTTTGCACCATCTTCCAGTAGTACCATTTTGGGGATCAAACCTTTAGCATTCAGACTAGGGGATACTTATCCAAACAGCAGAGTCCATATCAATTTATAGACTCACAGGTTCTAGGAAACAGGGCATAAATATATTTTCAGGGATCATTATTCAGCCAACATTGGATAACTAAAAATAACTTATAATACTATTTATAATATTCTATGCTATACTAATATACTATGTTATTCATTACACTACTCAGTTTAGCATCATTAAACAGCTAGAATATATTGTCTCTCTATACATAGTGTGGCAATAAAGATGAGTGATATTTATGTGTAAAAATTTATATCCCCAGGTAGTAAACCATTTAACTGGACTCTGGATACATTTCCCTGGATCTCTTAGCTGAAAACTGTCCTTCAGCTGGATCAAAAGAGTTGCACAGTTGGAAGTAATTATGAAGGCAATGCTGTTCATAGTCTTGCATCCTGACAACTCATAGAACTAGCTTACTGAGGCAGGCTCTCTACCAAGTATTTCACACACATTATGGAATTCATTCTTTATTTTCCTCTCCTAATGGTTTTAATATTGACCCTGCTGTTTTCTAACTTGCCAGTGTATACATCCCATTGAAGGCAGAGCCATGCCCTCTAATGGTAAACTCCTTCCATCCAGTTTTAGCTCATCTGATTAAAATCTGAAATAATAATGTAATCCACAGAAATGGAAGAAACATAAAACCAATATGACTATCAGTGCAGTAATTTTAAAATAACAGTTTGAAAACATTGCTTTGGGCTTATTCTCAGTGATAAAGGTCAAAGTGAAGCCACCCTGGCTCGCAGACTGAAAGGGTTCTATTATTATGTCCGATGACCAAGTGAGCTCTTGGGAGGCGGCCAGGGCCCCGCTCACTCATTTTATTCAAATAACACTATTACAGTCAGTCTCAGAATACCATGTGGGACCCTCCAAAGATTTTGATATCAAGTTCAGGGCTTAGAACAAGAAAATCTTTGGCCATTAACATCCCTATCCCTGGCTTTTCTACCACTGGAATGTTCCCAGGAGATTCAAACTATGAATCTACAAGAAATGCAACAAAAATAAGTTAACTGAATATCACAATTTTGTTTAAGCATTTAGAAGGCAGACACCAAATATAAAACAATGACTGGCTAGCTTCAAAATAACAATTTTATCTGACTATTATAGCCATAGTTCTTCATTATTATCTAAAATAAATGTATACATGGGACAGGATTAATTTTATATTTAGGTTTCTGAAAAAAATAAATGTAAGAAATCAGTTGCCAGATAATGAAATCAACATAACTCAAAATATCTAAGCCAGCATGCAATGATGAGATTAAGTAGCTTAAAGCTGAAACATGCTCGCATGAACACAGCCACAACACACACCCGAGTGAGAGTCCCCTGATCAAGCTACTCTGAGGAGCATGCTTTATTTTCTCATTTGAGCAATGTGCAGACCCCTGATATGTGGCAGTTGTCATACCAGAAAAAGGAAAAGTATGTGAGCATTCCATTGTCAGAATGAATCACATTAACAGAACCAGGATGGCTGTTGAGATGGTGAGTTTACACTGATTATTCCTCTAATGATTCATTCACTGTAATTCATTCACTGTTTCCAGAAGAATCTCCATGTGTGTATTTAAGAGGGATGGTAACACCTGAATTTCCTTGATACTCTGACAGTTGGGTTAATATTTATATTCTACAAGGAAAAAAAAAAACCAAACAGATGATCACTGTCCTCCCAGTGGCATCTTCATGTCTGTCCTCTCAGGCCTGGTTCATCTATTTCTGGGAGTGAGTCAGACCCAGGAAATGAAGCCTGCCTTGGACACTTCAAGTTCTATAGCAGACTCAGGCTAACTAGTGTTTGTTCATTAATGGTCTTAGGATCACATTCATGCTCTCTGTAGAGGCAGTAAGGACACAAGAAAAAGATAAAATCTCAATGAATTTTCTTAATAGATATTTATCTTATAGTAAAGAGTATAATCATGTCTAATTTCAAGAATGGTCCCCAGTGTGATATGTTATCAGAGATCAGAAGAACTACTCTTGCATCAATTAACTATGTGCTTATTAATTCAGATAGGACAGCCGTATGGCTTTCTATTACAGAATGAAGTCAGGGCAAAATATAAATGGATAACACTATTTGGTGGGCTCAAGCAGAGAGACAATAAGCTACTATTTAAAATCTTCAAAGTTTGGGCAATCAGCAAAGATTATATACAGGTAACAAATGTGTTAAAGTGGTTAGTTCCTTTAACTTTACTTTTAGTGGATACATAAAGCATAGAGCTACAAAGCCATTTGAAGACGTTTTTCCTAACCCACTTCTACAACATCTTACGGAAGCGAAAGGAAGATCACTGTTATCTTTAATCTGTTGGCATTAGGACTGGACAATCACTTTAGGATTCATGCATGTTCTTGTCAATTTCAGCTTCAATTAAAGATTATTTCATTTACTTATAATCATCACTCACTGATATTTATAAATTACCCATTTTAGTTTGGAATCATATGCTCCACTGCTTCACTCAGTCACCCATCCTATAAATATTTATGTGTCAATCACTGAGTCATATCAATAAAAATTCAAGGCAAGCAAGAGAAAGCTGCTATCTGCCTTAATAGAAGTTCATAAGGCCAAGAAAGACAAATTAGCCTAAAATATTTAAATAATTATGTTATAAAAGCACAGAACCCCTGTTTAATTTGTATGTGGTGCTTTTCAATGATGAAATCAGAACTTGTTCTTAAATATAGAATATAGGCAGTCAACTTTATTATGCTTTTCAAAGTTTTAGTGATTTCTGAAACTACTGAAAGATATTAAAATGACAGCATTTTATTAGTTTTCTGCATGTTTTTTGAGTCAACAAAAATGATATTTTATGTTCAAAAAGTAATAAGAGTGGAGTTTTGAAATATATCCAAGTGATACATCAAATACATGGATTTTTTTTTCTTAAAGGTCATATGCATCAAGTTTCTATGTCCTCATAGGATTTAGTGTCCTGTGTCTGAGTGATAATATGTTGGGTTTGGAATAACAAAATTGAGACCTAAGATCCAAGAAGACATCCTGCAGAGAATTCTGGAAGGTTTCCACAGTCTGATGGGCCATGAATTTTAGGCAGCTCAGTCCATACTGCTCTTCCTCTTTACCCTTCTAAACTCATTCTTATTCACTTCAAAGAAACCCTGTGGTGTGTTTGAAGTATGCAGCATGGTGTTATAAGATGTATTTATACGTAAACACACTATGTTAATGAGATCGAGACTTCAGTTGTAAAACTAAAAATATCTCTCATTTTACATAACCATTGTCTCCTTATGACTAGTGAAACTACCAATTACAAAACAAGCAAAATCCACGAATCCATAGTATTGTTAAGTATAGTTTGAACCCTAGACTAGTCATCCCATTTACCTGCTTTATCATTTGACCTATATTTCCCCACATCTCCAGTTTTGTATACACACACACACTATGTGTGTATGTGTGTATGTGTGATTTGATTAATGAAATTTCATACTTTAATCTACACCAAAATATCAGTTTATATTTTCTTGGCTCTAAGATGGTTTTTAGTTTTATCAGAAGGTAAGGCCTTACCACACACAAGAACTGCACAGGTTCAAGGCAGACAAAATCCCTGTGCTGAGAAGGGGAAGCTGAAAGCAAACTTTCACTCCTATGCAAATGGTTATTAGCAATTGATACCTCTGAGACAGAGAGAGAGAAACTCAGTTTTTCCAGTGGAGTGTCACTATTTTTGGTTTTGTTTGGTTGGTTGGTTTTGATTTTTAATTTAGGAGGTTCTTTTTGTTTCATTTGCCCTTCTTTTTGTTCTTGTTCTTGTTTTTCTTGTTCTTCTTTTGTCTTTCTTCTCTTTCTCCTCTTCTTCCTCCTCCTCCTCTTCCTCCTTTGTCCCTCTCTTCTCCTCCTCCTCCTCCTCGGCTTAAAATTTTTGTTTGTCTGTTTTTTGATGTTTCCTCTTTTCAAAAGAGTTAGAACATAAAGTTTGATGTTTATGGATATAGGGAGGATTTGGGAGTCACTGGGGAGGGAAAACATGATCAAGATATTTAGTTTGAAAATAGAATGTTTAAAGGAAAAGAGTAGGTAAGGCCTTTTCCCTCAGTGGCTAAGCTGGAACAGACCATGCAAGGAACTTTTGCTATTGTCCTTGGATTCCTTTCATTCTCCTTTGGATGGAGACAAACAGAGCCTGTGACCGCCCAAATGACGTTTAAGCTTCCCCACTTAACATTCTTGAACACGACTCATCATCAAAATAAAGTCTGACTATATTGTGATCTATTTTTATCATTTGTTTAGAAACAGGCTTTAGAATCCCCATCCACTCTATTTACCAAATTGGAGATGTTGCCTCTGGAATCTTCCCAATTTTAATTTTTGAGGAGAAATGCTTTAAATTTACAAGTACTAAGTACGCTGGATGCATTTATCTATCTGCAGCCTCAGTTGGCCACAAGCCAAGGTTTTATTAGCTTCTATGCAAAATTTGCTTTCGGTATTTTCAAAAATAATGACTTATAATTCACCACAAAAAAGCACCGTCTCTTTTTATGGTGTGTGTTAATATATAGAATGGCCCAGCATCTGTCACATATTCAGTTGACATGAGCCCTGAGTGGCGTTTCCTGTGGCTGAACTGAGATACTACAGTTTTCTGTCTTCCTTTTCTCACATTACTCTTCATGAGTCCATGTTGGGGTGAGATGGCACCTGTTGGTGTGCTGGTGTAGAATCATATTTTTTCAGGGTAGGTGACCCTACAGTCTCTGCCACTTGCTTTAGTCCTATGAGTTACTTTCTGCTTGTTCCTGATCCACTACCACCCAGAGCTACCACCCAGAGGTGCATAGATCATGTAATTAACTCCTTATCTCTAACCATATGCATTCTTGGCAGGAGGCATTTTTAAAACAAAATGACCAATTATGACCTACAAACATAATTGATACTAGCTATCTATGTGTTCATACACATAAGACAAGTAATCAAGAAACCCTGATGTCACCATATAATGACTTTTTTCACTGCTCAAATTGTATTTAAGTATTACATTAGCCAATTGGTAAATATTAACTATTTTGCTACAGCAAATTTATACACTTGTCCCACTTACTACAAAATATATGCAGCCAGCACTATTTCAAAGCCTGGGGACACTGCTCTCTTAAGATTATAACAATTAAATAAAATGGATCCTTTTATATGAGAAAAGGCAATGCTGCTCTGTATCAACGCAGTATTTAAATTATCAGCTGCCCCAACACAAACATACAAGAGCCTCACTGGTTCCTAACTCATCTGCCCTGTTGAGTTCTATAATTCATCTACGCTGGTGCTAGCTCTCGCAGAAGTATCTACTACTAAGTCATCAAGTACCCGAATTTTATTTGGAGAAATAATGACTCCCAAAATCTCTGAAAATGTTTGGTCTACAAAAAATAGGCTTCATACCTCGGCGGAACATGAGTAAAATTTCTGCCTATATGCCTATGGGTTGATGTCTGTGGTTTTATAGGTATAACCAAGGTTCTGCTGTGGTTTTACTGCACTATTGTCCAGACTATTTTTTTTCCTGGGTGAAAAACAAAATAACAATCATTTGCTCTTGTCACATCTGTCTAGCACAAGTCCTATATACAGCAAATCAGAGATAATTCTCTCAGGCAACAAGAGACCCTTTGCATCCTGCTGTGATGCACGGATCAGTGGTAACTTTGCAAGGACTTTAATTAAAAGCTAAAGGGTGTATATATGCGTGAATTTTATTTGTTCTCTAGAAATAAACGTGTGCTCTCTTACCTAGCTATTTCTGCCTACTGAGGAAAAAAAAAAAAGCCTAAAACTTCCCCCAAAACCAAACCAAACCAAAACAAAATAAACATCAGTGGAGGGAATCAGATATCAGTGTGTATCTAACAGATCACCCAGGAAATTCTGAAGTTTATTTCTCACCATAAAATGTCCAGACAGCTGCACTTTTCACAGACAGCAAGAAACAACAGAACAAATAATAAAGACAATAACAGCTGTGAGGTCATTAACACAAGATGGAAGAAGGTTCAACTGCTAGTACATCACTAAGATCAGTGGCATCAACAGTCACGGCCACCTGCTTCAACTGCACACAGCTTAGCAGATGGGCACTGGTAGTTTCTAGAGGGCGGGGCCCAGAAGAGTACATGCATTTTGATTTATCTTGATTTTGGTATAGTGTACCGTAGCTGGTGAATTGTGACTATTTGTTAAGTTCATTATAGAAGAGAAAATAATAACATGAACACACACACACACACACACACACAGACACACACACACCTCATTTGTTGACAAATGAAGTCTCTGTTGGCACACAGGCACTTTCCTTCTCTCTCCTGCCTCATTAATTCTCCAGGCTTCCAGAAAACAAAAACTGACAAGCTTACACAGATGCCTGGGCTCCTAGAAGTAAGAGGGAGCTGGGCTGGCTAGTTTTCTCTAAGGGTCAGGCATTCACTGTAGTTGATTTCCTCATAGATTTCTTTAAAGTCAAACATAAATAGGAAAATTTGTTTCAAACAACCAACTCTTCCATTTCTTAGCATTAAATCATTATGGTATACATTTAATATTATAGAGGAAAAATCAAGGCGTCATTGGGAAATATATATCCTGGCATGACCATTAGTATGAAATGTATGTATGTACGTATGTATGCATGTATGTATGTATGCATGCATGCATGCATGTATGTATGTATGTATGTATGGGGTGGTGGACTGTGACAGGCAGCCTGGCCCCTGGTCGAGCACAGGCTTAACCTCGAGCCACCCAGTGGGGCTTGCCCTGTAAGGTACCAGAAAGCATTTTGCCAATGCTCCCAGGAGGCTCTTGGCTCCTGTCAAGTAGCTACAACCCCCAGAGCCCTCTGTTGAGAGGTCTGCCACTTAGGAGCAGCACACCAAGCCCTCCCACATGCAGATAAGGTATCCTTGAACTCTCAGACCAAGCCAAAGGGAAGTACCTTTTGTCAGACCCCTGACCCAACCCAAATTGTATGTTAGACCATCCCAAACTGTATAGGAGTGATCCCAGCCAGAAGGAATAGAGGTGTGAGAACTATTCCGTCATCTGAGAGCTTCTATCTAAAGAGCTGTAACACTGCTGCTTGGAAAGAGGCCTGCTCTCCTGAATGCCACCAGAAGCTTCCTACACTCCTTGCTGGCTAATTGGCCTCTCCTGGGCTCGACTCAGCCCAGGGTGGCAGGTATATCATCTTGGAGCATCTTGGCAGCAACTGTGAAGGAGGTGACTCCCGTCTCTGCTTGCGCTCTCCCCTTTGCCTGAACCCTTGCACTTGGCCTGGCCAGAGATCCCTGTGGAAAGCTCCCAGCATGTAGGCCCACATGTATGTATGTATGTATGTATGTATGTATGTATGTATGTATGTATTTTATATCTATGTGGGGTGTGTGTGTCTGGGGGTATGTATTAGGAAACTTGCTTTCTCATCTAAGCACCATTATATATTATCTAACTTTATTGCCATGGAAACTAATCCATTGAAAATATTATTCTTCACACCAAAGGTTTTAAGAGAGTAAAGTTCAGGGACCTGCCCCGATTAGTAAGAAGCTGAACCAGGGTTCAAAGCCAGATGTCTGGAGTATAGAGCTTGTGCTTTTAACCTCTGTTTCACAAGATGGAGGAACCAGAGACAGATGTAATATAAAGACATTAAAAATCACTTAGGAAAGAAATAGTCAAAGGAAGGAAAGTTCATATAACAGACCACAACAGCACCAACCTCACAAGGTCAAAGGTGAGAGGCAAAGCAAGGGCAGGAAAGAAAAGGAAAAAGAAAAGAATTGAACATCAATGACAGGAAGCATGAAGCTGGGTGTGTAGCCAGTTTCCTAAGGAGACTGGAACACCAGAGCTGGCACGACCTACACACTGCCTTTTTTCTCATCTAAGCAGAAGACTCAGTAAAGATCACATCAGAAAAGCTCATAAAAAATTCCACGTTACATATGAATAACACTTCCACTTCTAGAAAAATTACTGGCTTCCTTCATTGTATGTAAGACAATAGTGCTCCCTTGAAGAAACCCACTAAAGAAGTCCCATGATCTATCTCAGTTCAAACTCAGACACAACTTGTCTTTGTTGACACCATCTCTAATAGAAGCCAGCAGGCTGTGCTGGAAACCAGAAGCACCAAATTCCAAACAGATATTTACCAAGACTCTTACAATGCTTATACTGTAAAAGAGGAAAAAAGTACAAGCCAATCTGCTAAAAAGCACCTCTGACCACAGCGGCAGTGTGCAAAAAGTACCTCCAACCACAGAGGTCAGTGAGCTTGTGCTCAGTGGACCTACTGTGCAAATAAAAGTGCAAGGGAGGCAGCACAGGATTGTTATCATGAGAGGCAGGGACCACAGGAAGGTCTTAAATGATCACATGGGTTGTTTTTCTTTTTTTTTTCTTTTGCTTGACTCCATGTTATTGAAAATATCTCTCTATCTCTATCTCTACCTCTACCTCTAACCTGACCTATATATATATATATATATATATATATATATATACATACACACATACACATGTATACATACACATATACATATATAACCATTTATTATATATGATATTCTGATGAGTTTCTTTAATAATCATAATTTTGCACATCCAAACTAACATGTCTATATAGTGTACATTCATAATCATGCCCAGAAACACACACATTCACACACAGACACCATATCTAGTTTGATGACATTCTGATTTTCTACTTCCAAGTTCACTTATATTAAGTTTTTTCAAGATAAGCATTATCTAACTGAAGATGCCTTCTGATGGAACATTTAATATCGTGCTAGGAAAGCTATTCCAATATTTAACAACTCCAGCTACTGAAAAATTTTCTCACATAAAAAAGTTTTAGAGTTGGCATTTAAGTCTCATATTAAGGGAGAGGAAAGTGTGGAGTTCCTTCATAACAGGCATGTAATTAAATCCCAGCTTGTATGTGGTGAACTTGAACTCTGAACGGAAGAAACTGTAAACTTAGAGACATTCAGATCATGACAGTCAAAGCTATACTAAGCCAAGATGAACAAGAAATTTATTCTTTTCAAATTACAAAGACGGGTAACCATGCAGCAAATATCTGAAGGCTAAATGTGAAAAGTTACAAAATCCAAACACTGGGATGTGCCAGTCTTCCTCCGACATCACCCACATCAGCCACATAGGAACACAGGAAAGCATGTGAGTGTGAGTGGAGAGCACTAAAACCACAGTTCTCAGTCTGTGGGTTGTTAGACCCTATAAGGTGTTGAGTGACCCTTTCACAGGGACCTCCTGAGACCATCAGAAAACACAGATGTTTGCATTATCACTCATAACAGCAAAATTAGAGTTATGAAGTAGCAATGCAAATAATTTTTATAGATGGGAGTCACCACAATATGAGGAATATGTCACAGCATTACCAAAGGTTGAGATCCACCACACTCGGTCATGGAAAAGTGCAATCTGCATGGATCTCCCTCATGCATTAACACACACACACCCCAATTCTTCTGAAGCACCTCCTCTAGTGTCTACCTCTTACTCCCTACCAGCCCTGCTGAAGCATCAATTCCCTCAGACTTTGTATTTCCAGGTTGGCTTCTTGTGACTGGGAGTACCACAGTGCTTACCTCTCTATAAATGTTGAGCTTGATGATTAATTTATATAAATGTAATAGCAGATTCCTATCTCTAGTGTTCAGCCAGTGTTTGTGTAAGCTTGACTCACTCTTGGGAAGAGACTTAACCAGACTCTCCAAAATCTAGTATTGCATTTTCTTCATTGTTATTGTTATTCTAGTTCCTGTTTAAAGTGCATAAGTGATAAGAAAATATACTATGATGACCCTGAATTTCATCAAGCCTCTTGGAGAAGAAAAGTATCAGAAACGAACATTTAAAGAAAATATTTTAAAAGGTGAAAAATCAATGGAATTTTGTTCAACCATGAAGAAGAATGAAATTATGTCAGGTTTTTTTTTTTTTTTTAAGGAAAAGATTGAATCAGAGATTTTCAAGCTTGGTGAAGTATGCTAGACTCAGAAAGGCAAGTACAGTGTTTCCTTTCATATGAGGAACCTAGATTTTAAAGAGAAAGGCATGGAAGTAAGAGAGAGACTGTTGAGATAAGGGGTATCAGCAGAGAGGGATAGGGATGTAAAAGAAGGTAACGAGGTAAAGATGAGATCAAAGTACACCAAACACATGTGTAAATTACTAAAATGAAATTTGTTTTGTGCAATCAACAGATTCTCACTAAAAAGTTGTGATGCTTTTAAAGATTTATTTTATTCCTAATGTTTCCATGTGTCTGTGCAAGGACAGACACATGTTCACGTGCCTACAGAGATCAGAAAATGGCGCTAGATCCCATGGTGCTGACTGTGAGCTTGCTGATGTGGATGCTTGGAACCACACTGTGGTCTTCAGGAAAAGTGGCAGGCAGCCTTACCCTTACCCATGGAGCCAACTTTCCAGTACCTGAAGCCTGGCTTCTAAATGTAAAGTCAGCTTTTCTTGCATTCGGAATCTATAACTAAAGGTCTGAGAAGTTTGATTTGGTCTTATTGTCCTTCCGGTGAACTCATCAAAACCTCTAAGAAAGACTGAAATAGGTAGTGCACTAAACCCAGACTCTCTCAGTACTGTGTATTTGATCTGCTGGCTTTGTATTGTTGGAAGAAACTATTTTTGAAATCAGCTTCTCAAACCAAAATAATGAAAACAGAAGGAAATAATGTCTTCAGAGTTAAATAATAACATCCCCATAAGGGTGATTTATGCCTTACCCATGTGACTCCTTTTGTTTCGGATTTTTAGCACTGCTGTTATAAAATTGTCTATCTAAATTTATAAAGATATAAATGAAAGTAATATCCTCAGAACTTGTGATCTATGCTCTTAACTTGTCTCCTGGGGAAGCAGAGATGAAATAAAGCTAAACGCTGCTGGAGGTGCTTCTTTAAGGAGCTCTTTCATGGAATAAAGCTAAGAGCTGACAAAAGGAAGATTGTGGTTACAACACCCCCATAATAATTTTCAAGTTTAGCATTAAAATACAGTAAAAAGACAGCAGGTATTGCTAGTTTCTTGTTCTTTCATAACATTCTAAATAAAAAAAAAGAAAAGAAAAGAAAGGTTATCACCAACCATAGAAGAGATAAAATGTGAGGACATCATAGGAGAACTCTTCTGTCCAGTTTTACAAAATGAAAAAAAAACCAAAACAACCAAACAATGACAATAAGAAAAATCTCAAATAAATCAGTTATTTACTTTTCTAGAAGTCTGGATAGTTAAATAAAAAACAACCACCAAAGAACAACAACAATAAAAACCTAACAAATCAAAGTTATTTACTATTCTAGATGTCTGGATAGTTACACAAGCTCAAACCCTTATGCTGAACATGCACTTGCTTTATAGACAGATATTACCTCTTCTAAGGCTTAGTTCTGGTTTCTTCAGGAAACTCCCAAGTTCAATGAAACAGGAAACTCTGCCTGTCTGGCATCGGCACGTTGGTTTTCTATATAGATGTGATTTCTCAGCCAGGTGTGATGGTTCACTTATATAATCCTAATATCTGGGAAGCTGAGACCCAGGATTGTGAGTTATAGCCCAGCTTGAGCAATATAGCAAGACCCTGTCTCAAAAACTAAACAACAATAACAAAAGATTATTCTGCACAACACTATGATTATATATCCATGGCATTGGCCTAAAGTGTGAAATACTTGGTATTTTACTGAGAATTGTCTCATTTTGATTTTTTGAGCACCTCAGAACTGCAATGGTGCTGGTTGTTAGCTTTGCTCTTTTTTTTTTTCTTTTTGGTTTCATTTTTTAAAATTGGAATTAAGTTTTTCAAATAATTTATTCTGATTAGTTTCCTCTCCCTCATCTACTCTAATCCTTCTATCTCCTGACTCTTCCAACTCCATGTCCCCCCTCTCTCTTTCTCTCTCAAATACACAAAAATAAAACAAAATAAATCAAAGAAAAAGCATTAGAAAAACATATACAAGTACACACACACACATACACACACACACACACACACACACACCATAAAAACAGAAACTTGAAAATATAATATATAAGCAAAAGACCAGAAAGGTTTAAAAAACAAAAACAAAACAAAACAAAAAACCTCAAACCAAATAATATGAAACAAACAAATGAATGAATGAAGAAACATCTCTATAGGATTTAGCTGAATTGCAGCTTACCTGGTCATCTAACTTCAAGGTATTGTACTTGCTAGACTTCTCATTACCTGTGGCATAGGGTCCTGACCTCTGCAAAGCACAGTGGCTTCTGCTCTTTCAGCTAACCTGCTCATATGTATTAATTCCTCACCCGTCTCACGTGCTCCTGAGTATAAAGGGGCGGGAGCGCAAAGCTGTGATGATAGCAGGAAGGAGCTTGAAGAGGGTCTTCAGAGAATAAAAGATTTCAGCAGATGTACTAAAGAAGCAGAGTGTCTAGAATAGGAGAGGACAGGAAGGAGTGGTGAGAGTGGAGGAGATGGACACAGGACAGGAGAGATCACCTTCAGCAACCAGAAAAGCTCAGAGTACTGAAATGGCAAGTGTAAATATGTCAGGACAACGAGGTATCAGGAGATGGGGAACTAACACTAAGCATTAAAACCTACAAAGCTCTAGATGTAGCAGTATCGACTGTCCTCTGCAGCGAACATGATACT
The DNA here is from genome assembly GCA_019843965.1 of Rhynchomys soricoides. NCBI lineage: Eukaryota > Metazoa > Chordata > Mammalia > Rodentia > Muridae > Rhynchomys > Rhynchomys soricoides. The sequence goes on along the minus strand of JADRCH010000005.1, from coordinate 25,484,873 downwards.
TGATTCAGGTCTTCCTGCGATAAGAAATATTTGACAATGTTTTACTGAATATAAAATCTTTGCTAAAATAAAGATCAAAAGCAATAGTAACTCCATATAAAATGATTCCCAAAATACAATCCCCTAGTCAATTAGTCAATTCACTTCACTCTAGAGCAAAATTGCACACCAGAGTCCCAGTTGTGTATTCCTTAACCTTGAATAGAAAGATAAGCGTGCCTCATGAGGGAGCTGAAAAGAGATAGCCTAAGAATAGACAGCCCAAAGAACATGAACAAGATAATATAACCCTAGATGAAGCACAGATAACTTAGAGATGTAAAAACAATGTGATTACATAAGCAAACTAATCAATGAAAAGGATAAATGATCAAAGAAACACAGTATGAAAACCTCCCATGTTAAAAGATCCAAGTGCATGAATGAAAGGATGGTATGAGTAAGCTATGGAGACTGCAGGACTGAAACTGCATCAAGGGAAACATCCCAAACACAAGACGAAGCCACCCAGGTATCACATGGAAGACTGCTTTTAGAGCACCCTTCCTCATGAGCTTAATTACAGCCTGCATACTATGCCCCCTGAAAACAGTGTCCCTAGTTGTTGTAACTTACACTCTTCTATGTCTGTTCTTTCTGCCTATCATGGGAAAAGAACAAATTGTGTTCATAAGAAAAACTCAAAATCCAGCTAGAGCTTCATCTTTGTGGAACTCTATTATACAGATATACTCTATACATACTCTATACACACATACAGGCAAAATGTATCTGTCTGAATTCTATACAGATAAATGCATTTTATCTGGAGCATTTTAAATTCTTTAGGATATCCTTAAATGGGTCTTCTCTAACAACCATGTCCAAGCACTTATTTCAATACCAACCTCTACAGTTAGGAAAAGTTTGTTACATTATGTGTACGAGTCTTGCACCTGCATGTACTTCACTTGCATGTGAGCCGTCCCCAGGTAAGCTAGAAGAGGATGTCTCAGACCCTGACTGCATTTACCTACAGACAGTCATTGCTTGCCATGTGCGGGCTGAGAGTTGAACCTGGGTCCTCTGAAGTAAGTGCTGCATTTAGAGAGGAGGTGAATATTACTTCTCTTGTTCTTTTACTTTTAATTAATTTTAGATCTTTATATTTTAATTTTTAAATAATGGCTTTTTTGATAACTATCTTACAAAATTCCCAAACAATTAACAGCTGAATCTCTGAACCAGCTCAAGCAAACCATTAATAACATGTAATTATCCACCGAGGACTCACCCCAACTGCACCTAACCATTTGGACATATCTCTTGCCTCATGCTCTCTTTCTTAAGAAAATTCACTTTTTTGAAAACCTGACATTTACTATGGCAAATTTACATAGGAAAGAAAATACAAAGATAAACCACTATGAATATATACTTTCATCACCAGAAACGAACATTACCATAACTCAGGCCATTTTTATCATGTAGTGTGGTGGATGGGGAGAGAAGGGAAGAGAAGACGAGAAAGGAGAGAAGAAAGAGCAGGGGATAAAGGAAAACGTTTTTCTAAACCTTCATACAATTTTATTATATTTAAAATTGCAATTGATTTTATCACTAGATAATTTGAAGATAGAATGTTTAAACTTTGCCGTAGTATATCTGAGAAAGTCCTTTTAAGTTGAAGATAATGAAAACATTGAATATTCTGGGGAAAAGGTAGAAAAGTATTTGATTTCCTCTGTTTCAGCTTGGAATTTCTCCATTCTGTCTTCTCTACTTTCCTCATATTCTCACTTCCATTGTTTAATCTTCATTCCCAAGAATTACAACTTGTCATTCTCTCTGGAGAGGTGTGTGCTTGGGCTGAGGCCAATAGATATTTAAATGAGTTTAACTCCCTGAGCCTTCATATGCAGTCATTAGTAAGCATGTTTCTTTGCCCCAAAGACTTTAAGTTCCATTAAGGCAGGGACTATCTTACCCTGTTTACCACTGAGACACTGTTCCTCAAGTAGTGCCTATTGCAGAAATATTCAATAAAACAATTGATAGATAGACAGGCAAGCACTTCAAGAGTCCCGTGGGATCTAAACACAGAGGATAATGAGAGGATTCAACAGGAAAAGCCAACATTATGCAAGGCATTGTTCTTGAAGAGTGCAAATTATGACAGATGAACGTCACAGATCAATATTATGTTTACTTTGTGGTCTAATGGAATAGGGGTCAGCTGGACATTGTTCCCTTGGGCTATGGCACAATATGATTCTATACACTGTAGTTCATGTATAGAAAAGCATTTGGAAGAAGAACTATACATAGCATATAGAATTATATTATGCTACTTTTCAAGAAAATCGGTATCAGAGGGCAGACTGATGTTTCTGCCTTATGAAAATGCACATGTAAATTGTGTCTAGCTTATATGATTGATTAACAGATTAAAGGACTCAGTGCAAAATGTTGTGAAAGTGGTTGACCAGAATAAATGAGATAACATCAAAAGGTAATTTTGTTCTTTGTATTTTCTTCTACATTCATAAAAGCATAAATCAACTCCATATTCAAAAAATAGTATTCATAGGAAAATGTTGCATCCGTAACAATTAACATTTGTGGAGAGCTATTTTCTAGAGAAAAAAAATGTTCAAGAATGCAATATTGATTCATCTCATATGAAAAGATTCTATGAAAACGTTTTCATTGTCCTTTATTTTTGTGATTGAGAAAAAAATAAGAAAAGGATATTTAAAATAGTTTGTACAGGTTCACTCAGATAGGGAGAAAACCAACCCACTTCGCTCCAGAGTTCATACCACTGTGCATTCTCACACCAAAGCAAAACTCAGAACATCATTTGTCTGTATAGCTCACAATTAGCAGGAATATAGGCAGCGACAGGCATGGGCACCCTCCGCTTTGCAATCTTCTTGTTTTCTTCTCTCCCACTTACAGAATTTAATGGGATCCAATGAAGACCTTTGCATGTATTCATTTGGCTGTAACTACCAGCATCAATCCACTCATACAACTGTGCATGTGCCATTTGAAAACTGTGAGGACAGAGCCCCTTGAATAAGCTTCATGTGAAATCCATTCCATCCTGTATTATTTCTCCATCTTCTTCTCTGAGATTAAATCAATGGTTAATTTGTCACCTTGCCTTAAAGGGGTGTTTCAAAGATCTTCAATTACACTGGCATTTCTGTTCCCATTATAAATGCCATGCCTCATCAGGGTCAGGTAATGAAATGTGATGTCATCTATTTGCCTGAGTTTTCAAGGGCAGTTGGTGAGACTGCTGTTGTATACACCTTATCCATCATCTCACACAGCCTTGACTAAAACAAGAACAGAGACTGCTGGTAATTCTTACCCTTTAGGCAGAGCCTGCGCTCAGTGTAGAATAGAGAAATGAACACAACAGAAAATCATTCCTAAGAGATCTTGAATATACACCAGCAGGGTAACTTCTGGGTGTTTCTAGTTCTATATTTTACTCAACACATAAGAGTTCAGAAAAGCAATTTGAAATGTTTCTTTTTTCTAAGAATCTTTACGTTATCTTTTTAAGAAACTTAGGAAATTGTAGAAGTGAGATAGAATTTATGGTTAATCCAGATTCTTTGACTTAAAGACAAAGTGTGTACTGTGTATGTGTATGTCTGTGTTTTTGTGTGTTTATATGTGTATGAGCTTGTGTGTCTGTGTGTGTATGAGTGTCTGTGTATGAGAGTGTATGTTGCCCTTTTTATATGAATGAAAATTTCAGTGCATGTGAACATATTTCACATTATATCAATTTTTATCTCTTGTGTGCACAAACTACATGATGATAACTTTGTTCCTGATAATTTTGAAATGTATTTTCTTCAAAATATATATGCTTGCTTGATAATCCCATTTAATACATGGAGTGTTTCTGAGTCATCTCCTGTTACTAGAGGAGAGTTTATATAATCAACTCATCTGATTGCAAGAATGTAGAATGTTGGTTTGGAAAATGAAATGAAATTTTAAATTTTCTGTTTATGACTTAAGTAATCATGTATTTGTTAACTATTTTATTCTGTAGTCTTAAAATTGTAACTAAAGTGGAAAAACCATCTCAGGAAAATAACATAGGAAATCTAAGATGTAGCAACAATTTTATTTTCTCTTTTATGATTTTGTTGAATGAGTCATCTCACTTTTAACCATGCTCCACCTTAATCTATTTTATTTAAATTCCTTCTTTTAACCAACCTTGTTTGCTTCCATCTATTTTTGCTGTGCACTGTTTTCTCCTGAGACACAGTGGAAAGGGAAATCGTGCTTTGATCCACTCATATACTCTATCCGTAGCCCAATGGGAGCCGCATACTCACAATCATGTCAGCATCTATCCATCACCACCTACAATGATCCAGGAAACTCTTCTGCTTCCTCTATTATCACAAACAATAGAATAATAAAATAAAAGAGAGGGAAATACCTCAAAAGAGAATACAGTAGGAGGATGACATTTTCTTCTCTTCCTTCCCATGGCTAAGTCCCCTGAGGTCCTTACTGTTTATCTATATTGGAATCATTTTTAGTTCTGCATTCTCCAAAATCTAAGGGAGAAGCTGAGCTGCCTTGTGGTCTCAATGGCTAATCACAGTAGCTGTCCTTGTTCCCAAAAGATGACATGCAACCCTCCAGGTAAATTGATCGTCTGGCTATGAAAATAGGAAAGAAGATGAGACTAGCCTCCATACCTTTAGAAATATAAAGCAGAACAGAAAGGGGACATAGGGTAGGATCAGCCTGTTTCTCAAGCATTTAGGACAAAGATATACTGGAGTTTCTCTGTAATGTATTTGTCAAGTGTGACGGACATCAAAAATCATAAGTGGGTTGTTGTTACCCACACATATAAAGAAATTTTATATTTATAAATATTTCACAACTAGAAATATTTCATTATTTCTAGTTGTGTTGAGCACAGTGAAATTGAAATGAAGATGTCTAGCAACTTCTCCAGTAACAAGCAATGTCTGTAGGTGACAGGAGCATGGTCACACAAGAGATGGTTAGAGCTCATTCACGTCCACCTAGCTTAAGGCATGGCTTTACCATGGACTCCACATTTCCTGCTCCAGTATCATTGTGTTTTTCCAGGCTGTAAATTGGGTATAAGTGTGAGATCATGCAGTATCTGACCTCCTGTGATTCACCATTTTCACTCAGCAAAGAATTCCCAAAGTTTGTTCACATTCTGTTTAGGGAAGAAATGTTTTGGAGCTACATACTATTTATTATGAAATAGTACAGAAATTGATATTTTTAGATAGAGTACTGATCTGACCCCTCCCTGTGCTCAATGGTTCCTCCCATTTGTTTCCAAAGGAGTTTGGACAGCAAGAATGTGCCAAAACATTTGTGTTTACACATTTCTTGTTCTGTGTCTCCTTTGGAATTGTTCTATTAATCTCAGTGAGCACCTTAGTGAAAACTTATTTCTAATTTTTGTCCAATAAATTAGATAACCCCACTTCATGAGGGTTATGTTGGAGATTGGTGCTAATGCTTTGAATCTGCATGTCCAGATGATGCAAGATCCTTGTCCCTGATTAGTTTTTGATCAATCAATAAACATGCCAGTGGCTAATGGCTGAGCACAGGGCAGGACACTGAGAGTTGTGGGTGTAGGACACAGGGAGAATCAGGAAGACTCAGAAGAAGAATGGGACACAGTAGTGGCAGGAGATAAAGCCAACCATGTGGGTTTTCAGAGAAGTGGCCAATGGGCCTGCGATAGCAGGGGAAGGTTTAGGTTTAGGTGTGCCCAGCCCTTGAATTAGCCAAGGCATCTTAAAGTTTTATGTGTGTGTGTGTGTGTGTGTGTGTGTGTGTCCATTCACGGATCCAATGAGAGCCTGGAAGCACAGCCCGCCCAGAGCATAAAACGGGGTAGCTAAAAACTACACACAACAGGGTTATTTTGTAGAACCTTTGCTTATTCCTATCTGTGGAGCATCTGTACCTAGCTCTTTATATTCATAGATTTGTGTTGTCTGTGTTCATGACAAAGGAGAGGCATCTCTCCTAGTCTTTATGAACCAGTCTTGCACCAATTAGCTCAGATAAGACTCTTGGACCTCTACCAGCTTGTTTCCTCCCCAGCAAAAGCAGATGGTTCAGGGTTTTGTATGTCCACTTTATGCTGAGTCATCTAGAAATCCAAGGCAATCATCTACTCAAACCACCGCCTACTTTCTCCCTAGCTCCTTCTTCCCTTTAGCTAAATTATATAGACTCGTTAGTGTTCTTGGTCAATGAGATCATGGTTAATCTTCTGGGCAGTCCTGAAGAAGTAGACAAAGAGGCCCATGAATGATGCGTTCTTTCCATACTAGGAAACTGACTGGTATTTTCCATCCACTCAGTTTGAGACACACTACCACATGGAAAGAGAGTGACATCTACATGAGGTAGTCAGAAGCCCAGGGCCACTCTTTCCACCACAAACATATCTACTCAGTGATATATTTGGATAAATTCCCTTGGAAGGAATCAGAAAGGATGATGCCAGACCACTAAAGCCAACGGAAAGAGAGACACTACCTCCCCCTCACTGAGCCTAGGTGAGGACAGTATGAAAGCAGACTATCCACAAGCTAGAAGAGAGTCTTCTTTCAGAAACTCAAGCTTGCTGGGCCCTGATCTCACATTGCCGATCTCGAGAAGTGTTAGGAAAAGCATTTCTGTTGTTCGAGCCACCTGGTCTTTGAAATCTTGCTATGGTCTGAACTGACCAGTACAATATGGATATGATGAAGGTTGCTGCAGTGCCTGGTCTTTCTTTTCTTTGGCATTCTTATAATGGTTCATTTTTAGGCCAAATAGACAGAAAAGTTATAGCCAAATGATGAAGCAACTATGTTCAAACCAAAAAGTCAACATCACAAACTTCTAAGATGTCAGAACATTTAGGTCCAGGTGACAGAATATAACATGCAGTTAGAGATGAAAGAAGTTGCTTAGTTATCCCATATGTATCAGATTAGAGTCCACAGATGCATGGCTGGTATTTGTGTCAGTGACCTCACATAGCATGTCTCTCTTATAGGCCTGAACCAGGATAGGGGGAGAAAATAACAAGCAACACGATTATCTCCACTTATTTAAAATAAAATGTGTGGTGGTTTAAATTAAGATGGCCCCCATATGCTCATATGGAATGGCACTAGTAGGATGTGTGGCCTTGTTGGAGGGAGTGTGTCATTTGGGGTAGGCTTTGAGATCTTGGATGCTCAAGTCAGGTCCAGTGTGGCTCTCTCATCATGCTGCCTGATAATCCAGATGTAGAACCCTCAGCTACCTCTCCAGTACCAGCTCTATCTTAGTGCCATCATGTTTCCTGCCATGATGACAACGGACTAAACCTCTGAACTATAAACCAGAGCCCATTAAATGTTTCCATTTATAAGTGTTGCAATGGTCCTTAGCACATGGGATTCCTAGAAATAAAGGAAAGACATGTTGGCAGAAAGGGCATATAAAGAGGATAGAGATAGCAAGTGGTTGCAGCCAAGCAGATGCAGAGGTAAGACATGGTACTATTGGAACAATGGTATCAGTGATTGCATTTGCAGTCACTGTCTTTGTAAGGCCAGGTACTCCATTCACACTGTGACAAGGTATAACTTATATAAATGATTGATGTTGATAGAATATAGCAATTTACACAGACTTTTATAAGCTTGACCTAAAGTGTAGCAATAGTATCCTGATACTAAAGTTAAATAATTTTTAAACTTCATTTCCCTTATTATTTTTACAGACATCATAGTTTTCTCATCCACATTAAGTAATTTTGCCAGATATTTTTAGAAGGACCTTTGACATTACTAAGCAAGCACACATTCATATTTTAATTTTCATATAAATGTTTTAGCTTAGTCAGATACACTTCTGTTGCTACAAGTATGAATCTTCAAATAAAATGATCTTCCAAGGAAGAAAAAAATTACCAGAAAAATAGATTAAATGACACCACTCTGACAAGATAGATGTCTCTGGCAAAAGAGAGAAAAGGAATATGATGCATCACTCACCAATCCTTTAAGAAACACTCATAGAGGCAGGGGAGAGGGGATGGGATAGGGGTTTCCAAAGAGGAAAACATTTGGAATGTAAATAAAGTAATAAATATATATATATATATATATATATATATATATATATATATATATATGGAAAAGTTCACTAAGAGGCAACTTATACCAGATTTCTGACAAACCTGGAGTCACTTTTGGAGCAAAAGATCCAAGCTTTCAGCATATTGTATAGGCATATCCATACCATAGCTAAAATATACTTATTTGATCAAACAGACTATATCAAACAGGTATAGTCATACACAGGACAGCAGTGGCACAGGAAGGTAGTACAGTCCCATGTATAGAGAGTTCTTTTATTATGTAGGACCTCTCTGTTACTGATTGAAGAGACAAGCCTGCCCAGGGCAAATATAACATCATAAAAGAGCTAAAAATTGGGAAGTGATGCTAAGGTTTCATTCTCAGTCTCTCCCACACAAGCTGAGGATCTTTACTCACCTTATTGCTATGTATGTATGTATGTATGTATGTATCTATCTATATATCTACCAATCTATCTATCTACCCATCTATCTATCTACCCATCTATCTATCTACCCATCTATCTATCTACCCATCTATGTATCTACCCATCTATGTATCTACCCATGTATCTATCTATGTATGTATGTATGTATGTATGTATGTATGTATGTATGTATGTATCTATCTATCTATCTATCTTATGGCCTTATCTTACTTTCTACTTAAAAAATAAATTCCATTCCCCTTCTAGTCTTCTCGATGCTATGTATTTTAAGTTGAGCAAAGTCTCTTCTTTTTTTAAATTATTGTCAGTAAGGTGTATCTCATTGGACCTTACTCTGATCACAAAGGCCAGAAGCCTTCCATCCAAAGTCTTTCAGGAAACCCTTCACCACCTTGATACCTCCATGCACCTTTCAAAGTATATTTCTTTGCATTTCTAGTCCCCTGAGGTTCAAAGCATACTGGATAATATTTTCCTGAGGCTAGAATTCTGGGTTGACTGTTTAGACCACTGTAATTTCATGCTGTCAAGTCTATATCTTAAATGTAAAGATTTCCAACATACCCATGACCAGGTTTGGATAAATGGTGGTTATACTTAATCACATTGTATCTGATAATTTAGAAGCCAAGGTCATAGGTCATACATGAGAAGAGGTCTTCAATGCCAATGACCCTCAGACCTTTTGATCATACTTTATAAACACAGTTTTAAGTTATCCCCCCCAGATATTTTCCATCAATATTTAATTTTCTTTTTAATTTAGTTTTAAATATTTGCATAGGGTCAGTCATACCATTATAAAATTGTCATTTAAAATAGAATTGTTAAATCACTTTTTAAGTTAAATTGTATAGTAATTGGGCATAAGCTATTGTCCATTGAAACATGAACATGCATTTGTAGAAGTTAGGCCCAGTTCTTCCTCTCAGTCCCATTTTCACAAAAGTAAGACTTAGACTCAATACACACACACACACACACACAAACACACACACATAACTTGGCTATATAGCTAGGCTCTTCTCTGACTAGAACAATAACATTAAATAACCCATTTATTTGCATCTACATTATGCCACACGGATGGCTACCTGTGCTCAGGTACCATGTGTCTGTCTCCTCATATTTTTCCTGGTGAATCTGCCACACCTGGCTCTATCCTAGAATCCTTTCTGCCTCCTGGATGTCCCACCTCCCTTTTACTGCCTAAGTCATAGGCCACAGGCTTTTAAATTGACAAGCGATGAATTCCACACAATATAAAAGATATTCTCTCTACATATGTTCTTTTTTGTATTTTTAATTATATTCTTTATTTTCATTTCAAATGTTGTCCTCCTTCCTCCACAAGCTTGCCACCCCTCCCACTCCCCTTCCACTGAGGCCAGACAAAGCAGTCCTCTGCTACATATGTAATGGGGGTCTTAGACCAGCTCATGCATGCTCTTTGGTTGGTGGCTGAGTTCCTGGGAGCTCTGAGGGGTCCAGTTAGTTGACATTGTTGGTCTTCCTATGGGGTTGCAATCCCCTTCAGTTCCTTTAGTGCTTCTACTGCCTCTTCCATTGAGATCTCCAAACTCAGTTTAATGGTAGGCTGTAAGTATCTGCATATGTCTTAGTCAGGTCCTGGCAGAGCCTCTCAGAGGATAGCCATGCCAAGCTTCTGTCTGCACGTACATCTTGGCATCAGCAATAATGTCAGGGTTTGGTGTCTGTGCATGGGATGGATACCAAGGTGGGGTGGTCTCTGGATGGCCTTTCCGTCAGTCTTTGCTTAATTAATTTGTCCATATATTTCCTTTAGACAGGAACAATTCTGAATTAGTTCTATATGAAGACCCAGCTATATCACTCCTGGGCATATATCCAAAAGATGCTTCAACATATCACAAGGACACATGCTCCACTATGTTCATAGCAGACTTATTTATAATAGCTAGGAGTTGGAAACAACCCAGATGTTCCTAAGCTGAAGAATGGAAACAGAAAATGTGATACATTTACATAATAGAATACTACCCAGCTGTTTAAAATGGGGACATCATGAAATTTGTAGGCAAATGGGTAGAAATAGAAAATATTATCCTGAGTGAGGTAACCCAGACACCAAAGGACATATATTGTATGTACTCACTGATAAGTGGATATTAGCAAAAAAAGCTCACAATACCCATGATACAACTCATAGACCATATTAAGCTTAACAAGAAAGAAGGCCCAAGTGTGGATGCTGCAATTCCACTTAGAAGGGGGAACAAAAATAAGCACAGAAGGCAGAAGGAGAGAGGGACCTGGGTGGGAGAGGAGTGGGGGAAGGAAAAGGGAGTCATATCAAGCATGGGGGGAGAGAGAAAAGAAGCAAGAAGGCCAGGAGAATGAATAGAAATATACAGTAGTGTGGGGTGGGAAACAGGGGGAACCTAGAAAGTCCCAGATACCAGGGATATGAGAAGCTCCCAAGACCCAATGGGAATGACATTAGCCGAAATGCCCAAGAGAGAGGAGATAAACCTGAAGAGACCACCTCCAGTAGATAGACATGGCCCTCAGTTGAGGGATGGGACTGTCATCTCAAAATTTTTAATCTACACGTATTCTTTAACATTTATTAATAATGGTTAAGATTCGCATTTCTAGTCAATTTTCTTGGAAAAAAATGTTATCAAACATGTTTAACCTTGAACACAGTTTAGCTCTACTCTATCTCTGCAACACACAAAAAAAATGTACAATGAAATTTAAATTTTAAAATATGCACCGTCATCATCACACTGGAATTTTATCTGTCTTAAAAGAAAATTTAAATCATGATATCTGCAGGTAAACTAAAAATTATACTGAGTGAGGTAACTCCTGTTGTCCCCTCCCCTTTAACTGTAATATCCTAAGAAAAGGGATAAGGTTCATTCTGCTCATGGTTGTAACTATATCAGATGCCTAATGATCAACTGCACATGGCACATCCATAGAGTAAATAAAAGAACTCAGGATTTCTAGCAGTTTGACCATACCAACTTTTAGAATTGATTTTCTATCTTATGTTTTACCAAAATATTTTATAATGTTAGACATGTACAATGAGTTCTGTTTAGAAGTGTCACAGGAGGCAGAATCAAAGCAGGATGGAAAAGATAGGGTAAAGTGGATTATAAGGTTCCCATAGAGAAATGCAAAAGATGCCATGCATGATTTTTACTATAAATTCATTACATTTCATATGCTTTCAAAAGAAACATAGAAATGATTTTATACAGGGAAACCTGATCGGTTGGTCATCAGATACATCTAGATATTACAGCAAATCAAGTTACAGACTTTTATAACAAGATGTAATATCCAAGGAGCTTTATTCTTTTTCTCAAAATTAAATAATTGGCCTCAATTTCCTAAAGAGTTCTTATTCACTTACTGCTGGATCTCACAAATGTTCTTTCTTGTTGAAGAGATGACTGTAAAAGGTCTTATAGTGGAGAATTCTAACAGAGCTAGCTAAGGAAGTTCCCATAGAACTCTTAAGCATCAGCTTTAATAAAAGACTTAAAGCCCAGGACCACATGGTTTTAGTGTACAATTAAGCCAGACTTTCAAACAAGAGTTAATGTCAATACTTCTCAAATTATTCCACAAAATAGAAAAAGAAAGAAGATTGCTCTGTTCATTTTATGAGGCCATAGTTACCCTGATACCCAAACCACATAAAGAATCAACAAAGATAAAGAATTACAGACCAATTTTCCTCATGAACATTGATGCAAAACATAGTCAATAAATAGAATCCGATAACACATCAGAAAGATCATCCACCATGATCAAGTAGGCTTCTTTGCAAAGATTTGAGGATAGTTCACTATATGAAAATCAGTAAATGCAATATACCACATGAACAAACTGTAAAAGTAAAAACCACATGATCAACTCATTGGATGTAGAAAAGGCCTTTGACAAAATTCATCACCCTTCAGGATATAATTATTGGAGATAATAGAAATACAAGGGACATATTAAAAATAATTTAGAGCAAGCCTACAGCCAACACCAAATTAAATGAAGAGAAACAAACAATTCTACAAACCTTAGTAACACGTGAATGTTGTCCATATTCTACATATCTATTCAATATAGTACTTGAAGTTCTAGCTAGAGCAGTAAGGCAACCAAAGGAGATCAAGGGGATAAAAATTGGAAAGAATTTAAAATGTCATTATTTGGAAATGATGTGATAGTATATATAAATGACCTGTAAGTTCCACCAGGGAACTCCTTCAACTGATAAATAATTTCAGCAAAGTGGATGGATACAAGATTTACTAAAAACAAAAAATAATAATTCTCCCATGTTCAAATGACAGACTGAGCAAGAAGTCAGGAAAACAATGCCTTTCACAATAACATCAAATAGTATAAAATACCTTGGGGGTAACTCAAACGAAGCAAATGAAAGATTTGTATGATTAAAAACATCAAGACTTTGAAGAAAGAAATTGAAAACGATATTGGAAGATAAATGATCTCCCATGCTCATGGATCAGTAGGATTAACATAGTAAAAATGGCCTTCCTACCAAAAGCAATCGACATATTTAATGCAATCCCCATCAAAATTCAAACACATTTTTTTTTTTACAATCCTTAAAAGGACAATCCTCAGCTTCATATCAACAAAACAAAACAAAACAAAACCAAAACAAGGATAGCTAAAACAATCCTGGACAATGAAAGAATTGTTAGTTGTCACACCATTCCTGATTTCAAACTGTACTACAGAGAAATAGAAATAAAAACTGCATGGCAAAAACAGTCATGTGGATCAAGGGAGTTAAACTGAAGACAAGACATAAATCCAAACACATATGGACACCTGGCTTTAAATAAAGAAGCCAGAATGCATAATGAAAAAAGGAATCTTCAACAGATGGTTCTGGTCAAACTGGATATTTCCATCTAGACAAATGCAAGTAGACTAATATTTATCAGCCTGCACAAAACTCATGTCCAAGTGGATCAAAGACCTCAACATAAAACCAGACACAAGGAACTTAATAGAAGAGAAAGTGAGGAATAGTCTTAAATGCATTAGCACAGCAGACAACTTCCTGAACAGAATACCAATAGTTCAGGCACAAAGATCAAGAATTAATAAATGGGAACTCATCAAACTGAAAAAGTACAAAAGTCCTGTCTGTAAAGTACAGGACACTATCAATCAACAAAGAGGTAGCCTATAGAATGAGAAAAGGTTTGTTTGATTTTGTTTGTTTGTTTTTTAACCAACTCCACATCCGAAGATTAATATCCAAAATATATAACAAATTCAAGATACTAGATATTATAAAAAACAAATCATATATTTAAAATGAGGAGCAGATCTAAATAGAGTTCTCAAATGGAGGAATATTAAATAGCTATGAACACTTAAATGTTCAAAGTCCTTAGCCATCAGGGAAATTCAAATCAAAACTACTTTGAGATTCATTCATTGGCTAAGAACAATAACAAAATTGACAGCTCTATGTTGGGGAGGATGTGGAGCAAGGGGAACATTCCTTTGTTGCTGGTGGAAGTGCAAACTTGTACAGCCACTATGGAAACCAATATGGTGGTTCTTCAGAATGGTGGGAATTGATAAACCTCAAAACCTAGCTATACCACTGTTTGGCATATGTCCAAGGGATACTTCATCCTACCACAAGGACACATTCTCAACCATGTTCATTGAGGCTTAATTCATAGTAGTGAGAAATAGAAAACAACCTAGATGTCCCTCAACAGAAAAATGGATAAAGAAAACGTGGCACATTTACACAATGGAGTATTACCTAGCTGTTAAAAAAAATGACATCATAAAAGTTTCAGACTAATAGAACTTGAAAAAATGTATCTTGAGTGAGATAACCCAGATCCAGAAAGATAAATATGGCCCGTATTCACTTATAATTTGAAATAGTCACTACCTAAATTGTGAATTATAACCTAGCTCCAATCTGTAGACCCAGAGAGGTTAGTTTAAGAAGAGGGTTCTTGGGGAAGGCAAATGCACGGATATCCTTGGGAGGAGGAAATAGAATATGTTTTTATGGCAGAAGTGAGAGTGGGTAAGGGTGGGAATGGGAGGGTAGGGATAGGGTGGAGAGATGGGGTGGAGGGGGAGAGTGAAGGGAAAGATGAATGGAGAGGCATTTCAGCAGTGGTGTGAAAACTTAGTGCAGTGAAATCTTTCTGGATTCTAAAGATGATCCTAATGAGGAATCCTCAAAATGGGTAATACCGAGCCTCAACTGGCCATCTTTCAGTCAGGTAAGGCTCCCAGTAGCAGGACTGGGTTACATTCCATTGAGTTGTTGGCCAAGGGAGTCCCACAGAAATCTCCAAAGCAACCCAGAATGTTGCTAAAGAAAAAGGTTGCTCTCCTCAAAATGACAGTGCCAAGGACAAAATCCACACAACCTATTGAACATGGAGATGTTGTGCTGAAGCTTACATCGAGCCCTTACTCCTTCGTTTTAGTTTCTTTGCTGTAGTATTCTGAAGGCTACCAAAAAAGAAATGTGGGCATCAACCCAGTCACATAACCTTTGACCTATAATCTGTCCTGACTGCAAAATATGCTAGGGCAATGGTGGTGCAGAATTTGAAAAAAAAATCATTAAACCAACATCTGATTTGATCTAAGGTCCCCTCCACAAGAAGAAACCCACACTTGACACTGCTTGGGTAACCAAGAATCAGTGACTAGATACCCCAGAGATCTAGGGTCACAACAAACATGACTGGTCAAAAAAAGTTAATGAAATGAATCCTAATATTCTGCTCTACTCAAACATCTGCCTTACCCAGTTATAATCAGAGAGGCTTCCTCCTGCAGCAGATGGGAACAGATGCAGAGACCCACAGCTAGGCATTATACACAGAGAGAATCTAAATTGGAGGTCTCTATCAAATACTTCCCCTCAGAACTCATGGACTTTCATGGATTTCCTAGTGTCAGATTTAGAATTCTATTTATATTTGAGTTAGTATCTGTAGAAGTCAGGGAGTAAGAATGCATAGATATGAAGCAATCAAAAAAAAGATCCTCAACAGGGAATTGTTTTGTGCCAATTATCTTTAGAAAGTCTAAGGTTACAAGTCTGGCCTGACATGGAGCCAATGGGTAGACTTTACCATTTGTCAATGAGACAACTGTTGACTTTTAACCTTCTGGTATATTAGACATTCCCTAGGGATTCTAGGCTAGTATTGGTTTTGTGAATTATGAATTGAAGCTTCTCTGGCTATGTGTCATGGCAGAGGCAGATAAGCCTAAGACCTGATTCTTTTTCATTGAGCACTGTTTTGTGCCACGTTACCTTGCAAACAATGTTCATAAAAATGCAAGAACACATGTACATTTAAACATGGGTTAATATGGGCAAAAATAGCAATACTTTAAACAATCTCACAGAAAGAAAAATGTAGCTAGGAGTGTAAATATACAAATGGTGTTGGGGCATCAGAAAAGAATCATAAGTTGTATTTCATAAGGATACAATGTGTCTCTTTATATTTTTTTCTTTTTAAACTGTAACTTAACGATTTGATAATGCTATTATATAAACACTTGAAGTATCTGCTTTATTTACAGAAACATACCAGTGCTTTTTAAGGTACTTTAACATTTATACACGTTTATGCACATACATGCACATGTACATGTTTGTGAAATGAGTCTATTTACA
The DNA here is from genome assembly GCA_019843965.1 of Rhynchomys soricoides. Lineage (NCBI taxonomy): Eukaryota > Metazoa > Chordata > Mammalia > Rodentia > Muridae > Rhynchomys > Rhynchomys soricoides. The sequence continues at coordinate 25,468,555 of JADRCH010000005.1, read as the reverse complement.
AATTTGGTAAAGAAAATGGTTGATCTTTGTCTCACATTTCAATAAACACACACTCCCATCCCAATAGAAGTGTCTAATATTTCAAGTGATTCAGTGGTTTCTCTGAAATACATTCAGGGAGAGAAAAATCAAACTACAGAATGATTGTTAGGGAAAGGACATCATTTTTGGTTGATGACCCAAACATGGAACCCTTTTAAAGCCAGATAGGCAAAATTAATTCTGTCAAGTAACTGCTAATCCCATCACCTAGATAGCAACCCAGGTTGGAACAGTTAGTAACTTCAAAGTGGGAGAGACAGAACTCTAGGGTTGCCTTTTGTCCCTTAAAAGAGAAGATTTTGTCCAAGCTTTTCATGGTTGGAGTTTGAAAATATTGCTTTGAGGTTAATTTTCCAGTGGGAATACAAGAAATGAAAGGAAACGGGAATTTAAGAAGAGAACACTGTGGGAGGTTTGGGATAGGAGGCAGGGAAGGGCCGTAAGCTTAGTGTGTACACTTATGATAGGTATGTCTGACTCCTTTACATCCTTGCCATCGATCAGTCCATAAGGGTCTAGTAGGGACCCTGTTTCTCATATCCTAGCCACTCATATGACCCTTTTCCTATTAGCAGTAATGTGTGTCAGGAGTAGACATGAAAGCCAAACAATTAAGCAGGATTCTTCCCTGGGTTGAGGTAGATACACACAATATAGACAAAAAGCTCATTTCCTATTAGGTTGTGTGGCCTTTGCACGTGCAAAGGACTGTGGGGGTGAACCGAGAGAGAGTAATGGAATCAAAAGTCACATTAATCCTAAAGGTGTCCTGAAGGTACTAACCCTCTGGTTATTTCACTCATTAGTCTTCAAATATCTTGTCCTTAATATAATAATTTATTAATATTATTGCCATGGTTTAAATAGTTTAACATAATTTGAGGTCAGTTTCTTTCATCTGCAAACAAAAGTGTTCTGATTAACATGGAAGGTTAGCCTAAGGACCATACTTATTTTTTTTCTAACATTTATTTTATTTCATTTTGAGATTATAGTTTATTTTTCATTGGTTCTTTGTAAATCTCACATCATGTACCCCATTTTAATCATCTCCCTGTTTCTCCATATCCATCCTCTGCCCTTGCAACCACACCTCCCCAAAAAGCAAACAAAACAAATCACAGAAATCTCACTGTGGAAGCTGCAATTTTTCATGGTGTGTCACCCAGTATACCCTTTCACCCAAACAGCTTTACTTACAAGTGTTCATTTCAGTGAGACATTGGTCTAGTTCCAGGCCTCTGGCTTCTGCCACACTGTCAATACTGGATACTCACCATGATTTCTCTCAGATATCCTGTTGTTGCCTTGGGTAATAGAGATCCTACAGCTTTGGTTCTGGAGGAGCAGGTTTTTGTGAAGCTCCAGCAGTTCATACATGGGATGGTTGTTGAAGTGGGCCAACTCAAAGTCCTGTTCTTGAGTAGTAGCTGAGTTATTCAGCTCTCCTGTGCTCATGCCACCAGAGCCAGCTTTACTGTGGTGCCCAAGCAAGGTGCAGGGCCTCCCCCAGCTTCCAAGTGCTGTGGCTAGGGAGGGCTGGAGCCAGCTCAATAACACTCATGCCCTCAGGGCCAGCTCTTCCAGGCTGCTTAGGAAAGGGGTGGGCCAGCTCTGTAAAGCCATGGGACATCAACATGCCCTGAAAAGGCAGCCCAGACCAGAAAAATCTGCATGGCCTTTGGGGGTGATAAGGACCATGGGCATCTACACAGAGTACTGTGCTTGCAGTTGCTTCCCTTGGATCTCCAGTTCTGCCTCTCTTCAATGTGCACACACCATTCTGCATCTCTTTTTTCTCCCACCTCTCCACCATTTACTGGGTGGGGATCTGAGATCATAATTTAATTACAAAACTCCCTTCAGTTTCCTCCTCTCAAACCTTTCCAGGTACCTACTCTTTCTAGACCTCATTTTTCCATTATTGAATATATATATATTTCCAACAATAGCTAGGAAACAACCTAAATATATATATATATATATATATATATATATATATATATATATGTATAATGTCCCTAAATATAATGCATATTTTATTATGCATTCAATGCTAATTTTATGTACATTTTAGAGCTGGATATTTGTTACTGGACAACCAATCGGTGTGCTACTCCTGAAGGAAGTAGCACACCATTCCCCTCCCATTCCTAGCTTTCTTCAGTTTCCTTAGTACTTGGTGTAGATTTGAGGCCTCATGGGTTTTTCTCTATACAGTTTAGCATATCCATTGTTATCACTCTTGTTCTGCTCATATTTGGGTAATCATGTTGGTGAGACTTTTGGGGTGTAGCTTCTGATATTACTAGGAGACACAATCTCACAGAAAACTCTGCCTCTCTGGCTTTTACAATCTTCCCTCTGCCTCTTCTATAATGTTTACCAAGCCTTAGGCATGGGAGTGTTTTGAATATGTATCTGTTTGGACTAGGTTCTACAACTGTTTGTTTATTGATTTTGGTTTTCAACAATAGCTAGGAAACAACCTAAATGTCCTACACCTGATGAATGGATAATATAAAATGGGATATGCGCTATAGAATATTATTTTAAAAGATATATTCATTTTCTTTTTTTATGTATAGGAGTGTCTACACATATAATTTCTGTACCTCATGAGTACCTGGGGCCCTTCCAATACCTATCAGAAGAGGGCATAGGATCCCCTAGAACTGGAGTTATAGATAGTTAAGAATCATTGTGAGGATGTGGATGCTGGGAAGTGATCCTGGCTCCTTTGCAAGAGCAGCAAGTGTCTTAACCACTGAGTCCCTCTGTTTTTGTTTTAGAGGAGGCATGCATAAGTAAAATGTAACTATTATTATGTAACAAAGTGCTAAACCAAAAGTACAGATCAGGTTGCCAATATTAATCGAGTGGATGTTACAACCACCCACACATGCTCTAATAATGGGTTAATTGCTTTTTAACTGTTTCATGATTAAATGATATAAGGACTCTTACTCTGCTCAGTGAAAATATTCCGTCGTCCAGAAATGCCATGTTTACTTCTAGTCAAACTAGAAGTATGCACTTTAGTTAAATGTTAAGTATAATAAATGCTTACTTGTGGTAACAAGGCCTTAAATACAATCAGCGAAACTATTAATAGAGGACAGCAGGAAAGAACTATTCAAATGAATTTTCAACACAGTGGGACACTTGGGAGCTTTATTTAGGCTTTCTGATATAAAAACGAGCAGTAGATTATTGCTCTGATTACTGAGCAACCTCTTCCTTCAGAAATAAGAAGACTCCTTGGCAGCATAGTTCTTTAACATGAAAACTTCTCACATTTATAAACCAGTGCAGCAGCCTTCCTATTGAATGACAAAATCAAGGACCCAGGAATTATTTTTGTTATTGTTTTAGTCCCTGTTTCAATAATTTATTCCCTGGTACCTACTGCTCTCTACTTGCTTTTGAGTTTCAATTGTTGTTTTTCTAATAACACCATTAGCTTTTTGTTTTGTTTTGTTTTGTTTATTTACTTATTTTGGAGATCTTTCTGATTTGTAATGTATAATTTCTATATCTATCAATGTTCCACTTTGAATTATATTACCTAGATCCCAAAGTTTCTGGTAATAGGTGCTTTCCTTTTAATTGGATTTTAGAATGTTTTAGGTTTCTAACTTTTTTTTAGTGATCCACAGGTTGTTCAAGTGTACAATCTTCAGGATCCATGCATTTGTTTAGTGTCTAGAGATTTACTCACTACTAGGGAAAGGGGACACCTCATGCATCAATGGTGGGAATGTAAATTTCCACATATGCTTTTGAAATCCGTTCAGAGATTTGCCAAACAAGTAAAAATAAAGATCATGAGTAATTTTATGAACTTCCTTTCAGCTACATTCTTTGGCTCCATAGCACTGACTTGAAGGGTTAACCTTGAATAGGATGTCCTTTGTGAAGAGATGGTTCATCACAATGACACGAGAATGGTAAGGAGAGAATGATAAGGAACTGCAGTGGTCAAGGGCTGTAAGGTAGGTAGATGATCTGAGGTGGTTCCTTTCATGGCTTGGATGCAGAGAGTCAATTGAAGAAGGCTAGAGGGCTGGAGTTGCATTCTGGAACTTTACACCTCAGGAAAAATAACAGCTTTATACTGCCTCAGAAGAAAGGAGCTGGAGATCTGCCCACTCTTTCTCATAACCATCTTTATCTCTACTACAGTGCAGGTCAAAAGAAGGTTATGAAGTCCATGTCACTCATCCCTGGAACTGAGGCCAGGCTTTGGAATCTGAGTAAGACTTCAATCTACAGTGCTCTTAAGGAAGATCAAGGGTGGGTCATTCTATACTCTTTTATTTGGTTTTGTTTTTTACTGTGTGTTGAATGAATTCATGTGTACCATGTGTGTGCAGCAGCCTACAAAGGCCAGAAGAGGGAAGGATTGGCTTCCTTGCCAATTGCCCATTGCCAATAGTTGCAGGTAGTTGTGAGCTGTCAGTTGGATGCTAGAAATCGAACCTGGGTATTCAGTAAGAGCAGCAACTACCCTTAATTGCTGAGCCATCTCTCCAATACAAGATTTGTTTTTATCTTATGTATATAAATATTTTGCCTGTATGTATGTATGTATGTATGTATGTATATGCATACCATTTATATGCCTGGTGTCCAAAGTGACCAGAATAGGGTGTCAAATCCTCTAGAACTGGAGTTACAAATGGTTGTATGCTACCTTATGCTACCACCTAGGAGTCAGATCTGGGTTCTATGCAAAAGTAGCAAGTATCCTTAATTGTTGAGCCATTTCTCCAGCTTTTAGGGCAATTTTTAATAGCACTGTCTATATGAGAAACATTACCATACTGTTCCCAAATGATCTTTTGTAGGATTCACCACACAAGATTACATGACTCATTTAAGCATGTCATTAAATGGACTCCAGACTTAATTCACCACAACAATACAGCCAATAAATTGCAATTGATTAAATACTTGACATTTTGAGCACATGCTTGAGGTGATGTAGTGAGAAGAAATGTGTAGTTCACACAAAGCAATGAGTTGGACAGGAGACAAAAATCACTTGAGATTTCCTCAAACTAAAAAGCTTTTGAACAGCAAAGGAAATAATCCTCAGAGCAGAGGGATAATCTACAGAAGACTAGAAAGTAATATCAAACTCAGAACATTTGGGGAGCTAGTAACACTGTGCTCACAGAATAAATAAAAAGAACTTAAATATCCAATTTAAATGTCAAAAACAAATAGACATTTTCAAAAGAAAATATAAAAATGGTTAAGAGGTTCATGCAAAAGATATTCATCAACAATAATCACCAGGAAAATATAGTTCAAAATCATAGCAAAATAACACTTCCCCCTTTAGTGAGAATGCTTATGATTGAAAGACCAAAGCTACAAAGTATTGACAATGATGGCAGAAATATACAAAACCCTTCCCATTATTAGTAAATAAATATATATGTGTACACACACACACACACACACACACACACACTCACTCACTAATATAGCCACTATGGAAAACATCATGGTCATTACTCCAAAGCTTAAAGTAGAGTTACTATATAATACAGAAATCCCACTGCTGAGTATACTCCCTAAGGAAATGAAGTCAGTATGTTAAAGAGACATTTGCATATACATGTTTGTTGTTGGATGAGTCACCGTAGCTAAGATGTGGAAATTTTCTGTGAAAATGAAATGCTGTGTCCATAAAAGAAGGCATACCATCCAGAAAAGGATAAAAATTTGCCATTTACAACAGTGTAGAATTGGAGAGTTTTAGGTTGAGTAAGCCGGGAATAGAAAGACAAATCCCAAACAATCTCGATCACATGTGTTTTCTAAAAAGGAAGTTGAGAGTAAAATTAGGATTACTAGAGGCGGGAGAAGACAGAGGGAAGGGAGGGTAGAGAAAGGTTGAGTGATTCATAGAGACAAATAGAAGTAAGAGCTAAGTTCTATTACTCTATTGAATAGTAGGGTGGATACGGATGCAAATAACGGGATGTATTTTTAAAGGGCTAAAGCAAGAATTGTGAATGTTTTCATCAAAAAGAAGTGATACCTAATTATAGAGGTAAATATATGTGACATGATTTGAACACTATCACAGTGTACTTCATAAATAAGAATAATTTTTAACACGGGGTCTTATTATACTGCCCCGGCTACCCTTGAACTTTTTCAATTCATCATTTTTTTTTTTTATCAGCTTGTATTCAGTTAGTACAAGTATTATGTGTCACCTACAAACTCAAGAAGAAAAGCATTAAAAACTAAAAGTAAAGAGAGATGATGAGTCTGGTGTGGAAGCTGTCTTAACAATTCAGATCTCTAACCAAAAGGGGGAATTCATCATGGATCCTGTATTCCTTTCTGAGCTTGAATTATGCAATGTGGTATAGGTCCTCTGACTATTCTTTGAAAGAAAGGATTTAGCAATTCTATATCTCTTAGATATATATGGTTGTAGTGGACAAAATATTCTTCTGAGCTCTTCACTTTATATTCAGAAAAGTGACCAAAGCAGAGCCAAACAAGATAGAAAAGCTATCTCTGATTTCCCCTGACCTAGCCAATTTTTATTAGGATGCATAACTTCAAAAATTGTCCATATATAATATATACTTATATATTATAAGCATATATATGTATATATATTATAAGTATATATGTGCATATATACATATATTTAAGTATATATATCTATATATTTATATTTCTGTGAGAAAATGGACATGTCACATCTGAGTAAAAGTCTCAGTGTGAGAAATTAACCACAAAATTGAATGAAGATATTGCCTGTCTTGTACTCTGCCTTGGATCATTCATTTCTTAGAACTCTACAAAATCCAGTGAGGAAACTGAATCCCATAGGCTTATAAACATTCCATCCAGAAGAATGAAGTGATAATTAAACAAGGGTTCTCCAGTAAGATAAAAGATGATTTGTAATCAGACAGATGATCTGAAAAGTGATTCGGGTAAAGAATCTGTAGTGTATAAAGTTCTCTCTGTCATTCTACAGTGGAGTGAATGTGAGTTATCATGATACTTTCATGTGGCTATTGTAAGGATTGCAATCAATTAGTGAAATTTTGGGTAATTTAAAAAATTATTTCCATATTTCCTCCTAAGTTTTATGGTAAAGAAATCAATACTTTTATTAAAAAAGGGGCATAAAATGTCTATTTGAAAATAAAATACTACTAACCATACATAGTACATTAATCTTGGGGCCAAAGGGAATGTACATTTAAATCTTTGTACTGCCCATCCTAACTATGTAACAATTCTTATCCAACAAGACACAACATATATATATAAATATATATATACATACACACACATATAAATATATATACATACACACATATATAAATATATATACATACATATACATATATACATACATATACACATACACACACACACACACACACACACACATATATATATATATATATTATATAGAACTGCTGTAAAGTAACCTGTCAGCATTGAAAAGTGAATGACAAAAGGCAGGCATTCAGCCTCTTTTTTATCCAATATTAAACACAAAGCTGAGAGTAATTTAAATGTTGATAAAAATACAGAGGATTCTTTTAGACTACCTTAAATAGCACACATTATAATAGCGTTGTTTAACATTGCAAAGGTTTGAAGCATGACTAATGCTTATATTTAAATGGTTACTATGACAGGCTGAATTGTATCTTTCCCAAATTCAAGAGTTAGAGTTAGAATCCATGGTCTATTAAAACAGGACCTTCTTTGGAGCTATGGTCTTTGCAAAGGTAATCAATTGAAAGTGAAGCTGTAAGGTTGGGCTCTCACCTCATTTGATTGAAGTGTGGACTTTGAATAAAAGATGGAGAAAGATGGAGTGATGAGAAGGAACACAGAGAAAAGTCATCATGCTGTAAGGCAAAGAGAGAAGTCTGGATCAGCTCTCTCCCTGGCAGCTCTCAGATGACACCATTAATGTGAGCACCTTGTTTACAGATGTGTAGCCTTCAGAACACATTTCTGAATGTAAGCCACCCAGTTACAACATTGTTTTGGCATTCCTAGTAAACTAACACACTTGCTCTATTGCACATTGCACCTGTGTTGGTGTGTGAACCTTTTTCATTTGTCTTCAGCTCCACTGGTCAACATTCACAAGAGGGAGTGTACCACTTCAGAAAACATTTGGCTTGAATCAAGAAGATAAAAAAGGAATCATATCATGAAACTTTTAAAAGATCATCATTGCACCTGCTTCTCCACAGATGGGATCTCTGAAGGAAATTTGTACTTTCTTTCTAAAAGAGGAAACAGCTCTAAACGTTATAAAGATCATTGTTCTGTGACTCAGGTTTTTCTATATATTAACAATGAATAAGACTTTACAGGAAGAATGAAGGTACCTGTAAATTGTGTTTCTTATCATGCCATGCATTCAGCTGATCTTCTCTATTCTGAAAACAATGTTTTAGCACCAAAGAGGGAAAAGTCACTTCAATTTGAGACAAAATATTTGAAAAATTATGGAAGCAATTGGAGCCCTAAAGGAAATAGGCAAATATCACCATCTAGAAGATAGTCTACTTTTACAAAGCACTGACTGAATGATATGCAGTTTTAGTGAAACTATAAACATGATGGCCATTTAAAGCCATTTGAATAATGATGGCTAAGACATTTGCAATGTCTCCTGGAGTAACAATGGAACTCTGGACCTTTAGAGTGTTTAACTGCATAATTTCTAGGCCATTGTGTCTATTGTTATAAGTTTGAGCAGACACAGTGCTTAGAGGTTCACTTATAATTGCTTCTCACCTTGAGAAAACTCTTAGTAAAACTCAACCCACAAGCTATGCCATGCAAACACAAGGTAACATAAAAAGCAAATCAGGGCTTCCTAATTAATAAACGCTGGACTGGAGGCAAAGCACCAGGCTTAAAGTGTTTGTTCTTACCTGGGGCTCCTATGTTCCTCACTTCAGTGGAATGCAGCTACAACATTATGTCACTATCAGGTCAGTTCTTTGACCTTTGGTAAAGTTTACTTTTATGAGAAGGTAATAAGACTAACGTATGAATAACTCACAGAATGCCGTAATAGTATCAACGGTTCTATAGGTTACTGCATACTCATTCTGACAAAAGAGATTGAGGAATGAAATAACATAAGTGAGCAACTTGCCATTTTGTTCTTTATTCCCAAGTATTTCATATCATATCATATTATAATAAAAATACATTATATGTGTGTACTATTTTATATGGGATATTATACTATTAATATATAATAAAAAACTGGAATTTTTTTTTTAAAACCCAAGAACAAATTATTTCTAGACATGGGTATGGCTGAAAGATTGCAGATCAGCCAAATAGTCCCACACAGTGGCTGGTTGTGGGCTTTGAGAATTCACAGGGTAGAAAGGAACCAAGTAGACTCATTGGTAAAAGTCTGGGTGCTGAGGGCCAAAAGACATCTGGTGGCACAAAGTTTTGCCGATCAGCAGGAGGGGAAACTGAGCAATGAGGTTCATTACCCGATACTTTTGCACCTTCTTGCTGTGTCCATCTCAAACTCATAGCTTGGGAATTACCAACCCATTCTAATAATATGTCTTAGTCTAAAACACAAAATTATAACCTCAGTGTAAGATACCAATAAGAAGAGGGAGGAAAAGAGGGGGAGAAATGTCTCTACAGAGGGAGGAAACAAAGCTGAAAAAAATGCTTCTGCATCAAAGAGGGAAAACATCACTTGAATTTGAGATGACATTTTTGAAAAATTATGGAAGCAATTGGAGCCCTAAAGGAATAGGCAATGAAAATACAGCATAGTGAATAGTGTGTTAAAGGTGATGAAGTGGAACCCAAATAATAGACATACATGGAATGAAACCAACAGAACTAAGGGTGGAAACGAAGCAAAACAGAAAAAGCCATGCTAATTACACATATCAGTATGGACTGTCACATAAAACAGGCCTGGTGAAAGCCATATTAGACATAGGAAAGAAAAGCAGAGAAATCAAAAGAACAAGAACTCAGAGTAAAGAAATGACCTTCAAATAATAGCAGGGAGGTAATAAATATAGTAAGAAACATTCAAAATTAAAATCATTATAAAAATACTAAAATGGTGTATCTTAACTATGATTACAATATAGTGCATGCTAAATATATTTTCAGTTAAAAAAAAAAAAGGAAAGCACAACAAGTTTGTAAAAATAAACATATATCACATACTTGGAAAAAGTTTCTAGAATGGCCAACATACTATTAGCTTGCTAAAAGTGTAGAATGGTACAAGAAAGCATACTTTGGCTATGTTGGGAAAACTACCCAATAGTTATTAAGAAAAGTAAAACACACTTTAAAGCTGATTTTGTATTAAAGAATCTCAATGTAAGAAAATGGTAGAACAATATCCAAAAAATGTTCAAGATACAAAATGTGATCCAAACTATTTTTAAACATAAAAGTCTGGACTGAGAGTATCAATGTGCACATGTTCATTGAATTCTTTTCTTTTGAACCTTAGCTGACAAAAATGCTCAAGCAAGATTTAAATCTTGGTAATAGTAAATTATAATCAATGGCTACTTTTAATTATAAAGCAAAGGGGAATAGATGTAAGAAGGTAGAATGTAAATGCAGCATGCTTTTACAATAAAACAAACAAATATGGAAGGAAGAAAGCATAGAAAGCGGTCACTGACAGCCTGCCTCTTGTTTGTATTGTGGAAAATGTAGGAGAGGGATGATAAGACCAGAAGGACCCTATAGTCTTGTGTTTGCTTTGAGTTGTATATAATACATATAAACATCTCCCTCTCCCTCTCCCTCTCCTTCTCTCTCTCTCCTTCCCTCCCTCTCTCCCTCTCTCTCTCCCTCTCTCTCTCTCCTTCCCTCCCTCCCTCTCCCTCTCTCCTTCCCTCCCTCCCTCCCTCCCTCCGTCCCTCCCCCTCTGTCCCTCCATCCCTCCGTCCCTCCCTCTCTCTGTCTCTCTCTCTCCATCTCTCTCTCTCCGTCTCTCTCCCTGTCTCTCTCTGTCTCTGTCTCTCTCTCTCTGTGCGTGTGTGTGTGTATGTGTGTTTGTGTGTATGGTGTGTGGTGAGTGTGCTTGTGTACATGCATGTGTGCATGTTATGAGGGGGTTATGTCACTTGGGCTGGCAGGGTTTCCCTATAAGAAGCATAGACTGACAAAAAAAGAACAACAAACAAACAAACAAAACGGTAAAACTCAAGCATGGGAAATCTGCTCTTGAAAATTTGGTCAGGGTGATCCAGGTGATTTCCAAAATAATATCTTACACTGCTATCATCCCTGTTTTTCAGGGGTTGAGATTCAGCCCTTGTTGCTATGGACACCACATGCGTAGGTCATGGGGCTCAGAGTATTCAAGTGAGATCTAACCTGAAAGCCTCCTATCTGTGATTTAGCTTCCATAGTACCAGAAGGTGCTATGCAAGCTGACAAGGGAGGAAAACAGTCAATAGTCCAACCTAGACTGACACTTAAAATCATGACAATGACCAGCATGACAAGATCTCTATAAAGAAATAATTTGTGGTACTCATGTGTTGGTTGAAATGAAAATATATCTAATTGGACTTAGAGCTTACTCAACAGAAGAGGAAGCTAACTTTCTGGGACTGCTATGATCATGGATCTTTAAACAAATCTGTTACCACCCCTTGGCTAGACCAGCATAATTCTTAATTAAAGTCTAAATTTAGCCTTATACTCACAGATAAATTTACCCATCACCTCTTATTAGAGAAGCATTGATTTATAGCAAATGGAAACTACCATAGAAAACCATGCCTGGGCACAATGCAGAGATCAATAGAGTGTGGGGAAAGACCCTATGAATACATCTACACCAAGCTCCTGCATCCACTTCTCAGACATTTCAGAAAAGAGAGCAGAAAAAGTTTAAGAGCCAGAATACCACATTATCTGGTATGAATCAATCTCTTATAAAAATAGCTACATAACTAAGACCTGGAATCGTCAGGAGATGTGAAAGCATGGAAGTGGAGGGGGGGACCTGGGGAGACAACTAATGACTTCTGATAATTAGCCTTTCGCAGTGATGAGACCCCTATCCAATTCAAAGTAGTCATTTCTGAAGCCACATTCATACAAACAACAAAATAGAACTCAGTAGATTGTATTCATATCTTTGTGCATATATAAATATGCATATACATATATGCAACACTAATAACGAAAGAAAAGGGCTATCAGTATGACCATGCGAAGGGAAGATGAAAGGAATTGGGGGCGGGGGGACTCAGAAGAGGCTAGAGGAAGGGGGAAGAAGAGGGGCAGCAAGTGATTACATTTTAATGAAAAGATATAAAATAAATATATGTATGAAGTATTAAAAGAGAATAAAGAAAACTGTTGACCAAGAAATTAGCAAAAAATACCCTTAACTAAATATTTTGCTATCAGTTGTTTTTAAAGGGGAAATTCTATCTACATACAGTAATGAAACACAAAATATAAAAAAAAAATTCAGTTGCTGAAACCATATTCATTGCTGCTTTAGTCACAATAGCTATAAAATTAATTCAGCCTAAATGTACATTAATGAATGAATAGATAAAGAAAATTGGTACAAATATACAATGAAATGGTAGTAAAGAAAAATGAAATCATGAAATTTGCAGGTAAACGGGTGGAAATGGGAAAATTATACTCACTGAAGTACCACAGACCCAGAAGACCAAATGCTGCATGCTCTCCTTCATATCTGGATCCTAGAGTATAGTCTTTAGATTTGTGTATTTAGCTTGGAATACTTGTAGAAGTTACAGCACTGGAAAAATAATCATTGGGTCTCAATGGAGCAGGGATAGCAGAACATAGGTAATATGAAAACCCAGAGGGAAAATGGTCAAGGGTACTTAAGTGGGGAGGGGGAAAGGGACGTAGTGGAAGTGAGCAAACACAGGGGAGGGTTGAAGTGAGTGAGGGATGCATTACAAAGGCACATGGACACCTATTACTTTGTAAGCAACTAAAAATATTAGAGTTGGAAGGGTAATAGCCTATAAAACTAAATACTGCTAAACCTAAAAGCCAGGAGTTGTTATACAAAAATTGTGTAGCCAGAGGTAGCCCTCTATCTTATGATATTATTGGTCAAGGAGGCTCCAAAGGCTTTCCTCAAAAATGTAGGCTTATGGCAGTCCTCAATATTGCTCATCAGAACTAGGAGATACGACTCCTGCTGAAAATAACATAAATCTTGGGTATAGGATACAGAGTAATCAAACAGGAACTGAGCTGGAAACTTACTCCGTTCTTGCTAGCTTTCTTTATGCCTCAGTGTGCAATGCAGGCCTTGCTTTCTCTCCTTCCTCCCCTCTCCCTATCTCTCCCCTCCCCCATCTCTGCATGTGTGTGTGAAGGTACCCATACTCTTCCCCAGCATATATTCCATTGAGAACCCTATGAATCCCCATGCCAACACAACCAAGCAGAAAGTGCTCACTAGTGTAATTGTGGCTCAACAGTTTTGGGGGCAACCAACATCTCTATGCTTAGTTTTAAAGCCGGGTCTACAAACGAAAACCCATTCCTGGGACTGTAGAGCAGTTAAAAAGCCATCATTGAAGAGGTGTTAGGGCCTAGGGAAAATTAGAGCTGTTGTTAAAATTGACACAGCATCATGCTGCCTTCTAACATGTATTTCTCTTTACACTCAGATAAGAGCTACTCTTAGTCTTACTCAGCAAAACTTTTATTCTCAGTGAACAATGGTGAATGCATAGATCCTCACTATTCTGAGAATAAGTAAAAGTTTTTGGCTGAGTCCTAAACAGGATTTTTACCCCTCATCCTATAAGTCTCAGGGAATAAGGTCAAAAAGGGGGCTAAAAGATGTAAGAGCCAAAAGACAAGAACTGTGAGCTGGCATCTTCTGTGTATGATGCAGCCAACGCACTTATGATCACAGCAGTGTCTGCCTACAATTTGCCTGCAGGAAGCTGGACTTTTCAACAACCAGTACTAGAAGGGTATGTGATGAAACCACCATGCTCTGGTGACCAGTTCCAAATAGATGGTCACACAGACAGTGGTGGTTAATGTCGATGGGTCACAGACAAAACAAGAAGACATGGATGTAAGAAAGGGACCAGTAGAGATGGGGGGATAATAGCAGTGAGAAGGAGATGGGAGACGGTGAGGTACCAGTAAATAGAATTGAACTGTACACATATGAATAAAACTATCAATTAACAAATTTAATAAAGAACAAAAATATTAAAATGATTCACTAGTAATATGTTTGTATCCACTAGAAGGTATACAGACAATGTACTACAAGACAGCCCAGTGGAAGGGCCTCCTACATAGGTTTTCCCAAGGGACACATCCATGGATGGCTTCCAAATTACTCTTGCTACAGAAGATCTGGGTGGTAAACTCCCCTGATCTGCCATTCTGTTGGACAGCACTATGGGAAAGAGGGCCTTGAGAAAAAACTTCATCAACTTTCTCAACTTCTGATTGAATATTCATAGCACAATGATATAGCTTTAAACAGTTATGAACTTGTAAATATGCTTTCTACCATGCACTAGGAAAGACTCTTTAAATAATAAAATAATACCAGTGTCAGTTAATTTTGGAACTATCTTAACGATATGTTGCACACACCAGGAATATCAGTTATTCACTGTAACAATCTTTGTTCACCAACACAAGGCGGGGGTCACATGTTCTCTAATAAGGAAGTATTTAACCACAGTAAACAAAATGGAATACTATACAAATAAAGACCATTATTCATTGTTGGGTAACTCTGCTACATATGGTTAAAGTCTATCATGTCCAGTTAGCTTCTCTGAGCTCAGTGCAAAATGGAAGGCTTATTTCCCCAGAAGGGCTTTCTTGTCTCTACCTTATCTGGGGAGCCCAACCTCCATACTCAACCTTAGGAATACCAGGTAATCCTTGGCAAACTTACAAGTTCCACTTCCTAGAGCATGCCTCTCCATGCAAAGGAGGTATCCAGAACCTTAAACACCAGCCAATGAAAGAAACATCACCCTAAGGAGAACCCCTTTCCACTTTCCTGGGTTTATATAAACCTTGTCCACTCCTAATAAAGTGTATCCACACAAGCTGTTCTGCTGAACACTGTCTGAGATAGCTGTTTCATTGAATGTCATATGAAAAGAGCTGTGACATTAAAGAGCTGTAACGTTGAGATCTTCAGAGGAGACCTCCTACCTCTGGCATTCACTTCACAGCCAAGATCCTGCTGACCCACCTGTTTTGGGTGCACTTAGGGTCCAGACACTGCAAGGGAAGATTGTGGACCAAGGAACTCTGTTCTATTCCATCCTATCCTGACTGGTGTGCAGCGGCACCTGGACACCGAAAGAGAAGAAGCAGAAGGACGGAAACACACTTCATGGCTGATATAAAAACAATCTAGTGTATATCATTAACTAGAAGGAAGAAAGTCTGAGTGTAAGATAGTAAAAGAGAAAAGGGACTGGTGAAAATGGGAGACAGAGTGCAGAGAGGAGACACACACAGTGGGTAGGGCAGAGAGATGGAGGGAGTAAGAGAGCGCACTCTGAACAGTTTAGTCTGAAACTATTAGGTAATATCAGATGATACTGATATCCTTATCAATTGTTTATGAAGATTTAGTCACAACACCATGTTATTCTAGGATATTTGCACTGGAATTTAGTTCTCAGCCAGGCTTATTGAAATAGCATTAGTGAGTTGGCAGGCTCTGAAGAATTTTGAACGGAACAACTGAAGATACGCAGCTCCTATCCCTGCCACCAAAAACTAATAATCTCTGGCTTTTTCGACTTTACATTCTGTCCTCTGAAATATGAACTAGATTGCAGCTAAATTATCGCTTTCCCTGAGAGCATCTGACAGGGTATCTTAGTATTGGTTTTGGCGCTTCTCTTCAGCGTGCACCAGCTCTTCTGAAGCATTACACTGCGGCACGTCTTTGGATGAAGTATACCCCATGGCCAAAGCTAAGACCTGAGATACGCAAATCCTGTTGGCCTCCCATTTGTCTAAAGCATTCATGTCAATTTGTTAGAGGACATCAAAATGTATTTTGTTTAAAAAGGTGGCTTGGAATTAACAGCCTTCTGTGATTGGCTGGCACAGACTAAACATGTACAGTTTGCCAAAGCGATCATGCTTCTAGAAAGTTAGCATCATTGGCGGCAGCAGTGTTAGTAATAAAATGGGGGTTGCACTGTGGGATTTATCATAATTATGACCCAAACTCATAAGGCTATTTGTGTGGTCCAGTAAGCGGACAGAAATATAGACTCTTTGCTAGGTAGAGTCTTGGTAGTCTAAAGTGCAATCAAACTTGGTATGTATCGAAACTTCACAGAGAATGAGGAAAGCAATTTTTCTAGAGAAAGGGAGAGAAAGAAGATTAAATATCAAACCCCAGGAGACCTGACTCAATATGTAATTGTATGGTTGCATCCACAGTCTATGAACTTAATACAATGAAAGTTAGAAACTTTATAGTGTATTGGTTACATTTCTTGTTGCTGTGAACAGAATCCTGGGAAGTAACTTAGGGCGGGGGGGAGGGTGGATTCGGGGTCAGCATTTGAAGGTCTCATCTCTTCTGGTTGAGAAGTTATAATATAGGCAAGAGCTCTAACGTGTGGCCAGAAGCATGGGCCTGCTCACTCACATCTGTCTAAATAAAGACGCAGAAAAAGGAGACTACCTTTCCTTTGGCGTTTGTATTTATTCTGTCTGTTAATGGACCCATAAGATGCCGATACCCCCAAATCAGGTTAGGTACTCAGTGTTCAGCTAATCCTCTCTGGAAACAGCCTTGCAAACAGATTTCCTAATGTGTCCAGGTTGACAATCAAAATTAAGTATTATAAACAGTTCTATAATAGGGATATGCTTGCCTTGAAGTGTAAATCTTAGGATACAGCATAAGGTATTAATTCATTGTACAAATAAAGCATTGTCCTCTAGATTAAAATTCTCACACACTTTTTAATAATCTCCAACAGGAAGTTGTGTAAGTATAGTCTTTTCATCCCAGTAGGCATTAAACTTTGGGACTACCATGAGCACTTACTTCCTCAAGAAGGAAGGAAGGTGAAGAAGGAAGGATGTATTGAAGACAAGGATAGTGGAAAAGTTGAGGGGGGAAAAATCATTAATTTGGACTAGAGACTAACAGATATTTTCATTTTAAAGTGTCATTGTACTGTGTAGACAGGATGCCCTGGAATTAAATGTCTGATCTACCTAAGTTGAGCTTTAGAAGCTAGGAGTTAAATCCTGAGTCATTTAATAGAGCAATTGTCTCTAAAAATGCTAATGGAAACTCACAAATGCTTTCTGCCACACCCACTCTCTTTCAGAGAAGACAGGAGAGTGTAGATTTGTGGTAATAGAGGAAGCACCCAAACATGCAGCAGTTTAATTTTCCTTTATTATTATATTTTTAATTTAGTGCAGATGAGTAACACTTATTAGTATTCTCTCTGCTGCCACCAGCACTGAGAGCTGCTTTCTATCTGGATCTTGCCAAACCATGAAAGTAAATAACCCTTTAAAAACACATTCAAATCAGACCCAGCAAACTGGGAGGACTCAGTTGAGTCAAGAGGCACTAGAACTCTGATGGATTTCCCATTCCTCTCAGAAACCTCATCTGTATAAGGTATCAGGAGATGAAAATTAATTTTTAGAACCACAAAACACTATAAATCATCTAACCGATCTCTGATGTCCAGATGGTTTTTAATTTACAAGCAAACTAGATCAGTGAATGTCTGAATATAAACTAGGGCTTTCGAAAGTGAACTGTGAACAGGACTGCATAAACTGTTTAAGTAGAGCTCAGATAAATACATGGGATTACATTTTCACACTTCCACCCCCTTCTAGAGGAATCTTAAGATATAGGACGGAAATAGCTACAGAAATAGATTACCAAGATCCACAATCCAAAATATTCAGAGACAATGGTGGAATGAACATAGAGACCTATTACAAAAGATAAGACAAAGGTAATGACCCAGGAAGCTGAGACACAAGTCAAATAAGAAGCTTGCCCCAAAGCCTAATAAGCCCAGGAGGAGATATAACTGTAAGGTCACAATCAATGTATTTTAAAAATCAATATTCTTGGACATAAGCAAAGGGAATGAAGCCCATGAAGAACTTGAAGGTGCATGCCCTGTGAACAGCCAGCTGATTACAAGTATTCTACAGTCCTGCCAGGAAAATAAATCTGCCCTATCTAATACCACCTTTGGATCCTAAACCTACAGTCTTAGTTTTAAATAAATAAGAAGTAGTATGCGCACACGAGTGCACACACACACACACACACACACACACACAGGGGGAGGGAGGGCGAGAATGAATCACACATAAACCCCTCCCTGTACCAAGAAAGGCAGAACTTTGTGTTAGAGAACAATCTCAGAGCATCCTGTACCATGAGTGCCACTTATAGTGGGCAGATGACAGCTACAGCCCCTAGATAACCCCTTCTAGATCCAGAACACAGAATGAAATATCTGCTGACTCATTGCACAAAAGAACAGAGCACCCCAGGCCAAGGCAGTGTCCTGGTGTTATATTTTACACTAGAGATTCAGACACAACACAGCTAACAAAGGCAGAAGCTTCATTGTTCTCTAGACAGATATGAACTGAATAGGAATTTCAAACATCTGAGTTCATCAACCGATAGCATCTTACATTGGAGGTATATAAAATAACATGGGGAGAATAAACGAAGACAGCCTTTTTCCAAAAGAGGAGAATGTTTTCTGCATCAGTATTTTAACGTTTTATGACTAGCACACACTTGTGGCCAAAGCTCATTGATCAGAAATAAAGAACTTACAGCCAGGCCCCAAACTGCTGCTGAAATCCATACAAATCTGAACACTGGGAGACTTCTAGAAGTTCTTTGTAGAGGGAGGAAATAGAAAGAAATTACACCCAACAAAACAGAGATGGGCCCAGTAAACATTATTTAAGACTAAACCTTAATTTAATTTCCACAAAGCAAGAGTATTCTAGAGTGAAGCCTTCTATCACTCCTATTGAATTAAAAGAAAACATGAAATATTAATAGAAAAAAGTGAAATTTCTTACATCTAGTTTTAGATGTATATTATAATGTGAGTTCAAAAATGTTCTTTATAGTTAGTCACCTTACTAGTTAAGGACAGTGGGAGAAATATATTCCAAAGCTGTAGTTTGAAAGGAAAAGGTGCACCTGAAAAAGACATTTGTTTATTTTTAAATGACAGAAACAATATTAAAATTATAAGCACTAAACACAATAATCCCCAGAAAATTAGATTGGGCAACAACAAAACAGGAAACAAAACAGCGTGTGTATTTATTAAATATCCTACCTAGAAATACTTTTTATTTGAAAAAATTTCTAAAGAATTATAAATTTGTTATGACTGTACATCTGTGTTTTTCTTCAATGTTCTATTTAGAGAAAATGTTGTAGACATTAGCTTTTGCATTTAACTAATTAGGACAAGAACTGTAATACAGGGGTTGTGGTGGTTTGAATAGGTTTGGCTTCCGTAGACTAATGTGTTTGGCCCATGAGGAATAACCCCATTAGGAGGTGTGGACTTGTTGGAGGAAATGTGTTACTGTGGGGGTTTTCTTTGAGTTCTCCAATATTCAATTTCTACCCCGTGTGGAATTCCAGTCTCCTCCTGGCTGCCTGCAGATCAAGATGCAGAACTCTTGACTCCTCTTGCATCATGTCTGCCTGCACACTGCTAAGCTTCCTGTTATGGTGATAATGAACTGAACCTCTGAAATTGTAAGCCAGCCCCAATTACATATTTGCCCTTATAAGAGTTGCTTTGGTCATGGTGTCCCTTCACATCAATAAAACCCTAATTAAGACATATGAACATGTTATTATTTTACTTAGGCCTTACATAAAAACATTATTAGTTTTTCTATGAAGACACGTAATAATGAAAAATAAGCCTTGACATAAATATATAGAATGTGGTGAAAGTATATAATAGAATAAAAATTTTAAATTAACAAATAATTAGTTTCATTCATCTGATATAGCAATGATAAATCGTTTTTATTGAAAACTTTATTTGGCTAATAAAGTTGCCTTTAATGAAAATCTAGACTTAAATCATTATTCAAATATTAGTGTTATTTAACTTGATCACAACATATTTTATCCAGCTTTATATCTAAATTAATCATATGATTGTCCCAAACCTAATTTGGGAAAGGTCCCTAAAATCACAGTCGACTCTTTCATGCTTTATGAGGAATATCCAAATGAACTTGTTTAAATATTAACCAAGCCAGCTGCCTCAAAAGATTATAATTAATAGAAGAAGAAGACAATGAACACATTTCTGTACATTTGATACCAACACTGACTAGTGCACAGGCAACACAATGCTTAATAATCCAAAGAGTTTGTTGTTCTGTTCTGAAACATCCATTATTCACTAACAAAAGTGCTCAGTTTTGGACTTTAGAACCAATACTAGGCATGGCTTTCTGTATTTAGCATCTCCATAGAGTGAGTAAGCAGTATTCTTTTGAACTCTGGGATTGGGTTTGGCAAAATTTATGAAATATATATGATAAGCAGTATGACTCACTTTGATTTAGGGTTGAGTTGTTTGCTTACCTTGATTTCTATCAGAGCTTTCATGCTCAATATGAATGAGTCTGTTCATTGAGGGTCCAATGTGCATATACTTGAAAGAAAGTATATTCTTTTTAAATATATACTTTATCAGCAATCTGAACACCAAGCCTATAACAGAGAGGGGAGTTTAAACTATTACCCTGTCTTCTTATAAGACGATCTGAACAGATTCCTTTCTTATGAGTATACTCTGAAGAAGGCATTGATGTCTACTTCAAAATTTTCAATCCACTGGGGACTCTCAGTACTGAGCTATAGTCTTCAATGTACAAGTATATATAAAACACAGAGTTAGACAACTCTGCAATTCTTCATGCTTAGAAACAAGAAGAATAAATTTGCTTCTTCTACATACTATGCACTCATCCAACACCTCAAGATGAGCATTCTCAAGAAGTCCTGCTTCTGTTGGCCCTAAGTCATCTGCAAAGTGGTTGCAGGGTGATAATTAAACACTTGATATAGAGGACCAAGGCATAGATCAACTTCAGTTATACTGGTGTCAACGTGCTTGCTTGGCTTAGTATATTGATAGCTTATTGATGTACTTATAAACCTCTTTAATAATATAATAAATAAAACAGGTGACAATCTTCAGAATTTTTTGTTGATTCCTACCTAAATAATGCTAATATGCATCAACTCCTTAAAATACGATTCATCCCCAAGCAAAAGAATGATCATTATCTCCTTTTCTTGGCATCTCCCTCCTTAAGAATCAGTATGCTTCATGTCAAGCTCAGTAAGCACCACACACATACTTGGTACCAACAGTGTAAAAGAGTGAGAAAGATACATGGAAGACCAAAATGATGCACTTAGGATGAACTTTCTTCCCAACAAGAGCTTTTCAGATGTACCTTCCCCACATAACTTCAAGCCTTCCCAGTATCCTTGTGTACTGCTCCTGTTAAGGACTAATGGCAGCACCATCTCTAGGGGTCACTGGAGACCTACATGAGGGACATATCTTTCCATGTCTCATTTCTTTGTTATCCCGCTGCATTCATTCCCTATGTGTCAGTTCCCCAATGTCATGCATGGATGTTAACTCCTGGGTTTCTTCCTTCTCCCAGGACAATAAAAAAGATTTTCCCCCATAATAAAATTTCATCTCAAAATCTTTCCCAAGTCTGATTCAGTTCTTGATATCCAGAGCCCTTTTATGACAATCAACTTTTCTCTCTATCTCCAGATTTCAATTTTTCCTTCTCAGCCAGCTATTTTTTAAAAGCATTTCAACATACATTATCAAACAAGAACATCTTCCCCATGTGAAAGACTTCTATTAGGTGCTTGGGGGAAAGAGCTGAAAGGCTAAAGGCTTCCACACTCAGCAAATGAGGCTGTTATATTACAAAAAAGCTTGTGAATAAGCAATTGAAGTTCATGGGAATGCTCTTGGTACTCTGGTTCACCAATACTCAGAGAAATATTAGGCAGCCAATAAGAGTTATGGGTGAAGGTAGAATTTTGTTGGTCTCCTACAAAGTTAACTACTCATATGTCATTGACTTAATAATTATTTACAGTAGATCTTTATGAATGTTACTTGTAAATGGCAAACATGAATTGATTTCTGAAAGATGGCCATTTCATTTCTTGACTATAAATGATGGTATGGAAAAGGGTTATGAACCTCAGAAAACACCTATGATGGTCCTTTGAATATATGAATCATTTTAATGAAAATTTCTCTAATTTGTAATTGTTTATTTTTAATGCCAGTGGCTAAGAGTCTATTTATATCTAGTTCTGACTAGCCAAATGCAGAACAAAGACAACCTCGATTTATTTAGCTCTCCAGATTTCACAAAACACAAATAGCATCTCTCAGGAAACAGGCTGGTTATGGAATGGAGGTCAAGGTATTATTTGGAGGACAAACCAAAGAACATAATTATCAAATCTGGTTCTGGTGGTTTATGAAGTATATTGAAGGAAAATAAATGATTGATTCTAAAATCCCATCCCTTATGGTCCCAAACAAACTTTAAATGGAAATACAAATCTCATTAGGTTGGTTACTATCTATTATCACCTTATTTGTAAAATCCAACTGCTAAGATAGTATAGGATGTTAACATGGATTGAGACATACTTAAAATAATACAGTAATGTTCCTTAGTTCATATTTAAACTGGATTAAAATGTATATGTATATAAATATATACATATTTATATATAAGAAAATATGCACTAAACATATAATTAGATAAATACATAGAAGTCAACTAGATAATAGATGATTTATGGATTATAGATAAAAGGATGCTAGATAGGTGATTGATAGATTATAAAGAGATTGATAGATAATAGTTAGCATAAGCTCATAACAGTTTCTTTAAAACTGTTAGAAAAAGACATTTTACTATTTGAAAATCAGATAGATAATTAATACTAGGTTTCTATATGGTTTGAAGATGTTTTGAAGAAAGTTATCAGTATACAGATAGAATCAGCTATCTTTATTCATCTGTACAGTTGCTACTGTAATATCCGCCTTAAAGTAAATAGCCTCTGCTTGATCCAGTTCATTTGCAATCCTGTTTAGGCAGAGTGCAATCTTACCCTCCTGGGTAAGGTTACGGAGATGTGCCTTCCTGTATCATCTTCAGCAGAGTCACTCAGTGATGTCAGAATGATTCACAAAATTTAATTATAATTGTGTAAGAAAGTGATTAAACACAACAAATAATAGGGGTAATGATTTTTGGGATAATCATTTGAGGACCAGACAAAGAAGTTTGCCTGTATCATCTCATGCTACAACCTTATGACAAAGGTACTGCATTTAATTTTTCTTGCGAAACTTAGGACTGTATCACATACTCTAAATCAAATAACCATTTATCAACAGACATATATTAAGAATCTCCAGATCTTTTATCTTCATATTTCCAGGTTGAGAGTCATTAATTACTTGAGATCTAGAACTATGATGATTAAATATGAACAGCTTCAATTTTAATACTATCATTAATATTATACCTAGCATCCTGTAAAATGAAACATTTACTTTTGGGTGAATGAAGTAAATAATTGAGTAGTTCATTGACAACAATATGCTGGTGGCAAACAGTGGTGCCACTCTGTATTCATCTCTGTATTCTCAATTAACTACAGAAGATTTACATTGGAGGATAAGCTTTCTAGTTTAAAAGAAAAGTAGATTTATGGATAAGAGACATGTCTGTAACAGAATACCATATGCTACCGAACCTGCTCTGTGTGTATTTAACTCATTTCTAACATGGGCCTTTTACCTGGAATGGTCTGCAGTCTTGGTGCCACAATGCAGATTTATAGGACAATATCAGTGAATTATAGTAACAACCTGGCAAATGACACCTAATCCAATCTCTCTTCAGTAGCAGCCATGCGTCAGAGAGATGAACCCAAAGGGCTGTACACATATAAAATCTTATCTAGAGAAAACAGATCTAGAGTTCTGTAAGGGTAGAATTCTATAATCATATGTAAAAATATGTGTTTATTTCTGTGCTTCTAGAAGATTTTAGTAATAGAAGGAAACACCCCCGAACCTATTGCCACATCAGACTCCTACATAACACCACCAGCACAACATAATTCTTTGGGAAAAAAACAACCCACCTTTTCCTAATGCCATTTCAGGACTGTGTTGTCTCTGATAAGGACAAGTGGAGAGAAGAAATATTTGTTAAACTTGTCAGCTTTATAAATATCCAATAATGCAGAAATTAAGTGGAAATAATTAGGCTGATTATTTATGGGGAAATGGTTGGGTTAATAGGCTATTTCCTTCTGGGAGACATTGGTTGGCACAAATCTCTGTGAAATAGAAATAAAAAAGTGCCTTAAAGATGAAAAACTAGAACATGAGGAAACGTATTCCATTTGGGAAACTGCAAACTCACTGTGCACAGGAAGTGGCATCTGGAATGCAAAAACAACCTCATATATTATAAACCAACTGGACACCGGTTTTCATTTATCATATTAATGAGTATAGCCACCTTTGCAGAACTGTATGAAGCAAGCAATATTTTTTTTTTTTTTGTTAATCCCTTTGCAACCTGCTCCAAAAAAACTGTGGACCTAGTAAGAACCTCAGTGCAAATGGGAGCTGATGCTTGCTACCCTTTAAAGACTCCCACCCCTGCATTAAGATGACTAGTTATAGGAGAAAAATAAACTAGTATTATCAAAAAGTGTAATCTGAACAGCACAGCCATATCTTCCTCTAAACTGTACACATGTACAGGCAAGTTAAGACAGTGTCTGTAGCATTGCTATGATTTTCTATTCCTATTTTAGCACTTTCCCTCATGGTTTGGGTATCAAGTTGTTTAAGTGTAACCCTTTTCTAAAAGAAGGGATGGTTACAGTAAAGGTGACACTGTTAGCTGTTTTTTCCTATTCATTAGCCATTAAAAATTAAATTCTTTACCATATGCCCAAGAGTGATAAAGCTGGCAAAGGCAAGGCCATTTTCTGCTGTGAACTGTCACTGAGAAGGTCAAACACAGTCCAGGACAGGTCCACACCCAGGAGTAGCTAGCCAACAGAAAACAAACTCCATGTTTGTTTCTTTGCTTCTTTGTAAGGATTTTTGTTTTGTTTTGGCTTCACCCTGTTCAATCCTTTTGTCATACTGTTTTTGTCTTATTTTTGTTGTTACTGGCTTGCTTTGATTTTTTTTTTTTTATTTTTGGTCTTTTTGGTGTGTGTGTTGGGGGGGTGTAGGATCTGAGAGTAGTTTAAGGGAGAGGAAACATGATCAAAGTATATTATATGAAAAAAATGAAGAGTTGAATCTAGTTGAATAGTCCTACTACCTCTTCATTTCCTTTACAAGACCTCTAGGCCACTAATTCAATCGTAAAGTCAGCCGGTCCTTAACATGTTCTCTGTAAAGTCCATTGTTCATTTGAGAGCCTCCCTTTTTTATCTTTACTATTTCAGAAACTACAATGTCAACATGTTAGAATTATATACTCAATCACTAACTATAACCATGGAGTTATACTTTATAATGTTTGTATCCTCTTTTAAAAGACTAATTACATAAATTCTGAACAGGACACCCTACTCTATTGCCCTAGGATTTGGTTTATAGATTTTTTGCAAGACAATGGGGCTATGACAGGCCATCCATCGTCACTTGTCACCTCATTCATCACCATCTTCATTTTTTCTGTATCCTTCTCTCTGGCATCCTCACTTCTCACCCTAGATGTCAAGAGCCATCCTCCAGTTCATATAAATGCCCATATTCTGACTGCTCCAGCAGCTTTTGCCTGCTGAGCTGCCAGGTTGGATTGCAGGAAATCTGACAAAAGGCTGTCCTTGACTATGAACAAGTATTTAAATTCTCCTTCTTCATATTCTTTATTTAATAAAGATGCTTACCTTATAAGGTTGTTTGGAAGAAGTTAATGAGCTAATAACACAAAGCATCTAAGAGAATGCCTAATGCATAATAGATATATGTGTTGTCTAGAAACACACAGTTATGGGTAGAAAAATTAATAAATTAGAGTTGATCTTTATGATAGGTCAGTATTTGACATATATTAATATGTAAATAAAAATCAGTAACTTGGACAAACATTGCCTTTGATTATATGAAAAAAAGGTGTGAAGGTATCAATACATAAAGGGGTCATAAGGCCAAGGGATTTTATGATTTTATCATAAAATGTAATTACATAAAAGATGTAAGATAGAAGATATGACACAGAGGATTTGAGACAGACCTGAAAAGTAGGCTTTAAAAGTTTAGGGACTGCCAGCAGTAGGGGTATAGACTTTTTATCCCAGCACTCAGGAGGCAAAGACAGGTAAATCTCTGAGTTGCGGCCAGCCTGGTCTACAGAGCATGTTCCAGGACAGCCAAGGATACACAGAGAAACTCTGTCTCAAAACAAACAAACAAACAAACAAAACAACAACAACAAAAACAGAGCAAACCAACCAACAAGCAAAAACCAAAACAGAGTTTAAGAACTATCTTGCTGAGTGGCCTCAGAAGTTAACTGATAACTAAAACATTCAAATACAAAATAATCTATAAACACATGATTTCCAAGCAGAAACCAACACTGACACGCATCCACTAGTAGTCTACAGGACCATTATAATTACATCCACTTCCAAAGCCTCCTAAGATAGGGAGGTACAAGGAAGGTGCTACCCTGAGAGAATTTATAACTTGCAGAATCACCTTCCTGTCAAACTACGCTCAGTGAGCTGTGACCATAGAAAAGTTTTTGTTTATCCTTTTCTCTTAGGTAAGAGCAGAAAACACAGCCTGCTTTCCATTGCATTCATGTCTACTCAATTTTCCTGTGATACCCTTCTAGGAGCACTTGGATATTTTCACTAAATAAAGCCCTGCAACATTTCAAATAAACTAAAGTGTATATCAATAATAATATATTTTTAATTTTTAATAATTAAAATACCTAAGTAGATTATTGGCATTCCTTAGCCAATATATTCTTTTCTTGTATATACAAAGCCTTGAGTTTCAACTCCAATACCACACACACACACACACACACACACACA
This sequence comes from Rhynchomys soricoides, assembly GCA_019843965.1. Classification (NCBI taxonomy): domain Eukaryota; kingdom Metazoa; phylum Chordata; class Mammalia; order Rodentia; family Muridae; genus Rhynchomys; species Rhynchomys soricoides. The sequence continues at coordinate 25,441,227 of JADRCH010000005.1, read as the reverse complement.
CACACACACACCACTCAAATAGTACCATGAAAGGGCTGTGGTATGATTCAGTTGATAAGGTGCTTGCATAGTATGAACAGAGTCAAGGATCCATCCCAGTACCACATAAATTTGATGTGGTAGTGAATACTTGTAATCACAACACTCAGGAAGTGGAAGCAGAAGGATCAGAAATTCATAGTCATCTTCAACTACAGAGCAAGTTCAAGACCAGCCTGAGATACAAGAGACTGTCTCAAAGGGAAACATTGCATCTTGCCATGAAAGTGGTCATACTGTAAAATTGCCATGATTTTGCCAGGATGTTCATCAAGATTTTGAGCATGGTATTTAATCAAACAATGACATTATTGGATCTTCTTGGTTCATCTCTTTTTAAGACGGTATAACACGTGTTAAACATTTTAGTTTTGTTTCAACAATTACTTGTACTTAAAGTCATGCATATAGCAAATTAAGCATCTGGTTTCTCCTTTTTGTAAATTTTGATGTAGTACTTAGCTCAACCTAAACTTTCCATGTGCTTGGGGTCCTTTAGTCAGAACCTTTCAGCTCCCAGAGCTGTCCAGAAGTATCACGTTTTCTAGGGAACTCCTACTCTGACTTAGAGATCGTGTTTCATGTCTCTCTTCACAGTTTCAATATCACCCTCCCTGTGCTCACCTTTGCTTGATTATCTGGATCTTCTTTTGAAATCATGCAGTGAAATAGACAACGATCTCCCTGAGATTCCTTCACATTTACATCTTCCTGTGTCTCCCCCATCCTCCCCTTGCACCTTCTGAACATTGCTACAATGACTGTACCTTGTCCTGTATTATTCTGACTTGGTCTTCACATCTATATCACACCCTTCTATGTTATATGCTACTTAAGGTCAATAATCACCAATGTCATTTCTTTGTATAAATACTTGCGCAAAAAAATTCCTCAGAAAGACCATGTAAGTTTACACTTTTCCCTTCCTGCCTCCACCATTCATCCAAGTCTACTCTATCTATGATTTGCACTGGCCAGTACGTCACTGCAATGGATCTGTGCTCATGCAAAACCTTCTCCATGTCAAATGCACTAATTCTCACCCAATTCATCAGCTCTGCTGAGAACAAATCACTCTTCTTCTCTCTCCCATCTCCCTCCAACCTCTTTATCTTTTCCCTCTTCAGCTTCTTCCCTTTCTTCCTCTTCATCCTCTTTCTCCATGTCTTCTCTGGAGGACTAGGTTTCATTATGTAGTCCTAGCCATCTTGGAGCTCCCTATATATACAGACCAAGCTGACCTTGAACTCAAAGAGATATGCCTACCTCTGCCTAGCTTTAATGCTAGCCTTAAAGGCACAGGCCATCATACCCAACTCACCCTTTGTTTTTAAAACTCTGACTGCCAATATCCTGACTTGACTACTCTCAGTTTAGATTGTCTTTCTACCACACCGGCTTCTCTTTCTCAGTTTCCTTCAGTTTCTTTTTTTTCATTACCCAAATCAAACCATTGTATTGGCTTCTATATATCTGCACTAAATACTTAGCATTAAAACTATCAATGAAAGCAATTAGAATTGTGGCCCAAACTAAAGATAACTTGATTTGACTAAACCTTTCCATGGTCATGTCTCATGGTATATAGTAAATTAGATATATAAAGTTGATACCCCTCCCAATCTCTACCTTCTTAACTAGCAACTCTACATTCTTAGACTAGAAATACAGTTTCTTAGGCTAGGATTCACATCACCATCATTGTCTTCTCACTTTCTTGCAGCTTTACATCAGTTGAGCTACAGATTGTCTAACCATGGCCAGACCGTATCTTACTATAAGTACAGATGTCTCCTTGATCCACACCATCATCACCTTCTAGTTGGAATGGTGCACCTGTCTTTTGTAGTAAATGTGGCTAATTCTCTGTCCAGACTCCTTTTAAGTTGGAAGTATTTTGTCTTTTGGATGTTATAAATTGTTAAGCAGCTCCACCCCTGGGGCACTACCATGGGAGAACCAAGGGGAACTTTCTCCCTGAGATGTCTACAAGGTCTACCCCTTTCCTCCCATTCAGCCAACATTGATTTACTTATATGAGGATATAGAACTCAGACCTTTCTCCAGAAGGGCAATTTTGCAGTCCCATTCACACTCCATTGCACCCTATATGATTGGACAGGGTCTTAGCTTTATATGTAAGTACATTTCTGTTTTACTTCCTCACTCTGACCACCCCCACCCGAGTTTTCCCACATTGTTCTCAACTTCTCAGTAGGTCTTGTACCTGACCTGTTCCCTCAGGGTACCTAAAATATAATAACCATGTATGTAGAGGGTAGACATTTTGTTGATAGTCCCAGTTTGGGGCACATAGTGGAAATAAAAGTACACTTGCTGTGTTAATGAATCATCTATTTTAATTCTCTTAAATGCATATCTAAGCTTTCCTGCCAAAACCCAAGTGAGACACAGAATCTTATTTCAGGCAAAGTGTTAAGAATTGAATGTCAAAAACCATTCTCTTAAGTAAGAAAATAAAGACTATGCTTTCTGCTATTTTGAGCTTAAAAAAAAAAAAAAAGCCTTTCAATCTCTCAAGGACCCTAGTCAAAGAAAAGCAACAGTTTAAGAAAAAAAGACTAATTTAAAGCATGTTCTTTTGAGTTAAAGAGGCCTTTGATTATAATTTTACTCCCATTAGCTTCAGAGTAGCTGCCCACATTAATAAAGCATCACACACAGCCAAAGTTGTACTTATTCAACATTTGACTCAAATATTGAACACATCTGTCAGACTACACAGACACCCTAGGGTTTGCTATAAAAAGTTGATGGTTTAAAAATTGAGCTACTGAAAAGAAAGAATAAAATTTTGAGCCTGAGGTCAGTAGCACAAGTTGCAGATGCCAGAGACAGCGCACTAACTACCAAGGAGGAAATAGTTCACTTCTAGTCTGTAATAATTCTTGCTCAAAGTAAAAGCTATAATTTACATAGAATTATGGTATAAATATTTTATCTGAGTATTTATTGTTCTTTGTACCAAATTTCTACTCATTTAGAAACAGGCAGATGGCAAATGAAATGGAAGGGGTGTAAATCAACTTGATGGCTTCCAAACTGTCTTAATCTATCAGTAAAAAAAACCCTCCCTTTAAAGAGAAAACTCAGAAGTTTGTCTGAAACAAAATGACCCACTTGCATTTCGTTTAAAACTCAAACATATTGATATGGGCACCAAGGCAGTTGGATGAAGTATGTCTTCAAAATTGTTAAATTTAAATACTGGCTATTAAGCTCCAATTCGAGTCAATGCACATTTATTTAGCCTCAATCTGTGCAAAGTGGAAAGGTACAGTTAGGAATTCAAAGTGGAGAAACTATGAAAAACCAGGGATACTTGTTGGCCCTGGTGATCTCCCTGCCATTCTCCTGGGCATTAGTGACAACATGATGAACTGAGGATACCATTTGATGATTCAGAGATATTAACCATTGTATCACACAATATGGTTAAGACACGTGACAACTACAGTGTAGGACACCGAGACAACTTAACAGTAAATAGCAGGTGCCTTCAGTTTGGAAAGCTTTCAAGACAGCTGGATTATGGAAGATGGGAAGGACGGGGAGGGATCAACTGTTAAGAAAAAAAATGGGAGCAAAAACCACAACATATGAAGAGAAAAGCCAGTGTGCATCATCTCTGAAGGAACACAGGAGCAGAAGCTTCAAGCTAACCAGGAAGGAGGCAGAAAGAGAGCTCTATTCTTCTCATTATAACTCCTGTGGCCAACCAGACTAATGGGGTCTCAATATTTTTAAGAATAATGGGAAGCTAATAGTTTATATATGCATTTTACAAATTATAATTAATGGCTTGGCTATCTGTGTGCAGGTTTGTGCATGTGTGTGCAGTGCCCACGAGGGCTGGAAGAGAGTGCAGGATTCCTGTTGGGCATACATGAGAGTGTGAACCATCCAATGTGGTTCTGGGAAGGAAATTTGGGGTCCTCTGAAAGAGCAGTCTAGGCCTACACTTAACTGCTGAGCAGTTAGGTTTTAAGGTTTAAAATGATAGATTTTAGGTTAGGTTAAGTGGTAAGAGATGAGAAAAGACTTCTGTTTTATGATTTTTTTTTTTTTATGATACAATGTGGAGAACAGAGAAAATGAGGCCAATAAGAAAATGCCTGAAAATGGACCAAGGTAGCTAGCATCTGCAGTCAAGAAAGACACCAAATATTGGTGTCTTAGAGTTACTATTGCTGTAATGAAATACCATGACCAAGGCAGGTTGGGGAGGAAAGGATTTGTTTAACTTACACATCCATATCACTGTTCATCATTGAAGGAATTCAGGACAGGAAAGCAAACACGGGAGGAACCTGGAGGTAAGAGCAGATGTAGCAGCTATAGAAGAATGCTGTTAACTGGCTTGCTCATCAGCCCAGGGGTAGCTCCACTGATAATGGCCTGGGCCCTTCCTATCAATCACTAATTAAGAAAATGTCCTACAGCTTGAAAAAAGCCAGATCTCATGGAGGTATTTGCTCAGTTGAGTCCTCCTTCTCTCCATTGACTCTAGCATATGTCGAGTTAACACAAAACTAGCCAACATAACTGACCCCTTGTATACAAACACATCACTGTTAAGCTATAACCCTTTCTACCCTGCTCATCCCCAAGACCATACCATACAAAACATTCTACAAACTTAAGTCCCACAGTCTTACAAATTTAAACTTTAAAAGTTGTCTCCTTAAAAATCTAAAGTCTCTGTAAACTTCTCTCTCTCTCTCTCTCTCTCTCTCTCTCTCTCTCTCTCTCTCTCT